>CM070876.1:174667477-175867477 GCA_036365515.1 Torymus aiolomorphi
AAGCCACATCATGTCGCGCAGGTATATTAATATCTCACACCATAAGCACTGAATAACATGTTTTATAAATAACACATTATAATAATATAGATCCAATATCTTCATAAGTCATTTTTGAAAATATGCCGGTGCAATTTAGTCATGCATATTATGAAAAAGTTGGCAAAATTTAAATATACTTTTATGGAAACAAAAATAATTTTCATATTACTATATGTAGTAGATTAATAAATTTACCTGGCGAAATGATAACGTTTTCCAATTTTCGTTTATTCAAATCTATTTATTATTTATTTTTGTAAAAAAATATATAAATATTTCAAAGCGTTCTCTTCAAGGAATAAAAATTATTTTGCACTATAAATTGTTATATAACTTAGCACTCCATTCAATTTATGCATAAACCAAATTCTTTAAAAACGTTACATTAAATAATAACATAAAGTTCATAAGTCTACGTTTAATGAAGTATTATTAATCGGATCCTGAATCATTTCAAAACTACTCAGATCGACGCTGATACAGGACGACAAACTACTTACGCCGATATGAAAGATCGAAGTATACGCTGTGCAATATGGATGAAAAAGCAGGGAATTGGTCGGGGAGATACAGCTGTAATTTGCTCGGATAACCACCTGGATGTCTCTATTCCGATTTTTGCAATATTTTACTTGGGAGCTACGTTCAACGCGTGGAATCACGAAACAGCCACAAGTAATTAATGTGTAACCCTTAACAAGTTTTTCTAAAAGTTACAGAAACAAGTATAAATTATATTTGTACCTCACAGAAAATATTTTACTACAATTATTTTTACTATAATTATATAGTAAAAATAACTTAACATTAGAAGAACATATCAAAGAATATTATTTGTTCGTTAAACATAGATCTTCGAAATAACTTAACGAACTAATCTTTTCATTAAATTTTTGTTACCATCGGACTTATAATTCGCTTAATATGCACGGATAGAATTTTTCTGGAAAAATTACCGTGAAATTCACGGCAATCAGAGAACAACCGAAGTCTCTGGGAATTTTTACCGTTGTCACGGTAATTTTTACTAACCTTCCCTACAAATTTTCCTTTACACTCAGAGAAAATTTATAGGGAAGGTTAGCAAAAATTACCGTGACAACAGTAAAAATTCCCAGAGAATTCGGAGTTCCGTGATTGCCGTGAATTTGAGGGTAATTTTTCCTGAAAAATTCTATCCGTGTTGTTACGTTAAACAAAATCACAATGTATTAAGATTTTGCTAATGTACAAGTTTAGTCGGTATAAAAAAATGGTACAAAATTTTCTACTCCGATTCATTTTAAGAAATTTTTTCAAAACAGACAATATATAAATGTAACTGTTGAATTTCATTCATGAGTTGCAATAGTTGAACAAATGTCTTTAATTATCGACAATTGAAAATGTTGAATTCGATTGATTTTTTAACTTACGTATTTCTATGGTAAAAAATTGTGAACCATTTCTTACGTTATTCAATATAATATAATTTCTTTTCAGAACCTGCGCAACATTTGATGAGTTTATTCAAACCAAAAGTCGTATTTGCTTGTGAAAGTGTTGTTGACAATTTGTTAGAAGCCGCGAAATTAGAAAACGTTAATACAAAAATTATTGTTTTTGGAGAGCACTCTTACTTGCAATCCCTAAATAAGATATTAGAGCAACAAACTGATAAAGAAGTACAGAATTTCCAAGTTGAGAAAATCAATCAACCAGATGATGTCGCTTTCATCATTTTATCATCGGGTACTACTGGTCTACCTAAAGGTGTCATGCATTCGTATGGAAATCTTAGCAAAATTATAACAAGTTTTCAGGTATACAGTATGGTGGAAATATCTTTATGGTACTCAACGTGCTATTGGTTGAGCGGATTTGGATTTGCGTTTGAATCGCTTTTTTCGTACGGGACGAGAATTATTCATAAAACATTTGACACAGAAGCCACCTGCCAAGTTATTGAGAAGTACAAGGTACTTGTTATCTTTTCTAGTGCGCTATTGAAAAAAAGTTATGTATTCTGAAACAAATTTTTTTACTTTGATATTGTATTGGAAATTCAAATTATATGATGGTTTTGAAACGTTGACAAGATTAATCGATTAGAATTACCAGAATTCTTTGTTTGTATATCATGCTAACTATAACGCAAGTCATGAAAAATTTCTTTTTGATGTCAATATTATACTTGCAAAAACGTGAAAAAAAAACGTATCGTAGAGATGTTGATTTAACTGATACATCAACAAGTTTATCGCGACAATGTCTAATTCGCATTTTATTGGTCTTTAATCTGTGGGTTTTAATAGCCTTAAACGTTAATATTTTTGAAGTAAACAAATTCACTTCTTTTATACTGATTTTACAAAAAATATCAAGGAGTATAATCAAAATTTGTCATTTTAAATAATTAATAATTAATCATAATCTATATATTAAAGTATTTATTTTAATATTTTGCATAGGTCCAACGATTTTTCTGTTCACCTATAATGATGACATATTTGTGCAAAACACATGCTTTTAAAAAATATAAATTATCATCTTTAGAAGTAGTACTAACAGGTGGCTCTAAAATCAATCCTAAAATTTTTGAAGAATTTAAGAATAATTTACCACAAACTGTAGTAATAAAAGGATACGGTAAGTTGACTATATTATTTACTGTAGAGTAATTCTATATTTCTTAATATAGAATTGACTACTATATTATTTAAATAAACTATATTATTGACTATATTATTTAAATTGACTATATTATTTACTGTAGAGTAATTGACTATATTATGCCTGGAGGCACTGATAATCAAAAGTAATATTAAAAACTAACATAATTACTTATTTGGTATGTAGGCATGTCGGAAACAGGACGTTGCATTTTAAGTCAAACAGAAAATACCCAAAATCTTCATTCAACTGGTATCGCTGAATCTTTGGTGGAATTGAAAATAGTCGACTTGGAGACCAACAAAGTTCTCGGACCGAATCAACCAGGTGAACTTCGTATAAAGTCGCCGATAATGATGCTAGGGTATTACAATAACCTTGAAGCGACCAAAGCAACTTTTGACAATGATGGTATGGATAAATATCAATTGTAAATTTTGAAACCATTATAGAAATACTTCTTATGAATTCTTTAAATATAACATGTAAACGGAATTGTACAAATTTCGATACAATGTCTTGCAAAATGCCTTTGTAACAATTATGTATCCTATGTAGGCTGGTTATGTAGTGGAGATAAAGCTTATTATGATGAGAACGGTGAGTTCTTCATTATTGACCGATTTAAGGAAGTAATGAAGTATCGCAATCATCACGTTTCCCCGACTGAGATTGAAGAGGTTCTCCTTTCTCATACTGACGTGGTGGAGGCTGCAGTTGTGCCTCGTTCTCATGAATTGGATGGAGACCATGCTACTGCTTACGTTAAAAAGATTCCTGGATCAAATGTAATTCACTAGATTATAATTCAAAAATTTAATTCTTAATGAATTGTTATAATTATTATCAATATCGATAATTTTTTAGGTAACAGCAGAGGAACTTGTAAAAATGTCAGAAGTACTTGGCGACATAAAGAAATTGCACGGAGGTGTTTTTTTCCTAAACGATTTACCGAAAACTGCCACGGGAAAAATTGCAAGATCAGTTCTGAAGGAGAAGGCAATGGCTTTGGTACAAAAGAAGTGACAGTTTTAAATATTATTATATGTGTGTAAATAAAATGTTAGGTTTAAGTTATTAAAATTTTGATACTGAAAGAACAAAGTTACGGAGGCACTTCTATTTACTTATAAGTGTGTGCATCCGCGTAAAAATAATTACGTTCGGCTAAAGTTAATATAAAGTTTACGTTTTGGGTAACTTTTCAGCATGTGTAGCCAATGGGACGCTGCCAAACTTCCAATTTTCGCATTTTAATGTTTGGTATAACTTAGTATTAACTTTAGATGAAGGTTGTCGGATGTACAAGATATCTCCTAGAAAATGGAAACCTTTATATAAAGCTATCACAAAGTTTACAGAAATTTTTTTTTTCTTTTGTGCAAACGAACGAACTTAGAACAAACCTTAGAGAAAATTTATCCAAACTTTGGAAAAACTTTACCAAAACTTGGCGGAATTTTATTCAAACTTCGGAGAAACTTTATCCAAATTTTTCGAGAACAAGAGAGTGATCTGGAGCAGAAGGGGCCATCACCGTAGACGCGAGAAAACCAAAGGCCGATACGCAGCATCGATACCGCAGCGGGTAGAACGATGGATAGGACGATCGACCAGCGAAAGTACCGTGCAAGGAAACACCAGCGAGACAGCAACGACCACCGGATGGACGAGCGGAGCAACGCCGGAGTTTCGGCACCGTGAATTGAAAACATCTACTCAAATCGTTCCTGTCGATTATGGTGCTGTACCTGAAACAGAAAGATTTAAAAACCACAAAGTATTTGTCGGCATATTATCTTATTTTTGATGTACGTTTAAAGTACACGGCCAAAAAAGAATGCAAGCGAAAGGTTGAATACAAGCAAACTGGCGCAGAGGTTAAGCTGTATTGGGATTTTATTAGGAAGAAGAAAAACTACTTATCTGACAACTGCATCTCCGGTAACGTCGATCTTGTGACTCCGCAAATGCTTTATATTATTATGTTACATCAAATTTTTTGTAGCTATTATAAAAATAACGTGAAAAGCATAAAAAAGTAGAGAAAATTTTTCTGTTGGTCAAACATCAAAATTCTATGTGTAGAGAAAGACGATCAATCTTCGTTGTTATCGTAACAAACGTGTACTGTTCAGCAGTTCCAAGTGACAGCACTATGTGCTTAACTGAATTTTTAAATCAAATTTTTTATACTATTTACATTATTTATATAAGAGTTACAAATAATATTTGATGTAATATAATAAAATAAAGCATTTGCAGAGTCACAAGATCGACGTTATCGGAGACGCACTTATCAGATAAGTAGTTTTTCTTCTTCCTAATAAAACCCCAGTACAGCTTAACCTCTGCGCCAGTTTGCTTGTATTCAACCTTTCGCTTGCATTATTTTTTGGCCATGTACTTTAAACGTACATAAAAAATAAGATAATATGCCGACAAATACTTTGTGGTTTTTAAATCTTTCTGTTTCAGGTACAGCACCACGATCGAAAGGAACCATTTGAGAAGATGTTCTCAATCCGCAGTGTCGGAACTCCGGCGTTGCTTCGCTCGACCATCCGCACGGAGAGAAATCTGTACCTGTAGCGGTTATCGCATGAGATTCGCTGCTGTTTTTGCTACGCAGAGGGCGTTGCAAAATGTGATGATATTCTTAATTCTGCTGATAACGTTTGAAATATAAGACTTACCGTAACAGTGTAGAAAGGTGCTTATCATTCATATTTCATAATGACGTATTTACAATAAATGAATTTACGTTTTAAATCGTAAACATCCATAGATTGATACTGTATCAAGTAATTATGTGTTAAGTTGTAGCCAGTGTAAGCGGGACCGTATGTAATTTATTAATAATTTTTTATAACAAGATACACGTCTCAATTTCCTAAAATTTTTTGTATCTTAAGAAAATATTATTGTAACTAAAATTTTTGAACATCATACTTACTCTAACAATGATGCGAATAATTTACGTAAAAAGTAACGTGTGTAAAAGTACAGTACTTTACCCACGCAGTATCAAAATAATACATTACGATACTAGTGCGTGAAAGTGATTTTTTCCTCGTGCGCCCAATACACGGTCGCGCGAGTCATTGTGACTCTGCCGCAGGTGATTACGTATCATTATTGCTCTTGTAAATTCGTGCGATATCATTGTCTTATCTTTAACCCTTCGCTAGCGCACCGATCTTACTGTACTGACTTGCTGAAACGCCGTACGAACGATTCATCTGTAGACGTTTTCAAAGCCGGCAGTCTATTAGCGCGGTGGGTTTACTGATGTTTCGACGATTTGTGTGAGGACTTTGTAGTTACTACTGTTTCAGTTGTAGCATAGTACAATGGTTATTAAACTAACAGAAAATACTGTAGGTTTTTATTAATTCTTATACTTTTTAGTTTTGTTGTATATTATAATTGGTGGTTTTACTTTCTTTATTTTAGCCGATAGAAAACTTTGTTGTGGATAGTAACGTAATAAAAGGTGTAAGTGAAGAGCTTCCAAATACAGATTATTTCGGTGAAGCTATTTTGAATCACTTAAAGACCAAGCCACACCATGTCGCGCAGGTATATTAATATCTCACAACGTAAACACTGAATAACGTGTTTTATAAATAACACATTATAATAATATAGATCTAATAATATCTTTAGAAGTTTTTTTTTTTGAAAATACGCTGGTGCAATTAATAGTATATATATTACGAAAAAGTTGGTAAAATTTTAAATATACTTTTATGGAAACAAAAATAATTTTCATATTACTATATGTAGTAGATTAATAAATTTATCTGGCGAAATGATAACGTTTTCCAATTTTCGTATGTTTAAATCTATTTATTATTTATTTTTGTAAAAAAATATATGAATATTTCAAAGCGGCCTCTTCAAGGAATAAAAATTATTTTTGCAGTATAAATTGTTATATAACTTAGCACTCCATTCAATATATGCATATATATTACGAAAAAGTTGGTAAAATTTTAAATATACTTTTATGGAAACAAAAATAATTTTCATATTACTATATGTAGTAGATTAATAAATTTATCTGGCGAAATGATAACGTTTTCCAATTTTCGTATGTTTAAATCTATTTATTATTTATTTTTGTAAAAAAATATATGAATATTTCAAAGCGGCCTCTTCAAGGAATAAAAATTATTTTTGCAGTATAAATTGTTATATAACTTAGCACTCCATTCAATATATGCATAAACCAAATTCTCTAAAAACGTTACATTAAATAATAACGTAAAGTTCATAAGTCTATGTTTAATGAAGTATTATTAATCGGATCCTGAATCATTTCAAAACTACTCAGATCGACGCTGATACAGGACGACAAACTACTTACGCCGATATGAAAGATCAAAGTATACGATGTGCAATATGGATGAAAAAGCAGGGAATTGGTCGGGGAGATATAGCTGTAATTTGCTCGGATAACCACCTGGATGTCTCTATTCCGATTTTTGCAACATTTTACTTGGGAGCTACGTTCAACGCGTGGTATCACGAAACAGCAACAAGTAATTGATGTGTAACATTTAATACGTTTTTCTAAAAGTTATAGAAACAAGTATAAATTATATTTGTACCTCACAGAAAATATTTTACTACAATTATTTTTACTATAATTATATAGTAAAAATAACTTAACATTAGAAGAACGTGTCAAAGAATATTATTTGTTCGCTAAAGATATATCTTCGAAATAACTTAACGAACTAATTTTTTCAATAAATCTTTGCTACCATTGGACTTATAATCCGCTTAATATGGTTAAGTTAAACGAAATCACAATGTATTAAGATTTTGCTAATGTACAAGTTCACTCGGTATAAAAAAATGGTACAAAATTTTCTACTCCGATTCATCTTAAGAAATTTTTTCAAAACAGACAATATAAATGTAACTGTTGCATTTCATTCATGAGTTGCATTAGTTGAACAAATGTCTTTAATTATCGACAATTGAAGATGTTGAATTCGATTGATTTTTTAATTTACGTATTTCTATAGTAAAAAAAATGTAAACCGTTTCTTACGTTATTCAATATAATATAATTTCTTTTCAGAACCTGCGCAACATTTGATGAGTTTATTCAAACCAAAAGTCGTATTTGCTTGTGAAAGTGTTGTTGACAATTTGTTAGAAGCCGCGAAATTAGAAAACGTTAATACAAAAATTATTGTTTTTGGAGAGCACTCTTACTTGCAATCCCTAAATAAGATATTAGAGCAACAAACTGATAAAGAAGTACAGAATTTCCAAGTTGAGAAAATCAATCAACCAGATGATGTCGCTCTCATCATTTTATCATCGGGTACTACTGGTCTACCTAAAGGTGTGATGCATTCGTATCGAAATGTTAGCAAAATTGTAACAAGTTTTATGGCACACCATATGACAGACACAGCTTTATGGTATTCAACGACCTATTGGATGAGCGGATTCGCTTTCACATTTGAATCGCTTTTTTCGTACGGGATGAGAATTATTCATAAAACATTTGACGCAGAAGCCACCTGCCAAGTTATTGAGAAGTACAAGGTACTTGTTATCTTTTTTAGTGCGCTATTGAAAAGAAGTTATGTATTCTGAAACAAATTTTTTTACTTTGATATTGTATTGGAAATTCAAATTATATGATGGTTTTGAAACGTTGACAAGATTAACCGATTAGAATTATCAGAATTCTTTGTTTGTATAACATGTTAACTATAATGCAAGTCATGAAAAATTTCTTTTTGATGCCCATATTATACTTACAAGAACGTGAAAAAAAAACGTATTGTACACGGAGAGAAAAATTTCAGTAAAAATTACAAAAAGTTCCGCAATTTTTACTGAACTTTTCGGTACTGTGGTAACAGACTGCCAAAATGAGCGGATTTACTTGACTTTCTATACTTTTTATAGAATTTTCAGTAAAAATTACCGAACTGTTCAGTAACTTATAAGAGAAGGTTTGGAAGTTTTCGTTGGCGTAACACGCGGTGGCGCTGTTGACTGTTGTGTGCATGCGCGTTCTTGAATTTCAGCGAGAATTACCGTGCACAACCGGTAGATGGCGAATATTGAAACTCGCAAGTGACCACGACTTTCCTCAGTTAGTATATAAGTCCGCTGAGTTTCTAAAGTTCATATGTAAGCGTTTGCGTATTGCGAAATGTAAGGCATTACTTAGGTTATGTGTAGTATAGTAGTTAGATATGTTTAGGACTTTAGATATAAAAATTTCCTATGTGTAAAAGCGGCGTGCATATTTACATCTTATCTTACACCATAAGGAAAGCAACACTGGATTCCCAACTATTAAATTGGCGATAAGTGCGATTAATATAAATTATTCCCATAAATAGATAAATTTTTTTTAATTACCATATTCGCCATATTCTATAAAATTTATAACTCAAAAAAGAGTAAAAATTACGAAACGGTTCAGTAAAAAGTAAGTGCTTAGAAAAATTACCGAACTGTTCTGTAAAATTTACAAAAATGTCAGTCTGTTACCATAGTACCGTGAAGTTCGGTAAAAATTATCGAACTTTTTGTAATTTTTACTGAAAATTTTCTCGCCGTGTAGAGATATTGATTTGAATGATATATCAGCAAGTTTATCGCGACAATGTCTAATTCACATTTTATTGGTCTTTAATCTGTGGGTTTTAATAGCCTTAAACGTTAATATTTTTAAAGTAAACAAATTCACTTCTTTTATACTGATTTTACAAAAAATATCAACAATGAGAAGAATCAAAATTTGTCATTTTAAATAATTAAAAATGAATCATAATCTATATATTAAAGTATTTATTTTAATATTTTGCATAGGTCCAACGATTTTTCTGTTCACCTATAATGATGACATATTTCTGCAAAACAAATGCTTTTAAAAAATATAAATTATCATCTTTAAAACTAGTAGTGACAGGTGGCTCTAAAATCAATCCTAAAATTTTTGAAGAATTTAAGAATAATTTACCACAAACTGTAGTAATAAAAGGATACGGTTAGTTGACTATATTATTTACTGTAGAGTAATTCTATATTATTTAATATAGAATTGACCATATTAGTTAAATAAACTATATTATTGACTATATTACTTAAATTGACTATATTATTTACTGCAGAGTAGTTGACTATATTATGCCTGGAGACACTGACAATCAAAAGTCATATTAAAAACTAATCTAATTACTCCTTTGGTACATAGGCATGTCAGAAACAGGACGTTGCACTTTGAGTCAAACAGAAAATATCCAAAATCTTCATTCAACTGGTATCGCTGAATCTTTGGTGGAATTGAAAATAGTCGACTTGGAGACCAACAAAGTTCTCGGACCGAATCAACCAGGTGAACTTCGTATAAAGTCGCCGATAATGATGCTAGGGTATTACGATAACCTGGAAGCGACCAAATCAACTTTTGACAATGATGGTATAGATAAATATCAATTGTAAATTTTGAAACCCTTATATTGTAGAAATACTTTTTATGAATTCTTTAAATATAACCTTTAAACAGAATTGTAAAAATTTCGATATATTGTCTTGCAAAATGCCTTTATTTTATATAACAATTATGTATCCTATGTAGGCTGGTTATGTAGTGGAGATAAAGCTTATTATGACGAGAACGGTGAGTTCTTCATTGTTGACCGTTTTAAGGAAGTAATGAAGTATCGAAATCATCTAGTTTCCCCGACTGAGATTGAAGAGGTTCTCCTTTCTCATCCTGATGTGGTGGAGATTGCCGTTGTGCCTCGTTCTCACGAATTGGATGGAGACCATGCTACTGCTTACGTTAAAAAGATTCCTGGATCAAATGTAATTCACTAGGTTATAAGGTCAAAAGTTTAATTCTGAATGAATTGTTATAATTATTATCGATATCGATAATTTTTTAGGTAACGGCAGAGGAACTTGTAAAAATGTCAGAAGTACTTGGCAACATAAAGAAATTGCACGGAGGTGTTTTTTTCCTAAACGATTTACCGAAAACTGCCACGGGAAAAATTGCAAGATCTGTTCTGAAGGAGAAGGCAATGGCTTTGGTACAAAAGAAGTGACACTTTTAAATATTATGTGTATAAATAAAATGTTAGGTTGAAGTTATTCAAAATTTGATACTGAAAGAACAAAATTACGGAGGCACTTCTATTTACTTATAAGTGTGTTTATATCTATATTAATAGTGCCATTCGCGTAATTTTCGTTCGAACACAATTCCCACCACCACACTACCATTTCGGGTAACAGTATTTGAATCCAGTCTCTTTAAACAGTGCCAGTTGCGAATTGAGTAAAGGAATTTGTAAACAAGGTAGTTATGTAAGCGACTAGATAGAATAAAGGAATGTATGTGTGCTTCACCTTGTGACGTAGGAATCACGCGAGAGCTAATAGCCAATTAGGAGCGTTTAAATGAATGAAAGGGTGAATATATGTGTTCTCCGTGGCGCGAGCACAAAAGCTCGACTCGATCTCTTGGTCTTGGACCACTACGGCGCGAGCATCTCCCGACGTCACGTCACAATGCATCACATTGTATTTTCACGGAATAAAGTTGCCAGATATTAAGTCAATTGAATTCTACTTCTTACTCCGATCCGATCTTTCCACTGCAAAAATCAGCAATCCTCAACTCAAACACCCACACTATTACTCAGTTCTGGGTTCCCGTTTTTCTCCTTCAATTTTAAACTTTTTGAAAAAAACTCTTTGACACGTTTTAAGTTTAATAAAGAACTACAACGTATCAAAGAGTTTTTTTCTTAAAATTAAAAATTGAATGAGAAAAACGGGAACCCAATTTTGAGCAATAGCGTGGGTATCGCATCACCTTAAAGAAAAAACAGATTTTTTGTTGATTTTAGATAATTGTTATGAACTCAAAAAGTCTTTATTTAATAAATTGATTACATTAATTATAATAATCTTAAAATGTTGCCCCCCATTTTTACAAAAACTCATTATAAATACTTACTTATATACAATGTGCGGCACTATTTATAGAGCGTACAGTACATGGAAAAATTAATTTATAATAACAATAAATTGTAAAACGATTATTAATTAACCTGTTTGTTAATTAGATTTGTTCGAACAATGTGATTCAGCATAATATTTTGAATGTAATTTATTTGTATTTGTAAATATACGACGAAGTTTAATGATGACATTCTTAATTCTGCTGGTCACGTTGGAAAGATACCGTAACTTATCATAACATACATGTATTGCTTTACAAATGTTGGCGTCTTATAAAAAACTTATTGTAAAAAGATAAACTGTTTGACACGCGGAGTCCACGCAATGGCCGCTTTATAAATTTGCAAATTGATATACCACCTCGAATGGTAAGGAGAAAAGGTTTTTTTCCGCTTTTTCTGTAATATGACAAAAAATTTTATAATTTCTGTTATGTTTAATATTTTTTGTATGTTCATTGTGTTTAGCCTTGATAAGGGGAGTTAATTATACTCCCGAAACGTCGGTGTATCAATAAATTTATGATGCTCGAAAGGATCTATGGTGTACGAATCCATTTCTATTACACCCTCAATAAAAAATTATCATTGAACGGGAGCAGCTTGGGAGAGCAATAACCTTTTGACTTATCATAACAGTGTAGCAATGTGCTTATCATTCATATTTCATAATGAAATGTTTACAATGCATTCATTGTATATAACAATTTATACTGCAATGCATTCATTGTATTTAAAACGCAAACTCATTAGTTTGCGTTTTAAATCGTAAACATCCATAGATTGATACTGTATCAAGTAATTATGTGTTAAGTTGTAACAAGTGTAAATGTAACCGTGTGTAATTTATTAGTAATTTTTTATAACAAGATACACGTCTCGATTTCCTAAACTAAAATTTTTTGTATCTTAAGCAAATATTATTGTAAATAAAATTTTTGAACATTACATTTATTCTAACAATAACGTGAATAATTTATTTTGAAAAAGCTTTGAGAAAAAATCAAGCATAAAAATCTGTGCATATATCGTCATTGCCGATTACAGAATACAAAATACATTCGATTATACATATAGTCGGTCTATCTTATAAATTGCATAAGTTGCTCTTTTGAAGCGTCTCAGCTAGATGATTACAATCATATAAGGTCGGCTGAGTCATTGTGTCTCTCATGGAGGGGATAGTTTCATTTATCATGGTTGCGCTTGGTCGTTTTCAATGCCGGCAGTCTGTCGGCGCAGTGTGTTTAGTGACGTTTCGACGACTTGTGTGAGGACTTTGTAGTTACTAGTGTTTCAGTTGTAGCATAGTAAAATGGTTATTAAACTAACAGAAAATACTGTAGGTTTTTATTAATTCTTATACTTCTTAGTTTTGTTGTATATTATAATTGGCGGTTTTAACTTTCTTTATTTTAGCCGATAGAAAACTTTGTTGTGGATAATAACGTAATACAAGGTGTAAGTGAAGAGTTTCCAAATACAGATTATTTCGGTGAAGCTATTTTGAATCACTTAAAGACCAAGCCACACCATGTCGCGCAGGTATATTAATATCTCACAACGTAAACACTGAATAACGTGTTTTATAAATAACACATTATAATAATATAGATCTAATAATATCTTTAGAAGTTTTTTTTTTTAAATACGCTGGTGCAATTAAGTAGTGATATATACTACGAAAAAGTTGGTAAAATTTTAAATATACTTTTATGGAAACAAAAATAATTTTCATATTACTATATGTAGTAGATTAATAAATTTATCTGGCGAAATGATAACGTTTTCCAATTTTCGTTTGTTTAAATCTATTTATTATTTATTTTTGTAAAAAAATATATGAATATTTCAAAGCGTCCTCTTCAAGGAATAAAAATTATTTTTGCAGTATAAATTGTTATATAACTTAGCACTCCATTCAATATATGCATAAACCAAATTCTTTAAAAACGTTACATTAAATAATAACGTAAAGTTCATAAGTCTACGTTTAATGAAGTATTATTAATCGGATCCTGAATCATTTTAAAACTACTCAGATCAACGCTGATACAGGACGACAAACTACTTACGCCGATATGAAAGATCGAAGTATACGATGTGCAATATGGATGAAAAAGCAGGGAATTGGTCGGGGAGATATAGCTGTAATTTGCTCGGATAACCACCTGGATGTCTCTATTCCAATTTTTGCAACATATTACTTGGGAGCTACGTTCAACGCGTGGTATCACGAAACAACCACAAGTAATTGATGTGTAACACTTAATACGTTTTTCTAAAAGTTATAGAAACAAGTATAAATTTTATTTGTACCTCATAGAAAAAATTTTTATAATTATATAGTAAAAATAACTTAACATTAGGAGAACATGTCAAAGAATATTATTTGTTCACTAAACATAGATCTTCAAAATAACTAATCTTTTACTTAAACTAGCCAAATTCAAACGCGCCTCACGCATACTATTTTATTGTTGAGGTTACAAATACTATTTTTCACTACGATTTTGTTTTAATTAGTTTATTCAATTTTAATTATTTAGTAATTCTATAAATATTTAAGTTTCAAAATTCAAATCTAGCACGTTTTCAATCTAAAGAAATTCAATTATTCGCGCTTTTTTTAAATAACCAATCACATTGAATCTTTAAATGAGCCACTACTTCCGGTCATCATTTTTTTATTAGAGGAGTTCTTTTTACCATTGGACTTATAATTCGCTTAATATGGTTAAGTTAACAAAATCACAGTGTATTAATATTTGGCTAACATACAAAATTTACGCGGTATACAAAAATCATACAAAATTTTATACTCAGATACATTTTAAGAAATTTTTTCAAAACAGACAGTTGGCGATTCCATTCAAATTCAGGTAGGCTGTGAGAGATCGAATTTTTTTTTTTAGCTTCAAAACTACAAACCTGCATTCTAAATCATATTGAAAGAGACACGTGTCTCGGGATTTTGCTTAAATAAATTTTTTTTTTTACTTTACAGCCAAATCAATATTAGACGCAAAAATAGAGATTATAAAATTTAAAAAGTACCTTAATTTTCAAACTGCTGTAACTTTCTCAATTTTTAACCTTTTAAAATGTTTTTTTTTTGCAAAATGTGAGGAATTTCATCTAGTTTTAAGAAAAATCGTTATTTTGATTATTAAAATTCATCTTACAGAGTTATTAATGAAAAACTGAAAAATGACAATTTATAAAAAAAATTTAAATATCTCAAAAACTATAAACTTTTTTTGCTCCGAAATTGTAATATGTTTTTATATACATTAAAACAACTAACTTTTCCAGTAGGTGAGAATATGCTATTTTTTGATTTTTTTTTTTTTTAATGAATTTTCATAAGTTTTAATGGATTTTTTGGATTTCTAAGCTCTCAACTCCTGTCATTTTAAAAAAATGATGCCATTTCTCTATCTGTTGACTATCCCATTTACTAATATATTGACAGAATAAAGAAGAAACTTTAAAATAAGTCACCAGGAAGGTTTCTTGATCAATTATACGTGAATTTATAGCGATTTGAAATTTAAGAAAGCATTGAAAGTTAAAAAATGTATGTTCATCTTGATTTACTATTCTGATTTTACACTCTCGAAAGGCTTACTGATATCAATATTTATTTTGTGTGAAATTGAATTGTTTAAATTGAAATAATTAAGTTCATTTACAAAAATTTCACTATCATGACAAATTTCTTCGCTGCTGATAATTGGTGTAGAAACTGAAGATTCTTGACTGCTTCAATTTTGTACATCAGAAATAGCAGTCTTCACTTCTTCTTTTAATAATATTGTACAACAACTTGCACAAATTGTATCGTTTCTGAATAGAGAAATATTTTGATACAAACTCTGTAGAGCCTCGAGAAATTAGGATTTGAAAAAAAGGTTAAAAAAATTTTAACCTCAAATATCTCTGAAATTTATTGATCAATCATTTAGCCCAAAGAACTCAGCCAAGAGCTATCCAAAATCTATCTTTATAAGAAATTTCAAAGCGAATAAATCAATTTTACTCCAGTAATCATGTTTCATACAAAACGCATTTTTTCATTTTTCAATTTTTTTTTCTCAAAAACTAGTCGACAGAATGGATTCAAATATTTAGATTATAGCTATTTATATTCTGCATTATCATGATTTTTTTTTTAAATTGACCATTTATTTTTGGAGTTATAAGCTTTTAAAAAATAAACACGTTTTTGTTAATAACAAAAGAACCGTAATAGCTAATGTAATTTTTTTTTAAATATAGGTTTTTTTATACTCTTTCGAATGCTGTTTGTCCGGTTCAAATATCTCAATGTTATCATAAAAAAAAATGGAAAATTAAATTTTGCGAAAATCGAAAATTAGAAATAAAACCAAAACGCATCGGCGAATCAAAAAGTGGATTTCCTTTCCGAAAAAACAAAAAAAAGATCTGTCCAGTTAAAATTGATCGAGTAGATCCTGAGATAAAACGGTATACGTACACACACACACACACACACACACACACACACACACACACGCACGCACGCACGCACACATCCATACAGACATTTTCTAAAATCGTGTGATTCGAACTTCTAACACCTCTATTCGTGTTTCTAGAGCGATTTAACGAAACTTAAAATTTTACTATTATAAAGCTTCCTCTAGGAGGAAGCAAAAATCGATGAAAAAGTAGCATATTCTCACCTACTGGAAAAATTAGTTGTTTTAAGGGGGTATTGTACTCATGTACTCTGTTTTACAGATAGAACACGGTAAATTCTATATTATTAAAATAAATATATCGAATTACGTCTTATAAGGAGATAGTTGCCCTGCGCAACGTAATAATCTACCATTCTACGCAGTTTTGAGCCCAAATATCAACGGCACCGTACAAAATTTTTCGAACGAAATTTCTGTTATTTTTGTTCGAAAAATTTGTTAGGGTGCCGTGGATATTCCGGCTCAAAACTGCGTAGGATGGTAGATTATTACGTTGCGCAGGGCAACTATCTCTTTATAAGGCGAAATTCGATATATTTATTTTGATAGTATATAATTCACCGTGTTCTGTCGATAAAACAGAGTACATAAGTACAGCACCCTCTTAATGTATAAATACATATTAAAATTTCAGAGAAAAAAAAATTTTACTTTTTGAGATTTTTTAAAATCGTCATTTTTCAGTTTTTCATTTTAACTCTGTACGATGAATCTTAATAATCAAAGTAAAGATTTTTCTTAAAACTATATGAAATTCCTCAAATTTTGCAAAAAAAGTCTCAAAAGATTAAAAATTGAGAAAGATACATCAGTTTGAAAATTGAGGTACTTTTTAAATTTTGTAATCTCTATTTTTGCGTCTAAGATTGATTTGGCGGTAAAGTAAAAAAAAAAATTTTTAAGCAAAATCCTGAGACACGTGTCTTCTTAAACATGATTTAGAATGTAGTTTTATAGTTTTGAAGCTAAAAAAAATTCGATCTGTAACAACCCGTCTAAATTTGAATGGAATCAGTCAATATAGATTGTATCTGTTGAATTTCATTCATGAGTTACAATAGTTTAACAAATGTCTTTAATTATCGTCAGTTGAGGATGATGAATTTGATTGATTTTTTAATTTGCGTATATATTTGTATGGTAAATTATTTTGTCACCATCTGATTAATTTCTAACTTAAATTAATTTAAGTAAAATTATAAAGTATAATACTCCTTTATAAAAAATTGTAAACCATTTCTTACGTTATTTAATATTCTTTTCAGAACCTGCGCAACATTTGATGAGTTTATTCAAACCAAAAGTCGTATTTGCTTGTGAAAGTGTTGTTGAAAATTTGTTAGAAGCCGCGAAATTAGAAAACGTTAATACAAAAATTATTGTTTTTGGAGAGCACTCTTACTTGCAATCCCTAAATAAGATATTAGAGCAACAAACTGATAAAGAAGTACAGAATTTCCAAGTTGAGAAAATCAATCAACCAGATGATGTCGCTCTCATCATTTTATCATCGGGTACTACTGGTCCACCTAAAGGCGTGATGCATTCGTATCGAAATGTTAGCAAAATTGTATCAAGTTTTATGGCATACCATATGACAGACACAGCTTTATGGTACTCAACGACCTATTGGATCAGCGGATTTGCTTTAACATTTGAATCGCTTTTTTCTTACGGGACGAGAATTATTCATAACAAATTTGATGTAGAAGCCACTTGCCAAGTGATTGAGAAGTACAAGGTACTTTTTATCTTTTTTTAGTGTTTTTTTTTTTTTTTTTTGTTAAATTTATATTTTAGTGGTTTCCACGCAGCCTCGTGGGCCTAGCGCGTTGCGCATCCTCCACAGCTTTATTAATCCATACCTTCTTACAAATTCCAACCTTATACCTTACATCTAAAATCCTACCTTTTGTCATCCCGCATTCGCTCAGGGTTATGCCTGTGGGGAGGGAAAAACCTATAGGCAAACCACGTGGGATAAATCCTTATTAGGAAAACCCGCCCCGGGGTGGTCGGTGTACTGGAATAATTGCAGTTTGGATGTCTAGGTCATATTCCGTAGGCTTAGACACCGAAACTGTAATATTCCACACCTCCCGCTCGGTTTGTGAGAAGACAATCGACATCTAACCGATCACACGAAATTTTGACAGCGAAAAACAGCGGTCACCCATCCAAGTAGTAACCGCGCCCAATCCTGCTTAACTTCGGTGATCGGCCAAGGTGGCGGCTGCACCTTCCGTCAAACCGTCGGTCTGTTAAATTTATATATTCTGAAACAAATTTTTTTACTTTGATATTGTATTGGAAATTCAAATTATATAATGGTTTTAAAACGTTGACAAGTTTAACGTATTAGAATTACCAGTATTCTTTGTTTATATAACATGTTAAGTATAATGCAAGTCATGAAAAATGTATTTTTAATGTCCATGTTATATTTAACTGATAGACGATATCAGCCAGTTTATTATGTCTAATTTGCATTTTCTTGATCTTTAAATGATAATATTTTTATTGTACAACAAATGCAATTCTTATACTGATTTTAAAAAAATATTAACAATGAGTATAATCAAAATTTTCCATGTTAAATAATGAATTATTAATCATACTATATTTTAAAGTATTTATTTTAATATTTTGCTTAGGTCCAACGATTTTTCTGTTCAGCTATAATGATCACATATTTGTGCAAAACAAATGCTCTTAAAAAATATAAATTATCATCTTTAGAAGTAGTACTAACAGGTGGCTCTAAAATCAATCCTAAAACTTTTGCAGAATTGAAGAGTAATTTACCACGAACTGTAGTAGTACAAGCGTACGGTGAGTTGACTATTATATTATGTCTGGAGGCACTGGCAATCAAAAGCGATATTAAAAATCTAATATAACGACTTATTTGGTACAGGCATGTCAGAAACAGGACGTTACATTTTGTCTCAAACAGAAAACAGTAAAAATCTTCATTCGATTGGTTTCGCTGGATCTTTGATGGAATTGAAAATAGTTGACTTGGAGACCGGCAAAATTCTCGGACCGAATCAACCTGGTGAACTTCGTATAAAGTCGTCGCTAATGATGCTAGGATATTACAATAACCTGGAAGCGACAAAAGCAGCTTTTGACAATGATGGTATGGATAAATATCAATTGTAAATTTTAGAACCATTAGAGGTACTTTTTATGACACCTTTAAATAAAACATGTAAACGGAATTGTACAAATTTCGATACAATGTCTTGCAAAGTGCCTTTGTAACAATTATGTACCCTATGTAGGCTGGTTATGTAGTGGAGATAAAGCTTATTATGATGAGAAAGGTGAGTTCTTCATTATTGACCGATTTAAGGAAGTAATGAAGTATCGCAATCATCACGTTTCCCCGACTGAGATTGAAGAGGTTCTCCTTTCTCATACTGACGTGGTGGAAGCTGCAGTTGTGCCTCGTTCTCATGAATTGGATGGAGACCATGCTACTGCTTACGTTAAAAAGATTCCTGGATCAAATGTAATTCACTAGATTAAAAGTTCAAAAATTTAATTCTTACTGAATTGTTATAATTATTATTGATATGGATAATTTTTTAGGTAACGGCAGAGGAACTTGTAAAAATGTCAGAAGTACTTGGCGATATAAAGAAATTGCACGGAGGTGTTTTTTTCCTAGACGAGTTACCGAAAACTGCCACTGGAAAAATTGCAAAGTTCATTCTGAAGGAGAAGGCTGAAGCTTTAACACAAGCGAAATGATAGTTCTAAATATTATGTATTTAAGTAAAATGTTAGGTTTGAGTTATTCAAATTTTGACACTAAAAATACAAAGTTACGGAGGCAATTCCATTTATTTATTAGTGTGTGTATTAGGTATGTGATGTCTTTTATACCTGTTCCTCTTGAAGAACGTTATTCACTTATATCGATGAAATCGATGTAAGACGAAGAAAGCGTCTGATATTTGCTATATTTAAGTACTATTATATTGATAATGAGCATTAGTTATTCATAATGCCAACTTCTAACTTTTTATTTTCATATCTTTTCTTAAAATATTTAGAAATATATAAACCAGCAATATAAGAATGATTGGTTGTAATAAAATAAACTATTTCTCACGTATCACAAAACACAACTATCATATTTGTACTTTAAAATATCATCGAACTTTCGATTTCACCAACATTTCCACCTCTTCGTGACTTCAAATTTGCCAAAGCCATTTAAAGTTTCTAAAAAGAATGCATAATGCTTGCCAATCACACCGTTACTTTCATACTCCCTCAATCAGATAAGCTACACAACTGCAGTAGCAGCGACTATTAGCCTTCAATTTCTCTCCCTCTATCCACCCTTCCCTATCCTCTCATTCTTTTCTCTCGATCAAACACTCCCTGACGCGTCCTCTATCTCTTTTTCTCTGAGCTTCGGATAAGAATGTGGGGATGAAAGATCCCGTCAGCCCATCGTCGTCGTCTCAGAAAGCTTTCATTCGCGAGAGAGTAAGTACTCTCTCGCTCGCTCGCGGAAGGGAGGAAAAAAGGCGCGCGAACGGAGATTCCGCGCGGCAGGCATCGTGTTTAGTCTTAGATGCGTGCTTATCCGACCGTTCCAGACGCCTCTCACTCTCGCCTGCACTCTCCCCTCGCTCTCTTCTCCGTCTCTTCGGGGTCTTTGTCTCATCCTATCTGCCTATAGCAACCCAGACACAGGGAATAGAAAAACCTCGAGCAGCTCATTTCGTTCTTCAGCTACCTTTAGAGAAGGAATGTTGAATTTTATTGCGAAACCTTTTTATCAAACCTTTGTTTGGATATAGATTTAATAGATTTAATAATAGATTTAATAATAGATTTAATATAGATTTCGGGACGATGTAAATATATAATTTCTCTAATTAAACGAATATTATGATATGTAATTTTGGAAATTATTCTTTGGAATAATGTACTTTACATGTGATGGTAGTTTTGGTGCATTAATATTACTTATGTAACACTAATGCACTTGAAGCAGAATAAAATTGTCTTTAACTAATAAAAAATATGACATCAGTAAATTAAGTTTGAGGACGTAACGTGCCAATCAATCGGCAGAGATTTGCGTGAATAAATGGGTTCGTATGTAGACTTTCAGATTAAAAATTTTTCATGTTATTAATGACTATTTACTTATAAAATAATTATTTTTAGATTTTCAAGGTATCTTGTCCTTTTAAATAAATGTGCAGGAAGATAAATAGGAAATTTCCGTCGAGATTCTTAAAAATAGTTTGTTTGAAAGCAAGTAAACAGCAATTAAGTTAACACTTGTATTTAACAAGAGCAAATATCGGTATGAAAGAAATGCCTAGTCATTCCAATGACTCCGCTCTTCGTGCAACTACTCATTATCTTATTTCGTAACGTGAATGTGTACATGACGAGATATTTGTATTTCCCAATCATATGCAACTATTACTTATAAATTTTTGCTTCGTTCTAGAGGAAGCTTTGTGATAGTAATTTTTTGCGTTATTGTAAAAACATGTTATAATTGTTTTTCGAGGTGTTAAGAATCAAAATACATGATTTTTGAAAAATGTCTGTAGGGGAGGGCGGGGCACGTGTGACACCCTAACTTTGATTAAAAATAACAACTAAACCGTGTATTATTTCAAAATGTACAAAAACGGAATAATTAGATCAGAAAAAATAAAATAAAATAAACTATTAACTTTTTTTTCATTTTCTTTTAATTATTGATAAAATACAGAAAAGAAATTCTGAAAAAAATGCTCTACGTGCCCCACCGGCGGGTGGATTGTGGCACCCGACGGGGCACGCATGGCACGGTCAAATTTAATATTTTACTATAGGTATTTTTCAATTCTTTTTTCCAGTAATTAATACTTTAATAATTATGCCATAATAAAATTTTCAAAAATCAAATAATTAATCAGTCTATTGAAAATTTAAAATTTTATTTTTATTAAGGAACATAACAATTTTTATTTTAAAATAAATTATTACATTTTAATAAATGATTTTATATTATAAATTCCTTCTTATAAAATATGATCACAACATAATACTTTTGTTTGATTAACAAATTATCATTATTATTACAATAAGTTTAAATTTAAAGATTTCGCATCATTTTCATCTATGTAGCATATTTGAACTACCTGACCATTGAAAAAGGCAGTTTGAGTATCTACAATTGATTCTTCAGGTATTACTTCTCTAAAGTAGTTTTCATTATTTACGGAAGCTGAATTATTATTAACAATGGATAAATCAAGCTGATTTGTGTTTAAGTCTTCAAGTGGCTTTTTTCTACTCTAAATATAACTTAATACGCAGTCGAAATAATCGTTATTTACTTATTAATCTAATAATTGAAACTAAAAATTACTTAAAACTAAATTATTGCACTGCGTAGTTGTTAACCCATCTTGCTCCGTTTTTGGTTTGTAGGTTACATCACTTCGCTCGGCGGCTGCCGCGGCGCACTGATACGCCCGAGTGTGCCACGCGTGCCCCGCCAGGGTGCCACGTCATGCCCCATTTTAATACCACTTTCATTTTTTAATTATATTATTTATAAAGATTTTCTGAAAATAACAAAAACAGGGCTTGGAAGATAAAAGTTGAAACTATCAAATAGGTTTGGTCTCATTTAGAAAAAAATCATTTTCTCGTTGCTCCAAGCGACTTAAAAATGAAGTCAACCTTGTTTCTAAGCACCGATTTTCAATCTTATTAAATTAAATATTAAACATTATCTATAATCTCAAAAGTATAGAGGAAAATTCTAAAAGCATATCTAATTAGGTTTACGTAAAAATTACATTTTTTGCATTCATTAATATTAAAAATATGAGGGTGCCAAACTTACCTACCTGACACGTCATGCCCCGCCTTCCCCTATGGATGTATATGTGTGTGTGCGTGCGTGTGTGTGTGTGCGCGCACGCGCGCGCGCGTGTGTGTGTGTGTGTGTGTGTGTGTGTGTGTGTGTGTGTGTACGCCTGGATCTCAACTTCTACTCGATCGATTTTGACCGGACGGGTCTCATTTTTTTGTTTTTTTTTGTGTGTGATGGTGAGTCAAAAATTCGTTTTTTGATTCGCCGATGCGTTTTTGTTATATTTCGAATTTTCGCTTTCTCAAAATTGATTTTTGCTTTTTTTAATGATAAGATCGAGATATTTGAATCGAATGGATAGCATTCGAAAGAGCATTAAAATACCTATATTTTCTAAAAAAAATTCTCTAGCTATTACGGTTCTTTTGTTATTAACAAAAACGTGTTTATTTTTTAAAAGCTTATAACTCCAAAAATAAATGGTCAATTTAAAAAAAAAATCATGATAATGCAGAATATAAATAGCTATAATCTAAATATTTGAATTCATTTTATCGACTAGTTTTTGAGAAAAAAATTAAATGTAAAAAAATGAGTTTTGTATGTCCAACGATTACAGGAGTAAAATTGACTTAATCGCTTTGAAATTCCTTGTAGAGGTAGATTTTTTATAGCTCTCGGTCAAGTTCTTTGGGCCAAACGATTAATCCAGAAATTTCAGAAATATTTAAGGTTAAAATTTTTTTTTAACCTTTTTTTCAAATCGTAACTTCTCGAGAACGGCTCTATGCATCAGCTCCAAATTTACAGACAACTTTGTAAGTAATATAGATAATATGTGTGCGAATTTTCATCAAGATCGTACGATTACTTTTTGAGATATTTGATTTTGAAAATTTTCGTATTTTACAAAGTTATTTTCTTTATCGCATGATAACTAGAGAAAACAAAAATTGGTTTAATCATGTTGAAATTTTGTGGAGATGTAGAGTTTGTATATTATTTATTAGAAAAGTTCTTAGGATAAAAGAATTCGTTTATGAATTTCAGAGATATTTGAGATTAAAACTATTTTAGCTCTCTTTTAAAATTGTAATTATTCGGGAACTTATTTATGTATACTAGAAAATGGAAATAACATGCGCTATGCACCGATGCGCGCATGTTGCATACCTGCTTTTGTTTTGTAATAGCCATTTATTATTTTTAAAGTTAGAACCTTTTTCTTACATCGGAAATTCCAGAAAGAGCACACAAATACGAACAGGAATATTACTAGAGACAAGTACCCTATGTGTGAAATTTCACAAAGAAAATATAATTTGAAGTAAAGGTTATCTAGGAATTTTAAAAGGTTTTGACGATAATATTACAATCAATTATTTTATTTATTTTTCACACATAATTAAAAAAAAATTATACCTATTATTTTATTCATATTTTATACATAATTTAAAAATTAATAATTTTTAATCTTCATAAATGAATTTAATTATAATTATGTCATAAATTGTTGCAAAAATTATAAATTTTGTTATTAAAAATTAATTAAAGGAGTAAGCAAATTAAGTTTGAGGAAGCCACGGGCCAATGAATTGTCAGCGATTTTTTTTTTAAATTAACCTAAATAAATAAAGTTTTGCATTTGAATGAAAGTAATAAAAGCAGTCATTGAAACTCGACAAAACGAAAATCGCACGTAGGTTTTTTCTCATTCAGGCAGTGAACTAGGCAACGTTTACGAACATACCGAACCACTCGTAAAACTCTGACAGTCACTTTTAGGACCGCGGCGCGGCTCTCCATTCGCAGTCATTTTTCTATTCAAACGCATTCGAGTATATGCGCAGGCGGCTAAACGACTCGCGATAACGGGAGCCAATTCGCATTTTAATGCCCGCGGCGTTCATATCTTCTCCGTCGACGATTGACCGCGATCCACCCCCCTCCATTTACGATGCCATTCATCCCGCATCGGACCCTGCATGTCCCTTTCGCGATCTTACGTATGTATAGTATTTCCGCAGCGCTGCGCCGGAAGAAATCCCTGCGAGCAAATACAGATGTGCGACAAAGAAGTGCGCGAATAGATATATACGAGCTTATATCCGTGTATAACTTGATTTATCATTCGGGCGACCAATCGAGCCGCATTGTCACGCCCCATTTGCTCTCGGCTGCTATGTGTTTCTTGGACACTTCCGATGTTTATCTATATATTTGCCCGTGCGCGACAAATTGCGAATTTTTGGAAAGCTTCGGAATGCCAGTGACGTCTTCCGATATCTCGCGTGGTGTGTACAGTATGTGGAAGTTTTATCGCGCAGGGATTTATATGCACTTGGACGCGTGTTTACGCTCTTGGCTGGGCGACACTATGAATGTTTCAGATATTGTCGCGTGATTTAGGGCTTACGGGGTCGTAAAGATTTTCGTCTCCCCCAGTGTAAACGCGGCGTTTTGGGAAAAATAGCTCTCACGGTCGTATACTTTTAAACTCTTGCGGGTAACTCGAACTGAAGTAACTCGAAAATGGAACTGAGTGTATATACTTCAAATCAAAAGATATAAATTCAAAAGTATACGACTTATTATCGACGTCGAGTAAATTTTAAAAGGTTTGCGGATTTCACAACTTGATTCGAGCATTACTCGTTTGTTACAGAAATAAAATATTGTCAAGCTGAGACTACGGGGTAAAAAAAAGTTCTTACACTTCGGACGTAATGGATACATCAAAACTTAGTTCTTCATTAAATCAAGCCAGCGATTAACTGGGGAAAAGCGAAATAAAAGCAAATGGCCCTGTCCGAATAGGTTTCCTGTTGTCCTCATTCGCTTCTCCGTCCAACGGAAAAGTTGTCAGCTCTGACGTATAGGAGTCAACCCGTCGACGAATGCAGGAAAGAAAACTTTCCTAATCCGCTGCATTTGCGATATACTGATATTGGATAATGAAAATACTTTCTTCGATTTCTTAAGCTTTCACGTGCCTCGAGATAATACGAAGTGACGTCATTTTTTGCAATAATTTCAAAGATGAATTAATTTTCGTTGATTATAAATTCGTTGCATCTTACTATATTATTATTTATTGAAAATTTATCTTGATGATTTCAAAAAGTTTACTGGATCTTTGATGGAGAGAATTTTCTTTTTCATCAAAAAGGTTCCTCTCTGTAATAAAGAACTTTCACTCATAAAGAATTCCAGAAGTTATAATACATATTTAATAATGCAACTATAATCATAACTTTTGCCAAGGAGTAGATCACTTTCAAAACCAATTTATTCTCATATGTCTTAATAAATATTAAATAACTTTATTACTAAATATATCGTATAAAACTTTCCACATCTGCAGTCGATAAATCTTAATAATAAATGTAGCTCAAATGACGCGTCTATCAAACATTAAAAAAAAAAAAAGAAAAGAACAGATACCAGGAACAAAAGGGTAATTTAACTCAATTTGCAATTCGTGCAATTTTCATCGCGAAACCCCCTGAGTGATTATACGCGATGTAAGCAAAGCCTATTACGATAAAGTTTTCATTCTCGACAGGTTAAAGAGGGAGGAGTAGGCAGAGGGAATTCCGTCTACACATTGTTTCCCCCCTCGACAGACATTAAGGAGATTCTACAAGCTCATCCGCGCGCCGTGATGGAAGCTTCGCTCGCTCGCGCCTGCTCCTTGTAAAATAAATTGCGAGAGATTTACATGTAGCCGTCCCGGAATAAGCTGCGCATGAATAATGTGTTCTGGATTTTGGAAAAAAAATACCTTGTTAAAAATGATGAAATTGAACGTGTAATTTTGATGAAAAATACACGGTTATCTGTTTTTTTTTCTGGGTTGAAGATTATTCATAGCTTAAACTCATCATTTTATGCGACCTTCTATTTCTTGTAGTTTGTTGTAATAAACCCACAATCCCATTTGATTATATATTTTTGAAACTTGTTCAAAAGTAGCGAAAGACACAATTATTATCTATCAGAAAATATGATCATAATTGTATTTTTTTTTTTTCAAGAAAAATTTCTTTTGTGACATTCCTTTTTGCGATATGAAATTGCTTTTTCTGTTCTTCAAATAATGTAATCTAAAAATTATTTCTTTTTATTTTATATTTATGAGTGAGCAACAACGAATAAAATATTCAACAGACAATAACGAAATTCAAATAAAAAAAATATTTACTACTATAAAACGAATTTCGAAAAACGCCATACTACTTTAGAGTGATCGCGGGAAAAAAAATGCCGAACAGCATCGTCGAACATCTATTCTATTTAAATACGCCTCGCTGTGTTCAATCGACCTTTTCCCGCCTTGATATCGGCTAGCTCACAGACTGGCGATAAATGGTCGCATACACGAACGCGCGCGCCATTACGAAAATTCCTCGCCGGCAATGGCTGGATGTTCATGAACCTTCACTTGTCACTGACGCGGCGAAAATGCAAACCGATGTCTCAACGTCAGCAGCATACGGCGATGGTGCATATTTGAGGCATTTTTTTTTCTTCGATGGGATCGTTTCTCCTTGAGTTTAGTGGAATCTTCTTGATTGAAGGTGAATTTTGGGTGCTTGTAAAATGGATTTCGAATAGTGTATAAGATGTAAACAAGAAACGGATCGTACAAAAATGATTGATTTAAGTAACTGTGACGGGCTAAATATTCATTTTTGTATACGTTGTCACTCCTCGAAGAATATGGGTCTAAAGTTTGCATCGTTGAAACGCAACGAAATCATTTTTTACGATTGATTAAACTTATAAAACAATGGAACTTTTTTCTATACCTTTGTTATAAAGTTGAATTATTTTTTTTATTTCGTTGCACTCCAACATTGCAAACTTCAGACTCATCGAAGAATTTGATTTCACTTATTTTTATCATTGCATTTTACAATACCATTTTCAGTAATACGAAACAATTGACAAAAACATAACTTTCGTCGCGTCATAAGCATAATTTCAACTGCTTGCCATTCTGTTAAGAATAACGCATTTCATTGGCGCTATCAAGGAGAATATAATACGGCCACTCCGGCGCACAATAAAACGCCGCTTATACGCGAATATCTACGGGCGTAATACGTTTCGAGATGGTCCACTGTCAAATTCGAGCTTAATGCGCGACCATCCCCTTTGTTGGGGGAGCGCGCGATGTGCGTCAGTGTGTAGATGCAGCCTGTAGAGAGAGAGCCTGACGGAATATGGCTCTTTTAATGAGGTCAAAGGCAACCTCTCGATGCTAGAGCTTGAGCGCTAAACGGTAAACTGCGGTCATCAGGCGCTAAGATATTAATCTGAAACGCAGTAGCAAAGACTGAATTAGATTCTGTTTGATTATAGCCGACGCTGAGGTATAAACATTAATATAAAAGTGTTTTCGATTAATTTATAGTTGACATGGTAATTTTAAAGTGTAGTTTGTTTATATAGAAGTTAGTATGAGGGAAATAATGGTGTAAAATGTTTACAAAGCTTTTGGTCGAGATTCTGGTTTTGAATATTCAACATTAAATATATTCACAGCAGTGGCAATGTGCAGTGGTTACAAAGGATTGTAATAACAGAGGAACGTGAATTAGAACTAAATTATTTTCATTTTGTGATTCCCTGGAATTTCTAGGTAATGAATTTGCCCGGAATTCAACGAAGTCAATTAGTCTGTCAGCAATAGTGTAAATTATTGTTTCCTTGAATAGCGATAAAATTCTTCCCTCTACGGCCAAGGGATAAATATTTCACATTGCATATTTAATGCAACTACAAAGGGGTTGCAACTGAATTAAAGTCATCTATGTTAATTAAACAAGAGAACACGTTTTACTTCAAACGTTGTGGTTTGTTGGATTTCTACGAAATTTTCGTGCAGCGCTGGTTTTGGTCTTACGTATATTAATAATTAAAGTTATCCAATGAATTGTAAAGATGGATTGAATAGTACCTGAATTCAAAGCACATAATGTACTTGAAAGGTTTTACTAATTTTTAGTAATCTTGAAAGATATATAATTAAGTAATATTTTCGAGAAAATGATAAGTTTTGAATGCGACATTGAAATTTATATGTTATGTAAGAAAACTTCCAGTAAAAATTAGAGAGAAAACTTCAAAAGATAATTTAGTAAGTTATAAGTCTCGTGAAAACTGTTACAGCCCAATCAATATTCAGTTACGAAACTTTATAACTAAAATTGTACTGAATTTTATGCGTTTCCAAGAGCTACTATTTGTAAGAAGCCTTGCCTCTTAATCTATAAGTTAACATCACTTTTCTTTTACTTTTATAATACATTTGACAATTCTATATTATTTTATATACTTTATAATAGCTTTTACGATTGTATACTATTTTATATACTTTATACATTATTAGAAATTTGTCTACATTTCATTGATGGTCCAAGATAATATTCTGAACAAATTAAAGATCAACTGTTTGCATATAAAATTTGCTATTCTTTTGATTTCTGTTGTCGTTTTTGAATTGCAATCCTTAGTTATTCAATAACAGTTTAATTGCAATCGTTAGTTATTCAAAATCAGTCAACAATCAAACATAAAAAAATAAATGATCGAAAACAACTCGAATTCCTGTAAACATGTAACTTTATGTAATCAGTAAAGAAATTGGAACACTGACAATTATACTTTGCGTCATCAGAACCAGCAATAACTTTTGATAATCACGAATCAATAATTAAAAAATTTTCCACTTTCGTCCATTTACAATTCCACCTTTCAAATTTGAAAATAACTCAAAACAATAAAAATAAAAATATAACAATAAAAACAATAAAGTGCTGTCGTCAATTGCCATCAATTAGTCCCAAACGCGATTAATAATCCACTGGGATAGCTGAGTCAAGACACGGGGGCATCGTAAACCACTCGCCTCCCCCCTTTTCCCTCTCACACTCGCTCATTTTTATTCCCCGGGAGTATGGATTTTATTACGGCGGCGCAGAGCGGCCCGAACGCGCCGCGTCGTCGTCATTGATTTCTGATTGCCGCGCGCGCCCGCATGGCCGCGTATTTATTGCCAACTCGACGATTTCGCACAAGAGGACAACGAGCGGCTCTCTCTCTCTCTCTCTCTCTTTTCCTTCTTTGCTCTTTCGTTTTTCACCCCCTCTCTCTGTCTCTCCCTTATTTCACGCGCCCGCTGAGCGTCGATACATTATTTTCGATTGCACGCTCGTGCGCAGGAGGGGGTGCGGGATAATTGAAAAATTCTGTTGTGCACGGAATATTCGGCGCGACGGGCGGAAAAGGGGACGCGCGGAATGTTGCGAGGTGAGAGGAACGCAACGAGACGGATTTTTTTGGGATGGTTATTTTTTTTTTTTTTTTCAGAAATTTTTTTTAATGAAAGTCGTTTTTGGAGCGTTTGTGAAATGTCGCAGCGTGATTTATGTCTCGTGTTTACATAGCGTGAAAGTGGTATAGGGAGGAGAAAAAAAAACGCTTGACAAAGTGTGACATGGTTTCTTGGCTATGAATTTGGCTAATTTAGTATGTGCAATGTTATACTTTGATAATTTTCCGAAATGTACTTATAAAAATAATATAGCTATAATAAAATCAGTGCGCATATCAGGAAACGATAGCGTTGAAGAGCTTCGATACCTGTATTTATGAAAATTATATAATCAACTCAGCATCTCTTTATGATAACATCAAAGACCTCGATAATATGATGATGAACCTCGTTTTATGTTCTTTAGGGGAGACAAAAATTAATCTAATGACTGATCTCGAGCGATGTTAATAATGTGCTGAAACGATTATGATGATGCTTGAAATTATGATAGCGCACAATGAAATTTCATCGCTGAATTTTGTCGTTTCCATAAAGCGCTATTTTGGATGCCGTATAGTGTTGATAGAAATTTGGCTCGTTATTCTGAGCAATTCTGGTTTATGATTACCGAAAATGTTCACTTTCGACTTAAACGAGGTAGTTACTGGAAATTTAATTTAATTTAATACTAGCGTTAATTTGGCGCGCTACGCGCGCCCTCTCTTCAGTTTCTCGATTTTTTTCGAGTTTCGAGATCAATTCGAGATTTCGAGATACCTCGCAAAAACGCTCGAAAACCGAACGAATCTCGATCGCTCAATTTATATTAAGGATATTTCTAACGAAATGCATAAACTGATCAATTGGCGTGGGTTCTGAAATGCAATCCACGCTATATGTATACATTTAATTGGATTATCAGACACTTAACTTATAAACTATACAATATACATATTATTTTATTTATATAATTATATTATGATGACGCTATTATATTTCGATATTTAAACTATTGATTCTGTTTATTATTGATGCGACTAACGAAGCATTTTATCAAATATTTACATATATATTTATTGGTCAAAATCATGAAAATAAAAATAAATACGATGCCGAAGCAGCTTGCAATAACTTTTCCACCGATTAAACTCAACTATAACAACTATTCTGTCCTTCTTACAGAGGCCTGGAGCACGCGGACATACTGCTGCAAGGAGGACGGCTGCAACGGGGCGCCGACGACGACGACCGGGCCCTGGCTACCCGTGGTGGCGGCCACGGTGCTCCTCCTCGTCTTGCTACAGCAGCAGCAGCTCCGCCCGCTACGTGGCTAATGTAGCAATCGGCCGAGGGCTCGCGCGGATCGCGACCCCGCACTTGCCTCCCTTCCCCCATACCCCTTACCCTCCTTCACTCACACACACACAGACACAGCATACACATGTGTATACAGGCACGCGACTGGAAGTCGATCGATTGCCTTCTCCTCTGCATTCCAAGGGAGAGAGAGAGGGGGAGATCGACCCTTATAAATTCGGGATCATCGACAGCAATAATGCCGTGAAGCGCCGTTAGTTTCGTACGTGGTTGGAGGGTGGATCTGACGTTCCCCTCCTTGTCTCTCCACCCCCTCTCTCTTCCTCCCGCTCTGCCTTGTCGACGTGATGGATGTCGCCGGATTGTGTACGGCGCGATTATGTTGATTGGCCTTCGATGATGATGATGACGCGCGGATTAGCCGATTTCGTATGCATTGGAGAGAGAGAGAGATTCGGATATTGAGTAGAGATGTTTGAATTTTCTGCGTTGTTATACATTTTCTTGGCGGCGCGAGTGTTAATTTCTGCGTTGATTATATAATGTATACTTTGCACAGGCAGAGCGAGCAAATATTTTGAGCCAAAACACGGGCATTGATTGTGTAAACGCAATGTCGATAGTGTGCGTAGCAGTAATTTATGCGGCGGGTCGTGAAAATATTTTGGCAGAAATTCATTTCGCCGACGATGTGCCAGTGTGCAAACTTTATTAGCGCGTTATAACGCTGGCTAGCGATAATATTTTTCCACTTTTCACGTGATCGAGGTTTATTTACCGGTTCATTCATACATGATTAATTTTCAACATCAGTGCGTGCGTTACGACTGCGTATGCTGCTTTAGCGTGCGTCATAATAAGAAGCGTTTCGAGTGTAAGAGGAGGAGAATTTAAATGAGCCGACTATAAGTACAAAGTTTGCCGCAGTTCTCTATCTTTCAAAGGATGGAGAAATTGATCTCCTCTCGTCAAGTGTGTAATGTCTTCGACTGTTATGCAATTCTGACGATCTTCTCGCGCGTGAAAAGGCATTACATTAAGCGAGAAATTGTCCCCTTACCTCTGCCGCGGGACGAGTCGAGGAGTCAGTCGCTTTTTACGACGAGTGCGCGCACTTGACATTGTTGTTGATCACCTTTTCTCAGAGACGTCGCAGTTCTTTCGGAGCTTCTTTCTCTCTCCCCCTCTCCCTCTTTTTCACTTCGATTCTGCACGTGGCCCTCGAAAAGTCGGCCGCGCCAAATGCGTTTTGTCGCCCTAGTAAATGGACTTTGCGAGCGTTTCTGACTTCCTTTCTCGCGCTTCAAAGTGTCGATTATAACTGGTTCGTAATGTCGCGAGTGTTTAAAAAGTGTCAAATATAAAAGTTCCGAGAAATCTCGCAATCGAATCGTTATTCTCCAAAGCAATGAGATAAGTGAGATAAAATTACATAATTTGCGGACGACGAAAGAGATATATACACACGCGAGTTTGAATCATATACACAGAGCCGAAATGAATTGTATCGGGCATTTTGCGCATGATCAGGCGCGCAACGAAGCGGCAGCACTCTCGATATATGTATCCACCATACATATCGCGTTTTGAAATTCAACCGACTATTTATCTCGAATTCCGAATCGATTTCTCCATCACGCTCGAGCGGCTCTAATCGAAATGATACAAAACTAAGCCTGCCTCTCACACTTCCGCTTCGACGTGACAATTCGAAAAATCATATTCATGAGCACGACGACCGCGGGTAAAATCAATCGCGTTTCCGCTCTCGAGCCACTCGGTCGGAAAAGAGAGAAAAGGGACGGCGGCGCGCGCGAACACATCAGCCCTTTTTTCGACCCCCTTTCTGAGACAGCTGCAGCAGCAGCAGCAGTGCCCGGCAATTTCCATTTTTTGCAAAGCGTAGCCCTCTTTTTTGCGCTGCATTCTCTTTCATGCAGCTGGACAGTTTTCCGTCCAGAGGTACAGAGTAGCTTCGCTGGCGAATTCAATTTATATTCGGAAAGTTCTGTCGCTCGGGGTTCGGCGCGGAGCAGAGAGATGAGTGAAGAAAAGGGTGGAAAAGTGGAAAAAGTCGTGCTGTAGGTTTTAAGCATTTGGGAAGAATTGAATTGAGAGTCGGATGATTTTTAATTATTTTCTTTTTTTGCTTGTCGGTCTTATTTCGGATGACGATAAAAGAGTAGAACGTTACAAGTGAACCTGGAGCTCTAATTCGCTCGGGCGAAAATATATTATTATTGTTTAAAGAGGCCGCAAAAAGTAGTGAGCGCGACTCCGCGAGTGCAGTGCAACTCGGCGCAAAAAATTTCATCTAAAAATAATTGAAACGGTATAAAGCACGCGAGCGAAAAGACCAAAGAAAGAGAGAGAGAGAGAGAGAGAGAGAGAGAGAGAGAGAGGGGGGGGGGTGAGAGAGAGCAAACACGGAAGACCGAGGTGGAGAGACGCGGAGAATGAGAAAGGATCGCAGGGCGGTGGAAAGTAATTTCGGAAGCAAAAACGGCTTCGCTGCCTGCGCGCTAGGTCATTGATATACGCGCGTCTTCGTTTATTCTCTTCTATTTATGGCCCATTTTTCCATCTATCCAGCGATACTTTCCTCGCTCACTCTTTTTCCTCGCACTATATACATACCTCGCGATCCACCACGATCGCGAGCTGTTAATTGAATTCCCGAATCACATCCAACCGATTTTGCGTCGATCGAGTTACTCGCTCGCGAAGCTTTTTCTGCCCCTCTGTCTCTCTCTCTCTCTCTCTCTCTCTCTCTCTCTCTCTCTCTCTCTCTCTCTCTCTCTCTCTCTCTCTCTCTCTCTCTCTCTCTCTCTCTCTCTCTCTCTCTCTCTCTCTCTCTCTCTCTCTCTCCCCCCGTTACTGTGGCACCCCAGAATAAAAGTCGCATTAGCGCGAGAACAATGGGAGAGGAGGAGAAAGGCGCACTCGCGAAGTTTCTCTTTCATTAGTCCGAGAGAGAGTGAGAGAGTGAGAGAGAGAGAGAGAGAGAGAGAGAGAGAGAGAGGGAGAGAGAGAGAGAGAGAGCGAGAGAGAGAGAGAGAGAGTGAGAGAGTGCAGTAAATAAGGGGAAGAGGGTGTGGCGAAGGAGGAGAGGATAATCCGTACATACATGACGAAATCCCGCGTCCCGGGACACACAGACACACACACACACACACAAACTACTCCTGGCGTTTGCAAATGGACCACAGCCTGTCGGGCCGCCCCGGAATCCTCGGCCGAGTCGATCGCGCGGCGTTATCGAAAGCGCGCTTCCACCGTTTTCTCGGCTGCGTAAACAACACGCTAAGTACCTATATATACCGCCGAGAGTACCAGCGATCTATCTTTTTACGTGCGAAAGATTAATTGCGATGGCTTTAAGATGATGTATGAGGATATTTATTTTTCTGGCGTAGAAGATATTCCGTGTAGTTAGTGCGGTTGTTAAGAGAATGTTAGTTCCGTTTACTTGCGTTCTATATTGGGGTAAAAGGGGTTTTTTATTCGAATAGCAATTAAAATCAATTCTTTCGTTAATTATAATTTTATAATTTCGTTAATTATTTTATGAATAACTTCTATTTTGTACGATTTACGTTGTTACTGAATGTTGTCAGGGAAGTTGAGTGCTGATCCGCCGCAATAGTAAATCGACGATCAATCGGTGCGAGGAAGGCGCTCTGGCAATACCGACGGTTTTTTTTAACGATGCCGGGTGATCAATAAAGAAAATGTAATAATTAATTAATTTGATTAATTAATTATTCACGTCGCTAACTCCTATACTAATATTAACATTGCTACATTATTACTATACAGTTATCGTCATCTATGAAATTTATAAAGAAAAACGAAAATTATTGAAAAATCGAACACGAGTCTCGTTGAAGGCAAATGCCCCGGACTTTGGTGTTATATATGCCTGTACGCAACTTCTTACCATTCCAAGGATCTCTAATTAGCTTGCGTAACATTTGTTTTCACACCTACACGCATATTGAATATATAAATATATATTTGTAAATGTATTTCGTTTACGGCATAGAGTATATTAGATTATTTAGTACTGATAAACACGTTGAAATTTAATTCATTTACTTGATATTGAATAATGTATCATGTTCTTATTGTATACAATGGTAAAATAAGCATTATTAAAGAATGATAAACGTTGATAAATATGAAAATATGTAATACTAATAAACTACGATTGTAATATTTATTAAAAGTTACTTCGATAATGTTTATAAAAAATGTATTCGATTCCTTGATAATAATTCATTTTTTAATAAAACTGCTTGTGTACATTTCATAGGGGAAAAAAAATAATCAAAAGTGACAACATATTTATGTATTATAATAATCCGTGTTTTTCAGAAGCATGTCGTGTTTAAATTGAAAAGAAAAATTTATCGGTAAATATTTTAACAATAGTGAAAAGCTTATTTAAAAATTTATCGGGCGAGCTTGAGCATTTTTAATAAGGTAAATGCCATTCGCACAGAAACTAGTAATTGAATCTTTATGGTAATCGATTCACGAGTAATCGATATACTTGATGAGCCTGTAACAAATTTTATTATCGAAAAACGTTTACACGAAATATATATTGTAAAGTATGTGTCATTTTTTACAGATTTCAGCATATTTAAAATTCTTTTCCAATAACCAATGTTAACGCTGTTACGTGAACGTATAGATTGTCGAAAAAAGATTTATTACACAATTAAAATTAACTTAAATGTTAGCGGCTACCTTTACTTGCGATCAATCGAGGCGATTTAGTCGAAACTAATTTTTTAAAAAGTGTCGCGATCTCATTAATCGACCATTATTGTAAATAGACGTCTTTTTACGAAACTCTAATGACAATGAGCGCCTGATTCATTGTATCGGTGTAATAATTATTGTGAAAGGAAGAAAAAAAATCGTTCTCGACTGGCCAATCACCGGGGGGCATTTACCTTAGTAGAGCACTTGGATTATATATGTATATATTAAATTGTCAGAAACAAAAATTATAATATATAACGCAGAGACGAACAGAACATATGAGACATCGGACTGCGACTTTAGATAAACGAATAAATAAATGAAATAGTTATTTAAATTCGAACTAAATAAAACAGATTAAAGTTAAAATATAAAAAAAAGCTAAATGCAATTAATAATATATGGTCACTTTATTAAAGAAAATAAAATTCAAACGGTCGAAACTCACGACGCTGAACATCTCTATATTAGAGTTAGAGTTTCCACGTTAAGTTTCATCGTTAAAAGTTATATAAAAATAAAAAAACACGCATTTATCGAGTGTAAATTTAAATAATGAAGAGATCACTGAGAGAGTTACCTATTATATTAATGAAACGTAGTGCTTCTTGCCTGTTCTTGCGACGAATGCATTATAATGACAAACAAACAAAAATAAGATTAATATCAAATTAAATAAGATATAAAGAATTATTATATAGACGAGAACTTTTTAAAAAATCGTACGATTGTAGTTTGCATTTCTTATATACACACGCGATATAAAATTCTAGTTTCGAAGAATAAATATAATAATAATAAAAAAAAAACGAATCTACGATTCTCTTATATATAATAAATATATTGTAAACGGCGAGTCAACGCAAACACAACCAAAATTTCTTTGACTTCCATTGTACCATTGAAGGAAAAAAAAACAGATAAAGATATCTTGTCAAACTGATTATCAAGAAAGAAAACTGTTGTTACTTCTATAAACCTCGTACTTGTACACACATTGGAAAGAGAAGAACAAAAATAGAATCACATTCTAAAAGATGGCTCTGATGTTACCTTAAATATAGATAAACGAATGGTTATGTGAAAAGCAAGTACACAAAATATCGCCTCAAGATTCACAATAGCAATTAGAGCATAACGAAAATCGTATTAGATTCTCTCGACACGATAGACTGAACCGCAGTTGGAGTGGAACCGAGTGCGAGCAGATTTTAATTATTTCCCAACTTCCGCGAAAATTGTTTCTCTTGAATAAAATTTCATTTTTTCAACTAAAAGTTGCAAGAATGTTAAAAACCTATCCGGGGAACAATTTTGCCATCGAACTGTAACGAAAAAATTGCCACCAAACTTGCAGTCGGTTCGACGCCAACTACGATCGAAGGCAAAAGTTATCATCACCACTGTTCTTACGCGCTATATTACGTATTGTACGCAATGATATGCACCAAGCGATTGCAACTAATCTTATTACTACCAATGGTTATACTGTCAATACGATGTAATCTGAGTCCGAGTCGATATCAAGAGAGTATATTATTATATGTATAAAACTAACATACGCAATACGCAGAAGATAAAAGAAAACATTCTAACGACTTATGTGCTTCTTAGACAAAGGCAACCGAACATATTGAAACGAAACTGCAGATCAATAAATATATATACACACACACATACATGTAGACTCACCTTCGAACCACGTTGATCGACTATACTTTAATATACACACAAATACACAGAAAAGATTTAGCTTAGGCCGGTGAAGGTGTACGCGCGTCTATACAGCAATGCTATGTTTACGTTTTCAGTGCGACTGTGTATGTGTGCCATATGCCAGAACGATTGAGAGAGAGAGAGAGAGAGAGAGAGAGAGGAAAAAAAAAGAATTATGAAGATCGGCAAGAGCGTGAGTCTCTCGCGCGTGCGCGCGTCACGGGAAATCGCGCGAGAGCAGTGCGTGTGTGTGCTAAAACGAATGAATGAATGACACGTACGGCGCAGCATTCGAGGATCGTCGGCGAGTCGTGACGAGAAACTGAGGCAGAGATGATTTAATTTTTCATTTGCCCGCGCAGCCTCGGACATTTCTTCGGGTCTTTTGTTCTCGTCGCCCTTGGCTTGGGATTAAAGTGTTTGCGAAAGATCGTTTTTCATCTTCTTGGGTTACGCGCAGTGCAGAATTGCAAAATTTTTCCCAAGCGCGGCATGCAAACTCAGCTTCTACATGGTGTGCGTGGATTTAGCAATGAATGGAGATTAGGGAAACGGCGTCACGGGCCGCCGACGACTCACGAGTCTGCTTTTTTTCGCCCCATCCGAGCGCTATTATAGCTTTAACGAGCATAACGTACTAAACGTCGGTACCATTATTAAAAAGCGAGATAAAACTGAGAAATACGTGGAATTTAGTCACGTAAGCAGAATAAAAAAAAATTTAATGTATGAGGAGTTGTACATTTATAATAGACACGCAATAATAAAAGTGAAAACCTTATCTCTACAGTACAATTATTATTTACTTTTCAATGAAGTCGTTCCATCGATCTTTATTTTCAGGGTTCAGATTTGTATTCGATCTTGACTGATTTTTGATTGAGCATGTGATGAGTGACCTGCTAGTTGGCCTTGACAGAAATCACAGCATGAGAAGTTTGTTAGCGTAATAAAAATAACTGAGAAATTTGCATTATGATTTTCCATAAGAAATTTGATTAATTTATCTTTTAAAATAACAACATTATTCCTGATATCTATCATTGAATAATGATGGATGAGAATAGCTATATTCATATAGTACAATTATTAAAAAAAGACAATCAACCAAAAATATTTCTAACCCTATTTTAAACCAGAACACACGCTGTTGAGAAGAACCCAATAACTCGCGGATCGATCATCGCCCCGCAAATTGTCGGCCCCCCTGAACCCTCGCGCCGCTTATACCTGCGCCGCCACCGCTGGCTTGCCACCCTGAAACTTTAACAGCCGGCAATTATGCGAAAAGCCGCGGCCATCTGAATTCCGGCCTCGGGCGCGCGACGATTATTAAGCTCGCCTCCCATTGTCGGCTGCGTAATGCACTTTTCACCGCACATACTTAAACGGACTCCCGCCGCTTTTCTTTCCTCGGAGAGGCCGTGCAAATGTTTGGCCTTTTTATTAAAGGAAAAAAAGGAAAATTCGCAAGTTGGAGATTTTTACTCTAAATTAGAGCGTTTTGCAGTTCACGCGAAATGTTGCGGGAGGAGAGTGGAGAAAGGTAGAAAATGAAGTGTTTTGTAATTAGGTTTTATATCTGCATTTAAAAGTATTTTTTATATTATCTGTAATTATTGGTAAGCATCTGTTTGATAGTACCATTTGCATGATAGATAACCGTGGTTGAATGATTAAGAAACGCATATTAGAGCCTGTATGAAAGTATTGTGCCTTTTACGATTTGTAGAAAGCTATTAAAACCATATCTTTTATTTAACTGACCTGCTTGAAGTGCCACATTTCGTTTGCATTAATGTCCCTCTTTGTAAAATATGAATTCCCTATCGATAGCATAACCACGCGATTCATCATTCAAATGTGCCATTATCGATTTTCATCGCTGGAGGAGCGCAGCGGCAAAAAGTCAACCTCGCATATCAATGTCGCGATATTTATTTTAGAATTTATACGCTCTGTCGTCAATTTCGAATTCACAGAGCGTATTGATTCTTTAATAAGTGTCTCCGATAATAAGCAACGAAGTGAAGACGACGGCGGACAAGTGGCATGGCACATAGGGGTGAGTGATTGACAAATATTTTAAAAATTTTCTCATTTTACGCACTTATCTGTGACTATTTGCATGAAAGCAGTTACACGCCTGTAGAACTATTTTTGTAAAACTTAAATTACAGGAAATTGATAAGATTTACGTGTATATTTAATATAAATAAGCTTGTAATAGTGAAATATCGTCTTTTTGCTTGAAAGAAATTCTATCTAATTATCCATTCTTGGTAGTTATTATCACCGAAAGAAATTGTTTCCTTTTCTTTCAGACTTTCTCATCGGATTTAAAGACATTAATCTTCGTTATATCTTCAACGCCCAACGAAGATTAATCGATTTCAATAATGCAGTATTGTTAAGTAAAAGAGAATGCTTTTCTAAATTGAGAAATTTTAATACCGAAGGCGAGTAACTCGATAAATTAATTTTCGCAATAAATACAATGTCGGCGATTTGAATGGCCCGAGAAATTTCGCCAGCTGGTGTAATAGTTTCCGGCGCAAAAACACGCTGAGAAAGTTTGTTGGAAAGTGAAATTGAACTGCTCTATGTTTAAAACTTTTACGTTATTATTACTATTATTATTATTAGTACATAAAATTTTAGACTATTTTAGGCATTATCAATTATAAAACCAGTAATATACCAAAAGAAAAGTTTCGTTGAAATTCCATCAATATGGATAACGTATATAATGTTTCACATAATTTACGCCGAGAAACCAATATTTCATAAAAATTGCTAGTTTATAATTATCTGACTATATTTTTTGTACTCATAATATTTTTTCCAAGACAAATAAACTGAATCAACCAAATATTTCAGTGTATTCTCATTCCAAAAACGAAAACCAACAATTTTCCTCAACGTAGAGACTACCTCTCTCCAAGATTACGAAAAATATTCAAAAGTAAAAACTTTCGTACTCTTCGTCACTTAATCTCCCCAGTCTCAAAAAAAAAAAAAATCCTGCGCCGAGGGTCGCTCACAAAAGCCCTCGCGACTAGCGTATACGTTACGCTGCGGTATTAGTCCGTAAACAATTTTCATGGCGGCCCACCCGCAGCAGAGCTACCTCATTAATCAACGATAATTAGCTTAATCCGCCCTCAAAAAGTGCCCACACCACCGCGAACTTCTCCGCCTTGTTTATCCTCTCCCACTATTTACCTTGGTGCGCGTACTCGAGACCCTCGTTTCTACCTCTAATCAGTTAAAAATTCAATGCGAGCTCAGTCCAAACATTCTTTGCACGCGAAGCCTCGCCGCGGCGAGACACTTTGGCTAATTAAGATAAGAATGTCGCGTCGAAAAAAATGGCGAGAGAGAGAGAAAGAGAGACGCGCGGCTAATATTTGATCGATAAGCGAGCGAAGAAGCCGATTCCATGGAGAGTGCGCCGCCGCTTGCGCTTGATAATAGCGAAGTCTCGGTCGAGTGGCCCGCTTTCGGCGGCTGCCTTTATTCTTCCTCGCGTACATAGTTCGGCGCGGCGCATCTTCGGTAGGCGCGAGTGCTTGAAGTTTCGCTGGTAACGCTATCGAGAGCCTCTCTTGTTGCTTAATGTATAGATGCGTTATAGGTGATTAGGCGATAATGGCTGTAGAGCTTTGTAGTGCGGAGACGCGAAATTCTTAATAATTCGAAAATTACTATGATGGAAAGCTAGACTGAAATAGATATTGAGCAGTATTTACTTTTATTGTGCGTATACCAAGTTAGATAGCGCTTATCGCAATACATTGCACGATAAAAAAAACTTACCGCGAAGACTATATCACTGATAAAATATCTATATGGTATGTTTAATGACTCGACGTAAAACAGTAGATACGTTAAATATATAAACTCCTAAATATAAGAATAGCTTAGTAGGGTAAGTGGGGGTATTACGGCGGTATTTTTTTCAGGTTAGTTTCAAACGAATATATTTCGTCTCCATGCAAAAAAATTATGCTGATTCTTTTTAATAACGGAATTTAGGTATCATATCTATCGATTAAAGTACAATTTTAGAACAAAAATTGATAAATAAATGTATAAAATGACTGAAAACAACATCTCTCTGATGATGTTACTGCGAAGCTGCTACAACTACTGAGTTGGTATTACGGTGCCATGTTAAAGCATAGGGAGAGTGCTGGCGCATGCGCAGAACCCCAAAAAGTACGTCGCTGGTATTACTGCGATTTTCCATAAGATTCTACAGCAGTAATACATACACAATAATACCCACGTCCGCAGTAGTACCCACACTTACCCTACATGTTAGACGTTATACATTATTAGTTTTGAGAGACTAATGCAGCGGGAGGTAGAAATAAATCATGAGACAGTTGTTTTTTATTAAACTTTCAAACGCTTTATTTTCTTATTAAACCTAATTTACATTCCTATCTATTATCTATCTATATTTTATCTCCCACGTTAACACGTCCTTGTACTACGAGGTATACAGTCGGAATGAATCCGCTCGCTCGCGCAAGACTGGGGGGGGGGGGCTCAAGTTGGAAACTGCTCAAACCTTATATCTAAGAATTTGAAATATGAGTATTTTATCTAATCAGAGTTCTTCTTAATGTCAAACTTTTCGCACTTCCACATGTATAAAGTGAAATGTGCAAAACTGTTTTTGCAACGCAAGTTCACAAATAACTGAGATTAAATACACTTGTGCACATATTCATTACATTTCTCAAATGGTCACTTGAATTGCCAATCAATTACAGCAACGGTAATGGAATCCAAAATCAAACCCTTTCAAAATCCCTTCATTCTTCAGATGTGTCATATTATATACATATACATAAAATATTCCGTACAGATCTCAGCTGCTGTAACGAGAGAAGATCCAACGCAGATACGAAGGTCACGTAAATAGATCGTGTCGAGAATGACTGCCCCGCTTGAAGTAGATCAAGTCCGGCGCGCACGCGACCAGCTTTTCCAAGCGCTAACGGTGTGCGAACAGTAGCAACAAAGAGGCGGAGTGCAAGAGAGAGTGAGAGTCGAGTGAAGAATTCTACTCGGATCGCCGTAAAGTAATTATGTCTTCCTCACGATCCCCTTCTAGAGCGGCACTTGAGCGGCGCGACGGCCCAGCAGCCGCCGGAATCCCTATGCTCTCTCGGCGGCGAGTGTACAGGGGAGGAAGCGACCACTTCTTCTGGGTAACTAGACCAGCATGAGTGACGTCTAATAAATATGCTAATGGCCCAACGAGGCTCTTGGTCTCGTCCACCTCCTCCTCTTCGTCGTCGTCGTCGTCGTCTAACTCTCCCTCTCTTCTCCCTCCCCCCTCCATATCCAGTCTCCAAGCATTCCTCCGCGGCTTCTCGAGAGTAAATCCCCGGAGAGATACCGGAGTCGCTGCCACACACTTCGCTCTGCACATTCTATATCTACCGTCTCTCTCCCTCTCTTTTAGCCACTTCCGTCGGTTGGCTTGGGTAATAGTTTTGCTTAATTGTTTAAAACGTTTTCGTACGGTTATATTTAATCGATTTGAAATGTAATATATTCTACAAATAATACAAATAAATAAGTAAATAAATAACCACGTTAACCAATTATTGACTTCAAACTTCATTAATTTTCAATATACCTATACCTATATACCGTTTCTTTGGTGGGGTAGTGCAACTGCGCAACCCGAACTTCGCCACCAAACTGCTGGCCTTGTATGTTGCTTTGTATTTGTGAGTGGAAGCTCCACGGTTTCTCATCTTATATAGCTGGAGGGCTCGGCGGTCTTTTGGAACTGTTCAATTGACAAGTCTGAGATGACTCGGCGATCTTTTGGGGCAGTCCGACTAGCTTAGGTTATTGTTGAGAAAGAACAGTCTCTATTTAACTTGGTTAGTTTGTTCTGCAGTGGCAGAGCCCCGATGTACAAGTTCCGAGGGCCCAGTAGCGACATCCTCGGCATCTTCGAGTTTGTCGGTTTTCTCGCATGCGAAAATGTTTTTATTGAATGATCAATCAAATTACCAACTTAATTTATTTCTTTATTTATTACTCATTTGTCGGCTTATTTTTCTCTGTAATTGTCCGTATGGTTAAATTTAATTTTTGAATAAAATTTTTTATTTTTTAACAGTATAAAAACTTGACTTCGTATTAATTTATTTTAATACATATTATTACGATTTAATAATCGCATACAATAAATAAATGGAGGAGGACTCGATAAAAAAACGGCATGGCGTGACTCGGCGGGGAATCGAATCCCGGACCTTTCGTTTTCGCGACGAGTGCTCTGACCACTAAGCTACCGAAGCCGGTGTGCGTCTTTCCTCGAGTCGTTCTCATGTTGCTGCTATATGCAACCCGATCCGCCTCGTCACGTTGTGCATAGTATGCACATGTAACAATATATAGAGTTGTTCGATTTCTTTTCCACAGTCCAATTTACTCCTAATATATCATTATTATTGCATACTGTAAGTAGACTAATAAACACCGAAGCTGGGCGCGGTTAGTATGTGAATAGGTGACCGCTGCATACCTATTATGCAACTTCAGCGATCGCTCAAGTGAGTTTTCACTATACTAAAAATTACGGAGGAAGGTGATTTAAATATGTTTTTGGTGTTTAAGTCTATAGAGTATGACATAAATACCTAAAACATATTTGGACAACAAGTGATACACTAATACAGCCCAAATCTTCATCTCTTTGCCGTATATGTATAGAGCTGGCTAAAAGAACTGTTCGAAAGTTGTAGGAAAGGTATGCATCGGAAGCGAATATAGGAAAAGGTATATAGGTCACGTTTTGAGCCAAATAGACTATGGATAGATAACAATGTATATAGATATAATTTTAAGTAAATAGTTTGAAAATTTTTGCATTAAACGATAAACATTTTTCAATGTCTAGTCGATGCAGATAGTATAATTTATTATTTTTATATCGACTTAAGAATTACTAAAATAATTTGTATAGATATTGCTCCGGATTCCCTGACAAATCATTAAAAATCTAGACAAGATTTATTCTCGTCACGCAAAACATTACACTTATACACTCAAAACTGAAACACTCGTACTCACACATTCGTCACCGATACGCCTAACAAGTATAGATAGAAATATTTTCATACATACATATTTATATCGGGAGTTTAGAATGTAAAGTTTAGGCGTTCAGTGGGAGAGCGATCACCGTCAAATACAGATCGTTCATACCTTTTGTAAATTTTTGTAAATATTAACAATATACGTTTATTTTAACCGAAAATCAAAACTAAACGTAGCAGTTGTCATTATCATCAATACTCTGTGATTCAATCCTCATTACTAATCCAAAATAAAGTATTATTCTTGAATCATCTCAGCCACCGTGAATCAAATCTTAACTCTATATCAACTCCAGATATATTTTCTAAAATACAAAAGTTTTCAATAACAAAAATATCAATGTAGTAATTATCAAATAAACATATAATATTTTTCACACACTCTATATTGTTGCTTCTCAAAAGACCGACTTTCAACAAGCGACAACCCAAAACTTCCCATCGAAATCAATGCATCATCGTGTAACAAATCACCTAATTAATTTTTATTCCCCCTCCCTATCAGTCTTCAATTCAACGCGTCACATCCCCTTTACAACTTACACCCTTGATCGAATCAAAGCACAAAACACATGATCACTCGTGACAAATTGATTATTTAATAACGCGCACGGGCGCAATATGCACGCGCCTGTAATATCAGCAGCGTCGTGCGGATCGTCGATCATCGGATTATGAACATTCGCGAGGGCAATAGGTCTCTCGCACCCTCCATTTATTTCTCTCCCGAGAGCAGCGCTTATAGCTGCCGTTGCGCTTCCTTCTCCGCTGTATAGCGATCGACAAAAGGGCCTTTTATCGCTAAATAAATGACGCCCTCGGCCGTGTTTTACGAGCGATATTCAAACGGTAACAATTATAGAGCGATTACGTTCGTTTTGAATTGATTTAAGTAACAGTTTTTATAGTGGCATTCCTCTATTATTATTCACCAATAGAGATTAAAAGAAATTCCTAAATTTATTACAGTTATGGTCTAACATTCCAAAATATCCTCAAGTTTCATTAAAACCCTTTTGGAGATGTTCTACGATAAAATTGGTATTGACGACAAATACTTGAAAGTTGTAAATGTTGCTATGAACATGTCAAATATTGCCCTCAAGACCTATACCATAGTAGTGCTTAAGTACGGATATAATCCATACATACGACTATGCACGGTCTCGAATCTTTCAGCAGTCAATAAGGTTTTCCCAAGTATCATTAAAAACCTTCAAGGTCGACAGCTAAAATTATTACTTTGGCCTTCAATACGTGTTTTGGGTGTAAAATTGAATTCCAAAGGTTACGCTAATCCTATAACGCTCTAACAGGACCCCAGAGACTCATTTTAAAGTTATGTGAGTCCAGTATTATACATGGAAAATATTCTTCACTTCAAATAAAGATATAGGCTTTGTCAACAAAAAGTGTACGGATAACCGTAACACTCTTGAAATTTTGTAATTGAGAATGGCTGACGTGTCGGTCAACTTCGTGAGGTTACCATTTACCCGCGAGACGACCATAGTTTACATGAAAAACGTAGCTAAAGACTTTAGTAGGGTACAAATGATCCATGTGTGATGACAGGAGCCATTTCTCTGCCTAGCCCCTATTTTAGGTATCAGTGATGTCAGACTATCGGACGAATTCGCGGCTCTGGTAAGTAATTGTCACATTAATTGTAATCGGTATTCTTCAACTCACCATTCACTTGTTGAAAATTGACTCGCGACTTTGGAGTGAAGGAATAGTATATTACGTCCCTAGGGAGTAAAAGTAAAGAATGTCCCAAATTGTACGTAAAATGTGACCCGAGCCGAAGGCGAGGGTGACAAACATGCGATCTGAGATATTCTTTACTTTCTCCCGTGGTGCGTATACTTTTTTTTTGCTTGGCGAGGCCGGAAATACAACTTTTGCGATCGGGCGCCGGGAGCAAAAGTGGTACTTTCGGCCCACTAGGTAAAAAAATATCTGCTATTCTCGGTAATAAAATAATGAAAAGGTACAAACAGTAGCAGAGAAAATTATTTTAAGCGGGATGATAATTGTATCAGTGGTGGATTCCGCTACGATCATGGTTCTGTTAATTAGACGTGTTCTTGTTTATGCACATACTGATTGTGCACATATTAATTGTGCACACTTTAACATTGGTATATATCTATATATATAGATCTGTACCAATGCTATCTGTGCACAATAAATATGTGCACAATCCTTATGTGCACAAACAAGAACATGCCGTTAATTAATATACATTTTTAAACATAAATCGTGAAATCGGGTTAACGGCATGGGATCAGTTGGCCGACAATAAGCTCACTTTCATGATATCCGACATTTTGCACTAATTCTTAATGTTCACAGGGATCCCTGTCCTCCAAAAACTTGTTAAAAAAGCGATTTTACCAAAAATGAGGAACATCCCTAGCCATAATGGAATTCCTCTGCTCGTCCATGAAAACATGGATACGTCTTGTCTCGAAAATTTGGAACTTAAATCTTACAAAAATATTTCCTGACTCATCTTAAGAAACACCGAACAACAAGTGCGATTGTTAGCATTGAAATATGAAAGTGCTGACATCACAATTTTGAAAGAACATGTTATAAATTTGTTATAGATGTTATAAGTTCATTGTCACTAAATGGTCAACTTTATAAAATATAAATAAGGCAGTAAAATATTTTGTAATATAATATTTCATTTTTTGTGAGTTTCTTTGTAGTCCCTCACTTTATATTTATAAATTCAGAAAGCTGTAATCTCATCTACTTTCTGTTTTGTACGATATAGTTTGAAGTGGAATGTTGTAAAATGTCCATTTAGATAGGCGCATATGCACCGTTTTTAAGCTTGAAAGGTTGCGCGAGTAAGACATTGCGAAGTTTGCAAGAAAATCTAGCGCTCACACTTTTTGGACGACCGGATAGAAAAGTAGGTCAATGAAAAGCTTTTTCTGTTAGTACTTACTCCGCAAGAATGTATGAGTGTAGAAAAGTTGCAGTTTTTGACGAGCCAAATCTCCTCTACACGTTTATGCGCCTTTGTATCACATTTTATATTGTATGTCAGTTGATCATGAGAATATTCCCACAAGACAGTATGGACTTTCTAGAGAAATGAATCGATTCTTGCTTGATGTATTACTTATTGTGTGATTGAACTGTTCTATTTATAGTATAATGTATAATATAAATTAAGTATTTAAATTTAAGTATATCTATTCCGGAATTGTTATAATACATTTGTTACAACAATATAAATTCACGTAAGAGTATTATACCATAACTACGCTACCAACTAGGCAATATAGTCCACGATGCTGACTTTTGAATTGTATTGCTGTAAATAAAAAAATAACACCTTCATCATACTTTTATTAAATAGTTTATATATATTAATTTTTTAATTGAGAATAATTTTAAATGCAAAGAAAACTTTTTACATTAAAATTAAATTCATATATAGGTACAGAATTACCATCAAACGTGGCGAAAGCAAGAGGGCGGCCAAGACGAAGCAATTTTTTTTTTTCATTTCCTCGAATTTGTGAATTATTAGAACGTAATTTTAGGCAAAATTTGGTTATTTAGCTGCGATAATTTCAATATAGTACTATAAGAAGTCGATGAAAAAATGACAGAAAATTACCAATTTGCCTGTATGAAATAATATATTACGCATCTAGGGAAGAATAAACTGACAGACCTTAGCTCGTGTAAATTGCCACTCGGGCCGAATCCGAGATGTGGGCTTGTCAATTTTCTCGTGGTGTGTATACTATTTTTCACCATATCCGGGCCGAAAATACTATATTCCCGTTTTTATAGGGTAAGAACTTGTTTTACGCCATTTTTTATGGTAATTCATGATCTACATATCTTTTCTTACGAGTGAGAACTGGCAGGTAAACCCCTCGGCGTGACTCGGTGGGGATCCGAACCCCGGACCTTCCGTTTGCGCGATGGACGCTCTTCCTCTGAGCTACACTGTTATAGAAAACTTCCATATATATAGATATATTGTGTTTACATTTTGCGTTTCCAAATGTATACATTGTATACCTATATATATGGAAGTTTTCTGCCAGTGTACCGATGTCTATACGCGTCTTTCTTTAAGTCGTCCTCATATTGCTAGATGCAACCCGATCCGCCTCGTCACGATGTGCATTGTGTACACGCGTAACACTTTCAAGTACGGGTCTCGCGGGCACGTTTTTAACATTTTCCAAATCGATTGGAGTACATTTTCAATGTGGAAATTTAGATTTGAGAAAATAACGTAAAAAATGCATGTTTTTTTTAATATGTTTGGTAAAAACTCACATAAATACTGATAGCGGAGTTCCTAAGTAGTGTCATTCGAAAAAGCCACCTCAAATAGAGTAGAGTAAGCACTTTTTGTTAATTAATTTCTAGTATTCTCAGAAATAATGAGCGTTAAATACAGGGGTTTCCTATTTTGCTAATTTCTAGTTTTAATATTTTTGCGTGCGAGCGTATGAGACGTATCATCTCACTGAAAATTTGAACGACTTTCTAAGCGATAATTTGTTTCAGAAAAAGTATATCCCTCAATGAACGTTGTATATACTATATTTTTCTTGTGTATACTGTAAACATCGAGAAAAACCAAGTGTCATTGGTGTATTCGGAAAAATATTTTCAAGTCCATATTTCGGGATTTGTCGCAGATTTTGGTGGATTTGTACATATACGTATTAGTATTGCGCTTATATTACGCTTACAAGTAATAAAAGAAAGCTTGGCATTACGCTTACAAGTAAAAAAAATTAAAAAGTCATTATTTTATTTATAAAACCATCAGCAAAAATAGGTACAACATTGTGTAGAAAGAAATAAAAATTGCGAGTTTCTGTATCGCTTACTTGTATAACAAGCAGAAAGGACGTTTCGTTACCGCTTATGGCGTGGCAATTCTACTTTTTGATGTCAGAAGCTCTAACTACTTATATAGCTAGTACGGTCCAACAAATGTGCGACGAAATGGTAAAGTTGCTTTCCATTTCTTCACTCCACCTTTATCGCGGTTTCTTTACTGGAGAAGGATATTGCGCTAAAAACTACCTCGTACAAAATCACATAAGAGTATTACGCCATAATTACGCTACCAACTTTAATGCAATACTCCACGATACTGACACTTTTATTGTGTGTGTGTGTATATATATATATATATAAAATTCTTTTAATGAAAATACTTTTAAATGCTAAGAAAACTTTTTACTTTAAAAAATAAATACATATGCACACGATAGAAACATTCATCTATTTCTTTCTTCAACATACGCTTTTCGTGGACGGGCTTTTCACTACGAAAAAACACGTATTCTCTCTCTCTCTATCTCTCACCATGTTTTCGCGCGCAAAGCATCGGGGTACCTGTTTAATTTGATCTCGCAATAACTCTACTGTGAACGCTGCTGCAGCTCGCCCGTTATTTTCATCCCTTCTCGAAGCTCATATTAAGCAACATACCGAGAGCCGCAAAAACAGTCGAGTGAGCGCGCGCGTGTGTGCACACGAACGGACGGCTCTCTTGCGCTGCACACACTGCAGTAAGTGGATACGCGCGCAGAGATCACCCCCTGCAGATAGTCTTGCAGAGAGAGAGAGAGAGAGAGAGAGAGAGGAGGAGAGAGAGACAACACAGCGTGTGTTTACACGTGCAAACTTTCCCGTCATATCCATTCGCCGTGGCTTTATACTCCGACCGTTCGCGTACGCACGCTAGCTCACGGATTATTCGAGCGCTATGTTGAATGCATTTTCGTACTTCATGTATAGAGCCACTCTTTTTGTTTCACTTTATCGAGGTTTTCGTAGAAATTTTTGACGGCAGTTATTAATTGGATTGAAAATGGAGATGTTTTGAACTGCAAAATCGGTCTGTAGAATCATTATTAAAATTTTTTTTTTGTTTCATGAGCAAATATGAAAGAATTATAAGTGAAATATTCGATCAATAATAAAATAATATCGTATTCCATTTATAATGGAAATAACTTTATTACTCTATTTTATAAATAAAGATTACATCCGTATCAAAAAAAAAAAAAAAAAATGAATCGTCACACAAGTCGGAAACAAGTCGTTATGTTGATATGATTGATATTGATGGCCCATCTACCAGGATAATATTGTTTTTTAAAATCAAAACACCATTTCATTCATTTGTCGTGTTGATTCGACGTTTCGGACACTTTTATTTGTGTTCCTCATCAGGATTCTAATAAAAATTACAATAAATTTGACAAATATATTAAATATACAAATTAGATTAATCACATTAAAAATACAGCTGTAAATAAACTTACAATGAGAAATAGCTCAAGTTGGTTACGCGGGAAACACTCCACTTGTCAATAACCAGCTTGTTACAAAATTACTACATTAGAGAATATCGTAGGAAAAAGTATTATTTCATTGTTTTTGGACTATTATACTACTAAACTTAAATTTATAAGTCCACTGCGAATTAATTTAGAGAAAAAATTGAATACTATTTATTTTTAACAAACCGCTGCCAATTCATTGGCCCGTGGCTTCTTCAAACTTAATTTGCTGATTCCTTTAATTAATTTTTAATAACAAAATTTATAAGTCTTGCAACAATTTGTGACATAATTATAATTAAATTCATTTATGAAGATTAAAAAGTATTAATTTTTAAATTACGTATAAAATAAGAAGAAAATAATAGGTATGATTTATTTTTTAAATTATGTGTGAAAAATAAATTAAATAATTGATTGTAATATTACCGTCAAAACCTTTTAAAATTCCTAAATAACTTTTACTTCAATAGTACATTACGATACGTGGGCCGAAAATTGGATTTCCGGGCCGTGCGTGGTATGACGCCCGAGGCGAAGCCGAGAGCGTCATGACGCACGGCCAGGGCATCCAATTTCCGGTCCAAGTATTGTATACTATTTTTCTTACTCCCCGGCCGAAAGTACGTTCTGTAATTGTTAAATAATTGATAAAATTGCGTTGTCGTCTGCTAGCTGTGTTTGAGTGTTAGTTTTTCTTTCGGCCCGCTCGATAGTACTGCCTCTGTCGGCCGCTTTGGGTAGCTCGGTCGATATTACCGACTGTTTCTTCTTTCGGCCCGGCGTGGAGAGCTGGTTTTTTGGCCGTCTGCTACTTTCGCTGTTACACAGATGGTTTGATGCCCGGCCGACATTTGCAAGACCGAGGCGAAGCCGAGGTTTTGCTGGTCGGGGCGGGCGTCAGAAACACATTCATTAAAAAAAGACAACACCACTTTTTATTTCAACTAACTCTTTTTTCTCGTCACACGTGTACTTTCCTCTGTCTATTTCGTACGTGTCTAACCTTCACACCACACAAACATATTTTCCTCGGACGCTCCCGTCCGTACGTTTACTTAATTGTTTCTACACGACTCGAAAGTACGTGTAGGAAACAAGAGGAAAAAACAATGACCGCGATCAAACAACACCACTTTTTATTTCATTTAACTCTTTTTTCTCGTCACCCGTGCACTTTCCTCTGTTTATTTCGTACGTGTCTAACCTTCACACCGCACAAACATCTTTCGTTGGACATGCGCGCGGGCGCTCAAGCGCCGCGGGTCAGGAAATTTCAGCAGCCAATCAGAACGCGCGGTTGGTCTAAAATAGGATGCGAAAGTTTCTCTTTCGGCCCGGAGATGCGGGCCGGAAGTACGTACTTTCGGGTGGGCGAGTAAGAAAATTATATTTTCCGGCCTTTAACCTCAAAATGCCATCTTAAATGTCATTTTGCGGCCTCGGACGGAAAAATACGTTACTGAAACGTGGACGTAAGAGAATTTTTACCTCATACGACTTTTCGACCTCGCTTCGCTCGGCCGAAAAACGTCGCATGACGTAAATAATCCTCTTCCGCCCGCGTTAGTAATGTACTATTTCTTTGTGAAATTTCGTACATAGGGTACTTGTCCCTAATAGTGTGCCTGTCCGTATTTGTATGCTCTTTTTGGAATTTTCGATGTAAGAAAAAGATTCTAATCTTAAAAATAATAAATGGCTATTACAAGAAACAATAAAAAGACGATTTATCCCATAAATTACTCGGTTGAATGTATTCTTTGTTAATAATCGTTAGTTAAAAAGTGTCAATAATGCGGACTGTCGTCTGCTTTAAGAGCACACTAATACGGTCACTTACCCTATATTGCCTATGACTGGTGGGCACTCGCGGGTTTTTTTTGTAGCCCCTCCCTCCGTGGGGGTCAATATGGGTACTTCCACGATGAACCGTCGCCCCCCTGATGGGCCGCCCCTACTCGGCTCAGGAGACCAGCGGAAACGTGGGGAACAGAATCAACCACCGCCAGGGACCAGGGATCCACAGCAAGAAGGGAACAACGCTCAAGGTAATGGAGAGACGGAGGAGGGCTGGACCAAACAGACTTCCAAAAAATCGAAAAAGAAGAAGAAGAAGGTAAAGAACAAGGAGGAGAAAAAGACGGACAAGCCAAAGAGGACATTTGGCAAGCAAAAACCTCCCGCTGTGCTGGTCATGCTTATCGGAACAAAAATCTACGCGGAGGTCCTCGCGAAGATCACGGCGAGCGTGGACATAGACGAAATGGGAGTCAATGTCCGTACCATCCACTAGACGAAGAAAGGCGGCATGCTAGTAGAACTGGGTAAAACCAACCTCCAAGCTTGGGCACAGTACGAAAGAGCAGTCACCAACGCCGTGAACGAAGACGCTTCCGTGAGGACCTTCATCCTCCAACTCACCGTAGAGATAAGGGGTGTCACTACGACCTCCACAAAGGAAGAGGTACAGGCAGCCCCTAAGAAGAACCTAGCGGAGGGAGCACCCGAAAATTTGGGGGTGTGGTTCTTCCCAACAGCTTTGAGGGGCAATCGCCTAACCAGGGTGAGTGTACCCGTGTCAACGGCTCGTATCCCAGCAGAACAAGGCCACATTCGCATCGGGTGGGTTAACTGTCCGGTGTGAATCAAGGAGTCCCCGGTATCATGCTGCAAATGTCTCGGCTATGGGCATAGCTTGGGTAGCTATAAATGGCCCGACAGGTCAAAGCTCTGTTGAAAATGTTGCAAGGAGGGGCACCAGGCAAAAGTTGCGTTGAAGCCCCCCACTGCTCTCTTTGCGCTGAAACCAGTCGTAATGGCGGTCATACTTCAAGCTAACTTGAGAGGATCGCGGTTGGCGCAGGACCTGCTAGACTAGTTTGTCCGAAACCATAACGCGGACCTGCTTATCCTTTGTGAACAGCACAGGAACAAGGAAAACCGGGTTTGGTTCAGGGATCACACGGATAGGGCGGCCATCAAGATCCAAAGCTGAGCCAAGTTCCTGGTCACCGAGCAGGGTGCCGGAGATGGCTTTGTCTGGATCAGGTGCGGTCAAAGGACCTGGGTCAGCTGCTATCTGTCGCCAAACGTCAAGATGGGCGTCTTCAGGGCGAGGCTTGCCTCCATAGAGGACTCCATCACAGGCCTTGGTCATCAGGAACTGGTCGTGGCCGAGGACATTAATGCCAAGGCTACTGACTGGGGCTCCGACGGGACTGACTCTAGAGGAAAGGCTGTACTGGAGATGGCCGCAAGGCTTGACCTCATTGTCCTCAACAGTGGAGGCGTAACTACGTTCCGCCGGTCAGGTACAACGGTTTAGATAGTCCACGTCACGCTGGCGTCGCCATCAGTCGCCTGTAGAATCCGGGACTGGAGGGTCCTGCAGGATTACACGGCGAGCGACCACCAGTACGTGACGTACACCATCCATGAGAGGCGCGCGAACCCGCCTGTCGCAGCTAGGCGAGCGGCCAAAAGGTGGAACGCGGCGCGGCTGGACAAAGCTGCGCTCCACCAAGCATTACAGACTGCTCGGCAGCAGGCCGATTTGACACTATATAATAGTAGAGAGTCGGTCGAGGCTTTGATCGACGGAAATGTGAGCCTCATATCTGGGTGGTGTGATGCCAGTATGCCGCGGAAATCCGTCAGGCCCTTTCGGAGGCCGGCATACTGGTGGACTGCCGAATTTGGCGAGCTTCGCACGGAGTGCCTCTACCAGCGGCGGAAAGCACCGAGATCCCGTCACCGGGATGTCCCTGCAGAGGCGCTCTGCAAAACCGTGAGGAAAGTCCTAGTGAGAGCCATCAAGCAGAGTAAAAGGAGGTGCATATCGGAGTTGAGGGAGAATATAAACAGATACTCATGGGGGCTGGGGTACCAGATAGCTATCAAGCGATTTGGGAACACTGCTCCGGTCACCCCTATGGATCCCGTGACGATGTGCAACATCGTCGACTCCCTCTTCCTCAACCTCCCGATACGGGAGAGCCTCCAACTCATCATCGATGAGAGGGCCCTTTACGAAGGTGGAGCTATGTATGGCGTCGAAGGGATTAGCGGGCCGGAAGGCACCGAGCCCCGACGGGATCCCCAACGAAGTCCTTAAGGTACTCGCGATGAAAAAGCCCGACGTCCTGTTGGACATATTTAATGCATGTTTAGGCTTGGGCAAGTTCAGTAGGCGCTGGAAGATCCAGCGATTAGTCCTCTTAGATAAGGGAAAGGGATTCCCCGTCACCCCGTCATCATACAGGTCTCTGTGCATGCTCGACTGCACTGGCAAGATCTTCGAGCGGCTTATCCATACGAGGCTCAGAGCGCCGGTTGGATCCGGGATTGGCCTCGCGGATAACTAATTTAGTTTCCGAGAGGGCAGATCAACGATGATGGCAATAGAGGAGGTTACGGGCCAGGTCAAAGAAGCCTGGAACAAACCTCAGAGGAAAAAGGAGGCGTGCGCTCTTATAACCCTGGACGTGAAGAATGCATTCAACTCGGCGCGGTGGGGAGACATCCTGAGTGCTCTCCATCGGTTTCAAGTACCGGAGTACATCTGTAACATCCTTGAGGACTACCTCCGGGATCGGGTTCTACGGTACGAAATAACAGAGGGCGAGAGAACAAAGCCTATCACGTCCGGGGTAGCGCAGGGGTTGGCTATGGGCCCCGACCTGTGCAACCTCAACTACGACGCCCTGCTGCATCTAGAGATGCCCCCTGCTGCACGACTAGTCGGCTTCGCTGACGACGTCGCCCTGGTAACAGCCTGTACCGAGGGAGCTCTCAGGCGCAGAATTGAGTAAGCCATACAGCGGGTGGTACGGTGGCTTAAGATCCACGACCTCGAGCTTGTGGCCGTAAAAACAGAGATGGTGGTACTCACCAGGTAGAGAAACTTCGGCGATGGCTTCCAGATGAGTGTCGAGGGCGCCACGATCACGACTAGTCCTAGCACCAGATACCTCTGTGTCTGGATCGACGCTCGGCTTACCTTCAACGAACATCTACGCCGAGTCCGGCATAAGGCATCCAACCTCCTGGCTGCATTAGGCAGAGTGGTGCCAAATATGGCCGGGCCGAGGGGGGGAGTCTAAAGTTTAGACGACTCACTTGAAAATTGAAGTCAACTGTAGACGTGCTCGGTTTCGATATAAGCTATATATACTGCAGATTGTGCAAAATTCCGAAATTCTAAATTACGAAAATCATATTTTCGAATGTAACAATTCACCTACTGTCCAAAACATCGAATTTCATTAATAGAATTTTAATAGGGATACAATAAACATATTTCGAAATAAATCATTAGAAACAAGTTATATTTGCTTTGAAATCGTATTGATGAAATTCGATGTTTTGGACAGTAGGTGAATTGTTAAATTCGAAAATATGATTTTCGTAATTTAGAATTTCGAAATTTTGCACAATCTGCAGTAGCTTATATCAAAATCGAGCACGTCTATAGTTGACTTCAATTTTCAAGTGAGTCGTCTAAACTTTGAACTCCCCCCCCCGGGCCGAGGAAGGACAAACGTTGATTACTGGTCGGGGTGGCGAGCTCGATACTCTTGTATGGGGCGGAGATTTGGGCAGATGCGCCGAACCTCAAGGCCAACAGACAAGGGCTCACTTCGGTACAGCATGTCGGGGCCCTCAGAGTAGCCATGGCGTACAGAACAGTCTCTCCAGACGCAGTGATTGTCATCGCCGGGGTTATTCCCATTGTATGGCTGGCTAGAGAGAGGCGCCAGCAGTACCTGGACCGGCAAAGGGAGCTACGACCCGACAGGGACGACCGTAGGGCAGAAACCCTGCGTGGGTGTCAGAGAGAATGGGACCACGGGGACACAGGCCGATGGACGCACCGACTGATCCCCCAGATCCAACTGTGGCTGGATCGGCCCCATGGACACCTCTCTCTCTACCTAACACGGTTCTTATCAGGTCACGGAGCATTCGCCGTGTACCTACACCGGATGGGCAAGAAGGATACCCCATGGTGCCAGTATTGTCCCACGGAGGAGGACTCAGTGGAGCACACACGCCTCAATTGCGGCCGGTGGGCCGAAAATAGAGCGCGGATGAAGATCGTTCTTGTCGGGCCGATCATTGGGCAGATCATAGGGCAGCGGTCGACGCGTTCGCCAGGGACGTCCTTAAAACCAAAAGGCTGGAGCAAATGTAAATAGCGGCCCTTCGTCTTCGGATGGAGAGGTCGCCACAATGGAGGCGGCAAATGATCTGCAGGGGGCTGGGACCGGAGACCCTCATGGAGGCTTCGCCCGCCAGATCAACAGCAAACGAGGCACGAGTTTACACTCGTTACGTCGTGGGTCCATCCTGAAGTAATGCTAACGCAGTTCCAGGGTGGAATTAACCTACGAGCACGGAAGGGAGTTTTAGGTGGTATTCCTGGACACGACTTTGATGGGGGGGGGGGTCCAGAGTTTCGACGATTCACTAAAAAATTGAAGTCAACTGTAGACGTTTTTCAGTTCGACATATGATAATGCAGATTGTTCTTAATTTCGAAATTCTAAATTACGAATATCATATTTACGAATGTAACACTTCAGCTACTGTCCAAAACATCGAATTTCAGTAATAGAATTTTAATAGGGGTACAATATAGACATTTCGAAATAAATCATTAGAAACAGGTTATATTTGCTTTGAAATCGAATTGATGAAATTCGATGTTTTGGACAGTAGGTGAACTGTTACACTCGAAAATATGTTTTTCGTAATTTAGAATTTCGAAATTAAGAACAATCTGCATTGCCATATATCGAACTGAAAAACGTCTATAGTTGACTTCAATTTTATAGTGAATCGTCGAAACTCTGGACCCCCCCACTTTGATCACCTAAAGGTGGTCCGATGTATCCTCGCAGAGTCCATCACTGTCGACCGTCCCGCCGTCGTGCATCAATGCATTTCTCCTTTCCGCAAAAAAACCCTATATTGCCTATACCACCCACAAAATTGTCTATAAATTTCATGTTTGTACATAAAGCCGTTCCCGAAAAATTAATGATTTGAAAAGAGGGCTAAAACAGTTTTAACCTCAAATATCTCTGAAATACATAAACGAATTCTTTTACCATAAGAACTCGTATAATAAATAATATACAAACTCTACATCTCTACAAAATTTCAAAGAAATTAAAACAATTTTATTTTAATTATTTTGCAGCAAAGAAAGTAATTTTCAGAAATACCATAATTTTAGTTATCAAATATCTCAAAAAGTAACCATATGATCTTGATCAAATTTTACACAGATATTGCCTATAACGCAAACAAAATAGTTTATAAATATCGCATACAAAATAGTCCATAAATGTCAAGCTGATACATGAAGTGTTATTTTTCAAAATCACGTTTTTGAAAAAAAAACCGTAAAAAAATTTTGACCTTAAATAGACGATACTTTTTCCTAAAGGACTTGCACGATAAATATACAAACTCAATATTTCCACAAAATTACAACATGATTAAACCAATTTTTTCACTAGTTATCATGTGATAAAGAAATTGATTTGATAAAATAAGAAAATTTTTAATATCAAATATCTCAAAAAGTAATCGTTCCATCTTAATGAAAACAAGCACATATATTACCTATATCACATACAAAATTGACTATAAATTTGGAGCTGATACATGGAGCCGTTCTCGACAAATTACGATTTGGCGTTAATTTTTGATAATTTTCTTAATAAGCGATGTTAATATTGTGACATTATAAAGTAAACTTCACGTTATTAAATTCAAAACAGCTCAGACAGTTCAGACTACAAGAAACTGTACATATAATACATTTCAACCTATGAAAACTAGTGAAAGTAGATAAATAAAACTGTATATATAAACTTAATTGCTAATTATTTATAAATTACGAGTATCCTTACTAAAAACAGTTATGTTTACAATAGGTACTTGTGCATTTTGTCAAATAAAGTATATGTCAAATAGACTAGATAATGATTCTAAAGTGATTACAATAAAAATATGCCTCTTACTAATTGATACGGTGCTTTGGTGATATCGACATAGTCACCCCCAAAAATCTTATCCTTCTCACGACCGGAATTGTCTATATAACAATAAAAACTGTATGAAAAGGGGGAATTGTTTCGCTTCGCAAATAGTTATAAGAAAAAAAATTTTTTAAATCGAGTTGACGCAAGCTATTAAAAATCAAAAAAGAATTTATCTTTCTTATTGCTCTCGTCCACCGGATCTGGTGAATGTCCCGAGCATACAAAATAAGAAGGTGTTTCGTCCTGGCTACTGGATTGGACTCATCAGTGATGATCCAGTAGCCGTCATCAGACACCTGCCGCAAGGTGTTTGTACAGCTTACTCATAAGTATAGAGTACGTGATATTTCTCATTTCGAGAAATAACACTCCATCTGGTGGTAAAACGACATATCTACTCAGTCTCTAATGTTAACATTATTCCCTCCGGGAAACGGAATTTAGCGGGTATTTCAGAGTCGATATGGCACAGGCCCTCACTATATCAGTAAAAATATGGACGGCACGTTTCAGTACGTATATAAGAAACGGTTCGTTCCTTCGGCTCTCTCCTCCGCGGATTTTTAATTTTATGTTCATTAAAGCAATCTAACAAGTAAATAGATGGGCAAATTTTAAGATTATATATAATATTGAACGTACAAAATAATTGTAAAGCGTATCTATTTTGAAATAGTCAAGACTTTTCTGTGGGAAAGTTGCAATCATTCTCCTTGGTAGTAAAGGCATGGTGTGGTTTGTGCACATAAGAATTATGCACATATTTATTGTGCACACTTTAGCATTGGAGTATACACATAGATATAGATATACACCAATGCTAAAGTGTGCACAATAAATATGTGCATAATTCTTATGTGCACAAACCACACCATGCCGTAGTAAATAGTATTCTAAATGAGAAATTTAAATATCATTCATAATTTGTTCAGTTAGAGTTAGGTATTGGTTTCGTACATCTTAGAACAATCTTCAACCATAAAAAAAAACTAACACAGGTTTTTTGTAGAAAGATGATTATCAAATAGTAGTTTTCGTATCAAGGGCATAAAGTATAACTTTACGCCCTAAGTGATAATTGTTGGATATGATATATAGTAGTAGAAAAATCAAATACAGAAGGTAGATTCAGTGTCTCGAAAAAAAATTTTTTTTACTAATTGAACTTACCGTAAACCGTAAAATTTTGGTGTATTTTTCACATACTTATTTTGGGAGTAATCGTTCAGTACCTAATCGTGTGACGTTATTAACAGAAAGAATCAAGCTTAATTTTTTCTTAATGTTCAAAATTTTATTTTTATTAAGTAAAACAAGTATTTTTTATAAGTTGGGTTTATAAATTTTATAATACGAATCCAGTTTTTTTTCTAATCCAATCATAGTATTTGTGCACCCTAGTGTACACTCCAGGAAATATTTTCGATTTACAATGTATAGTAGTGGAAATGATTCCATAGAGTTTACCATGAATAACACCAGGTCCACCAGAATCACCACGGCACACATTAGCGTTTTCATTGCCCGCACAAAACATATTATCGGTTATGGGATCTTTCTTGTAAATTTTTTCACAATGTTCTTGATTCACTACAGGTACGTGTGCATCCATCAAAAAATCACTTTTCCACAGATGTGGCTAAAAATAGTTCATTAAATTAACTAAAGAAATTCTAGAAAGAAATAAAACCTTTCTCTGTGAAGGATAAGAACTTACCCCTATCTTTCCAAAACCAGAAATCCGCATCAAATCACCTTCTTTGGGAATCTCGTGTGGCTTTGCAAGTTCTATAGGTTTTTGTTTATTATTAAAATGAATAGGCTGTGCAAGCTGGATAAAAAATATCATGAAAATATTCGTGTTAGTCACAAGTTCTTAGTTCTTAATCAAAAATTAAAATTTGTACTGAAATTTATTTAACAAGTTTCGAAGTTATATATAGTATATTACTATACTAGTGCAATAATGGGCCACTGAAGGCACTAGTGTCGTACGATATTTTATAGCACGTTTACCTAAGTCCGCTGTCACGCCTATTCGTGCCTTAAGCAGTCCAATTTTTGTACGGTGATAAACACTGTGCCAATAATCGACTATTTAAGTCATGGATAGGCGTGACCTAAGTGCGGACTTAGGTCATACCGTGCTTTAATAGTGCATTTCGACACTAGTGCGGAACTCGCTTCGCTCGTGCGAAAAACGCCACACGAAGTAAATCATCAACTTCCGCACTCGTTTCGAACGGTATTTTATACCACGAGAGCCGAAAAATCATACCAAAGTTGTGATTTTGAGGTTAGAGTGGTATAAGAACTATTATTACACACCTTGAAATACTAATATTGTCATGAATAGTGATTGTCATGAATATTATAACTATACTAAATCCTTTCTAAGTAATTCACAGGTAAAATAAATATTTTTAATTACCATGATTAAAGCAATGTCATTATTGCTGTTGCCGTTGGTCCCATAATCCTCATGCATTATAGTTTTCTCAACTCTGTGTACTTTACCTACAGTTTCTTCGTATGCAGTACCAGTTCGTACTGATATATACGATTTATTACTATTTTGCAATGAAGAAATTAATTTAATTTTTTGTAAGAAGTTCTATTACATAGAAATACTTAATGTAATTATACAAATTAAATGAAATCTTACTGGACACAGTGTGCAGCAGTTACAATCCAAGATTCATGTATAATAGTTGCACCGCAGATGTTATCTACTCTCATCAAAAGTACGCTAGCCTAAAAACAAATTTAAATACTTTCACCCTGAGAGCTATGGGCTTAAAGATTTATATTGAAATTATTATGTTGATATACAACCCTGGTAGAACTGTTAAGCATAATATGGCCATAATATGCCGTATTTTATGACGGATGACCATTTTATGCCGCATATTATGCTCATAAATCCTGTCACCTGACGACATAATTATGACCATAATTATGCTGAAGGGATAACGAGATTAGAGGGACTATAGTAAATAATTATGACCATAATTATGCTGAAGGAGCAGGGGAGATTAGGGCTGCCCGTAAATGAAAATGTCCGAACGTTAGAAAGAGAGAGAAGATCGCGGGACGTATAGCTGTCTCTCTCGTCACGCAAGCTGACGCTCACTTTCTGCGCGTACTGCGCACGCGCGAGTATAAGAGAGAGCTGCGTCCCGCGATCTTCTCTCTCTATCTCTGCGACGGCCGGAGGCCTGACTTCCCTTATTATACTCTATCTATAATACCTCTGTGACTGTGATACGAATAGCTGTAATATAACGAACTACCAGAGCGGAGACTGTGTGTGTGTGTGTGTGTGTGTGTGTGTGTGTGTGTGTGTGTGTGTGTGTGTGTGTGTGTATATATATATAAAAGTGTGAGAGAACGCTGGGAGAAAAACACAGCCCAGAAGGTTCGAAAGGTTAGAATTGCCGAAGCGCTCGGTATAAACAGCCTGAGCGACGAGCGCGACGGAGGTCACGTGACCTTTGTATACGTTTGTCGATCGTTCAGCATCTCGTTCACCATAATTACGGTCATAATTATGACGAATTCCCCCGTATTAATTATGATTAATTGTCTAGTCAGAATTATGACCATCGGCCATTTCTTATGCTGAATATTCTTGCAGGGAAGATATAAGGAGCTTTAATCATATTTAGCATCTTCTTGAATTAATTAAAAAAACTTTTAAATTTCTATAAACTGCTTTGTATGAAATTTATTCAATACATAATGTGATAAAACAAGTACATCTATTAATATCGTTCATGAACTATTTTATCCAACCTATTGATAAATCTATCAAACAATCTATTAATTTTTTAACCATTTACATTAAAGAAATTGCGGCAAAGGAATGAATGTTACAAAATTTAGTTGATATTTATTTACCTGATATGGTATATCTTCTATTCTAACGTATTCTCCTCCAATAACTTTATCTACACGTGTTCCATTGTGATCTATTAGAAATTGACATATAATATGTAATTGAACAATTTATTTTAATCCACAAAAATACTATTTAAAATCTCTTTTACCTATATAGAAGCCGTTCACGAAAGCGACGCACAACAAAATACACAAAACCTTCATGACTGCAATAAGTGAAAATGAAAAAAAAAATCTTCCTTATGTACATAGATCTTATCAAATGATCATTAATAGAATTATAAATTAAAAATAAAATAAACACTAGTGTTGGAGTCAACTATTTCTTCCGTGCTATCATTGGCTTGATTATTTCGTGATTGTTACGATAAATGCTGTTGAAGGCCGCGCGCCACGGTACACGTGTTATGACGTGCGCCCGACATGAATATTTCAGTAATCTATGTATTGTTGTACAATTTTTTGTGATCGTGTCGTACGCACGTCGTAACATGTGTACCGTGGCGCACGGCCTTCAACAGCAATTATCGTAACAATCACGAAAAATTCTATTTAGCAAGAATGCATAGAGTACTGGAATTTTTCAAAAAACTTCCTTAGGTGTTTAAAAATATAGTAGTTCGAATCAAATCGAAAAATTCGCAAATTCGTTACAAAACTTTTGCATTTGAAAATACAGTTTTAAAATAGCGAAAAAAATTGTTTTAAAATTCGCTATTTGGTTCAATAACAATCTCTATTATTCCGCTATGGTTTATAATATTCCTAATACTCCAAAATTTATTGTTTAAAAATTTCTGAAAGAAATAGTTGATCTGAACGAAGTTCTGTCGAGTTAACAGAAAATTACATTAAACTTTTTTTTCATAAAAAAAAAAGGAAAAAAAAACAGTTTATTGGGATTTTTAATAAAACTAATAAAGATGAAAATTTGATTTCTTCACAGAAAAATGTACATTTCAATTCTTTACATGCCTGTGCTTTAAAAAACGAGATTTGCTCAATTTTCAAATTCGGATCTTGCTTATTCGTATGCTGAAAAATTGCAACGTGAAGTATTTTTTACTCGAAATAAAAAACTAATTTTAAATTTTAAAAAAATGAAAGTTGAATCAAATGTTATATAACTGAAAATTTGGTTCCTTTTTTCAATAATTTTGTGGTAACAAATATTTAAAAAACATGATGATATTTTTATTATTAGCATTTTAAGTTGACAAACTAAGTTTAAAAACTTAAATCGCAATTTATTAACAATTTACTTCAAAATATACCTTTGAAAAGGGGCAAAGCATTTATTAGTGATATCTAACATTCTCAGCCTGGATCCTTATCAATGACGCAAGCACTACTGCAAATATTTACACGCACTTTGCTGATATGTAGACTATGTTGCCATCACTGATTAGTATTAAAATACGAGCATACAATATAGCAACATTAAGCAATACAAAAAATGTTTTAACTACTATGAAATTATATTTTTAAATAATAAGTTTTTTTTTAATTAAAAAAACACATTAAATACGGCCGAACCCATTTCAAATCAAGTGGACCGCGTATGCCTATGTCACCGATCATTTTGGAATTAAAGTATTCATGTTCTTCTTCAAAAATTATTTGACCCGTATATTTTTATTTTTTTGTTGCATCAAAATTTCATGCGTTCAGCAATGGCAAAAAATTCCGAGAAAAACCTTACTTAGAAAAAAATTTTTTCAATGTAATTTTCAAACCTCTACTGCTTCACCAGTTCTTTAAGCTTTTTAGCGTGTAACACATAATTGCACTAAGGTTTGAGCCCTCTTTCACGTTCTTTATGTTATTTAAAAAAAAAAATAAAAAATGCACGAGTTATGTACTTTTTACTGAAAAATGCACTTTTTAGAAAAGCGCATTTTTCTCAAAAACACCATTTTTTTTTTGCTCAATTTTTTTTGTCCTGATAGAGGACCTAAATACCTATCTAGACGTATTTGTGAAATTCCCGACCCGTGTCCAGGAATAGCGATCATTAATGAGATAATACACAAACAAATTTTTCACGCTTAACCCTTACATATAGTCAATGGTATAACAGTCAATATAAAGGTTTTTATCTTTGTGCGTAAGCAATATACAAGTACACATAGTATCTGTTGTATTTTTTATTTTTGTCTTTTAGATTTTTTATTTTTATATCTACCTTTCTTTTTCTGCTTCATTGTTCTTACTTCAGTAAGGGGACAATCAGCGGTCTTTGCTGTTAAACAATGTACTTTATCATTGCACGTTTCTTTAATCCATAAATGAGTTTTTTTAATTCCAGGATACTTAGGAGTAGCAAGCCAATCAACATTTTTTACTTTTCTAAACTCTTCTACGTCAACGTCTTGTAAATGTATTATTTTAATTGCATCTGTATATTTTTGAACGTGCTCTACAAAATCATTAGCATTTTGAATGGATTTTCATGGGACTCTCGAAGATTATGCGAAGTAGCATAATGCTTTATAAATCCACTCACACCATCTACAGCTCCTTTGCCATGTTCAGTAGCAGAGAACAACCATTTTATATCAAATGGTGCTCGTTTTAATTCGTATAATTGAAAGTCAATTTTAAAGTGGCTATAGCGGCGCCTTCTGATACAATGGTAATTTTTGTTATTGAATGACAACAATTGTCTTTCAGGTAGGTTATAATGTTTGCTACTGCGAGCAAAGCATACGCTGAATCATGTTTTCAGTCATTGCTTATTACTGTGTAACTTCGTGTCGAATCCCCTTGAAAAGACACTGCTGTGAAAATAGAAATTTGATCATTAACTCAATGATTTGAACGTATACTTTGCTATCAGTAGAAAACATTATAACCTACTTGAAAGACAATTGTTGTCATTCAATAACAAAAATTACCATTGTATCAGACGGTGCCACTATAGCCACTTTAAAAATCGCTTTCAGTTATACGAATTAAAACGAGCACCGTTTGATATAAAGTGGTTGTTCTCTGCTACTGGGCACGGCAAAGGAGCTGTAGATGGTGTCGGTGGACTTATAAAGCATTATGCTACTTCGCATAATCTTCGAGATCTCCATGAAAAATCCATTCAAAATGCTAATGATTTTGTAGAGCACGTTCAAAAATATACAGATGCAATTAAAATAATACATTTACAAGACGTTGACGTAGAAGAGTTTAGAAAAGTAAAAAATGTTGATTGGCTTGCTACTCCTAAGTATCCTGAAATTCAAAAAACTCATTTATGGATTAAAGAAACGTGCAATGATAAAGTACATTGTTTAACAGCAACGACCGCTAATTGTCCCCTTACTGAAGTAAGAACAATGAAGCAGAAAAAGAAAGGTAGATATAAAAATAAAAAATCTAAAAGACAAAAATAAAAAATACAACAGATACTATGTGTACTTGTATATTGCTTACGCACAAAGATAAAAACCTTTATATTGACTGTTATACCATTGACTATATGTAAGGGTTAAGCGTGAAAAATTTGTTTGTGTATTATCTCATTAATGATCGCTATTCCTGGGCACGGGTCGGGAATTTCACAAATACGTCTAGATAGGTATTTAGGTCCTCTATCAGGACAAAAAAAATTGAGCAAAAAAAATGGTGTTTTTGAGAAAATGCACTTTTCTAAAAGTGCATTTTTCAGTAAAAAGTACATAACTCGTGCATTTTTTATTTTTTTTTTAAATAACATAAAGAACGTGAAAGAGGGCTCAAACCTTAGTGAAATTATGTGTTACACGCTAAAAAGCTTAAAAAACTGGTGAAGCAGTAGCGGTTTGAAAATTACATTGAAAAAATTTTTTTCTAAGTAAGGTTTTTCTCGGAATTTTTTGCCATTGCTGAACGCATGAAATTTTGATGCAACAAAAAAATAAAAATATACGGGTCAAATAATTTTTGGAGAAGAACATGAATACTTTAATTCCAAAATGATCGGTGACATAGGCATACGCGGTCCACCTGATTTGAAATGGATTCGGCCATACATCAAAAAAGCTCCTCAATTAAGAATGTACAAATGATTATAAAATATGAATTTTATGATAACAATTCGTTGACTTAATGTTGACATCACAATGATATCTTTGTAATACATAAAAATATAATACGAAAATTAAATTATATTAAGAATAAATTGGTCTTTTAAGCAATGTCAAGTCCAGTGTGCTTAGCCATCCATTCATAATATTTGTGGGTTTATCAATCTGCAATAGCAAAGTCAGCGTAATAAAAAAACACATCCTATTATTTTTAGCTCATTTTTAGCTAATTAATTACCACTAGCAATAATTTATAACCACTGCCGATCGACCGTTAACACGTGTTACCCTATCTTGACTTTTAAGCTGGCTTAGCATTGCGATCACGACCATAGTTTTTCAGATATAAAATCCATTCATAGTTCTTACTCGACTACCATAGCGAGCGGATGTTTGCGCACAGCTCTCGGGACGCGAGTGAAAATTATAGACCTTTAGATTTATAGAGTTTTAGTCATATAAGTGTGTGTAACATCTCAAGTTGTATGACATAGTGCACGGAAAGTGCACAGAAATGAGTCCCCCCGACACAGGAGGGACTAGACCTCCGCATAATCAAGGAGCGTCACCTTCTGACTACAGAGGGGACTCTCTATTCTCCCAAACTATGACTCAACCGATGAATAGTCAAAGATTAGACTACACACTAGCTACAAGAATGGAAATCTTTCCCAAACGCAACCAAACAATTGTGATGCAGGCATTCGATGAAGTTCCAATAAAAGAGTACGTTAACCAGCTTGTTAAAATTACGAAACCAGAAAATATCAGATTTGTATCAAGAATAAGCAACAACCATATTTGTGTATATCTATCATCAAAACAAATCGTAGACGAACTAATAGTAAACAATCAAAAGATAAGCATCGGCCAAGAGTCTCGAAATCAAACCTCGCACATCGAGAGCGAAAAGAATAACACTATCAAATGTTTGCCCTGAAATATCACACGAGTCTATAGAACAATAGTTAAAAAATCTAAATATTAGACTAGAATCAAAAGTTACACCAAATATACCAAAATTCCTGAGATTTAATGGAAATCTTCTTTACCAACTAAAATCTAATGATAAAGCAACTAACGAAGAAGTTACATTAACGTCAAATAACACGTTAACTTCATTGACAAGGAAACAAACTTACCTACAGTCAATAAAACAGTAAACTCATAAAATCAACAAGACTTATAAATACAATAATGGATTTTGAATGTGAATTTCATGATAAATATGAAACAATCATATTAAATAGTAAATCTATAAACAATTTTATGAATATTGATGATTTGTCAATACTTTTCGTCAACATAAGAGTCTTACAAACAAATCATAAAAATCTTGAAATCTTTATCCAAAACTTTAAAACCAAGCCAGATATAATAGTTTGTGCAGAAATAGGCTATTTACCACACCATGAATTGTATAATTTAAATGACTATAATTATGATATGTATTACAATCACAGTTACATAAATAAATCAGATGGTGTAGTTGTGTACATTAGTAAACACATTAACTCAACGCATGTCACTGAAGAGGAAGGTAGAGTAAATTTTCTCAATATTACTATTGATCTGAAAGAAGTAATAAAATTGAAAATATAGTATATTACGATACGTGGGCCGGAAATTGGATTTCCGGGCCGTGCGTGGTATGACGCCCGAGGCGAAGCCGAGGGCCTCATAACGCACGGCCAAGGCATCCAATTTCCGGTCCAAGTATTGTATACTATTTTTCTTACTCCCCGGCCGAAAGTACGTTCTGTAATTGTTAAATAATTGATAAAATTGCGTTGTCGTCTGCTAGCTGTGTTTGAGTGTTAGTTTTTCTTTCGGCCCGCTCGATAGTAGTGCCTCTGTCGGCCGCTTTGGGTAGCTCGGTCGATATTACCGACTGTTTTTTCTTTCGGCCCGGCGTAGAGAGCTGGTTTTTTGGGCGTCTGCTACTTTCGCTATTGTACAGATGGTCTGATGCCCGCCCGACATTTGTAAGACCGAGGCGAAGCCGAGGTTTTGCTGGTCGGGGCGGGCATCAGAAACACATTCATTAAAAAAAGACAACACCACTTTTTATTTCAATTAACTCTTTTTTCTCGTCACACGTGCACTTTCCTCTGTCTATTTCGTACGTGTCTAACCTTCATACCGCACAAACATATTTTTCTCGGACGCTCCCGTCCATACGTTTAAAAAACAATAACCACGATCAAACAAAACCACTTTTTATTTCAACTAACTTTTTTCTCGTCACCCGTGCACTTTCCTCTGTTTATTTCGTACGTGTCTAACCTTCACACCGCACAAACATCTTTCCTCGGGCATGCGCGCGGGCGCTGAAGCGCCGCGGGTCAGGAAATTTCGGCAGCCAATCAGAGCGCGCGGTTGGTCTAAAATAGGATGCGAAAGTTTCTCTTTCGGCCCGGAGATGCGGGCCGAAAGTACGTACTTTCGGGTGGGCGAGTAAGAAAACCTCATTATATAGATATCACGACATAACAAAAAAAGATCCTCTTATGAAAAGATGCTGTAGTTATTACTACACAAACGCTGTAGTACAGTTCTGTAGTAATTACTACACAATAACTACTGAAAAATAGTGTAGTAATTTCGGACTGTAGTTATAACCACACAAAATTACTACAGGAATTTTGTAGTTACTACTAGAGACAATATGTACTAATTACTACAGTATGTACAGAAGTAGTAACTCTACTTTTAGTGTGTCTCCGGAAATGCTCCGTGCAGCTGGGCCGATCAGCTCTCTTTTATCGAAGTCATCCTCGGAAATGAAATCTCAACGTCGAAATGGCGAAAAAGTAAGCTCGCACAAACATTATACGAATTTTTAAGTTTTTTTTTTAAAGGATATGTAGAATTTTGTATTACATGCAAAATTTATGTATAATCTATGCATACTTTCCAGAAAAACTTGTGTATGATTTATATTTCATATAATTTTTATAAAAGCTGTACATAACTTTTTTACATGGGAAGAACTATGTACATAAAAATAATATTTTTTTTTTAAGTTTTATCAGTTTTATACAGATTTTATATAGACTGTATACAGGCTATATAGAATCAATTCTTGATATAGTCTGTATAAAGTCTGTATAAAGTCTAGTATATACAATGTGTATATAAATTATATAAAACTTTTTCACTCCGGAGTAGACTGTACTGCTTATATATTCATGAGTGTGAGTAATAGACTGACCAAACGTGCCTTGTTCTACTTGAAAATTACAGCACTCCATTGCCATAAGACTGTCTCTGGGGCCAACTACACTGTGTAGTTACTACTTGTGTACATACTGTAGTAATTAGTAAATATTATCTCATAATATTTGTTCGTTTTGACATATTCTCATAGTTATTTAGTTATGACAATTTAAACTGATCTAAAAAATATTATTATAAATCATTAAAAATCTCATTATAATAAGGTTTCAATTTCAACCCTTTCACGTCTTTTATTTAAATATTCACTTTTGGTGAACACTTAAAAAGTAAATTATATGTAACAATTATATAATGTAATACCAACGTATACATTGCGTCAAGGGCTAATATGTTATTGCAAGTACCATTACAAGTTTTTTGTGCACTCTTCTTTTCCTCCCAGCATATCTTATTATGAAACAAAAATAATAAATATATAGTGCGTAACAAGTTAGATATTAAAAACATTCTATTATTTTTTTAAATAAGTACAATTCAATCATTTTCATTTGACAGTTAAAATAATTAAACGCTTATCTTGTACGAAATTTATCGATCCAATTGCAAAATGCTTGCACAACTGCTAGAACCCTGCCCACGCCAAAGATTTAATTAAGTATTTGCTCGCACAACACGGAAATTAGCTCTGAAACATCTATCGGACATTCCACGGGGAAATCCGTGTGCACACACACAGACAGACATCAACTGCAACGAACAAAAAGGAAAACACGCATCCCTGTTCGCTCTGAAAAAAATCCAACCTCCCTTTCCCTGTACAAAATCTCGTCGGAACGGAATGATAAACCAAACAAATCTCAGAGAAAACGCGGAATCCAATTATTCTTTGCCGCGGCGATGGATCTACTGCGCGCGCGCGCGCTCACACACACAATCGCGATCATTAAATATAACGCGGCCCACTCGCGCACAGCTATATACCTTTCCTATACGCACATACACTGGCACAAACAGAGGAAGCCGGAAAAAAGCTCTCACGAGAGCGAAGCGATCTTCCCCTCCACCCCCGTCGCAATTTCGTGCCCATACACGGCCGCCGACGCTCAAATATTGGCTTATTTATTCGTCGAGTCTTGCTCGTCTCATTACGCAATGTATACATATACATTCGCGCGGTGCGCTGCGGCGGTAACGGGGTATAGAATACATGATGCGGAGAGAGTGGGAGGGAAATTTTCAGGAGGGAATTGGCGGTGATGGCGGCGGCGGCGGCAGGCCGATAAGCGGATTTGAATTTTGCGGCCAGCCGCTGTGTATAGATATAGGTGGGTGTGTGTCTGTGTGTGTAGAGGATATGGTCGTAACGAGATGCGCGCTGCGATGGATAGGCTCGGCCCCCCGGAGTATACGCGGATGTACAAAGCAGTCGATTGTACTGTTATAATTATAGATAGCCAATCGTGCTGCTAAATTTGAAGAATTTTGTAGCAGTTGTAGAGGATTTTCCATTATTTTACGTAGCTATGGTTATTTTTTTATATATTTCTCCATAAACTGGTACCTATAAGTTATCATGGAACTCTCATCATTCTCGTGTAATTAGTTAGTGTCGCATCGTGGAAGGTCTCGTAACGGAACATTTTTTACGGGGATCGTCGTCGTCGTACCGCAGCTTAGCTGCAACCGCTCACTTGTGGTTACTCGCTTGACATCGTGGTGTCGCCCACAAGAGATAAGTATAAAAATGTTGACGTAAACTCAGCGTCGGAGAGCATGAAAGGATGTTAGGATTTGGTGTGATAGGAAAAAGGTGGTTAATAAAATAAGTTTAAACGAAATTAAAGTTAAAATAGAACTTCAAACGCGGTAGAGCAAAATATAAAATCTAATAAAATTAATTAAATAGTAGAATAAATGATTGAAAAGTATGTGGCGTTACGCGGTCGAGTCGTTTCGCGGGCTCATGAAACTCTCCAGGTTACTCTTGCCATGTCCTGGTGACACTGAGCGTGGAACACGGAGAGCGAGTGTGCTCCGAAAAACTGGAGCGCAAAAGAATAAGGTAAAGTACCCTGGACAGACTGAAAATTGGGACCATTACCTGGACAGCAGTAAAGCAGTACTATTACTTATACATATAATAAAGATATAAATTAATTAGCGAAGTTTATGCTATTAACTATGCAACCAAATGAATTTCGTGTTAATTTAAGTCTCTAATTCATTAGAATACGAAATAAAAGATTTCGAGGTTATGTAGGATAGCCGAACCCTTGTCCAGCTTAACATCCCTATCAGTTAGCAATACCCGATAGCTGGATATATTTAATAATATCACTATAAAAAATATTTAGTTGGATTCAACTAGAATTTTAACCAGAATCCAACTGGAATTAACTTTAATTTAGCTGAAATAGACTTAAATCCAGCTGGGGTCTGGTGAAATTTAAGCAATATTTGTAGTACATATTGTCCAAGTTTAGGGTTCAAGTGTTGTCCCGGTATTGCTCCCAGTTCAACACAGAGTGTCCAAGTTTAGCAGCCTTACACATATTTCTTCAAACTTACTTTTTTAATATAAATAAGCATGAAAATGAGTTTTTCTGTGAATAAATAATTAAATGGATTACAAATCAATATCTAGATTTAAAAGTTTGAAAAAAATCCGCCTATTGGTTTTGAAAACGTCGTTTGTTTGTGATTGTGCTCAAAATCTGTCCAGGTATTGAGTACTTTACCTTACCTCCGTTGAGGGTTGGGGGCGAGGCGGCGGCAAAGAATCGGCAGATAGATTGCCGATGGTGTTGCGGACCGCTCTCTGCGGTTCGAGGGTGCGGCCCGTCGACCGAGCCGTGATGCGAGCTTCCGCGAAGCTCGCGGGATGCGCGATGTAGACGGTTTTCGGGGAAAAAGTCGGGCTCGACTAATTCCCAAAAAAGATTAAGCTAAAAAAGAATAAGTTTGCAACCGTTGCGGACGTCAATGTTTTATTCGATTAACAGGCTGAATAGTTGCTTGCTTGTAAAAGTGCAAGTAATGTTTAAATAAGATCTTTGTATATATATAGCGCAAGGTTAATAATAAATAAAATAACAATATTTATATTGACAGAACTAACTTACACAACTTGTGTATATTTTGCGCAATTAATACTAATTTAATGCTAGTCTACACAGATACAAAGGATGAAATCATTTGGAATAGAATGACTTCAAGAGGCCAATAAGGTGAAAATTTCATTAACCCATAGTCGTTCTCGTACATAGTCGTTCTCTTCCTTCCGTTTTCCTCCCTATTCTCTTTCGCGCTATTACCTCCATTTTCACAGGACCAACGTTATAATGGCGTATCATACACAGGACGCGATTGTCACGGTGATGAAGCGAAAATTGAATTCTCAATGACTCCCCTTTCTTTATACTACCGTATATTTTGTGTAAAAGAAGAGTTTATGGCCTCTCTTTTGTGATCATAATTAAGTATAACAATACTAATTTTCCGCGCTTATTCGGAAACATTAATAAGTTTTGTGGCGGTATCAGTGTATATAATGTATCGTGCGCACTGCTAAAGTTGAAATGAATTATTGCTGTTCTTACTCACTACTGAACTTTCTTACCAGAACAAACTAAGGTACATTGTTCGTTTCTTTAATTTCCATCGGTAAATCAACCAAAACTTTTATTTCTCAAAAGCAAACACCTAACCCATCAACATCGCAACCTTGCACCCGCTAAACAACTCTCTCAAGTATTCTAAAAATAATCTTCATTATGCTAATCGAACTTTTAGCGGCCCGCGGTACCTCCGCTCCTCGTTCGACCTCGTCATCGCGCTATTATCGGCGTCAAAACTCAATCTCGCTCGGCTATTATAATTCAGCACTTTTTAAAGGTATCAACTCTTCCTACATACACATGTGCGCACATGCCTTCAACGTGTGAAAAATGAAGTTTTCACCAACACACACAGACGCGGGCCACTGTTATTACGGCGCAAGGACGGACGGAAAAAAGGTCGAGCGGCGAAGTTTGCTCGGCACGCCAGGCGTCGATCACCTACTTGCATTACATATAAGTATACGAGGGAGACGTGTATACAGAGGAGGGAAAGCGATACACACGCGATAACACGCCAACGTGTGTGCGATTCTCATTAACGGGTCGAAAGTTTGCTGGGGGGAGGAGGAGGGGAGAAAAAGGAACGATAGAGGGGAATAAGGGAAGAAAAAGGTTGGCCGAACTATGTATGGATAGGGTGGAGAGGAGACGAAACGACGATGTTAACGAGAAAGGGAGTTTCGGGGGCTTTTGTGTCGGACGATAGCTGAAAAACAGGTGTCGCGAGCTTCCCTTCCTTCGTATATAATCTTGTTCGCTCGTTTTTCCCTATAATATACTTCCGATAAGAGTTTTGGTCAAAAGTATAGGTAAGTGATGGGAATAAGGTACCGAGAATAATAAGATAAATGATTTGTGTTTACTTATGATAATTACAGGAGTGCCTAGATACTTGTATTCGCTTGAGCGTTTTAGCTATTAACTTTAAATATGTAGGTCAATAAACTTATAAAATTCAACTTACCTGTATATATGAAATATCGTTATCTTCCTAATTAGAATTAGAAGATAAAAAATCCGTAGATTTTTAAAACATTATAGAAAAATTCAAACAGAGCTATAATGGAATTTTGACAAAAACATACAGTGCAGTAAAATTCAATAGATCATCCAATAACATTATAAAAGAAGTAGCTATAGTGTAGTATCCTTTAAAAAAATGTGAGACTATAACATAGTTAACGTAATTTCCTTTCATATCTTACAAACGATAAACATAATTAATGATAACTTAATATAAACAAGAATTAAATAGAGTCCAATGGGAAAGACAAATCAAAACTACAATCACCAGTGAAATATGGTTTATTAAAGATCAAATCTCTGACGTTGCCTCGTTAAGACAAACAAAATTTACAATTGGCAGGTATGTATAATCCCAAATTTATCTCTACAAATAATAGTATTGGCTATTACTATTGAATCGTTTTACGTTTAAAAATGAACACTTTTCTCCTAACCGGGAGAAGGCAGAGAAACTCGTTCCCACAGCGGCGGCGGCGTCGCGCGTCCTCGCTCCTGTGAAGATATTCACGGTGGAAGCAAAGCGCGCTTCCTAGAGCTTTCACCGCGTTCGATTCTACCGTGAAACCGCGGCAACAAGACAAAAGCCGTGATTGAGCGAGCGCGACGCCGCCACCGCCGTTCATCGACACAGCGAATATAACAGGTGTACTCTCATTCTGTATTATCAAAAAAAAGAGGGGAACAAAAAAATTTAGGAGAATAAATTATACATGGTGGGGGAGCGGCTATTAGTACGCGAGTGTATGTATGTGTGTGTATGTGTGTCATCGAATGAAAATCGTGGCTGGTTTTCCTCTTCTTCTTCCTCATCTCCCTCCCTCCCTCCCTCTCTCACTTTTTATCTTTCTCTTTCTTCATTTCTCTCCTCTCCCTCCGGACATAATTTGCTAAAAAGAGACGGCTGACTGACTGTACAATTAAGGCTCGCTGGTAGGTAGCACTCTCTCTTCCCGGTCATCTCTCTCTCTCTCGCTCTTTCTCTTCCACACTGTCGTCCCTCGAGTTACGCGAGTCGTTGCTGTTGCTGCTGTTCCTCACTACTCCCAAATGCGGCGGTCCCCCGAGTTACGCTACTTTTTTCCCTGCAACATATAGAGACATATACATACACATACACATAGACAGAATACAAATTGGAATAGCCGCGCGCGGTTTGGTTTTCGTTAGCGGCGCGGAAATTGCGAGCTCGTAAATCAAACACAAGCACCGCCACCGCCGTCGTCGTGCGCCTTTTTTACCCCCGCCCCCTCTTCGCGACGCTTTTTTCTCCCTCTCACGTTTAGGTCGCGGCAATTTATGTTATGCGGTGCATGCGCGTGTGGGCAGCTCCTTTGAAGCGCCGAGTTTTCTTTTTTTTTTACTCTCTCTCCCACTTTCGCTCGGAGGTGGAGGTTCATTTGAAACGTGCGCGCGAGCGCAACATTCGTTTTCCCTGCCCGAGTAAATTACGTCGACAAGCGTAATGGATTTTAGTCGATGATGTATTAGCGATTTTAACGGGTGTTTTATTTTCTCGGGTTTGAAAAATAATGGCACAATTTAAAAAATCTCAAATCCCTTTCCTTGATTAACCGTCCCCATTCATTCGACCAATCCCTTTAATTGATGGTACAAGGTGATGGACGTACCTTGGGACTGTCGCCGCCACCCATGAAGACGAGGCTGTTGGCGCCGGCGTAAGCGACGAGGGCCTCTATCGCCTGCTGCGTCTCCAGGAGTATCCGCGCCTCGTTCATCCAGTCGCGCGATACGTTGCGCGGTGCGCCCTTCAGTAGATTCATGTAGCGCAGCGTCATCTTGAAGTCACCCCGGTCCAGCCAGTACCTGCGCAGAAGAGAAGTGATTTCGTTAGTTCGTTGATGAGTTGATCCCTTATTTTTATTAATCATAGATGAGAGTCTATATACGGAGTTTGTGTTTTAATAATTGCAGAAGGGGAACCTTGTAAGTTAAATAAAAAGATCCAAAGATCGGATTTAATTACGTTCGAGATTTTTGTTGTATCAAGAAAAATTGTTTAAATTAATTTGAGTTCGGGTTTTAAATTTCGGAATACCTGCAGTCGAATAAAACTTCAACGGAAACGATATCTAAAAATCAATTTTTAAACGAATAAAATGTGAAATTTAACGAAGGATATATGTTACGTTACAGAAATTCATATGTATATGGTGGTATTTGAAAGAAAAAAAATATTATTATTTGAATGAAGGTATTACAAAAATTCACTGTGAATTAGCGCTTTCGTAATAATTTGTAAATTGTACAATACTTTGTATACATTTATGCATTTCCGACTTCATGAATTATCAAAATAATACGAAAATACGAACATTTTTAAAAAATTTGGATTTTAGTCTTTGCTACACAATACCTATAATAATTTATTTCTAAGAGTGGAGATGACTCAGTTGCTAGAGTTTTGGACTAATAATCAGTAGGTCAAACTAGCATGTGATTACCACCATTTATTAAGAAGTATTTTAGAACATAAGAAGCTCGCATGATTCAAATTCCAATTTTATAAACTGAAAGACCCGTTGCGAATTAGTTATGTATCGGCTGACACATGTCAGCATTAAAACACAACAAAAAATCATCTCTTTTTAATATTAAAATTAAATTGTTACGATTGTTATTTTTAAGAATAACTTATGTATACCCCGAATTTAATGATTCTTTTGTACGACCCCAAGTGAATAGAAATACAACGTTATAACAACAAAAATTCGGGAAAACGATTCAACGAAGATCGTGCTATATTACTAACAAGCATCACATTCTATTAAAGTATTACCTCTTTCGTAAAGAATCAACCACTTATTAGTAAATTCTTAACGGTCTCTCGCCAACTGAGTCAGAAAACCATTCACCTTATTTTCCATTTTCAAATTCAATTCAAAATCCCATTGCTCTCGAGAGTTCTATGTCTCGGAAAATGTTTTCCGAAAAATATCGTTGCGCCACTTAGTTCTTTTCCTTTTTTCGTCGAGTAAAAATTTGCCCACCCCCTACTCTCGAAAGCAATAAATATCTCCCAAAAGCGAAAAAAGAAAAAGGAGAAAAAAAAGTGTCCGAGGAAAAAAGCCATAGTACGTTACGAGACTGACATTAAGAGCCAGTCCTTTCTTGCCACGTCACGGGCACGCAGTCGTAACGAAAATATATATACGAATCTCGAAGTATAATTTGATAAATACATAAACTGAAATCTCATGCCCGCGGCGGCCTCTCTCAAAGGCGTATACGTCAATAAGACAAATCGCGTGGGGCCGACGACTCTTATTTCCGGATGATCGGGCTAGGTCGGATGATTGCAGTTTCGAGAATCGCAAAAGGGGCTGAGAAAGAGAGAGACGGCCGTGTGGCTTTTATTTGGCGCGACGACCGCCCCGCAGCGAGAATGAGAAATGACTCGGGGGCGAGAGACGACCTAAAAAAGACCTCGCTCTCTCTCCTCTTAGACCCTTTCCTTTCCTGCACATTCTTTCTCTCCTTTTCCATTTTTTTCCCGCCTCTATACGCCGGCAGCCGCGATATCGCCTCTGTCACGGAACCATAAATCAAGTTGATGGGGCAGAAAAGCGAAAACAGTTAACTCCGAGCCAGCTCTTTCGCGACGACGATTGCGCGCGTGCGATACAGGGAGGAAGGGGGAGGAGAGGAGACAGTAGAGAAGTGCGCGGCGTCAGAGAAGTTGGAAATTACAACCACGAACGGCACTCGTGACTTTTGACTGTTTGTTCTTTTCCGAGCGCATTGCTAGCAGCGTCGCAGCGCAGTCGTTCGCGACCAAGTGGTAGTTTGAATTTAATTATACTTTTATTTATTTTATGAGATGGCGAGAAGGGGGCGAGGGAGAGGGCAGCATTTAAATCGTGTGATATCGTCGGTATCGCCGACGACGTCTAATCGGTATTGTGTTTTCTCGGTTTCGTTGTTCATATTTAATGTACATACTACGCGGAAGTTGTACGAAAGATAAGTTGTAATTGATGGCGGTTGGTTGTTAGCTATTGCAATGTATATTGTAGAATGGTTGACTATGACAAGTTTAATGGAAAAGATGTTATTTATAATTTTTAGTTGGAAAATATATCGATTCTTGATTGCAAACTGCAATGAAATTTAGGAGAGGCAATATGCAATAACTTCGTTCAAGACGTATATGTTATCAAGATTTGAACTGTAATTATAGTATTTCTACGAAGCAATGTTCAGATGATATCATATTTTTTTTATGCAGGAGGCGTAAAATAACTATTCCAAATATTCGATGTCGGTGTCGTAGAATTCATAAGTTGACTTTAATTTCATAGTGAATCGTTAATATATATTAGATTAGGAAGAAAAAAAATTGAAATATTGTAGTTCCTAATAAATATAATAAATAATATTACGTAAATACGTGATTTACTTTGGCATAATGTACGTAAGATGGGATATATTAATAATAGATGAAAAATAAAATCCTACGAATGCACTTTAATATCTTGCCTTTTTTCTTATAATACTTCTAACATTATTTTTGATTATTAAGAAGAATACCTTAATTATTCATAACGCACTTTGCACTTTACAATACATCAGAAGCATTTCGACACACGACGAACAAAAACCCCTAACTTCCGAAAATCAGCAACTCAAATATTTTCTACACGATGAATTGCGGTCGGACCACTCTTCTGAACTTCTATTACAACAAGTATCCTACTTCTCCTCCGACAATACTCTTTCTCTCTCTCTATCTCCCTACGAAAAATACAAAACTCTACCTTCGCCCGCCCTCGTGAATAGCGAGGACTCTCATTTGAGAAGTTTTTAAATCGTTCCCAACCGAGGGGGGACCGAGAGCATCTCTCAAGCCGCAGCAGCAGCAGAAGCAGCGCGCGAGCATTTAGGCGAAGTAGCGAGCTCGAAGAAGAATAAGAGAGCGAGATCACGGGAGAATTGCGCTTATTCCACCCCCCCCCCCGCTTTCAAATTGCTCGCCTCGAAATGTCAACACAAAAGAGCGGAAGGATCTCGTCATTCGTATATACGTAAGCTCGGCCGAGTAAAAAAATAAGGCGCCCGCGAAGACAAGGGACGAAGAACAAGACAAAAAAGGCCAGCGATCAGCTAGATGTACACACACACGCACGCACGCACGCATGCAGGCACGCACACACCTATCGTGCATACCTATACCCTATCTATACATATATAATGCAGAAAGAGCGAAACCGTGCGGGCCGGAATACATAAGCTGGAAGGGAAGGAGGAATCCAGCGAGTGACAACGATTCAAGGATAAATTCCACTGAAAATACTTGCGACGACTTTGCGCGTACGCGCGCAGCCTATGCAAAGACCCGCGCAGGTGCGCTTAGAGCAGGTTATGTGCGGTGAGAGGGGGGGGAGATGTAGGTTGGGTGGCTGACTTAACGCGCACGTTTCCACCTCCTTGCCCGCGCGCTAGGTCTTTTGCGTACAAGGCGGCTCTCCCCCCTCTCTCTCTCTCTCTCTCTATCGATGACGTAATCGAGATGGCGCGGAGAGATGATTTGAAGAGGTGCAAGACGGAGAGAGGATATTGGAATTTCGAGACTCGCTGCAAGAGGGGTGAGCGTCGCGATCGTAGCTGTGGTATTATGTTGTCGATTTTATACCTCGTTGACGCGGAGTAGTAGCTTTATCGTCTTTAACGGAGATTTAAATAATTCGAATGCCACTAGATGAAGGAAGGCGTTGTTTAATACATGTTTATCTTTTAGTGTGATTTTGAACGTTGATTGGCATTGCTTAAATTTCTTTGCTGCATTAAAGTATCCAGTGAAAACTTTCATTTTAAAATTTTTTAATTTAAAAAAGCCATCGAGCATGTAGTACGTTTACATAGGAAAAATTTTTTCAAACGTATTCATGTAAAGCGTGAAAGTAAATTGGTTTTGCTAGTTTCGGCTGAGAGGAAGCTTTTTCCATTCCGATAGTATTCATGATTGTAAACTAGAAAAAGCTCTAGTAAAAAGATATTACAAAAATTGTTAAAAACCATACATTCCATTTCACTAATTTACTGTATTATTTTGGTGAGAGTAACTACGTAGAATTGAAGAAATGCTCTTCGCTTTACCAAAGGTACGTATGGTATTCAATTGTTTGTCCGAGTTATGCTATATTTATTACAGAGGAGAAGATGCCGAAACTAAGCGGTATAATCGGAAGTACTAGAACTATCTAACGTTACATACTTGTTCAAGATGTTTTAATAAAGTTTAAACGTAAACTTGCCTGTAACGTAAAGCCTACATAAAGTCTCGAAATTCTCATAGAGCTGATAATGTAACAGTGGATTCATACTTTTCAGCTATAACTTTCACAAAATATCACTTATTCCAAAAATTCATATAGGATTTTATTTTTCAATTTAACCCGATACATTTTTAGGTTTTCATATTATTCTTTCACGAATTTATAAATTCATACCATTTTGAGTTAATGAAATATTTCATTTTCATGGTACTTAATATTTTTCAAAAATGTACGAATTTTCGGATATGCTTGTTTCTCACCTAAAATTGATATTAATTTTAAATGTATAAATTTAAATTGTATTTATTCAAATTTCATCTTCAGTTTAAATACACTTTGACAACTGCTTGATGAAAATTTAAAATTTATTTTGGAGGATCGCAACCTCTATATAATAATGAAATGAAATTCTGACGTATTTATCAAAAATGTAATATGGGCGATAAACCGGCAATATAAACAGAAATTAACACGTACAGCCACATGCGGCAAACAATTTCGTACGGCTTTAGAGCGGAAAATCACCTAATCCACTCACCGCGTTATCTCTGAAAGCTAATAGAGCTTAGGTCAAAGCTTTTCCAAACCAGGCAAATCATTTAATTAGCCGGACTTTTTACGGTGCGTCGCTCAGTCGAAAAAAACTCGATCAAATCAATCTACAGACTTTAATTTACAACGGATTTCGATGAATTCCAGATTTGTTTATTGTTCGACCTTTTGGGGTAAATTAAGAAAAGGGAACATCCAAATTCAAAATTTGGGCTAGAGGAATTTCCTGAAAATTTTATAAGCTTTAATTTAAAAAAAAAAATTCATCGAAATCGGTTGAAAATTAAAGCCTGTAGCCTTTTTTGTCCAAAAAAGGCACCTTTTCCCACTGTGCGTCGGCACGAATATTCGTCAAAAGACGCGTGCGCGTCCAATAAGTTGGGAGAGTTTTGGAGATGTTTTTGTACGTTTTAAATGGCAACACGTTATCAGAAATAAATTATTTATAGTACAGTTTAATAAATATAAACCTCTCAAGTTCTAAATTAGAGAAAAGCACTTATTTCATTATCTTACGTGATTTTACCACAATATTTCAATAAATATTAATAGGTTAAAACGATCGTGGAATGCTCTCCCCCGAATAGCTTTATATTCAACCTCTATTGCGGCATTTAAAAATACTCTTAGAGGTATTTCGACACAATATTAATTCACTGTTTCTACTGCATCACTATATGTACTATATCACATGTTGTAATATTACTAAAAGGCTCTATTTGTTGTTTATATTCTTGTAAAGAGCAATTTGCCCGTCAAATTATTAAATAAATAAATAAATAAATAAATTGTTCTTGATTCAATGTTCTATTGCCTAAGCTTTCCAACAAGCGTATTTTTGAGAAGCAGCAACATTTTGCGTACAAAACCCGAACGCCAGCACATAAAATTACGTTCACCTTTCAAAAAGTCGAAAAATAAATTTCACACCGTATCACCACTTTGCGTTCCCCCGTAAATCACAAATTTCCCTCGCGGCATTTACGACGTGTCCATGCATGCGGTCAAAGCACACCCCAGCGCGAGTACACCTATGAAAAAGTGCGCGTACATTGAAAAAAATTTCTCTCTCTCCTTTCTTACTATAAAAGCCAAACTAACGCATCAGCCATCTCAACAACAGTGGAGATCTCGGCCATCGGTGTATATATGTGGCTCGCGTTACCTCAAGACAGACACCTCCTCGTGTTTCGAGCACGCATCGTATTTGTGCCATTAGGACGCTAATGGGCCGACGAAATGTCCGCTGGAGGATGAGGCCGGCATCGGAGTGGGTGGCGCGGCAAAGCGAGCAAACGCGCGTGAGAGAGGCGCGCCTGTTTGTCTTGTCCAAATTGACTTGCAAGATCGAGGGCCAGCTAACAAGGCGCGCACGCGTATATGCCATGCATGAGGGTGTGTGTATGCGAGCGTAAGCGGGACGAGGCGGCTGTCTAAATAATTTTCGTCGGGCGGCGTGTCGACAAGTTTGGCTGCCGTTCGAGCGATGGAAATTCGGCGTTGCGTCGCTCTTCGACGTCTTGAAGCGGATGTACGTGTGCGAGAGGACGAATGCGTAAATGCGGCGGCGTGTCATCTTGTTATTTAGGGTAACGGTGTACATGGATTTTCAAAATATTTGGCTTTAGTTCTCTGGTGTTAAATCGACCTCACACATACAAATGCGTCTACAATGGTATAATAATAGCCTTGGTTGATGTGATGTGAGATTCTTTTGCGCGATTTAGGCATTTTTTAGACAAATTGAATAAAATAATTGAAAAAAAAAGCCACTAACACTTATTATCTTTTTATTTTAGATTTTAAACTATGGTTATCGTAAAAACCGTTAAAAATGATTGTCAAGTAGAGCGTCCAAATTCAGTTAAAATACTCGAACGAATCAACAAACGAATTAATTACTTGTTTGTAATTATGCCCGTAGTTCGTTTGAAAAGTTGTAAACATATTTTTTTTTAGTAAAATTAATACTTTTATAATGTATATGATAATCAGAAAGTTTTTAATTATTTGTTTTAAATTCGAGTAAAGAAGATAAGTAATCGTAATAACTGCTTATCCAGTCATGTGTAACTTTCATTAATAATGCAATTTACCGCTATTTCACATCAGCATATTTGTTTGGAACAAAACATTCCTCTACTCTCAATAATAAAGTATCTTGTTTGTTATTTTAGTAATTTTCTTTCCTTTCTATGTTACAAGTTGTACGTCTCTCTTGAAACAAATTACGTTACATCGAGTACGCTCCTTCGAAAATGCGACCCTCGCCCACAAGGCTATCAATATTCTTAATCGTTGCCTGTCTGGTAAAAGACCCGTTAGATTGCTCTGGAACCTAAATGTAACATTTTTCGTCAATTCGTAGGTGCCCAGAACCGCCTATAAGATTAATTGTGTTTACTATATTCATCAAGCGGTAACTCACAGATCTCTTACAGCCGTTACAGGTAAGCTATTGGATTTCCATTTATCAGTCGAAACGTTCGGAAACCGTTTCATTTTTTACAACTGCCTTGAATGCGATTTCGAGAAAAATATTTGATTTCTTTTACCATGAAAATCCGTCAATCATAACGAAAAGTAAAATTTTTTTTACAAAAAGTAGATTCACTTTACGTTTCCTTTTTTTTATTTTACACACAAAAAATATAGTATTACAAAAAATAATGAAACATAAAATATAAATACAAGTCTTTATAAAAATTTTAAAGATAATTCACGGTAAAATTTCTTTTATAACATAAATCTTAATACATTTTCGAAAACTTATATAATAACCGAATTTTCCATCACCCTTCTGCTAGAAAAACCATTCCTTACCCAATCGACATAACAACACTATTACCGAACCTCTCTTTCTAAATTCGCAGCATTCAGCTGGAGTCGAAAATCACGACGAACGTAATCAGCCGTCTCCTCTAAAATAAAATAAAAAAAAAAGAGATACACGTACCTGGCGCGCTGCAGGACATCGTAGGTGTCGAGAACTGCGACGTCGATGGGTTCGTCGTCGAGTTCGCGCTTCGGTATCGGGCTGACGGCCTTGACGAGCAGCATGCTCTGCAGGTAGCTCAGCACGTAGATGGGCAGCGAGGCGCCCTCCTCCGGCACCAGCGCCAGCTTACGCGCCATTTGCTCCACCTGCGTATATGGAAGAGAAAGAAAGAGTTTCGCTTTTAATTCATTTTCCGAGAATCAGAGAAGCGTGAAATAATGTATTTCACTTCTCTCTGACGGAAGATGCGATTCCAGGAGTTTGATTTTGTAATGTAATCCTTTTGCGCGTGAGTGCTTCGTAGAAATTTGTATTTTTCGTGGGTTTCGAATTTATGTAAAGAGAGGAATCTTTTTGAAGAATAAATGTTACAATGATTCGCAGAATTGGCGGATGCTGTTACTTTCTCGTAATATTTTTCGTAACTTTTTGGTGGTGTTAGTCGGAAAATGAAAAAATATGAAGAAAACTGTCAGTTTTCAAATTTAATAACGGCCAGATTATGAATTCACCGGAAACGACTTTTAAAAATTTGTGAAAATTTTCGATTATATTTGGAATAAAATATTTCAAAATCTTGGAATAATGGCAAAATTTAAGTCACATTCGGATTTAACATACATTTTGATTACCTATTGTATTCGTTATTTATTATATTTCAATGTTAAACCGTAAACTAATAATAAAAGGCAGTAATAAACGTATTTTATTTTACCAGACTAATTTTCATTATTTACAATGTTGAACGTATTTTTTAATTAACAATATTCATTTCATTTGTATTCGAATTTTATATTTTGTTCCCCAGAATTGTAAACTTAGGAATATCAATGTGAATCAATATGAAATGTAAAAGAGTGATGAAGCGTTTATTAATAAATAAATATTAATTGGTTTATCGATTTGAAATAACATCAAACTTTACGTCCAACTATCGACAGCAACCCGCTCCCCAACAATGTTCGAGCACTAAAATCTACGAACTATAAATTCGCCCGACCCCAAAACAATTTTGAATTTCCAAGCGCCCTCTCGACTGCGTTTTGTTTTTATTTCATTTAGGCTTCGATCCCCGTGATTTCCGAAACGAACGTTTTGTGTTCCCGGGATTCGAAGGCGTATAACGCGCGCGTTAAAATCAATGGCGTCGGGGAGACCTTTTGTACGGGAGCCGAATAATTTAGCAATTGTGCCACGAGCGCGTGCGCGTTCCATAATCCGACGGTAGCGGAGGAGGGGCCCAGCTTTCAATCAAATTACTTCGAAATCAATGATTTTCGATTGAAAATAGAAGGCACGAAATCGCAAATAATTGAAAATTGAATATTCCATGAGGCTGGGTTGCGGAGCCGAGAAATAATAAGAGAACGGATCTCAGGATTGACCTTTATAATTGGAAAGGGAATTCGTTCGAAGGGTGAATTATGCTGATTAGTATAAATACGTAGATGAATTGTAATAACGATGATTTTCGGGAAAATGAAAATTTCAGGTTTGTATTTGACGATTTACATATATCAAAGGAAAGTTTTTCGATGGATAAGAATAAAAATGTAATTGAAGCTTCGAATATAGTAATCATAATACAAGATTGATGTCATCAGAGGTATTTTTGTATCCCACATTGTTTCCCGTTTTTATTGTTTTTAATTTAAAATGTCAATCCGAAATAAAAAAACATTCCATATAAATTGAAATTTCCTCTTTACCTTAATTTCATATCAGAAAATTCAATATCTCGTACTGAATTAATTCAAAGTATCTACATTTTTCATGTTCACTAATAAAACTCTCCGCTATCTTTTTGAATTATCGTTGATGAATTATGGCACTGTAATGCCTTCCTCCGGGGAGGCCAGATATGAAATATTTTATTACTAAAATACCGCAAAATAATGGACACTCATATCGTATGAAAATGAAAAATATACCCACGTAACAAAGCTTTAACATTCTTCAAAATTATAATTTTCCCCAAATTTTTAATCAACAAAAATTCGCTTATTAATTTCGAAATAATAAATTCCCAAATACCAAAGATAACCACTACACATTCCTCCCCGCACACAGACACCGCACCGAAGGGAATCGAAAATCAATTGAGCTCTCAGCTGTGTGTGTGTGTGTGTGTGTGTGCGAGCATGTCGTAACAATATAGCTTTAAACAAGTTAATACATGCCTTCAGGAACCTCTCCCTCAAAGCGTCCTCAGGATAGACGCCGCGCTTCACGGCCTCCTCCGGGATTCCCTTGATCGTCGCGCTCACGAAGACGTCATCTTTGGCTGAAATCCCAAAATAAATTCTGAAGTCTCCCGGAGGACAGTTGCCACTTCCGTGAACTCGCTCTGGCAATTCCTGCGCCGTACGGGCCTTCTCGAATTTCGCGCGAGCGGATTGAGTTACGTTTTGTAGGCAGTATGCAACTGACAATTAGTTGATGTTGCGGATGTGATATACTTATTGAAATAATACACCCTGACTTTTTAATGGACAAAGGTAACCCGATAGCTTTTTCGTTTGGTATGGTGTTTTAATTTTTAATAAGTTGGAGCTTTGCTTCGTTCAACGCAAAATTTTTGGAAAAGACAATATTTTTATTTCTTATTAAATATAGGTAAGAAATTTTGGTTTGTGTTATTGAATTAAACATTTATGAATTGGGTTTTCAAGTGCATTTATTTTCATTTTAGTTAAGTTTTTTTAAGTAAATTTTAAGAAAACATTTAGTTTGATTTAGTCCAACTATTTAAAAAAAGCACAAATACTTTAAGTGCAGAATACATTATTTTTTGTTGTACTTAAATATTTCACGACAAAGACTCCGAACATACCATATCTCTTAATAAAATAAGACATTTAACAGCATTTGTTCGGTGGCTCTTCGCACGATAAAATTTACGCTTCAACAAAACGCATCCTCCCCATCCAAACCATCTCCTTTGCATACAGAGCTTGTTTACGGTAATCCACCTCAAACGTAATCGCCGCCCTTCCGCGATAAATTTTAACGACACCCTTCTTCTCTTCCCCTCTCTCTTTGCGCAATTGCGTATCGCACACCTCCGCCGAAAAGGCAGCGACGTAATCTCGTAGAGAGCGCAGAGAATCGTCCTCGGCTCGCGCTTTATTACACCGGCGCTCTCTCTCTTAAATTTCTGCGCGCGCGCACTTTCGACGGCATTATCTCGTTAACGCCTGACGCGCGCGCGCTCGCGCCGATTAGACGCTTCTGTCGCGCGCAAAATTGCCGCGGCACGCAGTCGAAAGGGTACAGGAAAAAATTAAGGCTGCGTACCCGAGAGGAGAGAGTTTTTACGAGCGCGGACTGCGTTTTCACGGCTGCGCGTGCGCTTTTTATTTTTACGAGTCCGAGGGAATTTTTTTTTCCTTTTCCTGCCGCCCCCTGGTGCTTTATCGTCTGTCGTTAATTTCCCCACAACGAAAGTTTTATTTTCGTCTGTTGCTTCCAAGGTTTTGACGAGTGGACTCGTCGTTGGGATTATCCACGAGACTCTGGGAACAATGTAACGCGTCCGTGGCATGTCGGTTCTTTGATGGTTGTGTAAAATGTTGTAAAAAAAATCGCGTGGAAAATGTCAAAAAGAGAGCGATGATTTAAGTCATTGACTTCTTTTGAAATATATAGGTCCTATTATTTTGTTTATTATTATTGTCTATTATTGGATATGAAATAAAAACGTTATGGACATTTAAAATAAAAAAATTTATGTGGATTTCGTTATATGTTTTATGATCATAATATTAATCCACGTATGACATTTCTTTTATGGGATTTTACTTTTATACTTATAGTAAAAATATGGCATTAAATCATTTAAAACATTTATAAAACGTTAACCATAAAAAAAATACATGAAAGACAAAGGAGAAATTAGTTCAGGAGAAAATATGGTATGATATATCTTTTAAAATAAAACATTAATTTTTGATAAAACAAAAATAAAGGTTCACTCTCGTTGTTCAATGCACATAATTATCTGTGTCCTCCTTACTGTTGAATAACATTAATTTGTTTTGTCAGTACGCAGTTAGATCGAAATAATATTTACCAAAGTTTAAGGTTAATTTTTTCTTATTTAAAGATTTTTTAATGTTCATTTAAAAGTTTAGGTCAGTAAAATATTTAGTTCAACCTGCGTTCTGAAATAATTATCTATGCCAAACAGTTTTTATAAAAATATGTTATATACTAAATACTTTTATAAATATAAAATTGGATAATAATTTCATTAATAAAAAATAGACCACACTTGTTACTATAGTTACTCATATCTTATGTTTTCTGTAAAACAGATCGGGGAGTATTCAACTTTCTATTCTATTCAATTCTACATTCTATTGTAACTCAATTGAAAGAGAATGCCCAAGCGTCCCCGTATAAAATATTAATGGGAAGACTAAAATTGATGTGACCATCAAGAATCCATAAAAATTTAAGCACTGAAAGAAGTATTTTCTCTCTTATCCAGAAAGGATACTTAAAAAGTGACTTTTTTAAAACTTTTGCTACTGGATTTCGGATGAAATCGCGATTTCTCTACTTATTTAATAAAGTTTCACTATTATTTACGTAGCAACACAATCACCGTACTAAAATACAAAATACAAACTCCAAGTTAAAAACAACACTCCCCAATACTGCAAGCCAACAAAAACCCTACACTCTGCCCTACTAAAACCCTACACCTGCCGTAACTCACGCGCGAAATTCGAGAAAATTCGAGAACGTCCGTCAGCTGACAGAGGAGCCATTGTTCGCCATTGAAACAATTATTTAAATGGGCCAACGGCCACGTGCGGCAAAGGGAGGAGAAAAAGGTGACAAAGGGAGAGCGATGCACTTACGAGCTGCCTTGGCAATGGCCTTAATTTCCGGATCCAACGGCCGGGCGGCTTCGGCTGGCGCTGTACCCGGCGGCGCCGCCTTCACGGCCCTGACGAGCGCCTGACAGGCGCCCCACAATAGCTGCGCCTCGCTCGCGTCCTTCTCCGCGTCCAGGCGTGCTGTAACAGAACAAGGTGGGCAGTCGGTTAGAAAGAATGCAGTTGCTGAGACGATGGATATTTGTCGATTGCGCCGTTGGAAAGGATTAATGTGTGTGTCTGCGTGCGTGTGTGCGTGCGTGCGTGCGTGCGCGCGCGCGCGCGCGCGTGTGTGTGTGTGTGTGTGTGTGTGTGTGTGTGTGTGTAAAGAAGTGGCAAATCGCTTGGAGATACAAATGACTAATTTTAGACACTAAACATTTATGTTTGAATGTAGTAAAATGACATTTTCATCACGTAAAAAGTATCAATATTCAATATGGAATGAATATATGTTTTTTTTTCGATAATTAAATTACTAAGCAACTTTTCACATAATTACTTTTCGAGTGTATATAATGTATAGAATTCCGTAATGGAATTGCTATGATTTAATATAATACCAAGGATATGGCATATTTGTTAATCAAATAAGCACTTAAATTACTAAAACATACAAAATAAGTCATTATTTAGTTCAACCACTTACAAATGAACATTTAAAGTAAAAGTAAAATATTTAAAAAATTTATGGAAAACGGCCATTTATCAGCCAAATAATAAGTAAAAAACACTTTTCATTTAAAACGATCAATTTTGCGGTAAACCACTTTGGCTTAATTTAAATATACCTCAAAGTGAAATGAAAAAAACATTTTGGAAATCCGGAGCCATAGTAAAACCGCTTATGCATATGAGGCACGTATTTGCGTTATAACCAGGTGGTCTCAAAATATGGGTGACATATATTCCTGTCAAAAATCTTTATGCGAAAAGTCGTCCCGACTTTTTAACACCATTATCGTATATTTTATGAAAGCACCTGTTTGCGATTTAATCACAGATTACTATTAGAATATCAAGTGTAAAATTAATTTAATTAATAATATATACTTATTACACTTTTACAAGAACATTAAGTACATTGACAACAAAGATTTGACAAAAACTTTGTCAAAATAGATAGACAAAAAACATAATAATAAAATTTAACAGCATAAACTTTTAACCGAAAACTCCCGAATCATCGTATACTCAGACAATCTCCTCAATTCGCGACGACGAATTCTCATCCGAATGACAAAGTAAGCTCTGAATAAACGTGACAAAGTGGCACTCGAAAAAGAGCTGAGGTTCTCGTCCCCTTTCAAGCCGCCGCCCGCTCTCGTCATCATCGTCATTTTTAATTTTCTCCCTCCGCAGCCACTTCGAGCCACATGTTCATATGCACACACACACACACAGAGAGACGTACTAAGCCGAGCAAACATCACAGACGGAAATTCCAACAGTCGCAGTCGAAAAGCATCTCTCGGCCATTAATATTCCCGCAACCCCGGATATGCATCGGATCTTCTCGCACAGGGAAAAGAAACATAATGAAAAATGCATCACCACGAGTTTGATTCTCCCTTTTTCTCCCCCCACCCAGCGAGAAGGAAAGAGCGAGATCGATGAATTTCGACGGGTGGCGCGTTCGCGCATATATAGGGCCCGAGGTATGCGGGCTCGCGATCGATCCGCGCGCAATTCGCGCGACAATGTATCTACAACGCTTATTAGATCAATATATGCGCGCGGGGGGCGGGGCCGATTGGCACAGTTGCGACGCAGCCGCCGCCGTCCGCGTCATCAATACCATAACGATAATCGTGCGACCCGCTGTCCTGTTTGTGCTTCCTCCTCCGCGTCGCAGGCGTGAATTGATATTCCCGAAGCGCGGCTTTGTTGCGAGTATAGGTACTGGCCAGAAATATTTGTTACCGCAGTTGAAACGCAGCGTAGAATATGGCGCGAATATAATTGATCGGTCGGTTTAAGGGCGATTGTAAATAGATTGATGGCCGCGTCGTTTAGTTATTACGGTTACGTTTAATTTGAGGCGAAGGGCGATTTTGGAGATTTAACGATGAGAATTTACGAATATCTATGAATTTTAATAAATGGAGGATATTTTGATCGAGGCTTTGTCAAGTTATTAATTGGTTCTGTTAAATGGACTATTATTTTCGCTAATTGACAATTTCATACGCTTGAAATTCTAAACACTGAAAAAAAAACCGCTGCCAATTCATTGGCACGTAGCTTCCTCAAACTTGATTTACTGATTCCTTTAATTAATTTTCACTCTGAGTCAATGCTATAAGTATTAGAAAATATTAATATTTTAATTCTCTTTCAAATGCTACCCATCACATTCAGATACATAGAGCCATCCTCAATACATTTAAAAAAAATTGGGAAAATTTTATGTAAAATATTAACTTGAAATTTTTTTAAATATCTTTGAAATTTAAGGACCAATCATTTTGCCCGAATAACTCGACCGAGAACTATCCAAAATCCACCTCTACGAGGAATTTTGAAGCGCTTAAGTCAATTTTTACTCCCGCAATAGTTGGACATACCAAACTCATTTTTTTCATTTTTCAATGTTTACGTTTTTATTAATAATAAAAGAACCGTAATAGCTAGACAAATAATTTTTTTTAGAAAATATAGGTCTTGAAATTCTCTTTCGAATGCCGCCCACCCGATTCAAATACATAAAGCCGTTCTCGAGAAATTACGATTTAAAAAAAAAGTGAAAAAAAATTTAACCTCAAATATCTCCGAAATTTATGGATCAATCCTTTTGCCCAAAGAACTCAATCGATTGTGATACAAAATGTACCACTAAAAAAAATTTCAAACTGATTAAGCCAATTTTACTCTAGTTATTGAACGACAAAAAAAAAAACACTTTTTTTTATAAATTATTTTTTTTCTCCAAAAATAATGAATAAAAAAACCTAAAAATTTAGTAAGTTATAGTACTCAGTATTCTTTATAACCAAAAAAATATTCATGTTAATATCTTTTTTTAATTTTGAAATATAACCTATTTACTAAAAATGACGTTTTCATGAATAACTTATGACCAAATATAGCTAACGGCTTTTTTTTTTTTTAAATTGTAGAAAATTTTATTCTGCATACAGAGAATTTATCGTATATAAATAATATTTGTTCTAAATATAAAAAAATGGAAAATAAAAATTTTGAAAATTTAAAAATGGCGATAAAAAACAAAAAAATCGATTTTGACAAAAATAAAATATTGACCCCAATTGTTGAAGCAAAATCTGAAAAAATGGTCACTCTCTCGTTAAAATCGGTTGAGTAGATTATGAGATATCAGAGTATACGGACATACATACACACACACACACACACACACACACACACACACACACACACACACACACACATCCATACGGACATTTTCTAAAAATGGTGTATTTCGATTCCAAATTTTCTATACAACATTCCTAAGACATTATCCCACAAACTTTTTTTTTACTATCACAAAGCTTCCTCTAGGAGGAAGCAATAGTCTATGAAAAATTATTAAATTATCTAGGAAAATTTACTATGTTGTATGGGAACAAGGTGACAGACTTGAATTGTTTTAAATTTTACAATGTTTTCTATCAAATTTTATAATACTGGAAAGTAAAGTGGAAATCCATCAAGAAAAAAAAATCTGCAGTGATCGGGAATCGAACCCTAGCTCCCTGGGCCAGAAGCCGCGCTCTTACTCGCTGCGCCAACGTGTTCTTACGAGTATGATGTTTCGACTCGTCTATATCTGGTACAGCTTGAGGTTATATTGACTCGCCGACTACAGCCATTAGCAGACGACAATTCAATTTTTACTATGTTGTCTTGTAAAAATTCTTATATCTTCTGTCAATTATTAAAATGTCTGAAATTTACGATGTAATATAGTAAAATTTGTGATAAATTTTGGCAAAAATTATACAAAATATGTACTAAAAATTACTTTATATCGTATTAATCTTTCACTCTCAAATTTTTTACTATGTTACCTTAGTAAATTTTATAGCCATTTCTATTAATTTTTCATCAATGTTATATTAATAATTACTAAAAGTATACTAATTAGACTCAGAATACAAGTCTGTCACCCCATTACTAGCGAACATAGTAATTTTTCAACAAACATTTTTCTCCGTGTATATAACAAATTAAAATTAGTGAACCTGATCTTCCTAAATTATAAGAATAAAGAGCACTGTCATGTTCTATACTAAATAACTATTTATTACAGTGCATTAGTGTAAGAAGCGACTTTATTGCAAGAAAAGCAAAATAAAAAAAGGTCAAATATAATATTCTTATTTATGACGATTCATCCGTCGATTTTGATTTATTCACAGAGAGAACAGTTCATCTGTTTTCTGATTGGCCAAACTGGTTGGCCAATCAGAACCTTCGCCAAGTATAATAAGCGATCATCATCTTTACTTTATTAAGAAGCATGGTAAATAACTATATTCGATACACTGAATCATGAATTTTATATTCGATAAATTTTTGTCCAAAAAAATCTTTAAAAGATAAACACGAGGTTTAATTTGTCGCTATTTATCTTTCTGTGAAACAAATAGGAATATTTCATAAGCACACTTATTTATTTAATGCCTCCGTTATTTTATATTACATTCCGGAATAATGATATTTATTGTAGGATTATTTTTAACGGTTCGATTTTACAGCCAGGGGGCTTTAAATTGATTGTATCGACAGCTGACGCACCGCAAGACGGGCCGGCACATCCCGTGGTGCGATTGATTTATTTACGGACAGGAGAGTAAATTAATTTAAGCATTATTATATGATCAGTTTATATTCGTGTATATTTGTATCATCCATGTTGAAAATCGTCCACGAAGTTAATTCTTTATTGACCGTGCATTCTGCTGCAGACTGCATCGAGTAAATTATTTTTAATTTTTTCAAAGTGATCGTATGGAAGGTATAGAATAATTTTCGTGAATTGATAAATCGTGTGTTCTGATATACATTATTATTAAAAAAAAAAAAAATAAAAAAGTAAGGAAAATTAAATGACGAAACTGATGAAGTCGGAAATTTCCACACTCAGCATCATTTTTTATATTTAATAATGAATTAAGAACTTATTTAATATAGTATTAACTATATTCTTAATACGAGACTTTAACATAACAAAAAACCGCTGCCAATTCATTGGCACGTAGCTTCCTCAAACTTAATTTACTGATTCCTTTAATTTATTTTTAATTCCAATATTTAAAATTTAATACTTTATTTTGTACGGCGAGACTATGTTAAATGGTTTGTGACTTTCTATTTTGACTCTTTCTATTTTTTATCATTAAAAAGCAATTATTATTATACAATTTTATATTTTACAAAAAAAAAAATCATTGCCCACAAAAAGAAAAACAAAAAAATGATCATCACGACCAGATATTCGAGATTAAACATTTTTTTTAATGTTTTTTAATACTGATATCTCAGAGAATATTTGATCAATTTGAAATTTTAACCAATTATTACAATTATTTATTACAATATATTATTATTTAGTTAAATTTTCAAGAGATTACCTTTATTTCTTTTGATAAAAAAAGTTATTTAAAAAAAACTTGTGTTTTTATTAAAAAAAAGCAGAAAATTTTGTTATAGCTTTGATTAAAAAATTTTCAAAGTTAAAAAAATTTATTTGTCTTTGAGAATTTTCCATTTATTTTCCATTTATTAATCAAAAATTCAACGCTCATCGTTCGTCATCGCCTTCGGCTTAGAAACATACGCATGGAAAATATACGTTATTATCATCTATTTATTGTTTTGATATCATTTCCACACCACCTAGCGGTAGATATCATGGCGCGTTTTTTTTAAAGAAAATATAAAGCTTTTGTATTTTGAGATTAATATTAGTTTTTGTTACAAGAGCGTAAAGTTGAACTTTACGTCCGCTTTACGCTCGTTTTACGAGCATTATTTTTCGTTATATTAGACCTAAACATAAAGTAAAACGCGAATATGTGTATGGGTTGCTGATAAAAAATTTAATTTTACGCTTATAGTACGTAAATAAATATTTTAATATTTTTAATTCACTCCAACTAAGCGTAAATTTCAACTTTACGCCCGTAAATCATAAATATATTCGCTTATTTTACGCATAGTATTACGAAAATTAATTTATGCGTTTATGTTTTCTGAAAACAAGGTTTTATATGTTAGAATCTCTAAGCGCGCTTAGCACGCTGTAATTTTATCAAAACTGCACCACTTTTTTTTTTTTAACCTAGCAACCCATTACTCCCACCAATCAAATCACGAATAAATTGATATCATAACTAATCCATTATTTTTTTAGATAAGTGATAGGATTAGGAAGTTATACCCCTTTTTTTAAAAAAGCAGGTTTTTGTTTTTGTTAATAACAAACGAACCGCTACAAGCTAGGAATAAAATTTTTTTTTAAATATAGGTATTTTAATTATCTTTTGAATGCTACCCGTCCGATCCAGATACATAGAGCCGTTCTCGAGAAATTACGATTTGAAAAAAAGGTTAAAAAAATTTTAACCTCAAATATCTCTGAAATTTTTAGACCAAATATTTTGCCCAAAGAACTCGACCGAGAACTATACAAAATCTACCTCTACAAGGAATTTTGAAGCGATTAAGTCAATTTTACTTCCGTAAACGTCGGGCATAGAGAAAGCGTTTTTTTCATTTTTCAATTTGTTTCTCAAAAACTAACCAAAGAAATGGATTCAAATTTTTACAGATTATAGCTATTTATATTGTGCATTATCGTGATTTTTCTCAAAAAAATGGACCGTTTAGTTTGTGAGTTACATGCTTTAAAAAAAAAAAACACATTTTTATCAATAACAAGAGAACCGTGATAGCTAGAGAATTTTTTTTTAAATTATAGGTTTTTTACGCTCTTTCGAATGCTACCCATCCGATTCAAAAATTTAAATCCGATCATTAAAAAAAAATCAAAAATAAATTTTGAGAAAATCGAAAATTCGAAATAAAACAAAAACGAATCAGCCCAATCGAAAACCGATTTTTGACCCGCCATCACACAAAAAAAAAAACAAAAAAAATGAGACCTGTCTGATTAAAATCGATCGAGTAGAAGCTGAGATCCAGCTACACACACACACACACACACACACACACACACATACACACACACACACACACACACACACACACACACACACACACATCCATACAGACATTTTTCAAAAATCATGTATTTTGGTTCCTAACACCTCCAATAACACTTATAACATGTTTTTACATCAACTTAAAAAATTACTATCACAAAGCTTCCTCTAGGAGGAAGCAAAAATAATAATAAAAATGATGATGCAATTTGAACCACTAAGTGAATACGTTTACAACAAAATCATTAGAGTTTTACAAAAAACTTAAGTTATCAGTATAAAGACACACCGGAGACGCGTCAAATCCGTTCAAAGTTTCAGAACATCCTCCTCGTGACATATCGCAGTTGTACGATCTCCGCGGGCGCGAAGGTAAAAAAAAGAAAATTTGCGTTTGCCCAAGACTCGGCCATCTGCAATATTCATGAAGATATTTCGCGCGCGCGACACGGGCACGGCAGTGCAAGAGACCGAGAAAGTACACATCAAGCGTACAAAACTTGGCCGTTCCTATACAAATTTAATAAGCGGAATCCGAGGGACGGCGACGTTGTATCTCTGCGAGAACCCCAACTGTTTAAACTGCGCTCGATGTCGTTTTTTATCGCGGACGATTTTAAATTTATCGCTCCTCGCAGTTCCGAGAATATCTGACAGTCGCATTATAACGCGAATAAATCAGGCCAAGCGTGAACTCCAGTGAAACGCGCATTGTACAGTCGGCTAAAAAAAATTCGCGATTCGTTAGCTGTTTAATTGTAGTTTATTATTGCCGATGTGTGAATTGCTAAAGGAGAAGAAAAGGGAATGCAGTGGAGCATAAGTTATAATTATTTATGGTTTAGTAACCATATTCAAGTTTTTTTTTTATTTTTCATTCAATACTGTAAAATACCTAATACATGTACATCGATCTATAAATAATTCTGAGTACCTACACGTAATATAAATAACCTTGCACGTGAACGCTTAAAAAATATTTCGATACGATGCTTAGCGATAAATGAACGAAGATAAAAGTTTTCTAGTATTATTATTTTCTCATTATACTTGGAAAACCTAAGAGAGCTTAGGGTGTGAAAAAGAATGGAACATAAAATTTGAAATTAATCTTATGAGAGATTCACAAAAAATTGAATAAATTTACAACTGTGCAAATTGCTATATTATAACAATTTAATTCTTAGAACGAAGAGAAACAAACACATCGACCTTTTAAATCCTCACAGCATGTGCAACAAGCACGCGAGCAAGCGTTCGTTAATTCCATTAGAAGTCCGCCCGCACACGGGTCGCAAACAAAATTTCGTAACTTCCGTAATACGATATCCACCTTAACAAAGAAAACAAAAACATAGGCAAATAAAAGAACCTCGGACAGTTAATAAACACCCATAAAATCCCATAAAAAGTTTCCCGCTATTACTGCGGGAGAGGTGGGACAAACCCAGCGAAAGTAGAAGACGAAAAAATAAAAAAAAAATGTCGGAACAAGCGTAATCCACAGCTCATCTTTTACGAGGTCACTAAATGGGAAAAGTGCATCTTCCTCGCGGCCAAACTCTCGCGCTGACGCAAACTTTTTTTTTCTTCCCACGTACTATACCCGACAAGATCTATTACGACTTACTTGTCCCCTCTTCGCGCGTGTTTCGTGTTTCCACATAACAGTGTTGTACTGAAGGGCGGGGAATCGCAGGAACGGGAGAAATCCAGCTGGCTAGTTTTATCCATCCTCGTTTTTAATAAAAGTTGAGGAAATCCGACGGGAAATCGATGCCTGGCGCGGAGCGAAAGTGCATTTCCTCGGCTGTGTGTGAGTGTATAGGAAACGCATTAGGGGGGCCGGGATAGTGAAAGGAGCAGCCGAGGCTATGCTAATGTACGGCGGTTTGTCACTGTTTTCACAGGCGCCCGCGATTTTTCAGTGAATGGAGAATCCATTAAATTTAAAAACCGTGGGGGTATTCAATACGTGATGAAATGGATCGACATGAGCGCACAAGTCATGATAATTTTCAATGTGTAATTGGAAATAAATGTTGGTGTTTGATGAATGTTGAGGTATTCAAATCGCTGTTACAGACGCGTTTAACGATTAATTTTCGAGTTTTATTTCTGAGGTATTTCATTTTCATTCGTAAAAAGTCCAATATTAACTTTTAATGAAGAATATATTTTCGCGAAATAACGTAACGCAGTAAACGAGGTGTAAAAGGATTCTACTTTATTGCTTCCGTTAACGGACCGCAAATATTACTATTTCAAAATTAAAATAAAATTACTATATAATTTAATAACCATATAATTTCGCACCTCCATATTTTAAATAAAATTATGCTAATAGTATATAAGGCCACTATGCTAATGCCTTTAGAATTTTTATGCTGATGTTTATTTAGGACTGCACGAATGATTGCATTCCATTTGCATTTTCATTATATGGAAAAATTATTTATTTCCTCAATATTACCAGCTGAATTTCTACGAAATTTTTTCTTCATTGTTTAAAACAATCCACGAGATATACGTGACAAAATAACAAATCGTTTTCCTAAATTTAATTAAATCAAATACTTTGCACGTTACAAACCCACACTCCAAATGATACGTATATATATTCCATTCGTTTCAGTTTTATCAAAGTGCATTTTCCGGGACCGCTGGGTTTGATTAAAAGTGCTCACTTGCCCGTGACAATATATACCTCGCTTTGCCTTTCCCCGCCTTTATGTTATACATTCCCCTCGCGCCATTCCTTTTCCATTCTTTTTCCATACCTCTTCCCTTACTTAACTCCATTTCCATTTTCACGTTCTCCGTTATTCCAAACCTGCATCACACTAACCAAAAAAATACCATTTAATCAATAAACAGTTTTTCTGTTTCTTGCGCAAATTGCCTTTTATCATTCGCAAAATATTAATACAAACCTTTTACTTTGCATTTCAAAACCATATTTGGAGAGCGCGTGCCTCAAAGCGGGTCCGAAAAAAGCCGCAGCGGCTCGCATTTCACGCGCTCGCGCGCGCGTCTGCGTTTTCTTTGAAGATGTCGTCCGGTCCTCTCTCTCTCCCCGTCTCTTATTTTCCAAACCGCTCCTGGCCTCGCCTTTGTCGCGCTCCCGCCGCTTGGCCGACAAAGCGGATTCGCCTCTCCCGTGTTCTCTCTCCCCGCGCGCGAGGAGAAGAGACGAGTCTTCCCGGCGCACTCGCGAAGATGTTAAAAAGAGCTCGTGAGCTAGGATCGCGCGCGCTTCGTCCTTCTCTACCGCGCGCGACACGTACCCGCTCTCTCTCTCTCTCTCACTCGCCCGTTCGTTTTTACGCTTATCGCGGCTCTTTTTAATTGCGACGCTCGTCGAATCGCGTAAGCTCGGCGAGAGAGAGAGAGAGAGAGAGAGAGAGATAGAGAGAGAGAGAGAGAGAGAGAGAGAGAGAGAGAGAGAGAGAGAGAGAGAGAGAGAGAGAGAGAGGAAGTGAGTTGGGTTGAGCTGAGAAAAGAGGGAGAGAGAGAGAGTGAGAGGGAGCTTAAGCCGCGGTAATGCGGAAAGAGGATGACGCGCGGGAGAATGGAAAAACTCTGTTTTCGTTAGCGCGCACGAGCAAGCGACAACTGTACTTTTGGCTTGTTTTTCGCTGGAGCGCGTCTCTCTTTTCTCTCTCTCTCTCTCTCTCTCTCTCTCTCTCTCTCTCGACTCGCACGTTTGTTTTGTAAAATTAAATAGGGTAGTAATTAAATTGTTTGTTTGACGTTTAAGATCTTTTACAAACTAATGAAAGCGGGTGACGGAGATTAGGAAAAGAAGTGACCTTTTCCGGATAAAGACTCTGATACCTTGCAAAAGGTCACGTTGTACATTCATTAAGGTTGTACATTCATTTAATTAATTGTGCTTTTTTTTAATGAGATAACATTTTTTCATCGTCATACTTACTTTAAGGCAGACAAGTAAGTTTAGACCTATTTCACATACACCTTCCACCACACAATAAAAGCTTTTAATCTAAAGTGAATTTTGAATATGGGCTACCACGGATCTGAAACAATTGATTATATACTGAATTCCCCCTCTAATTCTATTATATATTCTAGTAATTTAATATCACGGATGTAATTGAACTTTAACATAGTTGTGAAAGCTTTTGAAGCTGCGGATCACGAAGTTGAAGTTCCAACTGCGAAATTGCACATATCTAGTCGAAGAGAGAGGAGAGAGAGAGAGAGAGAGAGAGAGAGAGAGAGACGAATGTGAAAACGTCATTTTGAATTTTGAAGATTTTTCGTCAAAATGCAAATCACTGCATCTTTGACTTTTACATGTATCTTATTCATGATTATGCTAATAAATATTATTATTATTATTATTAGTTTTTGCAGTGCATAATATACTTATGGCTACAAAAGTTTCACGAAGGAAAAAGTTATTAAAGTTTTACAAAAACATTATGAAACGTATTTTTGTCCGTGACGCGAGTATAAATACGTAAGAGAATAGCTTCTCAAAATGAACTCTTGAAATTGCGTCATTGCTTTAGTACCCCAATTTTTACTTTACAAACAAACGACAACCTGACCTTCACATTCATTCAAAACCTGTATCGTTTCGTAAAAATCTTACAAGACTTTCTCCACTGCAATACCATTAGCCGTTTTATTTCGTTGCCATAAATCTCCTCACGTTCTTCTATTCTTCCTAATTCCTTCGTCAGTATTATGATCTACCTGCCAGCGACAGTCGATCAATTACGAGCGCGAATCCGCTTATAATACCAGGCGCGTACGCATGTCGAACTCTCGTCTCTCTCGCATCCGTCCGTCACTCCGTTTCCTCATTAATCAAAGCCGACTACGGTAAAAAAGGACAACATGTATTACAGACACCGTCTCTCCCCTGAGGCATTTAATCTCGCGCGTGTCTTTTCCTCCCCCGCGCGGCCCCCTAATCCAATCTGTCAACGCGCGACTGTGTCTCGCGGTCACACTGGGAGCCAACCCGTATTTGTGCGCGCGATACGCCGCCGGTATTTGGCCTTATTACGTCTGATCCTAATTTGCTATTGAATTTTCCTCCGCGAGCGACAGCCCGAGAGAGAGAGAGAGAGAGAGAGAGAGAGAGAGAGAGAGAGAGAGAGAGAGAGAGAGAGAGAGAGAGAGAGAGAGAGAGAGAGAGAGAGAGAGAGAGAGAGAGAGAGAGAGAGAGAGAGAGAGAGAGAGAGAGAGAGAGAGAGAGAGAGAGAGAGAGAGAGAGAGAGGCGACAAGGGCCACGAGCGACGTTACACGGCTGATCGGTTTTATTCGCGAGGAGAGATGACGGTGCTGTTTACGGTATATAGAGAAGGAGCGACGCTCGAGGGATACGCTGCTGCTGGTATTTTTGTCCTGCGTTGAAATTGAATGAGCGCTTTTTATTTTTAAATGTTGTTTCTAAGATAGATCTTCTTGTAACAAGAGTAAGTTTATAGCGCAAACAAAATGTTCTTACTCTCGGGCGTGTTTGGATCTGTAGGTATTCATTTTTTCACAAAATTTACGTGTTTCATAACACGTGTTCTCTATAACAAGTCTATAACGAAAATAAATGGCATGCTTATGCATGCCCTCGAGCATATTTGAATGTTTATTCATTTTTTTCACAAAATTTACGTGTTTCTAAGTTTTGATTTATTTTTTAAAACAAGAACAAGTTTAGAGCGAAAATAAATGCTTTTGCATACCCTCGAGCGTATTTGAATGTATATTCATCTTTTTAAAAAAGTTTACATGTTTTTTTTTTATAACACTAGCAAAATCCAAACGCTCTGCGCGCGTACTATTTTGTTTTTTAGGTTACGAATACATAATTTTTCATTATGATTTCATTTTAATTGGTTTAAATGATAGGATAATCAGATCATTTTTCAAAGCATGACAAAATTAATCTTTTTATTCTAATTTGATTTAATTATTTAGTTTTAAATAGTTAAGAATAAAAATTTAATTTAAAAAATTCAAATGTAGCGGAAGTAGAGAATTTTCGCGCCTATTCCTTACAGACCAATCAAAATCACTCTTTAAGTGCTTCACAACATCCGGCCATCGTTTTTTTAAGAGAGGGCACAATGCATTTATCATGTTATGGAAATTTTAGTGAATTAGTATATTGTGTGCCAAGGGCGTAAAGTTGGTCTTTTTAGACCGAGTGTGGGATTGCAGTACGAGTCGAAGGTGAGCTAGCACGAGCCGAAGGCGAGTGCGTTTGCGAACCGAAGACGAGTACTGTAACCACACGAGGTCAAAAAACCCACTTAGCCCTTGGTGCACACCATATTTTTTGTACCGCAAGTATAGATTTTTGCGTTTTTTCAAAATATCGATGATTTTCTTAAACAATCTTGAAAATTCCATTCAAAAACGACAGCGGGCGCTTTTCAGTTTTTACCACCCGCTCCTGCGAGCAGCGGGTGCTTTTGGATTTTTACTGCCCGCTACTGCGAGCAGCGGGCGCTTTTTGATTTTTACCGCCCACTACAGCGAGCAGCGGGCGCTTTTCAGTTTTTACCGCCCGCTGGTCGACAAGCGGTCGCTTTCGGCTCTATTAATAGGTTCAAAAAACGCGAAAATCGTGCTTGCGGTACAAAAAATAATTTTTGTAAACTATAGACGAACTTAATTTGATAATATATACTCTAATTAAATTTACTCTCCCACTAATATTAACAGTGCTTTTTGTTCGGGTGAAAATGTAATTTTTTAGAGAGAGAGAGAGAGAGAGAGAGAGAGAGAGAGAGAGAGAGAGAGAGAGAGAGAGAGAGAGAGAGAGAGAGAGCAGAATAGCAGTTAGAACAAATTAAAATTTGTTTGTAAAGTAAATGCATTACTCTTGCCGACGTTGCGACATTGATATATGAGTGCTACTCTTGAAAAACCGTACTCGTCAACCGTTTTTTAAAAATTAAATGTTTTAAAATTTAAAAAGGTATGCTAACCATCAACAAATTCAGCGAGAAATATTTGAATTTATCGTCGGCCCAAAAATAACCAATAACATTAGAATTATTAAATGACGCAAACAAAAACTGTTTTTCGAGTAGTCGTAAATATAAAAATGTAATTAAATTCACCTAAATAGCTATATACGAATGCTTCAAAGTTAATTTCGCATAAACAATGTGGGATATAGGACTACTCAAACAGAGTATTCTGTTCATTTTTCGATTCATTGAAGCAGACTAAGGTATATTTTCGGCTCGTCCAATTTAGGAAACAATCTGAATGTCAACGAATGTGATAGGTTCGACTATTACAGGAAGGATCGATTTTGTTCTTTTATTTGATGATGCACGCGTCATTCGGGGGCAGTAATATTGCCGAATTTCAAGCTCGCATTTGAATTATGATCTCTAAAATAAAATAAATAATAATTTAATAATAAAATAAATAATAAGAGTTTGAATCAGAAAAAAAAATTATAAAAACTTATAAAACAAAAAAAAAGCTCTCAATTTATTGGCACTTTGTAATTCCATTATAATTAAAAAGAAAAAGCTTTCGCAAAAATAAACTTAAATTTTAGTTTTAAACTTTCATAGATTGGTAGAAAGTTATAAAACTTAGGCATCGTTTTCTTGAAATTTTATTTGAAGAGATTTTAATCGCATCCCTTTAAAACATGTACGGGTTACAAATAATTACATTTTTTCATTTTCATTTTTTATTACAAATAATTCCATTTTCATTTCTAGTTTTCATAATAATATTAATAAAGGTTTGTGATAGAAAAGCAAATCAATGTTTGAATTCTCTTAGGAGATTTAGTAATTTATTGTAATCTGAACATAACTTTTATTCGATTAAAAAAATGTTAAATCATTTATCGACTATGTTGTAACGTAATATTTAAACAAACGCATAATTTCATTATGAAAACTTCCTAAGCAGTAAGACTCGCATATCCCTATTTTATGGATGACATCGTTCGTAGCTTGACGGACGGTTGTGGACAGATTGCCGCGGTCGTAGGGTTCGCAAAACTTTTTAACAAAATATAAAAGTTGTTAATTAACAGTTTTTAAAATGTACAACCTAGCTCAATAACGACCATTTTAATTTTTTTATCAGTTTATAGTAAGATATTTATAAAGGACTACTAATATGCAAAACTAACTTTTGATATTGTGATCTTTCTTAGTTAAACATATATTAAATAATTCAATATGCTTAATATGGTTTTGATAGAAAGAACTTATCAGCAAAATAATACAAATCAGACAATTTGATTCATACCATTATGCCTTTAACATCAATATGTTAAAACGTATTATTTGACAGATTTCATAGCGTGCTTGTCAAGCTGTCATAAAATAAGATTGAAGCCATAAAAAGTAAAGAACACTAATATACATCATAAAAGTATAAAAGTGTACAGGTAGTCAATAAAATGTTTCTGCCCGACTACTCACGGACCTATTCCACTTAGCGTTATGCGGAAAGCTACTTTGTAAAGAGAAACATACTTTTATAATAAAAGCGTTCATCTACATTTTGTATTTTCATTTAATTAACATAATAATTCATTATTTAGCTATAGTCTCTTGACGTACATTCTTTATATAAATCAATTTTATACAGGAAAGAAGATTTATTTATCAATTGAAATAAGAAATTTCAAATATTTCGTTAGAATAATTTTATTTGGTGGAAAATTTTCATTTCTTATCAATAACTACGTCGATAAACTTTATGTCGTTGTCAATAAGATTAATGTTATTGCGAATTTGTATAAAGTAATATTCATTCTACGTTTACTGAACAACCAATGGCCTATTTTCTCCTAACCAATTTTACATCAAATCCATTGTTATTATTGCAATATTCACTAAAATTCAATATCAAACTCCTACCGCAGCCCCTTAAAATTACTTACGCGCACTCGCAAGACACATCGCCAGTACGGCGCATTACCAACACGCCTAATAAACGTCGTCAATTCTCCCCTCTCCCCAACTATACTGCCAGTTCATAATTCCGGGGAACAAAACGACTCGATTTCTCGCGGGCATACACACGAAAAGCAAGAGCGAGGGCGGAGGGTGCGATTCGCGCAAGGTCCAGGATATAATGCAGTTAACGACTCCTTCCCCACCTTCGAGCGTTCGGGAATTGCGGTTTTCGAGTTCCGCTTTTGTTTACGAGTTCCGCTGCGAGCGAATTGCGCACCGTTGCGCGGGGGTGGCGTCGATTGGTCCGCGTACAGCTACGCAAATTGCTCGGCCCTCCTGCGCGCGCGCGCGTGGAGAGAGAGAGAGTGTCGATCGCTTCCGATAGCGAATTTTCTTAGCGCGGAAGGGTTTAGAGGTAGTTACGGGGGGATGGTATTTGGTGCAGTATGGGTAGCTTACTGAAGATTTTAGTAAAGGACTGTTGATTGACGTGCGAGACTTCATGGTGGGACAGCGGCTTTTTAAAATACGTGATGCATGTATATGAGAGTCATCTTTTTGTAAAAATCACTAATAATATAATTTTATTATATCTTAGGTTTAGAATATGCATTTTAATTAAAGTAATATAAAATATAAGTCAGCGTTGTTCAAATGAAAAAAATTAATAAATCGGACTTTATTTGGATAATGTTCCGTAATATAATAATGTATTGTTACGGGAAAGTATTAACTCTCTAAATTCAAATAAGTAAAAATTTCACTTTTTTGACAAGTGGACACTTTTTTCACTTATTAATAAGTTAATATTAACAACTCTCTATAAAACATGAATAAGTGAAAAGTCGCTCACTGGTATGAATAAGTGAAAATATCTACTAATACTTTAGTGAATATTCACTTATTGAAACCGTGGAATGATATTTTCATATGCGTATTAAATGAATATTCACTACAATATTCGTCGATTTTTTCACTTATATGTACCAGGGAGCGACTTTTCACTTATTCATATTTAGGGAGAAAATAAAGTTGTATTAACCAATTTATTATTACAATGTTTAATTGAGTTTAATTAAGATAATTATTACTAATGTTTAATGTTTAATACAATTGCATAGGAATAGAATACTTTTTTCAAATTGAATGTGATTAAGGCTAATCTACAAGAATAATACTTACTCTCTAAATGTAAAATAGTGAAAAATCACTACCTCAATAGTTAAAAGTCGTGCACTTTCGCTATTTTATAAAAGTTAATATACACTACTAAAATAGTAAATGTGACTATTTTGGAATACATATTCACTCTTTCGGAAGTGCACGACATTTAACTACTGAGACAGTGATTTTTCACTATTTTACATTTAGAGAGTACGCATCAGCCTCGTGATTCAATAATTTATAACAACCGGCGGAATACGCAACCTTCTATTGTCAAGCGTTTATTTTTAATGCAAAATCAAGAAATTCCTCTTTCCGAAATCTTGTAATTATGTATTCTAATAGCGATCGTTGATAATATTGCTCAGTCACTAAAGGAATTTAATTGACCGATACCATATTATGCTAAGGACGCTAAATCGTCGCTATTATATGCACAAACGTTCGTGGGGTTATGCGATTTCTATCGAAATGTGTAAAATTTATGAATGTAATTAAAGTCAATTATGTTGTTAGAGTAAAGATTTAAAATATATAAAGGGCGAATTAAAGCATATGCCACTTTATCTCGTTTAAGCTAATTTTACGAATAAATTCATAAAAGAATTTTATCAAATATGCTTTAGCAAATGCACGTAAAATTAGCATTTTATTCCTGATACAGGTAAAATTGTATTTATGGAAATATTAATATTATGCTGAATGAATTGAAATTTATTAAAGTCATAAATATATTTTTGAAGTAATAACTTTCACAGATGCTCAAACTGAATTAGCCTATGAAGTACACTCATATATTTCATATAAATTGACGGTAGAAAAAAAACTTGTAGCATATCATCCGAAAAAAATCATTGTTATCGTTGTTTGTTTTCAAAGAGATTCTACCCCCGTAATAAATTTTTCCAGAATAGTACTTTATAAGGATATAATTCAATTTGTTAGAATTTTTTAAATATTATTTTTAATGTTAGTTTTAAAAATTGATATATTTAACATTGATATATTAGACGAAAATTTTAGTACTCAACAGATAACCTTATAACACAAGAATTTTTAAATGATCTCTTCGAACATAAATTTACGCCATGCTTTACTGGAATAACAAGGCCTTCATCTGATAATAAAAGAGGTACCTGCATCGACAATTTCTATATAAAAACTAAAAATATAAATATTAATTCATTTAAAATAACGAATCCATTTAATGATCACTACCCATTATTTATAACTATAGATAAATTAGAAATAAATCAGCCGAACAAATTCAATATGAAATCAATTAATTACAACAAGTTAAAACATGTTGCAAATAATTCAAACTGGCACTCAATATTGTCTATGCAGGATCCTAATCTTGCAGTTAACGCATTAATTGACATGATAAATAATTGTATTGATGCGTCCACTACCAAAAAACAATTTAAAAATAAACTTCCGAGAAAAAATTGGATTACTAGTGCTATTATAGTCTCGTGTAATACTAAAGAGACACTGTATATCTTATGGAAAAACAATCCCACTTCTGAAGCCCTAAAAAAAGAGTATACAAATTACACTAAGATATTGAACAAAGTTATTAAAGAAGCAAAATTTAAATATGAAAAGGAAATGGTAAAACGAAATAGCGGAAACTCTAGGGAATTATGGAACATAATTAAAACTAGATTAGGGAGAAATAGTGTGCATGATAATCCAATAAAATATATATACGAAAACAATCAAAAAATCGAAAATAAAACTGATATAGCAAATGCTATGAACACCTATTTTTGTAAAATAGGACCAAATTTGAGTGCTCAATTTGCTAATATAAATAATAATAACCTGAAACTTCCAGATAGGAATCCTGAATCTATTTTCTTTCGTCCGACAGATTTTGCTGAGATATACAAAATAATCAATACATTGAAAAATAAATCTGGAGGTGTAGACAATATTAACGCTAAATCATTGAAAATTCTCTCTGAATATATATGTGTGCCCTTAGAATATATCTTCAATTTATGTATTGTGAAATCTATCTGGCCTGACGCGCTCAAAAATGCTGAGGTAGTCCCTATTTACAAGGCTGGTGAAAAATCTAATATCAATAATTACAGACCAATCTCTTTAATATCGAACATTGCAAAAATTTTTGAAAAAATAATTTATAATAGATTATACCACTTTTTTGAAAAACATAACATAATATCAGAAAAACAATACGGCTTCGTTAAAAATAGGGGAATTACTGACGCATTAAATTATATATCAAATATCATATACGAAAACTTAGATAAAAGTAAACCAATAATTGTTGCTTTTCTAGACTTAGCCAAAGCATTTGACACTGTTAATCATAGAGTTCTTTTAGATAAGCTTGAACGATATGGAGTAAGGGGTAGTGCCTTAAAACTGATGACTAACTATCTCACAGATAGGCGGCAAAGAGTAAAAATTCAAGACTGTAAATGTGAATATAAAGAATTTACTACGGGTGTTCCCCAAGGAACTATATTAGGACCATTACTTTTTATACTTTATGTCAATGACTTACTAGGAAGTATGCAAAATGACACAATCATGTCCTATGCTGATGACACGGTTATCATATCAAGTGATAACATGTGGTCCTCAGCTCAGGAAAAAATGTGTGCTTACCTTAATCATGTGGCCAAGTGGCTTGCACAAAATAAACTGTCGCTAAATATAGATAAAACGGTCTATATGACTCTCGGAAACTACTGTGATAGTGTACCTGGCACACTAAACATCAAAATAGGAACGCAATTAATAAAAAGAGTTGAAAGTCATAAATACTTAGGGCTGTATTTCGACTACAATATGAAATGGGATAAGCATATAAGATATATCATTAAAAAAACCAAATACCTGATTTTTGTCTTTGCCAAGATAAAAAATATGATGGATACAAAAACATTAATGATAATATATTATGCTTTCTTTCATAGTCTAATCAATTATGGGGTAATTGCCTGGGGTGGTGCGTACGATAATAATATGAAACTAATACAATCAACACAAAACAAAATATTGAAAATCATAAATAAAAATAAATTCTCTCAAACTAATCCACCTCTTGAAATAAAAAAATATTCCAGTTAGAGTCAATATCCTTACATTATTCTACATTAAGAAATAAATATATAAACAGTGCGAGCAAGACCAGAAACAAAACAATTCAATTACCTAAATGTGATAAAAGAATTAGTGATAAAAATAGCTACAATGAAGCTATAAGGGTCTTTAATGGGCTATCTAAGGATCTCAAAGTTATGAATTTAAGTAGACAATTAATGAAGAAAAAATTAAAAATGTTTATAGTAAAAGATGCAATATAATTTCAAAATAATAATTAAATCTTAACCAATATATCTAACAAATTATTTAACTGTTATTTATGTACTACAATGGATTTTATCGATGTTAACAAACACTACGCACATACCATTATATAGTTTTTAAGAATTTTGAAGTTTGTAATATTTTTTTAGTTTGTAAGTTTTCTATGTACCAGATCTACACACAGGCAATAATATTTGCCTCAGTAGGATTTACTTACTTATGTATATTTCGTATATAATAATGTAATGTAAATATTTTCTGGAAATAAATAAATAAAATAAATAAATACGTTTTTCATCTATATTCCAATTCGTAGTTACGCATCAGTAAAAGTCACTGTAGACTCGGGCTAATCAAACGATATTTCTAATCACACAAATCGTAATTCCGACGCAGATAATGGCTACGGCGCTTTTTATAATGCGCGATTAATTAGAGAGTTTATTTGATGAGTTTAATAGCAAGCCGGTATTCAACTGACCACAGAAGCACCGAGCTAATTACAGCCGAGAGTTCCCGACAAATGAACGTCAAAACGTTCTGGGAAATACGCTCCCATAGTCACACTTGGCCAACTCTCTATTTCATTTCTCTAAAAAACTATGTTATTTGCACATTAAACTTTAGCAGTTCTTTAATTAATTAAGTTAAATAGATTTTTATTACCTAATTCATTATAAAAAATGGTTCATTATATTTTCCCAGAAGTTATTATTTTTCATACAATCTTTTCGATAAATTAAAAAACTGCTGCCAGTTCATTGGCACATGGCTTCCCCAAACTTAATTTACTGTTTCCTTTAATTAATTTTTAATGCCAACATTTTAATTTATTACACCAATTTATGTCACAATTCTAATTATATTCATTTATGAAGATTAAAAAGTATTAATTTTTAAATTATGTATAAAATATGAATAAAATAAGAAGTATAATTTAATTTTTAAATTAGGTATAAAAATAGTACATTACGATACGTGTGCCTTAAGTAGCCCATTATTGCACGGCGTGAAGTTAGGGCCCGAGCGCAGCGAGGGTCCTATCACGCCGTGTAATGGGCTACTTAAGACTCTAGTATCGTACAATATTTTATAGCACAGCCTAACCTAAGCCCGCTGTCACACCTATCCGTGCGCTAAGCAGTCCTTTTTTGCACCGTGAGGTTAGCGCACGAGCGTAGCGAGTGCGATATACACGGTGCAATAATGGGCTACTTATCGCACGGATAGGCGTGACTTAAGTGCGGGCTTAGGTCACACTGTGCTATAAATGAATAAAAAAATTGATTATAATATTAAATTCAAAAGCTTTTAAAATAACTGAATAACCTTTACATCAAATCATAGTTTCTTAATGAAATTTTATATATATATTGCCTATACTACATATATACAAAAACGTTTTTCGTCGTGATAAGTGTAATAATATATTGTCGAGCTCGTTGATTTTTGTAATTGCTGGAATCCTAAATTCGTCGTTTTTCGTAAATAACATGCACACGTACACACACACACACGTCCATATAGACATTTTCTAAAATCATGTGATTCAAACTTCTAGCACCTCTAATCATGTTTCTAGAGCGATTTGAAATCTTACTATTACAAAGCTTCCTCTAGGAGGAAGCAAAACTTATAAATTTCTTAATGACATTTATTCGATACTTGTGGTGTATTTGAAATTATCTTTTATTTTATATTGTTTTTGCAAACTTTGTCATTTACTTGCCTACAAATAGCTTTGATAATCCCTTGCATAAAAGAATATTATAAAAGAAGAAAGATATTTACCGAAAAATTTAAAGTTTTATCTAAGAGTATTAACCTCTTTTTAGCACGCATAAAAAGATGACGTAAAAAAGGAAGTGTGCAGGTTCGATTTTTCCATCAGTCGAGAGCGAGATCTTACACGAAAATATTATAGCCCAGAATATTTTCCGGCTGAAGAGCCATTAAATTTATTTATGTAAACAATCTGTTATCTTTGATGATTCCCTTTTTAGGAGACTAATGGGAATATTACTTATCAGCTTAATGGATTTAAATTATATTTTTAATAATATCAAAGTCTCTTAATAGAATTCTCAATAATTTTTAATAATCAATACACAATTTTACATTATTTATACTGATGATTCGTGCATCAGTTTTATTTCGAATATCTGCCTTTTTCAAAATAGTCACGCAGACTTCCTTTATTGTGAAGTATTACCGCACAGCTCAAGTTCTACAGATACAAGCATGTCAACATGAGGACACTCTTCATTAAAAAGTACCACATGTATTATATCACATTTCACATAAGACTGCAAATTTTGGAGTAAAAGGCGCCAGGTTCATTAGTTTGTATTTTATTTAAAAAATTTACTGTAACAAATTTTGGGAATGCTGGAAACTTATTACTTTTTGTAGGCCATGTTTTATACCTAGCTTCTGGTGAAATGTTACAGTAACATACTTTTTCCGAAATACTAACGGTTTATAGTAAAACCGAAAAAACTCAATTTTCTGAACAATAATCAAACAATTAACAAAAATTAGCAATTTGCACTATTCCGCGATATAGCGCGGAAATAAGAAAAAAGATAACTTTGTAGAATTATCAACTCAAATAAACTTCTGAACATAAGTGACAATCTGTCCCATGCGACTCTCCACCTCATGCAGGGAACCGAACTTGCCCAGTACTCCTCGCCACACATAATATACATCTTTCCCCATCCCTGAACCCGCGCATATATAATTCATCTTGATGCGCTCGCACGCCTGGGTCATTTTTGCACATTTCCATTAGCCTGCTGGCTCGTATAATTCAGTCATCCGAACGTACTTTTGAAACGAGCCAGTCACCGAAGCCGGCTGCTGCCGTGGAAAAATAAAAAGCGAGGAAAACTATCGGAGGCGCTCCTCGCTCTCGATGCCAAATTACCGGCGCGAAGCGTATCTTCTCCCCCACCTCCGGGACGACGTTTTGGCACGAATCAAACGCAAATGGCTAATGCCGCGCGGCCCGAGCCATTGTCTCGCGCGGCGTGTGTATATGCACAGACGCGAGACGATATTATTTCTTTTCCGCTTTTAGTACCTATTGGGAAGTGTGTTTGCTATCGGAAAGGGTCTTTTGACAACGCAGACGTTCATCAAGGCGATGGATGTGGCAATTGTCATGAGGCTTGATTGTTGTCCTCGAAATGGATGTGAGTATATAGAGTATTTTATTCTCTTTGATTTAGGTCTATTGGTGGCATTGCAATATGCAGATGCTAGCATGATAATAAAGAATGATAATAAAAATATTAGCTGACATAACAAGCTGCCATTGCTATATATTCATCCTTTTCGGTGAACGGAAGTTTTCTTTACGTAAATTCAAAGAACCGCAACCAAATCATTTTCACAAAATATAATAAAAACAATCCAAGTGTATATTTTATCCCGCAGCATACAGATTGAACCTAACTTTTCTCATACATCCGTAATCGAACGTCGAAATTCTTTCTTCACCCTCACGGGTGGATACCAAATTTCGCAAAAATCAGAAACCACCCTCAGCGTCCAGCTCGACTCCCACGCTGCGCTCGCGAGAAATATTGCGAGCATGCGAATCGGCCGGTCGCAATGGTAATTCGAAAAGTTTGCTCGGAAGACGAAGATTTCGCCCCACTCGCGCGAGAGGACAACAGAGCGAAAAGTGGGGGGAAAAAGACGTACGCGCGTTCGCGTCCGCCACTTCGGCGCAATAAACGAGAACTGCGGAAATTGGATTCGCCCAAGTTTTTCAGCGCCCGGTAGCTGCAATTTTTTTCCGACAGAGCTCTCTCTCTCTCTCTCTCTCTCTCTCTCTCTCTCTCTCTCTCTCTCTCTCTCTCTCTCTCTCTCTCTCTCTCTCTCTCTCTCCCTCTGCCCGCGGTCAAGTGAGGAGATGCATCGCGAGGAGGGAGAGAGGGAAACACAATATCATTCGAAATCGATTAAAAGTTTGTGCGCGTGGAAAAAAAATTTCATGTCCCTTTATTTTTCTCGCGGCCGCGACGGTGCGCGTCGCGCTCGTGTTTTACGATTGCCCGCGAAATGGAATGACGGGTATAGTCTGTATGTGTAGGCGATTTCCATTTGAATGGCTATTTGCGGAAGCGACTCTTTCGAAGTTGTTCAATGCGCTGGGAGATGTTTTTGTTGCTAAGATATAGGGATGCGGAGCTTTTTTTTTAGAATGGCGGTAGTTTTATTTTTGGTCGCGTAAATGCGTTTGATTTAGTTTGGTTATTGTAGTGCCCGCATAAACTTCGTGCAGATTATGTTGTGCGTTAGTCGATAATATTGTTGTGGATGCCTCGTATTTTTCGTTATTGTAATCCAATTTTAAGTACTTGTCAGCAATTTTGATTTAGCGTGCTTTATTTGGAATAGCTTGGGGAACATCTGATTACTGAGATAATTGATGAAAAATTAAGACTGTAGAAGATAAGTGGAAAACACTAAAATATTAGAAAATACATGAATGAATACTGACTTCAATATCCCTATTCAAATAAAACTTTTCTTAGAAATATGATAAGTACTTATATAATTTGCTCATGTATTGTAAATAATTTATATCTACATTTTCTCCTAGGTACAAAACATTTTTCAATTTCTAAATTCCTTTTTTTTTCAGTACACTGAGAAAAAAGTTTTAGAATTTTTACAATACTTATAGGAAAAATTACTATACTGTGCGGAGAATCCTACCACAAGATCGCACAAGTGAGATATTTACTAAAATTCTAATAACTTTTACACTAAAAGTATGAAAAAATTACTAAAAAGTTAATAAAAGTTATTATACAAAAGTAGACAAAATTACTAAACAGCATGATAAAAATTAGATTTCATAAATTTTACAAAACTTTAATATAAATTTTACCTAGAAAACTAGTAAATTTTATTATACTGGATAAAAATTTTTCCTGTACAGTATAGTAATTTTAGGAGTATGCACTGCACTGCGCATGCGCACTACCATCAAAGCAACATAACATCACGCCGACTCATTCTAACCTGCAACTTTGTTGAAGAAAATTTGCTTTAGATATAGTATAGATTTTTTTATTAATTACTTTAATCAACACTTAGATAATTATCCATAAATTAATATCCAATTTGTTTTTAAAGTTTGACAAGAATAATTGACTTTTATAAGTATTGTTATAATGTACCATATGTAGATTCGAATTTCATCATTGTAAGTGTTCGTCAACGGCGTAAATGGTAAGGAGATCGCTTATCAATTCGAAGACCCAGGTTCGATTCCCTATCCCGGAAAGATTTTTTTTCATCGTTTAAATTTAATATAATTTAATCAGATCTGTTTATTCTTAATAAATTTTTAATAAAACGAATATATATAGTAAATTTTCCTATAAGTTTTATAAAAATTACACAATTTTTTTCTCAGTGTAAACATTGGTGATTTTCCATGAGGTGCATGCATAATGAAAACTGCGAAGAAGGGATATAGGTATGCAAAACAGTTTTAAGAGTGTAATCAATGACATCTTCCAATTCACGTTAAAAAACGATAGTATCAAAATCATCACTTTTTCACGTATACAAAATAAGTAACTCACACCACCCCCAAAAATCCTCTCAAATTAAAAAAAAAGTCGTATATCACGATAAGTTTTCAATTATCTCGCACAACAAAAGCCCGGCCGTAGGCAATCTCTTCGCTACGTATGTAGTACCAAACTCGTCGTTAAACAAATTCCCCGCGCGGTACACGCAGGCTGCGAGCGACGGCGGCACTCTCTAACCCACATCCATAAGATCGGTATTAGCGGTATGCATATGAGGAAATTCAGAAAAAATTTCAATTTTTCGCGTCCCCAAAACCGGTCAAAATTTTTTTTTTAAGGCACATCTTCCGGACGCGGTTTTTCGTCTTTCTCATGTCACAAAATATGCGGAGAAAATCGTGTATAATTAAAAACGTCTTTGTCTCACATTTTGTTTAAAGGTTGAAATTTTTCAAGAAAATGGCAAAAAAGCCCTTTTCTTTGAACCTCAGCCATTTAGCTTAGAAATGATCAACTCAAAGTTTCAAAAAAAGAAATTGAAACTAGAAAGAAGGAACTTTCATTCCTTTTTTTGAAAATTAAAAAATGTCGATTCGGGGACGTGAAAAGTTGAAATTTTTTCTGAATTTCTTCATGTACGTGCACGCGTGTATGGCCATTAAAATCGATGAATCTGCCCGCGGCTAATAAACGACAATTTAAAATCGCTCGCATCACGCTTTTATCGCAACGAGCGCAATCGTTAGTGAAGCAGGTTGATTAGCAAAGAGAGAGTGAGAGAAAGAGAGGGACGCAGTTAGGTTACTGGGTCTCGAGGGTTGAACAGCTATGCGCTGTTTCTCTCTGAGTGAATATTTTGCTGGTCTACATTTGCAATTAAAACACGATGAACGTTGGTTATAGCGTTATAAATGGCAAGCTGCTTTAATCGGGTTTTTGCCGATTCATTGGCCAATGCGTAAACGCAAATGTGTATGTGTGCACGTTCACACGTTCGACTGTTGGCCATTGGATATGCATTTTCGAATGTATTTGTACGTATTTGAATATTTATGCGTTTATAGTATTACGTATGTGCATGAATGATCGTGCGCACGGGAATTTTGTATGTATTATTGCGCGCGCAGATGCATCAATTTAATAGATATTCAGGACAATAATTACTGCTATATATACGATTGTGCTTTTATACAATTATTCGATTATGGCAACCGATGCAATAAACGCGTACTGAAGAGATCAGATTTCGTTACAGTACAATAATCTTTCAGAAAAGTCTTGGGATAAGGAGAAGCATCACGAGAATACTGAATAATATTCTGAAACCATAATCCAATGCATAAATAACCACAAATATACATCATAAGATTGCCGCTATAAGTCACGATAAAAAAAGTACCTCCTGCAATACGTGGCACCGCAAAAAATCTTATTTGTCTTAAACGAAAATTTCGATCGTCCGCAGAGTAAGCAGATTTCACCCTCCTCCGCCCGTTATACTTCTAGCGCAAGTAGATTATTTCTCTCGCTCCGTGCAACTCCCTCCGCTTTATCGCTCCCTCATCCCTTCGTCCTCCTAAACAAACAGCCGGCCAGCCTGGCAATATTTTTCTTTTTTCTCCTACCGAAACCGCGCGCCCGCGCTACGGACGAAGCGTTACACACATACACACACATACACACACACATAGATACATAGCGAAAGAGCTTGCGTCGCATCGCGGCTGCCAAGACTTGCGCGGCAGATAAGCCATCGGCGGTGCTAAATCTCTTACGGCGGAATTACGCGCTCAGTTCTCGGAGTGAATTTCTGGTCCGAGGTCGATGGGAGATCAGCTACTTTTTCGCGCAGATCGGATCCGAGATTTCGGGGATGAGGGTGATTTTTTTGCGCTGGCAATGTTTGACGGCGGCGCGTGTCAATTTGTTTTAAGGATTCGAGAGCGGGAGAGAGAGAGGATTGAGAGTGTGAAGAAGTTATTTTACTGATCGTAAGCCTGATTTCGATCTTTTTGTCGGAGATGGCAATATTTTTGAAACTAAAAGTTGGTACTTGTTTGGTAATTTTTTTAATGTACAAATAAATTAGTAAACGTCACAGTACGGATTCATTATCAGTTTCTGGTGATCAAGGTAGCTAATTTCAAAGTTAGCTTAAAGGTAGCTATGTCAAACGATAACGAAAGTGAAATGTGTTTGATGGCTTCAAACTTTTTCGAAGAGGTAGAGTATATACGTGTTAAAAGAGTTCGTAGGAGATATAATCATTAAAAATTTCCCGAAATATTTGAAGTTAATCTTTTTTTTTCAAATCACAATTATGTAAAATAACATTGTATATCAACTTAAAATTTGTAGATCATGTAACTTATGATAAAGTCAATACACGTACAAAATTTCATAAACATTGGACGATTAGGTTTTAATATTTCAGATAAAAACGCTAGATATTTTCTCATATAAATCTTCAGAAAATGAAAAGGTCTTATTACAGTATTTTTATATTTTGCGTATACATTAGATAAGTCCATTAAAATTTTTTCGAGTTTTACTTATGTATTTCTATAATCTGTTAATATTCGTAAAACAATCCGTTTCATTCGATTCGCGATAACTGCCATGCATTAAAAGAACTGCGTGAAAATTGCCATGAAATTTGGTGGTAAAAGTTTTTTAGAATTATAAAATACGGGGGGAATAAATATTGCGGCTTGAGATCCAGTGAAACTGGAATATATACCCACTATAAGAAATTTAAAGTTATTCAGCTATTGGAATTTTCTTACTCCCTCGCTACATCCAACGCAAATATTCTTATTAGCGATGTATTTATTCCAAAATCTTTGTATTTTGCAACCCAAAATCCACATCACCTTCCAAACAAACATTTCGTACTCTAACGACGCAAACCACCAAGCCGAATTACACCCGTCACACCGAAATTCATCCGAGATTCTCGTTCTACCATCTCGAAGGTTCACCTACACGCGCCCTTACGTATACAACATATTTTCCTCGTCTCGCATCTCTCGATGAGCACACGCTATTGTGTGGCTACTATAGCCACAGTAGTACGGAGAATGGCTTCCTTCGCCGAGTCGTTTGCGCAAGAGGGCGGTGTACTGTATGCGCGCGCGTAATTATACAACTTTCGACATTTGTCATGAGAGAGAGAGAGAGAGAGAGAGAGAGAGAGAGAGAGAGAGAGAGAGAGAGAGAGAGAGAGAGAGAGAGAGAGAGAGAGAGAGAGAGAGAGAGAGAGAGAGAGAGAGAGAGAGAGAGAGAGAGAGAGAGAGAGAGAGAGAGAGAGAGAGAGAGAGAGAGAGAGAGAGAGAGAGAGAGAGAGAGAGAGAGAGAGAGAGAGAGAGAGGTGTAGAGCATCTGGGTGAGAGACATAGGGGGAGTGTGTTATTAGAGGAGTCTGCTGCTGCTTCTGCTTCTCTACGGGGGTTGTCGAGAGCCGAATGAGCCCGATCGTATCGTCATCCCGGCTGAATCGCTGTTACGCCACTTGTTTACGTGCGCTGCATTGGGATTGTTTACTTGTGCCGGGAATTAGGCTGATGTTGATGTTTTGATATATAACGGTGGGTGTAAACATATTTTATAGTAAGTTGGAAGAGCAGTTGTGAGTGAAAATGATTTAGATAGTGATTCGTCAAAACTTTTGCAGAAGAACCGTTTGGCTGTCTGTCTTATCGTTAATTTCAAGGAGATCGCATCGTCGTTCCCTTATAAGAAGGTGCCAACTCAGCGGCCGGTTCGACAAGGGACCAACTCATTCGTTGATTTTTTTTCGCTAGATTTAGGTTGGCAATACGAAAATTGTAATAAACAAGGAATTAAAAAATTTTGTTTGCTTTCCGAAACACTTTTAATAGTATAATTTTATTAGTTCATTATATTTTATATTATGCTAAAAAAATGTTGAACTTTTAGAATTTAACATTTACATAACATTTACTTTTTAATGAATTTATTATACATTTATGTTATTATTTTGTAATATAAATTTTATTATATTTTGCTATTTCCATTTTTATTTTATTCTAAATATGTAAAAAAACTTAGTGTTCAAATCTAATGCATTCACCATCTTCAAATTTTAGCGCGCATGTTCACCCTAAACTCGCGAGCACAGCGCACTTTTCGAAACTTTCGAGATATATCGAATTTCTTGAGAGATTTCATGTGGCGTTGGCCACCAGAGTTTAGGACGAACATGCGCGCGAAAATTTGAAAATGGTGAATGCATTAGATTTGAACACTAAGTCTTTTTACATATTTAGAAAAAAATAAAACTGGAAATAGCAAAATGTAATAAAATTTATATTACAAAATAATAACATAAATGTATTATAAATTCATTAAAAGGTAAAAAGTAAATTTTAAATTGTAAAAGTTTAACATTTTTGTAATATAATATAAAATATAATGAACTAACAAAATCATACTATTAAAAGTGTTTCGGAAAGCAAACAAAATTTTTTAATTCCTTGTGTATTATAATTTTTGTATTGCCGATCTAAAAAAATCAACGAATGAGTTTGCCCCTTTTCGAATCGGCCGCTGAGGTGGCCCCTTGTCGAACCGGCCGCTGAGTTGACACCTTCACGAAGCGGCCGCTGAGTTAGCACCTTCTTATTCGGGAACGACGGTATATAGGCGAAGGTTGCTCAGATTAATTAACAAATTACCGCCGTGGTGGTAATTTGTCGGAATTCGACCACAATACTATTTTATTGAATACATATTTCGATTTTACACAATAATCCACGGATTGGCAAAGTTGCATAGTAAAATAGAGTAGAGACAACAATCTCATTGTCAGTGTTAAATGTTAATTTTGATTGCGTGTATTTTTTTCTACAATTTGGTTAGTGTTTTTTGAATAATTTTAGCATAATCTTTGAACCTGGAAAAACAAATGTACAGCTTGCTGAATTCATAGGATCTCTTAGCGACTTATTATTAGTATGATCCGAAATAAAAAATATCTTTTTTTTCAATATTGACCACTGGAATATCAAATAAATATAATTATTTATCTTTAATAGTTATATCCAGGTAAATACATGTTGTACTATATTATTATGTTATATATTAAATAAATACTGTAAATAATGTATAGTTTTATTAATTTAAAATTTTTCGTTATATGAATGCTAAGGAAGAGTTATAATTAATTTATTTAAATATTGTGACATTCACTACTATAATATACATTAAGCATATAGTTGCAACTAGAAATTCCGTGAAAGATTAGTGTAACTAATTTTAATAGTATAAAATCTCCAATATAAATATGTAAAAGGTTTAAAAGAATAGCAGCAATAAATCAATGTGTAATAATAACCTACGGACATTTTTAAAACGAGATCAAATAATTAGTTACAATTAGAACAAAAGTTACATGTAGAAACTGACTAACATTAACTGGCACTAACATTCAAACGGCTTATCAAACTTTTAAAACAAAATCTGACGTCATCGTCAAATACGGTGCCCACAATACTAACACATTCTCGGTTATTTATCGAAAAGTTTATTTATTTCACATTTACATGAATTTGCAACTATTTTAATTATCCCAACGCGTGCAGCTCGTAACAATAATAACCCATATATGGCGAATGGAATTCTCCAACGACTGCACCACTGGCGCTTGAAGTTATTACGGAGTAGTGGCTGGCGCTGTTTGTATAGCCGCCGGGGGTAGGAGGGGGCCTAGACCGACCTGGTGAATGCATTGCCGTGTGTGAGGGAGGGATTTTCGATGCGTCAATTCCTGGAAGCTACAGTCACTGGCGTCGTCCGTGGCGCCGGTGCCCTGAACGAATCTCAATTTGCCTTTGCGCATAATGGGGGCGGTAGATGACGGCGATAAAGAGGATTGTTGCTTTGATAGTCGTTAAATTGTTAAGATTATCGTCAGCTTGACGTAAGACATGTAGACGAGGACTGCTTAATATGATTAGAAACGTGACTTTTCTTTTTTTAATGACAAAAATGGAATTTATTGTTTATTTGTAATAAATTTATACGTTTTTAGCATTTATATCGATATGATCCAGCGAGAATGATTTGTGATATTTGATTGTAAAAAATATCACGAATAAAATTTTATCTTTTGTATTTTTGTTATTGACTAATAATTTAGTGCTCAGTCTTTTTCAATTTTTCCTCGATATTCGTGCTAAAATAAAGAAGCAACAAATTTTCTGTATCGGACAAGGTAACTTACCATATATTGTAAGAAAATATAAAAGAATTTTACAGGATAGTAAATTCCAATACTTTACGATAAAATGTTCCCTGCATTCCTTGTATAGTGCGAGCTTTTCCCGTGTAGCTCTTTTTAAATAAGAATAAGCTTCTAAAAAGGTAATTTTCAACATTGTTTAAAACTAGAAATTTATTTTTATAGTTAAGCAAATAAACATTATGAATCTAGATTTAAATTCAAAAGTTTACTCGTTCTGATAGAAAATTAACCATATTTTATAGCTAACGTGTTAATTAAATAAAAGGATTTTTAGCAAAAATCACAATGCAAAAATAGTATAGTTCATCCAAAAGTTTTTATACTATTATATACTTAAAATACATATTTTATGAAGTGTAAATGCCATAATTTATTTCGGATTGGTACATAATTATGAAAGACAAGCGATGTTCGTTTTTAACAATAAAGTTAACTGAAAAATAGTTAGCTTCTGGTTAACATTTATACCAGGGTGAATTATATTAAAAATATATATAATCTTGCAACATAGTAATAACAATATTGACCCAATATTGTTAAAGCATCAAGTTAATATTGGTGTTCACACAGTTTGCTAAATTGCAAGAAAACAAAAGAGCCTAATGCAATGATCACGCGCTGCTTAGCACCATCAGAAATTGAACTTTATGAAGACATCGAGCCCGTAGAACAAGCCGTCGAGCTATATACACGGTCTTCAACTCAACGCGCGCATAATAGAGAGACGCGGCCGGCAGCCGGCTTCCCGCAGGACGATAAAAGAAAATTAACCGCAACCTCCAGCGCCACGGGCTTCTGGCCATGATTCAAACCCGGCCAACGCGCACCGCAGCAGCAGCAGCGCAGGTGTTCGCGCGGGCGCAACAAATTGCATCCGTCCGTATCTCCATCTCTCTCTCACTCCCTGTACAACGTCTTCACTATTATCGCCGAGGATTTATCGTCGTCTTTGTTCTCCCCCCCCCCCTCTCTCCTGCTCCGCGTGAACTCGCTAATTTACAAACTCGACGCGGCTTCGCTTCTCTCCGACCTGGTTTTTCCCGCGAGGGCTCATGGAGAGTGAGTGTGAGGACGTATATGGGGGAAAAAGACGAGCGCGAGTGATGAATGTAACCGTGTCATTATTGTTGGGAGTAATGTATGGGAAAAGTGTGCGTATATAGGCATGCATACACACCTTTTCTCGCGTCAGGTGCTGTGCACGATAAAAACGTTATTTATGCGCGGCGAAGGGGAGAAAGAGAGGGGCGAGTGTAGTTGAGAACTGCTGGAAAAAGCCGAATGAGGAATTAGCCCCGATGATCGGGGGTTGTTTATAGGAGTTCACTTGGGCGTGATGTGCGTTCGGGAGCTTTGTTTTCGATTGCGAGAAAAGTTTTGAGAAGCAGTTGATCTGAATGATAAATCAACACAAATGTTACTGCGTGTAATTGTACAAGGTAAAGAGCAAGCAAGAAATTGTTACGTGTTCCTGAATAATACACTTAGAACATAATTAGTATTTTGCTGTTGACATTTGCGCATTGGTGATGACAAGTAGCTTTGTTAAGTTTCTGATAAACCCGAGTCTTAGAATTTTGGAACCCTTCCGTTGCAGAAGAAGATAATTATGTGAAATTCCTCATTTATTCCTTTTTATACTCTATTACTTGTTATCTTATATTTTTTATACTTTTTATACTCTATTACTTGCTTTATACTCTATTACTTGTATTAATTAAACCCACCCACCCACCCACCCACACACACACACACACACACACACACACATCTTGATTCTTTGTTATTTATAACTTTGACATATTTAATGAAATCAAGTGTGAAACATTAGAAAAAAAAAAGAAATTAAAAAATAGGTGATTCTAACACAAGTTCAGTTTATCTTTCTTAAAAAATGCAATCATTCGTTTATCCATGCATATTTTGAGTGGAAAAATACTGCAAATCGCAAGCGGTTAATTAGCGCATGGAAATGTGGTATTTCGGACACGAGAAACAGGTATAGAAAATGGAATTAACCGCATCGAGTTAGAAAACTCATTATTTTTATCTACATAATTAAATGTGGGTCGAGTAAAAACAATGACACCAAATCGCTTATTAACTGAGGCAGTTTCGTATGTCACTGTTTATTCAAAAATCCAAAAACGTAAATAAACATTCACTCGCCTTACAAAATAACAGCAAACGTTCTTATCTCGTAAACAAGAAAAATCACCGCCTTAAAAATGTAAAATCTCTCCGCAAATAGTTTAAGGCGACTTAAGCCAGATTTAAATCTTGGACTCTGCCTCTTCCTCGACAATCTTCACGTATCACTCTCCCCGCCTCAGCATCAACAAACGCCGCGAATAACGAACATGCGCGCCCAGGCTCTTACCCCAAGCTAAAAAATCAGCTCCATTATCAAAAACCCCGCTCTTCTTCGCTCTATAAACATCCTCCTCCACCTCCTCTCTCGAGCGATCGCGCGGCGGCGCTTTATCGGCTTATACGGGCCAGAGCTTCCGCCTCCTCCGCTTTGTTATCCGGGGCATTATTTTTCTGTCCTCTCCTTCTTACCCCCTAAACCGCGCAGAAAATTAAAGGGCAAGAGCGCACGGTATTTCATTAACTTCCATCCGAGTGCAGCTGCCGCTGTGCGCTGCACGCGGATATTACTCTGTGCGGTTGGTTCTCTTAGCGGCCGCGCGAAATTAAAGCGCGCCCGCATACGTAATGAACGCCGTCTGCGTTGCCGAGCTTTTTACGCGTCCCCACCGAGGTTTTCGGTAGCTGCTGCGCTGTTTGTTTTTTTTTTCGAGATACGAAATGGAGATGAGGAGGTGTGGTAATGTCTCTAATTGCGGTGTATCCCGTGAGAGGGAAAGAGGGCACAGGTGTAAAGAGCACATCAGTCATGAACAAGGGTTGTGTGGGTGGAAGGTTGAGGAGGCAGAGAGTAGCGTAAAGAAGGGATGTGATCTATTCAATGAAATATTTTTAAATGAAATTAGTCTGATGAAATTGTAAGCGTTTCTGAATAAAAATGCAAAAGTACAAAGACAGAAGATATCGAATATTGTTCGGAGAAAGGCAAATTATGTGATATTTGAGTATTTGAACGCCAATATTACAATATCGATTTTGTATTACATTATAATTACAATTTTTCAGAATCAGATGCTAGTTATTATTTGGTGTTGAAGTACGAGATTAAAATATTATGTAACGTAACTTTAATGCTACTTTACATTCTCAATATTATTTCTAAGTATTTTATAATAAATTTTGAATTTTTATAAAAGATTTTACCAAAGATTAGTTGATTACTTTTTTATTTTTAGTAACAAATTTAAACTATTTACTTATTTAATTCATTAAATATTATTTAATAAATTAATAATTAATTAATAATTAATAAATTAATTTAATTTATTAATTATTTATTTAATAATTTATTCCGCACTTAATTCTTTATCTGAATAATGGTCAGAATACAACAAAAAATAAGTAGTTTTGATCGGATCGGAAAACAAATATAAACTCTTTTCAACTTGTTTCAGCAACGTTATTTGCATAGCGGTTTAGTAAGTTTTCAGTTCATTTGAATACCAACAGATGTAGTAAGACGGCAGTATTGAAAAGCAGCCTTACTTTTCAAGCCAGCGACTTGGCGCTCTATCGGCCAATGACGCGCTTCAACAGTGTTGCGAATCCCGACTCTTTTCGGTGAATCTGGCATCGTCGCATGCGAAGCCAACGAGTCATTCATCGTGCATTATACCGCCGGTGAATGTAGATGTGTTCCTTGCGGAGCCTCTGTTCCAGTTCGGGTTAAGTTAGGTTGTGAAACTGCTTAGAGTATTTACTACAGTGAGTTTTGTATCAGTGTGAATTTGTTACTATATTTTTGGTGAGTTAAAAATGAATCATTATAAATATATTATAAGTTTTTTCACTGCGTTGCCGTACACGGAGAAAAATAACATAGGAAAAATTACCATATTTGATTGTAAGTCGAGGACAGACTGAAATCCTCCACAAAATTGCCATAATTTATGGTAAAAATTGCCATAAATTTATGGCAATTTTTCCTACATTGTAAAAATTACTATAAATTTATGGCAATTTTTACCATAAATTATGGCAATTTTGTGGAGGATTTCAGTCTGTCTTCGACTTACAATCAAATATGGCAATTTTTCCTATGTTATTTTTCTCCGTGTATATATATTAAAAATACTACTACTTTATTTATTTTTAATCTTCAATGATAACATCAAATATTTCATATTTACCATAAAATAAATATTTAAGTCGTTTTTTAGAACGGTTTTTCTTATAAATGAAAAAAATTCATAGTGATATTTAATTATAATATTCATAATGTGTATAATGCTACTAAAATGTTCATTTTTATGTAATTTAAGATGTTAATGAACAATTAACTAAATGAACAATAAAATAAAATAATTCAAAAATTAACTTCACGTGAATCACCAATTAAATGTCTGTTATGCGTCTTGATAAGGTTAAGATAATTTAGTATCTTTGCGTGAGTATTCTGCACGTATATATTTTTTGTAGTCGTGTGATGTGTCGTACAAATAAAGAGCTGGGGATTCCCAAGAGCTCTAAACTATATAAGTACCATGAAATCCCTATTGATTTATTATCAATAACAAACGATCTTTTACAGACGAAGTATAAATCTTTTCAGATATTATTAAATCATGGAGTGCGAATATCTTTATCAAATTCCTACTTTTAAAATTGAGGATAATATTCTCAAAGGGGACCCCAAGCCATACGCCATGAAAACACATAATCTTGGTAAAACCATTTTAGATGTTCTAAATAGTAATTTGGATCATGTTTCTCAGGTATTTAATTCATTAAACGTCGATAATAATATAATTATGAAAATGAAAATTATGTTATGAAAATTTATAAATTTAACTTCAAGTATTACATAACGTATCATTTTTCATCTATTAAATATTCTGGCTTATGAATATAATTTCGTAATGCTTGAATTTTAAAAACTATTACTAAATATTTAGAAATATCTTTATTCCGTAATTTCTCTGTAATTGTACAGATTGAAACTGAAACGGGAAGACAAACTACTTTCACGGAGATGAAAGATTGTACTATACGTTGTGCATTGTGGCTGAAAAGTCAAGGAATCGGAAGCAACGATATCGTTTCTGTTTGTACAGATAATCAAATGGATGCTTATATTCCGGAATTAGCAACCTTTTACGTCGGCGCAGCCCACAACCCGTGGCATCACGACGTTGCATTAAGTAAATTGACACAAATTCGATTAATTCTTATTCAATTATTATATTTACTTTAATAAATGAATTGAATTTTGAATTTTAACGATAAATAATTTCGCGCCAATTTTCATTATTAAGCTCAATAACTTTAATAGCTTTATTCAGGATTAATTAATATTTAGTATTATTGTATTAACTTCGAAATAGATTCACGATATTTGCAAATTCTACTTTAATGGATAATATAAATGAGTAAATTTAATAAGCGTTGAATAAACTGATAAACTGATCTTCCAATATTTCAATCTAAGGATTAAAATGATATTCTAGAACCAGCGCGTCATTTGATGCGATTAGTTCAACCAAAAGTGATTTTCTCTTGCAAAAGCGCAGTCGATGTACTCATCGAAGCAGCAAAACAAGAAAACATAAACACTAAAATCGTAGTTTTCGGAAAACACACCGATTTCGACTGTTTGAACGATATCATGAAACAGCAGTCAACCGATGATGTTAATAACTTTTGCATTGAAGAAATAAAAGATCCAAACAACATTGCCCTAATCATTTTTTCATCTGGATCGAGTGGACTTCCGAAAGGCATTGTACATTCTTATAATACTTTTTCGAAAAACATATTGAGGTTTAGTCGGATGCCGAAGAAAACGGACGTGATGCTGTGGTACACCTCTCCCTATTGGCTGACCGCAGTCTACTTCACTCTTCAAATGTATCTGTTGCAATCAGTAAGAGTATTCCATGCCAAATTCGATCCGGAGGAAACTTGTAAGGTCATTGAGAAACATAAGGTATTACAGCTACTAATAAATATGTTAAGAAGATATTTTTATACATATGACATATTTTTTTTTAATAGATCAGTTGGTTCTTCATAACAACTGACATGATAAACGTATTCAACAAATCAGGCGTATTTAAAAAGTACGGACTTGAGTCTTTGAAACTATTACAGACAGGGGGGTCTAAAATAAATCGCGATATGTTCGAGGAATTTCAAAATGATTTACCTAATACGAGAGTTTTGCAAGGATATGGTACATGATATTACCATTTTAATTAATGCAATAAACCATCAACAGATCATTAATAACTTAATACGTACTTAGGTATGTGCGAACTGGGAGGCACGGCTACAATGCAAAACGAGAAGAGCAAAAAAGTCGACTCTGGTGGCTTTGTGGTGGATCACGTGCAGATAAAGATAGTCGATTTAAATACAAGAGAAGCACTTGGGCCAAACCAACCTGGCGAACTATATTGTACGTCGCCCACAAGGATGCTGGGATATTACAAAGATCCTAAAGCTACGAAAGAGACACTGGATGAAAATGGTATGTCAAAAAATGTAGTAAAGAGATTTTAATTTCTTAATTATCATTTATCTGTTGTCTATTGTTTAGTCAGTCAGAATTTAACGTAGAATTTTTCTTTGTTAATCGTAAAAGTATCATAAAAATAATTTTCTAATAAAAATATAACTTACTAGAAGCGTCATTTTTTAAAAAGAAATCGAAAATTCATTTTAACGATCCAAATTGACGGAAGAAGGAAGAGGTATCCAAGTTCCACGTTTCATTTTCCATTCATAATGAGTTTATAAAGAAACTTTTATCGGGATCTATAAGTTTTCTCAACGGTTCGAACTTCTGCTTATACCAAAGCCCAACTTATCAATTAAAACATTCAACCCAACTTATCAATTAAAACATTCAACCCAACTTATCAATTAAAACATTCAACTGCGAAATGAGATCATCCCTATCAAACCTTCCCTCACCTTACTCTGCCTAGTCAATACCACCCTCTCCACTTATTTCCCCATAGCCCACCAATGATCACCCAAATAAACATAAGCAATGGAACAAAATGACGTTCGCTATTCCGCAGGTTGGATTCGCTCCGGCGACAAGGCTTATTACGACGAGGACGGCGAGGTGTTTATTGTCGAAAGATTAAAGCAGGTGATGAAGTTCCGTGCTTATCACATCTCGCCCACGGAAATCGAGGAAGTTCTCCTGAGTCATCCGGCCGTGATGGAGGTGTCCGTGGTGCCCCGGCCCCACGAATTAGACGGCGAGCGCCCGATGGCCTTTATCGTGAAGGCGCCTGGTAGCGAGGTGAGAGAACAGACACATCACGTGCACTCTGTCGCGCGCATTCAAATGTTAATGCCGAGCTGAGAACTGCGCTGATTGACGAGCGCTGGAATGACATACTTGTGGGATAGAAGGCTTGAAAATCTTTAGTTATGGTAGAGTTAGCGTTGTTGGGTGGAAGATAACTATTGAAAAATTCGTTTATATTTATTTATAAAAACTCTGAAAAATGTTAATCAAAAGATCAAACAGTCTTTGTATGGTTGAAAAACTTGTCGGTTAAACCAATATTTTAATTTCGATTGTATTATCTTCATAGAATATATATTTTTCACGGAAATTTAATATTATTATCTTTTACGTATTTTTCCAGATTCATGGCAAAATGAAAATAATACAATTCTAGTATTCCGTTTTTGTAATTTAACGTTGCATTTGCTTTCTATGTTCAGGTTACAGAAGAGGAGCTTATTAACTTAAGTGCTACCCTTGGGGAATACAAGAAGCTGTGGGGTGGAGTAAAGTTCTTGGAAAAATTACCTCATACACCGTCTGCAAAAATTGCAATAAACGAACTCGTAGAGATGGCGAAAGCATTACCCAAACAGTGATATTACTTATAAATAATTGTGGACGTAAATCTGAATACAAATTATAATTTTTATACCAATTGCCATGTTAATAATTAAGTGTATATGAATACTGAAAATTACACGTATGCTACTTTTGACGTCAGCGACAAAAACATGTTTTATATTTTACAAAGCGTTTTCTTATATTTTCGATGATTTATTAAAAATAAAATGAATAAAATGAATTTTAACAAATTACAGTTTACTTTTACTGACGATATCCATATCAAGATATTTAGATACACGGTGGAATTTTATGCGCGCGATGCGCGGACGTGGCCCTCCGTGTTTTGAACGTTAACCTCATGAGTTATGAACCTCCCATGAGTTATGAGTGAATAGGCTACATTTTTTATAAAATTGATCAATCAGAGTACAAATAAAAGCGTTCCATTCAATTCGAGATTGATCGCGTTGGTTTTTTACAAATGGAAACGGGAAATAAAATTTACTTTAGTTACTATTGCACTTTAGTGAAAAAAGTGGAATTAAATTATGAAACATTAATGACGTTTAATTAGTAAAATCTTTCATTCTCCAATCAACTACAATCCATAAACTCCATCATCGTTAAAACTAATTTACGTTTATTTTATAATTTAAGTATAGAGAAGCAATTTCGCGAGCACTTCGTTTAGGAAAAAATTTCAATTTCGTACTTTCTCTCTCTCATAACGCCGACGAAATGGGACATTGCCGAAGAAACAATTAAAAGTAAAGACCCTCCAAAAGTGAACGCGATCCGGGCTCCATATTGCAGACTTCAAAGCTCTAATACACCTGGAGGCAATCAAATTGGTAATGCGCGAACGTGCTCCCGAGCAAATACGGCGCATCAAACACGCGCCTCTTGCTCTCGCGAGGGGAGTATGCGATGCACCGATAACTCTTCGACAAAAGAAAAAGAGTCGAGTCAGACGACGGAGCGAAGGTTATAGAGAAGATGACGGAAATGCAATGTAGAGCTGAGCAGCAAGAGGGAAAACATCGAGTTGCTCGAAGACATCTCCCCGTAGCCTGTGATTTCTTATATTTCGCTGGCAGTCGTCCCGAGACCGAAAATCCCTTCCGTCGATTGGGGTTTCAATCGCTCGGATTTGCCATTAATGGAAGCGCGCGTCCCGGCAGTTGAGCTACCCTCCCTCGGGGGGCCAGGAAGATGCTCTCTCTCTCTCTCTCTCTCTCTCTCTCTCTCTCTCTCTCGCTCTTTTCCCGACGACGATTCGAGCTCAGCCGAGGGGAAGTAAAAGTTTTTTGAAATCGTCATTTCGAGTAAATTTTACGAGTCGCCGCGCGGCGACGTTTACGACTGTACACGCGATGAAAATTTTTAGCGGTTTGCTCGTATATACACAGCGCGTAGATATACAGGGATTGGTTTTAGCGGCTGGGTGCTTTTAGGGTTGCGATTTGTTTCCGGGATGTGCGCGCGGAATTTCGATTTTGCCTTCCTTTTTTTGAAATAGGAGCGCGCGCGTGAATGGCCCGGTGCATAAACTTTGAATTCCTTTCGTGCTGTTGGTATTTTGTAATATGAGTGGCTCTAGTATACGCTGGTTTACTTACCTTCGAGGAATCCCATTTCCATCATTAACGGGATCGCATGTATAACTGTATTATAAAAATTTAAGATATTTTTATGTAATACAGATACATTGTTGTACGAACATTAAAGACATTTTAGATACAATAAAAGCTTTAAGAAAGTGCTAATTAAAAAAAAAATTTTAACTTTTGAATAAATAATAATAATAACAATAATAATAATAATAATAACAATAATTTGAACAATACTAAATTGTCGCATGCCTTAATACTAAAATTATATTCTCATTGATTAGCTGCTTAGGACTGTTGAGCCCAAAGAATCTACGTATATCCAATGTTAAAACAACAAAATACATCAACCTTCTGTCAATTATATTTTAGTAGTTTCTCGCGCTAAAATTAATATCGTACAGGAAATACCTAATTTTTAAACAGCTTGCTTTCAACAACTACTAAAATCTTAAACCAGATACTACCCAGTATAACCATCGCAAAAGTTTTCCCTTCCCATCGACACGACAACAACAGCCAAACAACAATTTCGGCCCTCTATATCCGCAAGAATTCACAAGCTCCATCATCATGCACCGCATCTCCGCGACCGTATCAACTTCGGCATCAATTAACGAATTCGCGTTCGATGCCGACGGTGGGTCCGCATAATTTAGCAGCTCGTAAAACAAGAAGCACACAGCAGCAGCAGCAACAAGAGCCGTATAGCGAGTGCAAGAACCAAGTGCAAATAGTAATCCGATGAGCTCGCGCGGAGAGCGGAGCAGCCAAACTCATCTCGCAAAATTCCGGCGTCGGAACTTTCGCCGCGGCCTCCGTAATTCATGCGCGCTCGTGTCGGTCATGTGTGTGTATATATACACACACACACACACACACACACACACACACACACACACGTCGTATATGTCAGGCGCGGCTCTGTAAGTGCGTCTACTATGGAGTGTAGAGAGAGTGGTGTACTTACTCTTGAGGGCCTCGTCAAGGCCGCGCAGCTTGCCGATGACCGCGGCCAGCTGGCTCTTGTAATCGCTCGACTCCTGCTCCTTGCGCTCGCTCAGCGCCCGGTTCACTTTGCGCTCCATCTCGCGGTCCTTCGTCTCCATCGCCTCGCGCAAATGGTCGGCGTGGATGGCCGCCTGGAGCTTTAGCTGCCGTCGCATCTCGTCGTCCATCGCCTTGCGCTCCTCCAGCATCTGGAACGAAAAAGGTTGGGAGTCGGTTAGGACTGAGAATTTATTGTCAAGTGGTGTGAGGATTTTCAGAAAATTCGTCACATTTGGAAGGGACTGGCGCAAATTTCACTCGTTTTACAAACATTCAAAATACTCTGTGCACGTTGTTCGAACAAATGTTAAAACTTTTTGTAATATTATTATTAAATAGAAACCTTTTATTCGTGGGCACGATGCCGAGTGGTTTACAATACGGCATTGTCTCGTGTTTAAAAATAACCGAAAAAACTATGGGCAATGTCTTTTTGTCTGGCCAAAAGTGACCCAGTTTGAACGCCAGCTAAAATTTGAGCTAAATTCGTGTCGTTACAAACTGTAAAAGAGGAGTATTCCTCGCTCTTCGGTACTGGCTAACAGTCCACTTGAATCAAGTAAAACTTTTACCGGAATCAAAGACGAGCTCACGTCTGACAGATAAAAAGAATTTGCTTTTCTCTTTGACGAACTTAAAGAGCAACCACTACAAAAAAGGGGTATTTAAAGTTGAAGCTCTCTCTAAATTCTTAACTTCAGGACTAAGTTTATTTTTATTTTAAAACGTGTTAATTTTCTTTAGTTAGTGTTCATATATAAAATACAATGCGATGAGCATAACGTTCATTGTTATAAATATTCGTAGGAAGTATTTATCAAATTTTGACCTTATATTATGATATATTTAAATGTAATTCATAAAAAGGTACCATCAGAGATGAATATCATTTATACTTTATAATTATATGGTTTAAAATAGTATGAAAACAGAACTACCCACACAATTTTTTTCATGAAATATCGATTAAATAAGTGATATTCATACATTTACGTGTACAGAATAATAGATTAAAAAAATGATTTTCCACGGTCTGAAGACTAAAGATACCTACTTCATAAAACTTTGACATCCCCATTAATATCCAAAAGCCTGCCAACAAGAAAAATGATTCGGACACGATTCGCGGAGAGCGCCGCGGGAGTTCAATCGACTTCTTCTCCTGACCTTCGTTCTCCATCTTTCTCCCCGTCCTCCTGAATAAGGTAGAACGCGTGCAGTATCCCCATCGGTATTCCTCAGACGCTTCCTCGCGCGGAGGCGCAGAGCTGCGTTGCAAATGTATACACAAGCTTGATGCCGCTACTAGCTGTACCTACCGGGTCTCCAGAACGACGACGACGATGTGCGCAAAGAGCAAGCCTAATTTCTGGGGCGGAACGGGTACTGGGAGAGGAGCAAGTAGATACCTCGCGCGCTACACGCGTGCACGTGCCGCCGTCTCCTCTCCTATAGGTGTATGTATACCGAAGGTGCGGGTATGTAAGGTTTTTGGAAATGACAGCTAGAGGGTGTTTGGGTTACGGGTAAAGCTTAACAATTCGGCTGCATCAGAGACAGCGGCGTGTATGCGCGCGCGCCTGTTTGCAGCGGGAATTTCGCCGTGGAAATTGTGTAATGCGCCGAAAGTAAAGGCGCTGCCATGTATGAATTTCGCGGAGAAACTTGAGAAGGCTGCGCGTGGAGGTGCAAAACGCAGGTTGGGGGACGAGAAAGTGTGGTTTGTTTCGCAGGGATTTTTTTTTACTGGTGTTTAAAGAGGAAAAGATTCGAGACCATTTAAAATTATATCATTTATAAGCATTATTGTTTTAAAATGTTTTCAATAAAATAAAGTAAGGTATTATTAGTGACTTCTATATGATATTGTAACCTTGAACAAGTATTGATTAGATTTTTCACGACTTACTTATAAGCCGTAAAACCGCTCTAAATGCACTATAATTTTGTTCTACCTTTTGCTAGAAGTATTACTACCCATTTTCATCTATATTAAAAATTCAATAACAACAAAAAGTTCATAGTACAGACTAAAAGCTAGGCATTATGAATTTATAAATCCGAGCAAGTTGGCTCACGGAAATGTATATTTGAAAATCCTCTATGATGCCAATTTGAAGATAAAAACCATTTTATTTATCGGCTATATTACCATCGAAATTTAGCTATTTTAGAAGCCACAATGCCGACAAATTTTCTACAATTTCTGGTGCTAATTTTCAAAAAGGCATAAAGAATAAACCATGCTTACGTCGGCCTTTAGCAAGTAGTTATTGAAAGTATTTGAGACTAAATTAGACTTACCAAGCAATAGTAATTTGTATATAGATTAGATAGCACAATATACTCCATTAATATCTATTTCTTCTACATAAATTATTATTGAATATATCAATGTTAATTTTCTAAACATATTTTTTTTATTATTATTTTCTAAACATAGATTTTTCGCGGACGCCTAAGCTTTTTATGAAATTGAAAGTTTTAATTCACTTGAAAAATTAAAATTCTAATAATAATTTATATATATATCCTTTAAACGTCATCGTGAATTTTTTCCCCTGTCCCGATAAATCGTGTCACTTTAGCTCAACGACGACATCTCATAAACTCGCTAAAAACTTGACCTTACGAACCGTCATTTCTAATACAGCCCTCGGTGACCTCTCTCTCTCTCTCTCTCTCTCTCTCTCTCTCTCTCTCTCTCTCTCTCTCTCTCTCTCTCTCTCTCTCTCTCACACATATTTTTTGTGATCTATCTATCTATCTCTTTCTCTCCGCCTCGCCCTTCACCTCGCGCGCACCGCCAAAACGACAGCAATAATTTGGTAAAACATCATTCCCACTCGTGTATAGCGCCGTAATAAAAGAAACAGAGACAGGACGGATGGGTGAGCGGCGAGGGTGAAAAAAGTGCGAAAGAACGAGCGGGAGATGAGCAAGAGAAAGAGAGAGTGAGAGAGGGTGGCCTGATTGTCAAGTGACCCATGGAACGTCAGAGACCCGCCGCGTGTCCGTCACCCTTTCTATCTCTATCTCTCCCTCTCGTCCTCTTCCTCTTCGCCGCGACCGACGTATATATTTCGCGTGCGGAGGAACGGACAAGCGAGCAGTGGCGGCGGCCTATATGCCACCCGCACGCGCGCCTGTGTCTCTGTGCGGGAGGGTAAAACGCACGATGCTATAACTTGAGGATACGCGTTTGCGTGTGTGTATATATACATACGTGTACATACGTACGTGCCTGTAAAGGATTACGTATGTTTCGAGACTCCATTGATTGTCGCGCGTGCAAATACATTTGGATGTAAACGCCTACAATTACTGCTAGGTTCGCGAATATGTGATTTGTCCTGATTCAGGTATAAATAGAACGATGGTGTGTGTATTTTTCGTGTGCAAAAATGAAATCGAAGCGTTAGTTATGTTTACGAAAATTTAACGGGAATATATATATATATATATATATAAAATATTAATTAATATTTAAAGATGTATTTAATTACTTTTTACTTACCAAGTAAGGTATTAAATGCGTCAAACTGACTGTCATTGTTCTTCACAATTTAGCCTGGTAAAAAATAGTTATTTAGATGTATCAAATACTCATTTAATACAATTATTCAGGGAAAAAAATGATTGGTTACGAGTACCGTCAAGACAGTTTTAACCAATTAGTTGGTATCTTTATAACCAATCACTTTTTTCCGTGATCATATACACATATATCTATGTAGAATAAATATGAAAGCTACACCAATATATATATATAAAAGTGATTGGTTATAAAGATACCAACTAATTGGTTAAAACTGTCTTGACGGTACTCGTAACCAATCATTTTTTTCCCTGAATAATTGTATTAAATGAGTATTTGATACATCTAAATAACTATTTTTTACCAGGCTAAATTATGAAGAACAATGGCAGTCAGTTTGACGCATTTAATACCTTACTTGGTAAGTAAAAAGTAATTAAATACATCTTTAAAAACGTAGTAATAGAAGTAGTAAATAATAAAAAATAATTTGAATTTAAAACACATGATATTTGATCATGTATCCTTTTATCACATCAGTAGGATTCGAAGTTAATATTTGTCAATCTTTCTACGTCGGTCTTAGATAAAAAAAGATATAAGAAAAGCTCAACAATCAACAAAATGAACTAAATCCTTAGTTTTTTCGTCCTTTGAAACAGCTAACCTGATATATTATGTATCATTTTAGCAAGTCAATGCCTACGACCAACCATACCCACTTAAGTAATTAAATCTCATTAATAGCAGCAATATTTCATTGTTAAACCCAAAAAGCTCCGATCTTTTAACCTGCACCTAAGCACTGAACTTAATCCTCCTGACAAATTCACACTCCCGCACTCATAGCCGCGCGAACCCAAGACTCATATATACATCATATACAATATACATCGCGATACCGCGCCGCCGCTGAGGCCAGCAGCAGACGTCGCGCGCGACCTAAACTCAAAACCACGCTTCCTCCGCACAGGCACACACATACACACACCTAGCAAGACCACCGCGGCGGTTCAACTGGAATACCGCACCAGATAGTCCGTCCTCGGGAAGCGCACAGAGGCAGCGAGAGAGAGGAGATTTGGCGCGAAGAGAGTTTGAGCATAAGAGAGAGGAAGGGAGAGTTACACACGCGGGAAAGACGCGACAGAGAGAGAAGGGCGAAACTGTGCGGTTCTCCCTCTCTCTCTCCTTGTCAATAATTAACAGCCCGCTGACCCGAGGGCCGGACTATACGCTAGCGCTCCTGCGCGTTGTCTCACCGTCCCGAGTTAATGAGGGCAGAGAGGAGGCGGGGGACGCAGGAAGCGCAGAAAAAGCGGGCGCGAAAAAGCTCGTTAATTAAATTTGCAAAAGAACAGGCGCGAGCTGATGTTTATTTGGCCGGAAGCCCGTGTGTCGATATCGCGCGACGGGGGATTGTCGCATTTGGGGAGAGCCTTTGGGCTCCGCGTTGTCACCGAGATATTTTATTGGCCGAGTCGTGGGGATAAAGAATTCGCGGAGTTGGAAGATGGGTCGCTGTAATGCTTTCGAAATGGGATGTTTAAGATATATAGAAGAAATAGTTCGAAATCAGGTATTTTATAGGCGACAGATCTAATATATATATATATATATATATATATATATTAGGGTTACATAGTTTGAGAGTTACTCTATATATATATATTAATGCAATAGTAGGTAATATCTCTGTGTGCGGTTATGTGAAAGGGGAGTTGATTAATTATGTTTGAGTAATTTAATCATATTATATTACTGTATATTACGGCTGCCATAATTTAAGTAAATCAATGAGAATTTTCTGCCAAGTAATCACATATTATTTTGTCGTCTGTGTATTACACTGAGAAAAATGATGTATTAAAAATTACTATAATATGTAGGAACGTGGGGGCAAATCTCAAATACTAAAATTATTACTATATTTTGTAGTAAAAATTACTATGTACATAGCAATTTTTATTATGTATATATCAATTTTTACTATAAAATATAGTAAAAATTTTGGTATTTGAGATTTGTCCCCACGTTCCTATATATTATAGTAATTTTTAATACATCATTTTTCTCAGTGTATTAAACATTCGATATAATATCTGAAATTCAATTATTATTTCTTTTAATATGTAATATAATCCAATAAATGATAAACGTTAAAATGCAAATTAGTCCAGAGAACGATTTTCTAAATTATTTCCACGCGTTATTATTATAATCTTTCGTGTAATACCGCGTTATGAATTATGTAATAGTAGTATAAACCGTTGAAAAAAAGGTCCAAGCATACGCCTTGGAAAATAGCTTATAAAAAGACGATAATATGCAAGTAAATGTACATAGGACCGCACCGTTTTAATAACTTCTGCGGGATTGCAAATAGGTCTCGGCTGTAATATGTACATGCATGCACATGGTTAAGCTACGCACATATGCTAATTTTTCTCCATTTTAGTATATGTATAAGAGTTTGCGTACAGCTTGAATCTATTATGCCTTATCTCGCGTTTACATCCAACGCGCGCGCTATCTCTAAAAAGGGGTAATTTTATTTACGTTTTCTAAAATGCAGCGTAATTGGCTTTTTTATCGATAATGTTTAATCACGCGAACTGCAGGAATATCTGCACCTGGCCGCACGTGCGTAGAGCAAAATGAGTTTTAATGACGACGAAAAATTGTACAACGTTTTAGATTTTTTACGAAAATAATACACAATATTTTATGTGAGCTTTGTAATTAATTAAAGGATAATGTATGTGAGTAAATTAATTCAGAATTATCGTAATTTCATAAAATCTTTTATAATCCATGAATTTCCATTAGTACTTATTAATTAAATAATGTGTCATTACTGAAAAGAATATTACGCTCTAAAACTCTATCACAACGAATAAACTTTTTACTTAGGGTCAAAAAAGGCAATGCAGAGGAAAATTTTTATTCGAATGAAAACATTGTCTTTATAAGATGTTTTATCATTTTTAAAGACATCTTGTGAATTGTACCACAACATTATCATCTTTGTACAAAAATTTTCCAATAAGCATGATCATTATTTGAAAATGCACACATAGCAGTTTCCTATACGTTCTCACGCGGGAAACCTCAGCGGTCAAAGTCGTTCGCCGCGCTGCACGCGACACACACACGGCGCAACAAAGTAAATAGGCGAGAGCGGATCGCCCTGCACTCACTTGCACTCCCTCTCTCATTTGACGCACACGCAAGAGTACGGGAGACTCGACACCGCCGCCGCGCGCCGGTCTGAAAGGAATCGATTTACCCCGCTGCTCTCGTTTTCCATCTCTCCCTCTTTGCTCTCTCTCGCCCTACACGCATACCACCACTACTCCAACTACCTCTTCTCTGCGCTCGAGCCGCAATTTCGCCCTAATTCTCGTCGTTTGTCGAAACATTAGGAATCGTGTGCGCACAGCGCGACGAGATTCGACGCCTGCACTTCTTTCCCTCTTTCTTTTCTGTGGTTTTAACGTTTTTTTTTTTTGCCGCGGAGAAGAGTAACTACAGCGACGACTATTAGCCGAAGCATTGCGCTTTTTTCTTACTCTCACTCTCTCTCTCTCTCTCTCTCTCTCGCTATTTTTAGATGCGCGATTTTCAGTTTAATGTCGCGCTGAGTAGCCGCTTACGCGCGTTTATGCTCCTTGTGGTTGCACGGATTGCTTCATGGCGAATATATATAGGAGTACTTTGCATCTTTTCGACGAAGATGAAAAGGAAGGGTTGGAGTTTTCAATGAATTATTTGTGTGTTGGAGTAGCAAAAACATCGAAATTAGATAGTTAATATTCTAAATTATTTGATATGGGTTTTTATTAATGTAGTACGTCTAGCTATTAATGACTACACTGTAATTTAGAAAGCATTTTTTTAAGCACGCATATAGATAAGAAATGCAGTATCATATTTAAAAATCGTATAATTCGTTAGTCATTTGTGTTATTAGAGAACAAAATTACCAATATACTCTTATCAAGCATTCTTCAATGACAAAAAACACTGTGTAATGGATTATATTTTAAAATAGATTACATACCCCTGGCATAATTCAACCAAAAATGACCTGAAAACGCTAAAACTAACGAAATTTTCACAAATTCAAAAGTATTTATGAAAATTAATAAATCATCTACAAAAATAGCCTGAAATTTTTTAATTTTACGTTTCACTGGTGTGAACAATTTATTTTCCTCATACATGTTTAATCGTCGGAACGAGTAAAATGATTGATTGGAAACCTGCTCAATTTATAACAAGTTCAGTTCAAACATATGAAATATGCATCTGACAGATAAGAATTGCTGATGCTGTACATTGAATATATCTTTATATTTCGATCTGTGAACATTGTATTAGGAATAATTAGCAATAAATATAAGTATTTATATTATGTAGCCAATTATCTTTTACATCATCAGGATGCTATAAATGTTTTTAAGATAGCAAATTCTTATAAAAATAAAAATTCTAATTTTTACTACAATCAACGTTCTGTTGATGTCAACGTTGATATCCGCATATTATTAAAATAAAGCAGTGCACATTTCTCATTTGTTATTATGGCTTTTCGTTCAAATCAATCTACTAAAATGATCATTTCTTAATATAAATTAGTTTCTCAGAATAAATTTTCATGAAAATCATACCGACTGCATAATTAAATTTCACCGTAATCAGTAACGTCGAGATAATATATCAAAATCGTCCTAACACAACGCGATCGAGAAAACCCATTTCCACGATGTCTCCCCTCCAAAAAAAAAAAAAAAAACCATAACCACCACCCGACTCCTAATCAAACGTCACAATATAGGTATCTCAGGCAAAAGTATTTAATAGCATTCCTTTCTAGCCCACCGAACGGAACTAATTGAAATGAATATTATATATCCGCGCGCACTGCTGCGCAGGGAGCAACGTCCGCTTCAATTGAAAAAATAATAAAAATGGAAGAAGAAAAAAAAGTCCTGGGAAGGGGGGGGGGGGGGCACGGAGACGACTATAACTTGCGAACGGGGAGCGGACAAAACGCTAAGCCGCAGTAGCGTCACACGGCCTCGCGGTTAAACCGATCCGGCAGTAGCAGCAGCAGCAGAAGCAGCAGCCGCCGCCCGGATTTTCTCATTGGCCTGCGCGCGCGGAGAAAAAGTCGTGCGGCATTGATCGTCGCCGGCCGGCTGCTGCTGCTGCTGCAGCGGCTCTCGCTTTTTGTTTCGCGCAGGGTTTTACGGTAGCGGGTAAACTTTTTAAATGCGAGCTTGCGCGTGCAGGCTTTTTGTTGATATTTCGGGAGAGTGATTCGGGAAAGTTTGAGTCCACGCGGTGAGGGGGTATCGGGTTTTGAGGTTACATAGAGTGGCTTTTTGCTGGCCTAGGTCGATGGTTATCCGCTTTCTTAGTTAGCCCAGTGGGATTATAGTTTTTTTTTTTGTATGGTTTATGGTTCATTGTAAGGTAGTCGTGGAAAATGTGAATGATATTTTTCCAGTGGGGAAGTAATTTGTAAGATACAAAGCGGTAGTGTTATTAAGTATATCGCGAGATAATCGGTTAGAACGATATTAACAAATAAGTATATTATTTGTTAATATACTAATAAAGTTGCAGGATATTTTGTGTATTTTGCACTTAACTATGATTCAACGAAGCTTTCAAAGTAATCAACATTTTTTAATTCCGAAAAAAGCTAGCGAAAGCTCTTTTTCTCTCTAGCTTTATTTAAGTACTTATCAACTTTTTGCAAATTTATACATGGTAATTCCTGATTGATTGAATGATTAATGCTTGATTTTCATAGACTCCGGCAAATATATACACATCACATACAAACATTTATTTAGAATACGAATGCAAATATTGGGTTGTGTACAGTTTAATAAAATAACGTCCAGTGATTCTCTAAATATTTAGTGATTTAATTTGCAGAGTAAGCAATCGGGAAACTTACTACCGGTATATCACTTTATTTTATATAAATAAATAAATCATACCATGTACTATAATAAAAATATCTGTCAACAATAATAACAAAATTTTACGAATCTATAAACAAAATGTAAGAGCTTTCGTATAAATAATTTAAAAGTTAATTTTAAAATTTCCAGGTTATTGATTGCATCGGTAATACATGTACGATACATATTCTAGAAAATGCAAATTTATATTTCGTTTTACTTTCCGCCAATTAACCAGTATTTTGATAACTAATAGATAATTTATCAAACAAGACACGCGTTCTTAATGTTCGAAAATACTATTTAATTAAAATACACTTCTTCGACGAACATATTTTTTCACTAAATATCATATTTTAAGTGGATCTGATGTTAACGGCGTACTCTATCTTGATCATTATATATTTAAAACGCCAGACGAATAAGGAAATACACAATTTTTGTAACCATCACCCCGCTGTCCTTATTCAAGTAGAATAAGTTAAGCATGATATGACAAAACTGCTATAATACATCTTCCGCGTTATTTAATCCATTTTAGCACCTTTCCCACTTTTTCTTAGTCGCATACAATAGACAACCTTTCTTGAATCTATTTTTTTTTATTTTTAGCATGGTCAATTACGTTAACTATAAAATAAACGTTAATTATAGTTATACGTTATTTCATTTTTAAATCTCATTTATTATAACATGGAATACATATTATACTCACAAATTGTATAATTAGAAGTTAAAAATTCAGAGCGAAAAATCTATTTTGAATGACATTCCTCAAAATTCTAAAGCTTTTCCACGCCCACACAACATTCAAAAACTTTTACCAACCCGACACTCCACTTTCTCAACGCTCTCAAGTATATACAAAGTGTAAAGCCCAAAAGCACATCAGGCGGTGGCGGCGGCGGAAGCATAAGTAGCACACAGGCGGTCCAAAAAGGCGGTAGCGTAAAATCCCACGCATGTGCCATTGGAATTCCAAGTGCACGCAGGCGGCTGCGACACATTTCATTTCGGCCACACGCGTGCGCGCACGAGGAAAAAGCCGCCCAATATGCGCTCGCGCGACCGATATTTCAACGTGGCGCTGCTGCTGCTGCCGGCTAAACGAGATTTACGAGCGCGATCTTTGCGCGTGCAAAAATTCAGCGTCGTGGGCCTCGTAAATTTCTCTCTGAGATTTTCTCTCCCCTCGTGCGCGTGTGAGAAAGAAGTCGACGAGAGACTGAGGCGCGCACCGCGTACGTATCGCGCGCGCAAGGGAATTTCACTTTTAGGCGTGTACTACTGCGGAGCTTTTGAACTTTTGGCTTGAGATCTTTTTTTAGGGAGAGGAGAAGGTGAGGTGAAATTGGAAATAAGTTTACACGAGGGTTGGTGGTGCATCGGTGGTTGCTTCATTTCCGAGGAAAAACATTTTAAAGCCACGTCGGTCCTCCGATGGCATTTCACATGCGTTTTAAGATTCGGTGTTTTTAGATGCGGGGTCGGAGCGATTTCTTTGGGAATTTCGTTTGACCTACTTTGAGAGATATATTGCTGTCGTGTGAGAAGTATGACGGTGTTCGTATGGAATTTTGCAATGATGAAACTGATGGAACTGGAAGAGTATAGTTTACATAAAAACATGTATAGTTTTAAAATATTCTTGCTAGGTCTTTATTTTTGAAAATCTGCTTATAGAAGAGCTAGTAATAAGAGAAAAAGTTTTGAACAAAACATAAAAGAAATGTGTTTTGTAGTGTTTGTAATCGAAATATATTATTTTTATAAATGTAATCGAAAAGGATTCCACAAAGTTATCTCTTATCAAATAAAAGATTTTATACTGTGATTCAAGTGAGTGGAAACGTTTAAATTTTATCAATTTTATATTTCTGTTACTAAATAAGGTTAGCAACTCAAAATAACTAAATTATTACAAGCGCAGAATTGTTTATTTGGCTTCTTAACAGGGGATGCTTTGTTAATATAGAAAATGAAGTTTATCCAGAAGTTATCTACAGAAACATTTTTTATTCGTAATAATTTCCAATACCTTCATTCACTCTATAAATAATTGTAAGAAAAAAATAATGTTTTTATAAATTCTATATGTTACAAATTTCACATCTAAATAATCTATGTTTGTTTATACATTTTTATAATAAATGGATTTTTATATAAACCATTACAATATGACCAAAATTTATGTAAATTGCATTTTAAAAACAATAAAAATCACGACATTATATTTCACTGAATAATCCCTCATCTGACGTTTTAAGTAGCTTCCGAAAACCGCGCCTGCCGAAACTAATCCACGCTTTCATGTGCTTCTGCGGTCGCCACCATTAGTGCGAAAAGCTGGCAAAGTGTACTGAGGAATGCAGCCTGCCTCACGCGCCTGGTTTACGTAACGCGTTAAATTTTGTGCACGAAAATACTCGCAAAATAATGATAGCTATTGTAAAAATAAATGTTGATAGTTGCAATATAAAATTATAAAAGAGATAATGTATAGAATGGAATCGTATTAATATAATATGTGCCTAAATATTTTTATTTTGTATTGTGTCTTTGTAATAATTAAAATTGGATTATATTTCTATATTATTTTACACAGAGGAAAATATGTCACCTGAATTTTAACGGTATAAAGTTACCTCATGCATGACTCAATTTAAAATATACCATTATATGCGGAAACGCATTAAAAATCAATACATAAAAAGATTATTTTCTAAAATAAAAAAGGTCTATAACGCTTAGAAAAATGACTCAAATGTGCTCTTCACACTTTATAAATTTCAAAAGCGTCAAAAGATCCTCTTCTCACCTACTACGTAAAAATCGACATCCCTCTGAAAATCCGCCTTACAACGCCCGCAGGCTCCCTCAATTCTAAGTCGCCTTTACTTCCCCCCTTCTTTCTTATTCAAAAACTGCCTACCCCGGAAAATTCCCTCGCGCGCGTAAATTTTGAATTCCAAATCCGAGGCGCCGGAAACAGCCGTCATACGGGAGCCGTATCGCGACAACTGCCTCGCATGACTGAGACAAGTAGCCGCTGATGCGCGCGGAAATTGAGGCGCCAATCAGCGATAACGAGTATTTGCATATACCTGCACTGGAGGCGGAAGCGAAGTTACACGACAAAGGGAAGTCGGTGTCTCGTTACGCGGATGAACAGCAAGAGTGTAGCAGTGCGAGAGGGAGGAGTGCTCGAGCAAGCGAGAAAAAAGGAGTCGAGTGGAGTGCGACTGCCCGAGTGTTTAAGGCGTTTTTTCGAAAGGTCGTTCACGGCGAGGAAACCAAGCAGGGACTATTTACCCTTTAAGCTCCTTCGAAGCGTGAATTGGGTTTTGTGCGCTTGATTCGTAAGTAAATATTGGCATGAGGAGCTTTTTTTTTTTTAAAGCTGATGAGTATTTCATTCTGATGTAATGGTCGTGTTTAATGCTGATTTGTTGGTGACTTTTTAAGATGGAATTCTAAAATTGTATGATTGAACTAAGCTGGTTGGTGATTGAAAAAAGAATAAACAAGTTATTATCATTACCGGAAATCAAAAGTTTATTTTCACTGATGATAGGTTGTTTCTGTTATCATTTTATGTAAGCATTTTATTATCTTGATCGGAAAATTTATTGATTTTTCTTAGTAAAATTTCAAATAAATATTTCTAATTCTCCTGTAGTAAAGAATAATATAAAGAATTTAATGTCTCAGCCGGGTCAGCATTTTTCTACTTCAGCATATTTCAAACAGACTACGCAAAAACAGTTCAATAGATATATACAATATATACTATTATATTGAAAGAATATTTTTTTGCCCTTCCATGATCTATGTTTTGTATAACAGATACATGACCACACAAATTAAAAAATTTTAATTCAAAGAAAATAAGTTATAAAATTATATTTTAGCACCGAGAAATAGTACATTTCGATACTAGTGCGAGGATTTGATTTTCCCCTCGTGTGACTGTTTGCACCCGAGCGAAGCGAGGGTGAAAAGGTCACACGAGGAGAAAATCAACTTCTCACACAAGTGTCGAACCGTATTTTTTGACACGATGTGCGAGAAGTGAGATTTTTGCACGCCTCGTTTAACGCAGCGTGCGAGAAATCGAACTTTTCGCACGGAGTTTCAAAAATGCAATTTTGCAACTGAAACATTTTAAAGTGTTTACGCACTGCTATGAATACTATTCCACAATTACGATCTCACGCAAGCTTTAAAAATTATTTTTCATAATTCCTGCACAATGATAAACTGCTACCTTAATTATATCATTTCACATCTGAATGCATAGCGAGGGACGGCACGCGGAGTGAATTATAATTTCAAAAAATGCATATAAAAGCTTGGAAAAACACGGCAAAAGGAGCTTTAAAAACTGGAAAAATAACTAAACAAAAGCGCGCGTGGGCGCGCGGAGGAAAGTAACAGAAGTACTTTATTTGAGGTCCACTAGCTCTCTCGCGCACGCGGGCGCGCGCAAAATAGCGGGAGTAAGTCGGTAATATAATGAAAAAGCGCGAACGCGAGGGCCAACGAGCAAAAGAAAAGAAATAACAGAAAAGATAGATTCAAGTGAGCCGGCAAGAAAAAAGTCGAGAGCTAGAGAGGGCGAGAGAGAGAGAGACGAAGTGAGAGAGGCCGGCCGAATGAATAAAATCCTTTATGAGTCAAGAGTTAATAAGAAATTAAGAAACGAGCCGAGAGAACAAAGGGGTACCACTCGGCCAAGGGGTTTCCTCCTGCCTTACAACGCACTAGAGTTTGTACAATGGCTCACCCTTTCTGTCTTTCTCTGTCTCTGTCTCGCTCTCTTGCTTTCTTCCTCTCTCTGGGTTTCGACACGTCCGCCTTGTGTAACCTAATTAAAGCCGATTTGCCTCCTCCACCCCCCTTGAAGAAGATCGGATTTCCCCGCGATGTCTGTTAATTATTTTCGCCGTGCAGTATTTGCCGTGTAATTTTGCGCATATACGATTATTACGTGTGTATGTAAGGAAAAAAAGACGGGTTAATAAAGCTTCAGTCGCGACTGGAAACGAAGATAAGGTGGCAAAGTGCAAGCCGAGATAAAACCGAAACTGAATTATTAAAATTATATATAGAGGATCGCGAGAATATAGAGATCCACGTCTCTCGAGTTGTTTAAATTTAATTTGGGTCTTTTCAACGGTGACGCGACGTTCTGGAACGATAATCGCATCAGTTAATATTATAATTAAAGTAAGAATGTAGGAATTGTCGGAATAAAATTAGCCGAGTACGACGAGATAAGACATTTCGCTGTGTGCGTGTAAAATTAGTTCGCGGGTAATTTGAAACTACAGTTTTGCAGACGCTTTGAAATAAAGTCTGGTGAGTCTGAATATTAAACTAAAGAGTGTTTATTGGGCTAAAGGTTTTATTTCTCGCGGTATTCTGCATTTTCAAGTGAAAAATAAAAGTTTCCGCAAAACAACTATAAACTCTCAATATTTTAATTTTCTTATACGGTTAATTTGAGAAAAGTAACTTTTCATGTAGCATTATATTACACTCATGGAAAACTAGATTTTGTAAAAACTTGAACTTCATAATTTCTACAATGAAACTTTTATCAGGAAGCAATTTCACAAGACCAAAATTCCATCCAAACTTCTTCATGCAATTAATCTGATACATTTCGCATCAAAAAACAAAATTACGAGAGATCAGATTAAAAAAAAACAATCACATTTATAAATGCAGATTCAAACAATAATAATATCCGTTCAATCGGCCAGGAATTACTTTGAAAATGAAATCCCGAAACAAAGGTATTTCCAATACGAATACAATTTGAAATTTTTCCCCGCACAACGGTATCGAGAACCGTTGAAAAAATAATATGAGAAGCGCGCGTCGCGAGTAATTATAACCGAGAGCTCGCGCCAAAATCCATCAACCCGGCGAAATGAGAATCCAAAACAATGCGCGAATCGATCAGTCGCCCTCAACGTTCTACACAGCTCCGTCAAAGTGTGGGCTCGCGTATATACCCTTGAAGTATCAGGCGCAAAGAATGCGCCGAAGGATTACTCCGCGCGCTTGTTTCCTCTGTCTCCTCCGGAGGTTATCGCGACGCGAATTGGAACAAGATAGGCAGAAGGCTGAGAGAGGGATAGGGGACGCCGCTCGATCTTACGATGCGATGACGACGGGCAGGCAGGCAGTCGAGCTTCTCATTGTTTGTCAGTCTGACAAAAGGACGGGGCGCGCGCGTCCTTTACATCACAGATTCGCGAGCTCGAAGAAAGGAGCCGGAGCAACGTGAAAAACGGGGCTGCAGCCAGATAACAAGTAAAAAAAATGTACAGGTGGCGGGTATAGTATAGTATAGACGTGGGCCGGCCTAAAGAGATAATATTGCACTAGCGAGCGAGCGAGCGCCGAAAAATATTGGCAATGGTCCAAATGGAAATAGATAAAAAGTCGCGAATGCAGCCGACGTATGTATATGTATGTATGTGCCTTTACTACATGCGGCTTTTCTCCGGTTCTATTTTTTTCCTTTCCCCTTTCGCGACCCTTTCTCAGTCGTTTTTGTTTGCCTGCCCTTCGATTGGTTGCCGAAGGATCGCGTGTCGGCAGCTGATATGCTTTCCTGATGCCTCTCGGCTAGTGTAAAAAGCGACAGGTCGACGTTTGGGTAATGGAGTCGTAGAGTGCACACGCGCGGATGGTCGCATGGAAGTTCGGTGTTAGCTATTACATTTGTCAAGAAGAAGCTTATTGATTTGGCTCGTCTTTTTTTTTTCTTTTGATCATTCGTATATATGTCATTTCTATTTATATATGAAAAAGTGGAATTTATATTTAGACCACTTCTCTTTTTTCTGTAAATGTTATAAATCATTAATCCGATTGCACGTTCTGGATAAATTTTTTTTTTTAGTTGGACATTAATATGTAGCTTTAATGTAATAAATTACTATTTGTTAGTTTCTTAAAATTGAATAAACAAGTATACAGTAACAATTTTTTTATGCAGAAAAAGACAAGGGTTGAATAACGACCAGTCTCATCTTGGTTTCTCATCAAGGTTTACCATTTAAATGAAGTTAAAAATATGAAATGTAGAAGCGTGGCTACATACTTTTGCACTTACGCATAAAAAGCGTAAGAACGGCATAAAAAAAAACTGAAAAAATGTGCTACAGAACTACGAAGAGTCAGTTGTGAATGAGTTCGCCCAAGGGATACAGAATGTCTGATTTTAGAGTACATACGCGCAAGCCTACCATTGTTCCAAATATATGGAGAAAAAAATACGCACGGATCTAAATACGCAGTATTCTTTTAGTGAATAATAAAGCTACAAAATTCTATGAAATTATAATACCCTTTTTTTTTAATTTAAATTAATTTTTTAATAATTTAAATAATTTTAGTTTTTTAATTAGTATACCAATTAAAAGTGAAAATATTTTTTATAACTTTTAAATCATAAAATTTGTATGCAAAAATGTTAAAATAATATTTTATGCGAGATCGTATATTCACCGTAAAACTTTTGAATACCGGAGATGACATAGTTTGCGCAGAGAAAAACAGAAGACTAATTACCAGAAACCGTCCTTGGTGACAACTGTGGAAAACGCTAGTGTCTTATGCCGAGGTGCATCTATCATTTGCAAGTAGACGAAAAACCAAACTGAAACGTCAAGACTAGGAAAAGTAGTAAAGAATGTAAAGGCGTAAGAAATTAAACGACTTTGCATTTGTTAAAAATAAAGCCACTAATAAAGCTCATACGATGATATAGGTTTTTTATTTTTGTAAAAGTAAAAGAAAAAATTATAATAGTATTACGATACAACGAATCTTAATAGTAATCGTACGATTGCAATGTTAATTACGAGATAAACGCAAACGTCATTTAAAAATTAATTGAATTTGGTCTACAATATCTAGAAAGAGTTTCAAAGCAACGGTGTCAAAACTGCAAAACAACATTGTAATTGAATTGAAAGGGATATGCTACGTATGCTACTTCTCTATCACATTTGCAAGTGCGCAATCTACTGCAAAACCGAATGCGCAATCCGATTTCGAGCGCCGGCAAAATGAAACACGTAATGACCAGCTACAAAACGTCCAACAACAAAACCCTATTACTTTAGATCGAATGAACGTCGGAGCGACGTGATGTTCACGTATAGTGATTTAGCGCTTCCGCTTGGAAAAAGAGCAAAATTTGTAATACACAAATAAGTATAATTAAATTCGTGAATGCTGTTATTATTACAGTATGTGCAGTACCGTGCAGAGTACAAAATATGTAGAATAAATATATGCATTATAAGAAATTGACTAGTGGATTCTTATTAAAATCAAAAGCAAACTCATGGTGTAATGAACTCAATTACATAGAAAATAAATATTTACTACCTTTTCATTCAAGAAAAACTATAATTTCAATAATAAATAAATAAAGAAAAAATATAATTTCATACTGGAGTATTTAAAAAAAGAAACATCTGTTGCCCTATCAAACTTCTTTCCCCGTGATTCTTATAGTTATTTTACTTTATATGCTAGTTTATAAAGTATTTCGAAGAAAACTCATTTTGCCATTAAATAAAAATGACGTTGCACGGACGCTCTATGTATTGTGTATTAAATGTGACCACTTTGAGGTTTTGTATCTCAAAATTTCATGTGGGTTGAGCGCTTTAAATTTTAACCACACACGCAGATGACATACAATCACTCTTGACGAGCTTAGCCATTTTTAAAGGAACCGTCTAATCCGAAGAAGTACCTTGATAACCATTTTAATTATTTCCTATTTTTAAAACTTCCGAAATCAAAGGATGATTAAAATAGTTGAAGAATATTAAAAACTTAATGAAAATAATGAAAAATAACAAAATGTCGGTAAGTACGTGAGCTATTATTACTCTCTCGTTTATGAATGAGTTTGGATTATTTATAAACTAAATTAAAAATTCTAAGAATGTAATGACTTGACAGAAATGTCTGAAATTCCTCTTTTCACACAAGATCAATACTTACCTTGTTAAGGAACTCTTCTTGCAACTTCCTTGATTCTTTACCGACTTCCAAAGATATTGCTTCTTTAATCTTTTCCTGGTCACCTTCAGATCTCAATGCATTCCTTATTTTTGCTTCAGAAACGGTCTAAAAATATAATATATAGTCATGCCTTTTGCGTACTGTTAAAAAGTAACAATGTCAATTGTACATTCGTAAAGGGATCTCGGAGCGAATTACAGATTCCTGTATCAAATTTCTGATTATTTAAATTTATATTTAAGTTGCTTAAAAGTATTGCAGTCGCCCACTGTTTGCTATAAGTTAAGGAAAGTGGATGGCTAAAAGAATTACTAAAAATAAAAAATTAACGAAGAATAATATACAATACTAAAATGTCGATAACTACGTAATTCTGTATTGGTTCTGATGTCCCCTTAAGTGGTATTAAATGTACAACTAACAAGAAGAGTGCGTAACCTTTGGGAAACGGATCTTAACTAGGCTTTGAAAATCGATTTTTCGTACCTAAAAATGACTCCCGGTACCAGTAATTAGTTCTGATAGGCCCTTTTTCTCAAGATGTGGGTAATCTAATCAGAATAATGCGTTATTTTGTTGAAAAATTATGTCACTTCTATTGACTGTTACATTGCAAGTATTTATCATACGAAAACGAGAAAAAAAAATTATAAACATAGACAGCAAAAGCTAAAATTTAAGTTCTGATTCGTTGACAAATATTGATTTTTCAGTAAATTATAAGCAATCAAAGATAGTGTAAGGAAATGGTTAAAAACACGATCTACTAAATCGCTTAAAATGAATACCAATTTTGAACCACTTTTTTACGCTATCTTTGATTGCTCATATTTTTCTAAAAAATCAATATTTTTCAACGAATCAGAGCTTAAATTTTAGCTTTTGCTATCTATTTTTATAATATTTGTTGCTCATCTATGTATGATAAATCGTTGCAATGTAATAGTCAATAGAAGAAACATCATTTTTCAACAAAATAACGCATTTTTAAGACTAAGTAACCCATATATTAAGAAAAAGGGCCTATGAGAACTAATTAGTGGTACTGGGAGCCATTTTTAGGTATGAAAAATCGATTCTCAAAACCCAGTTAAGATTCGTTTCCCAAAAGTTATGAACTCTCTTTTGTAAGTACTATAATTATCATGCTTTGTAGCATAATATTCTTATAATTACCTGCAACTTCTCTAATTCTTTTTGCAAAAATGCTACTTTATGATACATATGTAAAACAAACAAATCGAACACCTCATCGGAAATTGATAGCTTTTTGTCGTGGATATTAATATTGGGGAAAAGAATATTTAATTCATCGTGGAACTTTTCTCGCGCACTCTTAACGCTCTTCCAGTATCTTTCAGTAATGTTTGCATTTGCAACTTCTTGTGAAAACTTCTTCTTTGCCTGATCTAACTCAGCTAATATGTTACTAATATTTCTTCTAGCAATCGTTTTCTGCCCTGCTGTTGCGTCGATTTTAGGATCGTCAATTGACTTGTGTAATGTTTTCAATGTTTCAACAGCCTCATCTGCTTTTTTCTCTGCCTCCTCTAATGCTTTAGTTCTTTTCTCCTGCGCTGATCTTAACCTGAAAGTAAACGATGGTAAATAAAAAAAATCAATTATACTTAATACGAGATTAGTAATATCCAATTAGGAAAACTTTTGGTTTTGTTTTTTCATTAAAAAAATGCAAAATATTTTTGAAATTTTGTACCTTTGATTTAATTAAGAATTTTTAACAAATATTAAAAAATATTAACGTTCCTTATAATATGAGAAACAGTGAAAAAATAAAAGTTTTAATTCAATTTCAAGTGAAATTGAATAAAATTTATACTTTGGCGTGCTATTAAATTCAAATATATTTACAAAAATAATTGTTTAATATGCACTTGAATATACCTATCCCAAATTTGATTTCCTACTGTAGCATCAGCACTTTCTACTACACTAATAACATCCTTATTGTAATCTTGTACTGCACAAGCTGCATCATGAAATGCTGTAATAGCTTTAGAGGCAAGTTCTCCACCATATCTTTCTAATTCGTGCAAATCAGCTGAAGTTTTTTCATCATCGGACTTCTTCACTGAAGGTGGTGCTGGTTTATCTGACACTAAAATGTAGATTTCATTTTTATTATATGTAATTAAAATAATTAATTATTTGTTAATTAATCATAGTTTAATCAATGATATTTTTTGCTCTGAAATGCAATGGCAATTAATATAAAATAAAAATTAAAAACATTTAATTCAAAAAGTAGATGTATTCATAAAAATGTATATGTTTATAATGTATATGTAATAAACACTTTCTTGATGCAAAAATCTGATATGAAATTTGAGTGGTAATTTCTGATATCCAATAAATTCAACACCTTATCAATATTTTATCATATCAAATAATTAATCATAATATGTACATACCAACTTCAATTTTTTCTCCTCTTTCTTTACTTAATCGAATTTCTGGTGGAGGTTTGATCTCAGAAGCTGCTGGTCGTTTTGGCGACAATTCAAGAGCTGATGGTTCGAAAGCAGGTTTTGGAGCTAAACACATGTTAAATGACGGGTCAGCCGTTTTATGTTAGTCACAATTTAGTGGAAGCATAATTTAGATTGTCAGCTGGCACTATCTTAAACATAATTTTATGATTTAATTATTACTCACAAAAAACAAATTTTGAACTCATATTTTAAACTATATAACTTTAAAACAAGTTTCTTTTAAAAAATCTAAAATATATTTCCTACACATTTTAATGACAACTTTTCTTTAAATCTTTGTTTTAAAATTTAAACTAAACAGGTATCAAATTTCATTTTTATATAACTCAATAATATATTATACAATTTTCTTAACTTAATATTCATGATTTTTAGGCTTTTAGAAAATGTTGTATATGAGTTCAATAGTAAGTACTAATTCTACCAAAACTAGATAAATAATGAAGTATGAACTAAAGTTAATAAGGAATGTGACAGGAAAAAGGATAAGGATAGGGGCTCACGTTTGAAATCTTCAGGATTCTTACAGTCAACTGTTTTTTTAATCTGACCTGGCTGTGTAGATCCACCTCCGAACAGCATCTCCACGATCCTGAAATAATATATAAAAATAAGCATCAAGAGTAACAGACTTAAACTTTTTTTACATTTTACACTAACTTATTTTTCAGTGATTCAAGGTAATTGAGAATGTAATCCAAATAACTCTGCTCTTCTTGAAAAATAATTCTGATAGCTTTATCTGTTCCTGGAATCCATTCTTCCAAGGTTTCTCTAAAGTCTAAATCATTTTTAGCATAAGCTAATACTCCAATTGCTCCTGCTGTTATTACTCCTAAGGTTAAGAGGGTTCCAGTTCCTCCACGAGATCTTCCACTATAAATTAATATAATTTATTAAGTAACTAAATATACTTGAATTTGTAATAATAATACTATGTAATTAAGAAAACATAAGCAAAAAGATTACTCATATTAATATTAATTATAAATTTGTTATACACATTGTAAATATTTAATACATACATAATAATACGATATAATTTCAAAGATAATATGTTATAAAGAAAATTCATTTTTATGTTTAAAAAAAATGATAAAAATAATTATAATTTCAGAAGTTTAATTATGAAAATATTGTAGAAATACATTAATATTATTGAATTGTCATGCATTTTGTTACAAGCTGAAATGAACAAAAATCGAAAAGCAACCAGAACCAACACCTATGAACATTTATCAATACCTTCTTGATTCAGTCGAATACCTATGAGTACATAATCTAGATGTAAGAGCAACATCCTTGAGTAGCCTAAAAACATACTTGTTTAAATCTAATATTCCTTAAAATTTTACCACAAATAACTCATTTATATTACAAACTCATTGCAAAATTATTATTGATATTTTAAAAAAGAAGAAATGATCTTTAAAAAATGTTGTCATGCTTAATTGAATTTAAACAAACATAACCTTCCCCAATTAAGAATATTGTTTCGATTCAATAATTTGTCCTTAAAAATAACTACGACACTCATAGCAAATTTCACATTCCAACAAAACCAGCTCATCAACACTTTAAAATCATATATTTGTGGAACCACTACACTGCTTAACCAAACTGACACTTCATCCATTGTCGAAAACTTGCAATTGGAGCTTTCGAAGAGACTCACCTGTCATCGCACTTGACTCTGGGTCTGGTCTCATAGTATCTAGCGGTGAGGTAGAGCCTTTCGCAGTTGTGCTTGTTAATCTGCAATAGAGCATGTTGCTGTCAGTCATAAAAAATACACATACTGGGAAATTATGTAAGCCATCTTGACACGCGAAATGCAACATTCACACCTTTCGCGGGCCAAATAATCAATGACAATAATTGTGACTCTCGTGCTCCTATCTGTCAATAAAAATTCATAAACAAGTCAAACACTTTCCCCAATAAATATTACTGAAAAACACATTCAAAACTCGGTTTTTCGTATGATAATCGTGCCTCAGGGAACGAAAACACGCGCGTGATCTAGTCACACTTGAGCTTTGCCTGCAATTTTCCCGTCCTATCATTACAAATCAAACACAACAAGTGGAGCACTAGAGTCGGAAAATATCGCCGAACATTATCGGCATACGCACCCGATTGAGATTAAGGCCGTTGACGGGGAATTTCAGCCCGACTCGGAACATCTTCTCTCGGGTGTCTCGCGCGCGGGGGATGGCCGGTGTCCCTCGTCGTCGGCTGCACGTTCGCCGAGGAGCTCAAAAAGGGGAACGACGGCACGCACGCGCGCGCGACGCCCCTGAGCAAAATCAGCTGGCTGCAGCGCCGAGAGCAGATAATATGTTGCGCCTCGTCGCAGCTGCGCTTAGAGGTAAGCTTGCGACGATTTTTTTTGGGTTTCTCGCGTCAATGAGTTCGGATGCGATGGAGTGCCATTGCGAAACATAGGGGTGGCTTGACTTTGAGCGAGTTTGCGATTTTTTCCGGTGTATTTCCAAAACTTTGAGGTTAGTTCGAGGAGAGACGTTGGTCGGCCATGTTTTGGTTGCTGAGCCGCGGAACGCGCGGGATCCGGTTCGACGTTGTTTTGGCGCGATTTCGAATATTTGTTATCTAAGACACCGAATTGTAAAAATTTAGAAAATTTGTTCACTATGAAGGTAAAGCGTAGGTATTTATTATTATGTAAGTACCAGATTGTATTAATAGTTTTAAATTATTTTCAGGAAATGCTGAAAGGGTCCTTTCTGCAAGTGTCACCAATGCTGTTGGTACAAAATCCAGTCTCCTTTTAACACAAGTCCGATGTCTAGGTGCTTTAGCAAAGCAACTTAAATGGCAAGACAATTCAAAGGTGACAAGTACTGGCACAAATATATTAAGGTATTATTTTTATATTAAAAATAGTTATTGTATTGAATTTTCTGTTCTCCAGAAAAATATTTTTAGTAGATTTTGAGAGAAATGGGAATACTTAGTTTTACATATTTCAAACTTAAATTAAATATTTATTGATTACCTCATGCTGCAATATTTTTTCTCAACAGTAATATAGTAGTTAAAAATAATTTAAATTGGTACACCTGTTTTTCAGTAATTCATTGAACAAATTGTTGGAACCAAAAACGCAATTATCAGTTGTACCATGTAGAACAGTTATAAGATTCTCACTAAGAAAGGGTAAACGAAAAACTGTTAAAACAGTTCTAAGAAGGTTCTACAGATTAAACTGGTAGGTTTATTGAAATTTATATTGCAAATATTTTTTGTTATCTTTGCTAGTCAATGTAAAAATATTTTCAGGGGAATCTGGATTCGTACTATGGCTGGTCGTCATAGACATTTATGGAAAAAATCAGCCGCTAGAAGAAAGAGGCTTCAGCGACATGTATTCACAAATGCAACACAGTCGTATATGCTAGATAAAATGGTAAACAAATTCTGGAAACGCCCAAAATATTATGTTGATGATCCTTATGAACCATATCATACTCGAGAAGAGTTTTGGATAACTCGAAAAAAGCCTACACCTCTGCCAGAAGAATAATATAAGTTATCAAAATAATATTGTTAATTAAACTTATCACCAAATAAATTTAATTTGTTTTTTTTTGTAATCAGATTAGCTTATGTAATTTTCTATAAAACTAAATTACTTTGAGCTCTTAACCTATAAAATACACTTTTATTTACTGATTTAATGATTTGGCATGATCAAATAAATTTCTTTTCATAAAATATCTAAAAGAATTTGATTCTTCTTTTAAATAATTCTAAATATTTAAAATAATTCTTTCATTCTTATCATTTATAAAAATTTGTCATAATAATACAGTTATAGATACAAAATTCATTTAGGTATGTTACATGTATAAGTAATGTTAGCATTATCAGCCATTTATAAATAAAACTATGATTAAATATTAGCAATAATTCTGCACACATAAAGTTATTATAATGGATAATGGAAGTAGGTTTATATCCAGCAAAATTTTCCAATTTATTTTTTTTAAACAAACGTAAGTAAAATCGTAATAATTGTGTAGTGCACATGCTTAACATTTAAGGTGATGCGATGCCCATGCTATTACTCAATTCTCGGTTCCCGTTTTTCTCCTTCAATTTTAAACTTTTTGAAAAAAACTCTTTGACACGTTTTAAGTTTAATAAAGAACTACAACGTATCAAAGAGTTTTTTTCTTAAAATTAAAAATTGAATGAGAAAAACGGGAACCAAATTTTGGGTAATAGTGTCAGTATTGCATCACCTTAAGGGGGTTCATCCAATCAGGAACGTATCAAGAATCAATGTCACCCCGCACTGCGCGCACAGGCTTGCTCGCATGGGGCCCCCCACTCTTGTAGTCAGAGCGCGTGTTTATACGGGACTGACACATACACATAGCTTCGTGCCGTCTGTGAGCGTGCACACAGAGCGGCGCTCGTCTGTGTGTTCCCCCACCGCTCCAGCGTCGTCTGCACGCGCTGCCGTACACCTAAAATTCCATACTTTCAACTACAATATCTTAAAAACGGTGAAGCTAGGATCTCTGAACTTGTAATATGATATTCTAATTATTGATCTTAATAACATATTAGTTTTTCAGACAAACGCTAAATGTATCTTTGAAGTTATAGACTGAATCGATCTTTCGCGCGTGTGCGTCCCATAAGACGCCGTGTTAAAATGCTCAAATTTGACAATTAATATCTCGATAACGGTGAAGCTAGGCTCTTTTTTGTGAGGATATCATATAGATAATGATGTCAGGTACATGTGAAAAAAGTTTCAAAGACTTCCTAAATAAACTGAAAATTGGATGAACCCCCTTAAACAAATTTGATGCAAAACTATCAGCTTATTAGTCTGGTTGATCAGTGCGAGAACACGTGGGCGTGTCTAAAAACGGACATCGACATTGGAAAGTGCGTGATAAATTAGAAAAAATAATAGTATATTACGCAACTAGAGAGGTATAAAGAGTTGGCCAGCCCAGAGCACGTGTAAATTGCCACCAGAGCCGAAGGCGTGGGTGGCAAACATACTCTGGGGTGGCCTTCTTTATCCCCGTATTGCGTATACGATTTTTCACCATACCCGGGCCGAAAATACCACATTCACGTTTTTGAGCCAGGAGCGAAAGTGGTACTTTCGGCCAGGGTATGGTGAAAAGTCTATAGAGAAACTCCAAAGTGCGAAAAGAAAAATTTGAGAGTGGGGGTATGAGATGGCGACCTAACCTATGGATACACATCGTGAATGACGATCGAAAACAGACAAGCCTGTACCGTCTGCGTGTGACGTAATGCTTTGCCCTCCCTCTCACGCCGTCTGTTTTTCTCGCACAATACACTCCAATTTCTAATTTTGCACGTATGCCGGCAAATCGATGCGGATGAGCGGTGGGTTGCCGAATTTCGTCCAACTCGGTCCAACTTGTTTTTCTCCGATATGTTATTCTACATAAAAATTTTGTACAGAATACAAGTATGTTCATTACAAAATGGCAAACAAATTGAATGGAAGTGCCTTTTTCGAATTTCTTTGCTAGAATAACAATGTATGGTCTAGCTCTAAATTTCAGACTTTTTAAAGCTATATATCATACATTTCTAAATGACAATATTGTTATGTTAATCCAGTATATATGTATGGTATTATAATCTTAACTTCAAATCGTCTATTAATAAAATCATATCAGTTGATTAATTTTTTGTATTGAAAAGACCCTCTCAAACATTGCGATCTTGATAACAAAGATAGCACTGCATTTTTGCAGCCCCAAGTTATCTGACAGCGATTCATTCCATTGCGGAGCATTTAAAAAATTCAAATAATCGAACGCTCGGAAACGTATATACTTGCTCCGAAATGAAAATCTTTTATAGGTTAGCTCACAATTCTCTCCTCAAACTTCCCAGCCATCCCTCAACTTTATCAATCCCAAATCTCATCCCAATACCAATAAGAACGTAAACTAAATCCCTTGAAAAAGCCGTACAACAGCCGATGCCGAAAACTCTAGGGCGAAAAATTCGTCGGGCCACGAGACGTGACTCGTGCGTGCCCCTTCTCCCCTGCTTTAGTCAGCACAGCATATATAGTAGCCCGAACGAGCGAGAAAGAAAGAGAACACCGCATCGCACGCGAAGCTCGCGCGCGCGCCGGCTAGTCTCCTCTCGTCCTTTGCGGCGAGCTACACACACGCTACTTGCTGCTGTATTATCTATCTCCTATTTTTACCGGACCTCCGAAATTTAAGTACTTAATTTACTGCCACCCGCGCAGGAAGGCTGCGCTTCCACCGTCACGAGGCGCTGCGCGCGTGACACATACACCGATATAATTTGCTAGATAAGTGCCTACCTACACGTAATCGCGAAAAAATCGCGTCGACGAGGAGGAGATAGAGATAGATTAAGTGAAAGAGAGAAAGAGAATAACATGTCACTGAACGGAAAGCTCCGCCAGCTAGCGCACCAGAGCGCCGTCGTCGAGGGAGCCGCGCGTTGGATTGCCGCGCGCGTCGCCTGCCGGAACTTCTCCGTGAGCAGCGCTGCTAACATGAGGTGCGTACATCACATACACATACGATCCATTGTTGTTTTTCACCTGCCCGCGCGTGACCCGGAGACTCTACTACATTCACCGGGGTGACGCACAGCAGACACGCCGGGCTTCTATTAGTACTTAAGGAGTTTTCGTTGTGAATTTTCCGGAATTGTCGTGGCTGATGTTTGGGAGGAGTGAGCTATTATTTCTCGGGGAAGTGCTGGGATGATTGGTCGGTGTCGTACGAGATTATGCGGTGATATTGTACACGTCGCTGTGGTGGGTGGTTGAGAGGGGATAATTGGGACTTTCACCCTAACGCCGTAAAAGCATGACGCGAGTGGTATAATGAAAACCTCGAATAGTCTTGGAATGATGTAAATATGCTGTTATGTAGTGATAAAGGCTTTGTTCATTCGTACTTTTGCTACATAGTGCTGCCAGTCGCTAAGTCGGTTTTACAAAAATTAATGTTCCGTAGATAAAAATTTACACACCTCGTCGCCATTGAATGTCGATTCACATTTAGCTAGAAATTAAATCATATCATACGACCGTCTGCTTGAACTTGTATTTCGATTGTTTAATTATATAGTTGAATGTTTTCGTTGAAGAATTTCGTTTACTAATATGTATAAATAATACTTATAACTACTCTTTTATCATCTTTGTAAAATAAGCTTTGTAAAATGGAAACTAAAATCTCGTTAAATAACTGGATTTACAATGGTAATTGTTATCAAGTAGTCGTTGTTGTTGTTATAGCAATATTTAAACAATTTTTTTTAAATTACTTTTGTTGGATAGTCAGTATATTTTCAACGAGGTTAATTTTTATCATTTACTTGTATAATCTCTCTGTTTCTGCTAAATATTGCGTATCTTGACAAAGCTTAAACAAATAAAATTTTCAAATATCATTATAGTGTTTCGAAATGTACAGATGTTTCCAAAATCGGAAAATGAATTATGAACGAATTGATCAATATTTGATGGCCAATTTCAATGATAATTACACTAGGTTAATTATAGAATCGTATAAATAAAACCTGCACAATATCTTAGGTAACAAAGTAATGCAGTTTATGATAAATATTTTATTCAGTTTAATATATTAAGGAAAACCACTTTTAAACGCAGTATTTACAAACTTGTATCTTATATAATCCAACATATAAGCATGCAATCTCATGAATCTAAATGACTTTTCTAAAATCAATAGTTATCTTGTAATGAATGTTCGTTGATAATTTTACATTTTCAATCATTAAGTAATTATTTTGTCGTTTCGTTTTCGAATAATTATTAATTAAGTAAAATTTTTATTGTCGAGTTTTCATCAATAGATTTATTTGGTAACGCCGATTGTGATTATAATCATACGACATCGATCATTATCGATAAATATAATAAATTAGATAAAAATTATACAAAGTTGTGTATACATTGTTCATACTTATTCACTCTTTAAAATGATTCACCGACTTGCATTAATATAGTTCATTAAAATCAGTTACTTAAACACTTATAATATTACATGTAATTAATACTGAAATTCATCCATAGTTGAAATATATAGCACTATAAAATAAATGGTATTGTATTTAAATTTAGTTTTTAAAATATTTCTAGCACGAAACCGGAATATTTATATCGGTAATGTTTTGAAACTAAACAGTTATGCAGTTCAATGGGTGCGCGAAAAGGGGAGTGGCAACTGTAAATCATATCAATAACCAGCTCAATATAAATTTTAGAGAATATGTTAATTTTAGGATAGTAATAAGTTTTGTACGTTGGAATTAAAATATAATAGTAGACCACACCCTCGACGATCTTGCGAGTTATTGCATCTTCTTTCACGTGCGCTCCAAGATATCGATTATTCCATGTGGACAAGCCATTTCTCAATTTTTGTTTGCGTCAACAACATCTGGCGCTTAAAACTTTGATCTTTTGATTCAAACTTTTACCCGGCACGTCAACACCAATATCAATTTGTAACGCAATCGTAGACTAATTAACGCGCTAAAAAAAGAATAACGTCTCGAGAAAGTTTTACGAGGACTTGATTAAAGGGCATCGATGTTTTGTTTCTCCTTTTTTCTCGGTCGTTGGCCCAGAATTACAAGGTCAAGGTCAGATAAGGGCTTCTACGCACGAGTTTGTTTTTATGGATCTGCCCAGGAGGGTTGACGCGGGAGGGAAAGTGTATAATCGGGAAAAGGGAGGCCGGAGTAGTGAGAGGATAAGTGAAGCGGATAGCTTAAAGAAGAATCTCGTTGAGGTTTCCTTATTGAAGAAACCATTTTTTGTTTTTTTTTTGTCTATTTTTTTCTGTCTACTAATTGTTTAAAAACATTTTAAAACATTGAACTTTCCAAACATTATTACAACAAGTTTAATAAAAAAGAAGATCGTTTAGAGATTGTTCTAAACACCAAATTAAATTAAATTGAAAGCAGCTCGTAAAGAAATGAAAATTTTCAAAGTGGTAATCAATATGAGAGTAAGTCACTGCAATCCAGTCATGCGAAAGTAGACAGATGAATAAAACTGTAGGGGGTTTAATAGTACAGGCTGATCTTGTTTGTTAAATTGAATCACTTCATCCAAAATTATTCAGGTAATCCAATATCTATTTGTATACCTTGCATTATTTTTGGTTCATATTTTTTTTAAATAAAGAAAGTTGCTTTTTGTAATTTTCTAAGTATTCTGTTGTTAAAAATCGTAATCATTGTCGTAAATATCCTTTTATGCTAAATAACGTATTGTTGATGTTTCAATATTTTTATCATATCACATTTTTATAAGAAAAAGTTTCTTATGTATTAAAAGTTATCTTTTTTTAATTATAAATTTTACATCATTTATAAAAAAGTTTTAGATAAAATATATACTTATTTTAAGTCGACAATCATGGGAGACTTAACAGCTTTTAGACACCAGTTCATAAACTCTGTAAATCAAAATCAGCTACGGCGGGGTTTTCCATCGTATTAATCATCAATGCGTATATATTCAGTTTCAATCACCTAATATTTTATTATTCCGTTCTTCTTTAATTATAAATAATAGTGTCCAGACATTGAGTGTAATTGGCATTGAGTGAATGTCCAAAACATGATTCTTATTACGAACGTATTCTTATAATATATATTTCTGAAATTTATACAAATATTAGGAAAGTTGTATTAATTATTATTTATTGAGTTAGATAAGATTGAGTAAAACAATATCATTCTTTTGATTGTAGTACATAAAATAATTTCATAGAAACTTCATTATGAAAAAAAAGCTTTTATAAAAATATGGAAAAAATTATTTCAAAATAGATTCCAAGTTTTTTAAAAGACAGCCAACAGAAAACTTTTTCAAATAAGCCAATTTTTAATGTGACAGTTGCAAATATTAAAGTGTTGAACATACTTATTATAATTTATTTGACTCATACAAAGTCGACATACTACTTCGACTATTAATTATTATAATTTATTGTTACGTCCAGGTTGCGTAAAAAACCCGACTATTTGTTTCGTAATGAAACGGTTTGCTCTGTTTCGAGCCTAGGCCTATTTCATCCTAATAGCTCGAGATTGAGCCAGATACCTATACACTAATCAGGGAGGATATTGGGCAACAAAGGGCGCGTTTGGTATCCATTCATCTTTGTTTTTTAAAAACCAAACTATTATTATTTAAATATTTATTAGTAGAATATATTTGCTAAAACGGTCGCTTTGAGCCCATACCTAGTATTGTATATTCACTAATATATTTAATTCAAATTTTAAAGGATATTATTTTAACCATTAGGGACTATCGTTTCTACATATAGTGTAAAGGTTATAATTTTGTGGACTCTATTCGAAAATTGCGAGTTAAATTTTACAAAAAATGAATGGGGAAAAATATTGGCAAATGTTTCTATTCTTTCTAAAATGTATATGTAAGATATATACGTTTTTCTTTTAGTACTTACGTTGGTGAATGATGTTCTTCTGCTTACCCCTCGGTGATTACGAAACGTATAGAGTGAAGCGAAATGGAATCAAATGAAATGAAGAAAGGAAAAATAACACCAAGCACACTTGAAAATTTTGTTTTAATCTTAAATCTCTATTTAAATCTTTTAATAAAACTTAGTTTAATTCTGATTCTGAAAACCCGAACATGAAAACGTCGGTGAGTAGCGGCTCACATGGGGTCGGACCGGCCACTCCTTGAAAAATTGAATAATAATAACCTGAACATGATAATTCCGGGGAGAAGCGGCGCGCATGGGGTCGGACCGGCAACTGCTTGAAAAATTATTAATGAAGAGGTAGAAAAACTTTAATTAACTAATAATTTCAATAATTTAGTTGTTTTACATTGTAGATATCAAGAATATAACAATTGTGGTTAATATTAGTATGGTTAACACAAGTGTTAGTAAAAATTTTGTTTATAAGTATATTTATATAGATTATAAACTTACTGAGAGGCATTTTCATTAATTATTTAACTTAAACGTCAAATTCTAACGATAAAACATGGTTTATATTGTAATATTTTATATTTAAAATATTTAATAGCCAAACTTTACTTTAATCATAAATAATGGACATTATAGAATAAAATATTTAATATACTATATACTTGCGTAGAAAGCGATTACAAATATTCCTAAGAATATAAGATTTACAAGCTTTACAGTATTTTAAATTTTTTAATTACATATCTTCTATTACTAACAATGTTCTATTGGGTATTTAAATTAATATAAAAGTATTCCAGTTTTATTATAATTTTAAAAGCATTTTGTTCTAAAAGAAACAACTAAATTAAACAAAGATTTGCTCTTATAAAGCGATAACGAATATTCCTAAGAATATAAGATTTACAAAAATTATTTAATTTAGCTGTACAAGTGAAAATAGGAATTTTAAATGAATTTTTCTAGTATTTTCGAGTGGAAAATTTCCAACTTTCTATAGACAGGAGTTGGGAATATCCAAGGAAAAAAATATTTCTTTGGACATTCACCACTAAGCAAGATTTTCTCTTCGACGGTGCAATAAACCTTTGGACGAAGCCAAAACACGAACATCAGCCTGCGCTTTCGCTATAGCTATCGACGGTCGAACCTTTTATAACCTAGACCTCGGCTAAGTTTTCTCCTCGCAAAGATCGTAATAAAAAAAAAAAAAAAAAAAAAAATTGTCCGCTTCCCTATCTTGCTAAAGAGCATGACGTAACATTATATGTCAGTTTTTGCTAGATTTTTTTTATTAACACGGCCTTTCTTTAAATAAAGTGGAAATACTAACAATACATTTTACATGCCCTAAAACCCGTTTCATCGAATCAAAGATATGTAATAACAGTGCACATGACGTAATTCACAATACTTATCTTACATAAATGCAATTGTTGCACTTATTGGCGAACGTCGTTAAATATGGCACTGAAAAAAGTTGTTATTGTCATACAAAATTTAACAGTATAAAGCTTGAAAAAAAAAACAAAGAAAAACAGTTAATTAATGCTACATTTTCTAAGAAACATTCATTAAAGAATGTCTTAATAATTCATGAGATTTTTTTTTATTTCTTTGACAAATTTCACATATCCATACATCATTTTATAAACATTTTATTAACAAGAAATTCAACGAAAACTTTATACGTAAAACCAATATTTTTTAAGATATTTAATAAAATTCTTAAATAAACGATTTATGTTTCTCATATATTCTTCAAAACTGTAAAAACAATTTTGGGTAGTGAACATTCATGAATTCTAATAAAAATGTCATTATCAAATAGATGAACTCAGAATTAATCACAATTTTATGCGTTTTAGGTTTGTACAGTTCGTGAATAAAAACGGCGGCCCCCAGCACCTGGGGGTGCAGCTGAAGCAAGGTGGAGACATAATTGCGATCTCGGTACTTAATTCACGGGTCCCCAACACTCTGAAGAAGTTCCTCGAGGGCGGAGAAGAGTTTCTGAAAAAGGCAAAGAGGTAAGGTATTACAAGCCCAAAACTCGTTTGTAAAGCGCGACGATTCGTCAGTTCGTTGTAAAATTAAAAAATATTTACAAAGCGATTTTTTAACGACCCATTGCAATGTCCTGTCTATGCTTAATAAATTCTGTAAACTGGTTTTTATTTTGGTTCACAGTCTCATTTTATTTTTTCTCATTGATTACTATATGTAAATGGAGATCGGTTGATTACGAGATAGAAAACGAAAAATTCATTTTTTGTTTCATAGATATAATACGAAATTATTTCAATATAAAATATGCTTTTAAGAATCAACACTGATTGATGAATTTCATAGAAATATTATTGAAGGTTAAATATGCTTTAATAGAAATTAAGAATCAATCAATTTTCTCTTAATACTTATTCCACAGAAGAATAAGAATAAAACCTTTTCAGGGCTCATATATCATTATTGATATATCTCAGAATTTTGTTAGATAATTTATATTAGTGTATTCACATTTTCTAATAAAAAAAATTGATTTAAAATCTAACGAAAACTGTAACGAGTTACGTATCTTGTTTACATATTCCAGTTTATATCAGTCCTTGTTAGTACCAGTATGAATCAAAATGAAGACATAGCACTATTATTATTATGTACTACTATTATCAATCAAAATTGACAATATTTATACTATAGATAAAATGATAAAATGAAATATACTGCTCCAGTGTGTAAAAAGCATTTAATTTTTGCTCTAGGAGCGATGACTTCGATTTAAAAGCTGAAGTTGAAAGGTCAGTCGGCTCGAAAGTATTTCCAGATATATAGACAACTAGAGTCAGATTTTAACCGTAATTAAAACGCATTAAAACTCTTTTATGACAGAGGTGTTATTTTTCATACTTACTATACTATATGTTTCCTTGTTTTTGATTGTCCTGTATTTATTGATAGCGTTACTCCCATTTTAAAAATAACATCGAAGTTGGCCTGGTGAAATACAAGTTCAACTTCGTTTTTGTGATGCTGTCTTTAATTATTGGCATTTAAACAGGCCAAATACCCGTTTTGTATAATCGACAGCTTTCACCGTGACCTAGTTACATTTTGATAAAGGAGGGCATAATGTGTCTCTTAAAATCGTTAATGATTCAACGATAAACATAATTACTATCATATGACCACAAATTAAATTCTATTTAACAGAAATTTCGTTAAAATTTTGAATTTATTATACCTGCAGATGTTTCGTACAAGTTTTAACTACTTTTATTATAAAACAAATTTTGTGAAAATAATTAAATTTTCCGTGTTATAATCATATCAAGCTAGTATTTTTTAAATTTATATATATTAGTGATAGAAAGAATCATTTGTCCCAAAGTCTACGGCTTAACTGTTAATGACTGAATTTGAATCAGAGTTTTTGACTGATAGAGCGACACCATTTCTTAACTGTTAAGGAGTGGTTCGTTAAGGCAAAATACATATTACTTGACAATCAATATTTTTACAATAAAAGTAATCGGGTAACAGTATTAACTGTTAATGAATATTTCTTAACTATTAAAAGATATTCATTTAAGTAAAATATCATGAAAAATTATTTCGCAAATGAACCGCGCATTTCCCTCAAATAATTATTTCTATAAATATAAATCTACAGAGAAGACAATTTATAAAAGTCAGTGTTTAAATAATTTTTTTTATCACTATTTAAGAACAATAAAATATTGAAAATAATATTAAATAATGTTACTGATTGAGTCTAATAAGATTATCAGCAAATAAACGCATGAAAGAACTATACTTTTGAAAGAAAGACTATTTCGAAGAAAGTCTAAGTTCTGAGAAAGTTTGTTTATGATAAAAATAGAGAAAAAATAGAGACAACGATCCTATCGTTTGAAAACTTAAGGTACATTTCCAAGTTATTTATAATAGAAATAAGGCATTTTATCCCGATTGTCATTAACAACTTTGGTTTATGTATAGTATATCTTTAAATCCGTATTAACACCTTTTTGTTCATAATACCGCGTACCCACACACAAACTCAGCTACCCACATGCCTGATTCATCGACATTTACGGTAAACATACCTCTTATCTTATCGCACCGCTGCGCAAAAGTCCCGCTTGCGGATTGTTTGCATAAGTATGTGTTCCCCTATTTATGTCTGCAGTCGCTGCATATATTTCCAATGTACCCTTCCTTCAGACCCTTTTTCAAAACTTCATCTCCCTTTCACGCCGTGATGTAAAACGTTGCAGGATAGTGGCGGAGGGCCGGAGCGTCATACCCGAGAAAGACGTGACGTTTCTGCCTCCAGTTACGGGCATGGACAAGCTAGCCTGTGTCGGCCTCAATTATAGCGGCCACTGCAAGGAGCAGAATCTCGAGCCGCCCGCCAGCCCTGTAATTTTCAGCAAGTTCCCGAGCAACGTTGTCGGGCCCTACGACGACATTCACCTGCCTACAATATCCGAGGTAGGTGGAATATTTTTTGAGCGATTGTTTTGGCAGTCTTGGGGCTGGAAGATTTATTCTTTTGAAAAACATTTAAGCTCTTAGTATGTTATACTTTTATGAATAAGAAAACTATAGAATTTTTCAAATATTTGGTGAAATATTTTTTTTTACTAAATAAATATTTAAAAAATTTTGCAATTTTGACTTAACAAGTATTTTAAGCTTAAATTCTCACAAGATTCTTACAACATTTTACATATTAAATATATAGACATAGTTTTTTTATGAGAAATTTTTTCTTTTTTTTTCCATGTTGGTAGTGTGTTATTTTTATTCGTTCGAAAACCCCAGCACCGCATACTATTTTTAGAAATAGGCAAGTATTCATTGCGTAACGTGTTAACAAACTTATCTTTTTATCTTCCAAGAGACTCTCGAAATATTCAAATTGGATTCATTTTTGATGCACATCTGAAATTTTAACTTCATAAGATTAATTTACAATATAGGTAATTTAAGTAATTATTCCCAATTTAAAGAATTCAGGACTGAGGCTAAATGTTAAGTAATTTAGTATTTAACTTTTATTTTTACTGTAGTTACAATGTCTTTTGTCATATGTTATTTTAGTGAGGTACTTTTGTTTTCAAATGGCATCATACAAAAAGTACTTAAAATAATTACTTGAAAAAGTTTTCATGACTTATTTATAGATTACTAGTGTCGTTGGATCTATTAAATAAAATAAAATGTTAAGGTATATTTGGACAATAAAATTAATCTTAAAAATTTTTTTTTTAATAACAACCTTCAAATTATCATTTTTACTCTGTTTAAGACAACAATGATCCTACATTTCAATTATACAACTAAAAGAAACACAAAATCCACCCATTGCAACGCTCAACAACTCATGCAATTTCGAACTATTTTGCAGAAAGTCGACTGGGAAGCCGAATTGGCAATCGTCGTCGGCAAGAAATGCAAAGGCCTGAACAACCACGAGGCGGAGGACTGTATCTTCGGCTACACGATCGCCCAGGACCTGTCGGCCCGCGATTGGCAGAAGGGCAAGCGTAACGGCGGCCAGTTTCTCCTCGGCAAAGCCATGGACGACTTCTGCCCGCTAGGCCCGGTCGTGGTGACGAAGGAGTCCATCGCCGACATTAATAACCTCAGCGTCAAGACGTGGGTGAACGGGCAGTTGAAGCAGGACGGCAACACGTCCGAGCTCATCTTCAAGACGAACGATATCGTTGCATATCTGTCACAGTGAGTTTATTTTTGGTTGGACTTTGGTGTGTGGGTCGGTAGGAAGTTTACTTTGTTTTTGAAAAGTATATGTGACAAATAATAAGGATAATATTTAGTTAATGTTTTACGAAGAAATTGACGGACATTCATTCTTTTATTTGTTTAACAATTTTCTGCGCATTTATTTTTACATACCTGTGTGTGTGTGTGTGTATGTGTGTGTGTGTGTGTGTGTGTGTGTGCGTGCGTGTGGGTGGGTGCGTGTGTGTATCTGTGTGTGTGTGTGTGTGTGTGTGTGTGTGTGTGTGTGTGTGTGTGTGTGTGTGTGTGTGTGTGTGTGTGTGTGTGTGTGTGTGTGTGTGTGTGTGCGTGCGTGTGGGTGGGTGCGTGTGTGTATCTGTGTGTGTGTGTGCGCGTGTGTATGTGTGTGTATAAATATTTTTCTCTATTATATTGTAATTTAGATAAAGTTTAAAAATAACTTTTTTTGTAATACAAATGCACATAATTTTTCTTCAGGTTCTTTACGCTTCTGCCGGGTGATGTCATTCTCACTGGAACTCCAGCTGGAGTTGGTTTCACACGTAATCCACCTGAGTTCTTAAAGGTTTGTTTAATGTTGTATGTGAATTGTAGTAAATTTTAAAAAATTGTAATAATTTTTCAATCATTGAAACTACAATTGATTGGCAGTAGATAAATTATAAAACTTTCATTATAATAATATGTATGACAATAATGCAAGCTTTTTATAATTTTAGAATGGAGACGTGCTGGAGACCGAAATTGAGAGCATCGGGCGTCTGAGGAACAATGTTCTCTGATGCCACGATGAGAGCAACGTGTACAGCGAGGAAATAACCAGCTATAATCACAAGGTCTCGGTTCGCGTCGGGAACCACTGATTGATGCCTTTGTAGCCGTTGAGAATACAAAACGGAAGAGAGAAAGAGAGAGAGAGAGAGAGAGAGAGAGAGAGAGAGAGAGAGAGAGAGAGAGAGACGTTGAAATACTCGAAAATTTTGTGTCCTTTTTAAATGGCGTATTCGTGGGATGATTTCCAGTCGATGTACTTTTATAGGCGATATCCAGGTTAACATTTACAGGACTGCAAACCACCAATCATGATAAGGTTTCGTCAAAAATAAAGATATCATTGCATAGAATGATCGATGTTTGTAAAACCTTGTAGATTTTTTATTCGTATGGATAGTGTGTTGAAAATGTACGCGCTAATTGTTCGACTGGAACATTAAATTTATAATTCAAACGTTCATGCAAAATAGTTGTTTGTACAATTCATTGGCATTTTAAATATTGTTTTATACTGTAAAATAAAGAGAACAAGATTTTAAGCTTGAGACTTGATAATTTTTTTACCATTTTTGTTAAATCCTAAAACCAACATATTCATTAAAAAATTTGAGAACAATTTTTTGAATCTGCAATCACAAAATGATGCTGTTTATTACTTTTACAAGAATGATAATCGTGAATTATTTGCCACTTATTCTACAAATTTGGAATAAAAGGGAAAACAAACTTTTTCAAGTTTTTAAAGTATTTATAAATGTATTGTACCTAAAGTTAAACAATTTTCCTAACAATTACCGAACGAATGATTTATACAGTTTTTAATTAATAAAAAAAAATAAAAATGTCTGAATATATATGCAAAACCAAAACATATCACTGCTCTTCGCAATAATGCACTCTACCATCGTACCAAATTTCAACTCAAGATTTAAAATCGTCTGGAAATGGCATTCCAACGAAATTTTTTATTGGCTTGTAAATTTTATTCAAATGCCATTTTCAGACGATTTCGGTAGAGTGTATTATTGCAAAGAGCAATGATGTCTTGGTTTCGCATATATCCTAACATATGTTTTTGAATTAATTAGAAACAGTATAATTCGCTCAGTTGGTAACAGTGGACGGCAGAGGCCATTTTATTTCCATTGTATGGTAATACCTACGGTTGAGCAATAATTGAGAAATTTCTATATTACCGACGGGCAATCGAGCAACTTACCTTCAGAGTAATAATCATGAGAAAAGATAAATGTATAATTTTGAAATCTTGAAAGATGGCACTAGTAAGACTATCTAAAAAATATTCGAAAATATAATTAATAAAATTATCAAGTTTTAAAACAATATTAGACCGATCCATATTATTTTTCTGTAAAGCTATAATTTTGAATGTTTAATCACTGTCCTGGTAAACAATTTATAAAATTGTTATCTTTAAGCACCAAGGATCTCTGTTAAGCATCACAAATTCAAGCAACATCATTACTATAACTCCATTAATAAAACTCATAATATTATATCGATAAAGATTCCTAGCGTTTTTTATAAGTGCTTAGTACAGTAGCTAAATTCTGTCTACAAAAATACATATATATTGTTGATTCTTTAAACATTTAGTTAATTCACTGATTAATTTCACTTACTTTTTATTTTTACTTACGTATTTAATTCATTATATTCGACAACTCTATAGTCAATATCAAAGAAACATTTGTTGTATATTTATTATAACAGCACCTCGAACAGCACGGAAATAAATAGCTTAAATGATATTTCATCCTCTTCATACTATAATATTGAAATTGGTTATGCACATTTTTTTGTTGTCTTTTTGTCTCTATGAAAAACTTTATTTCGTCAACACATTTGCAATATTTTGAGTTTTATATTTTTTGTAATAGCCTTTGTATTTTACCATAGCGCTTTGATTGTGTTGTATTATTGTTTCTTGTATGATCTAAACTTATAACTGATAATTCAAGGAATTGAACAAGAAGACAACAAAAATCATTAATTATACCAGTGATGGCCCCCCGGAGTTCGGAAACGGGAATTAATAACTAGATCTAGTTATTTTCTCCCGGAGTCAACTTCAAGGCATAAAATTTGCTATAGCGAGTGACCGAGTATAAACGCGACGTTGCCACGTGTATCGCAGGGTCAGGATAAGCTCCAGGGTTAGGCTGGCTCCACGCAGCTGATGCATCAGTGTTTTTGTTCTTTTGCATTATAGACTGCAGGTTATACTCGACTCGCGTTATTGCAGTGATAATAAGCTGAGAGAGAAAAGTCAGATAAGTATAACTTACTTTTTTAATTGTTTTGAGTATTTAAATAATTGTGGAAGCAATAAAATACTCAATACATTTTTTAACACGCTTAAATTATTCTTGAAATAGATACTTTGTGTGTATTTTATTTATTTCAGAAGATCGTACACACATAGTATATGGAGCAAAGAAGTATGAATTAAATAAATTACAACAGACGATAACAGACACAAGATCGAAAATAGGGAATCAAGATCTTTCAACAATTGTAAAATAGTTGTGCGAATGTCACAAAGGAGAAAATATTATCACTATTGACACGGATTAGAAAATCATCACAAAGCAAAGGCTGCATCAGGGAGCGATAAACACCATGCACTTTATGCAGGTATATTTATCCTTGTAGAACAATCTCCAGGATTAGGCTGGCTCCATGCAGCTGATGCATCAGTTTTTGTTCTTTTGTATTATACTCTGCAGGTTATACTCGACTCGCGTTATTGTAGTGATAATAAGCTGAGAGAGAAAAGTCAGATAAGTATAACTTACTTTTTTAATTGTTTTGAGTATTTAAATAATTGTGGAAGCAATAAAATACTCAATACATTTTTTAACACGCTTAAATTATTCTTGAAATAGATACTTTGTGTGTATTTTATTTATTTCAGAAGATCGTACACACATAGTATATGGAGCAAAGAAGTATGAATTAAATAAATTACAACAGACGATAACAGACACAAGATCGAAAATAGGGAATCAAGATCTTTCAACAATTGTAAAATAGTTGTGCGAATATCACAAAGGAGAAAATATTATCACTATTGACACGGATTAGAAAATCATCACAAAGCAAAGGCTGCATCAGGGAGCGATAAACACCATGCACTTTATGCAGGTATATTTATCCTTGTAGAACAATCTCCAGGATTAGGCTGGCTCCATGCAGCTGATGCATCAGTTTTTGTTCTTTTGTATTATACTCTGCAGGTTATACTCGACTCGCGTTATTGCAGTGATAATAAGCTGAGAGAGAAAAGTCAGATAAGTATAACTTACTTTTTCAAATGTTTTGAGTATTTAAATAATTGTGGAAGCAATAAAATACTCAATACATTTTTTAACACGCTTAAATTATTCTTGAAATAGATACTTTGTGTGTATTTTATTTATTTCAGAAGATCGTACACACATAGTATATGGAGCAAAGAAGTATGAATTAAATAAATTACAACAGACGATAACAGACATAAGATCGAAAATAGGGAATCAAGATCTTTCAACAATTGTAAAATAGTTGTGCTAATATCACAAAGGAGAAAATATTATCACTATAAGGATTAGAAAATCATCACAAAGCAAAGGCTGCATCAGGGAGCGATAAACACCATGTACTTTATCCAGGTATCTTTATCCTTGTAATACAAAACCATGATGCTCTACGTATTTGAAATTCTGAACGTTCATAATGAACGAAATATTAACTGAAAGTTTCTAATTTTAGTTAAAATTTGTTGGAGTGGTTTTAATGGTGAATGCAAGAGTGACAAGTGAAGAAATACAGTTATTATTGTTTTCTAAATGTATTATGTAGCCAAATTAAATCTTTTGTTTAACTCTCCAGTGAAATATATGTGGACATTTTTGTCAGTGTACAATAGTGCATAGTTTATCAATTTTTCTAAAAGTGACGGTGCTTAATAATCAACATAAATGATTAGAAAAAACTGTGGTGTGATATGTGATTAATTTATCAGATAATTATACGTGAGTGAAAAAGAAGCAACAAATATAAATTAGCATAGATTAAACATTGAAATAAATGATTTTGTTATGCAAAACCGTAATGCACTTCAGTGAAACTTTTATGGCAGTGTAGTAAAGTGCATAGTTTATCTATTTTATTAAAAGTATCATTTCATAGAAAACATAAATGAATGATTAAAACAAATTGAGTAGTATGATATATAAGAGACTTGGTTTTATGTAATTTACGTGTGAGTAAAAATTAAATAACTAATATAAATAGCATAAATAAAACAAACATTGGGTATTTGCGAAATAACTGTTTTTTTTTTTTTTAATATAAAACCCTAATAATCTTCAGTGAAATATCTGTGGGCTTCTCTGTTAGTGTAATAGAGTGCGTTGTTTATCTGGTTTTCTGAAAGTGTTTTTTAATAGAAAACATAATTGATTGAAATAAACCGAGTGATGTGTGATATAAGTGAATTGTTATAGGTTGTTATACGTAATCTATGGATTTAGAATCAATATAAAAGGAATCCGTGCAATGAGTTCATAATGTATAACATGAGTGATATAACATGAAACATTGGTGCTTTCCAATAAAATATATATTTTGATAAAAATCTTATTTACAGAGTGTAAATGATTAAAACGAACTAAGTGAAATTATAAGTGGTATTATATAAGTGAATCATTAGTTTGGTAATCTATGGAATCAGAATTAATATCAAAACACATGCTGATGAAAAGTGAAAGACTAATGTGAATTAGCATAAACGAAAAAAACATAGTGTGTTTGTGAATTATTTCTTTTATGTAGTTAGTTTTACTTTACAATTTTATTCTTAAAAATAACTTTTAATTAGTAATTAATTATTAATAAGTATACTGAAAATAAAAATTTGTTTTTTTCCTTTTTAGTTAGAAATTTTATCTGAATGACCTGGAAAATAAATACATCTGCAGATGGACTTGATATTGGAATTTGTACTTCGAGAAATTGAAAGACTCAAAAAGAGGAATATTTCAGATGAGACTAAAGTTAGCAGCCGCTTCCAGCAGCCACAAAACCACAACACAGACTTGTTAACAAATGAATATCAACGCACTCCCAACATCTCTAAAAATTGCTAAAAAAGTATCGTGACATGAATATGCTTAATTGTTTATTTATAAGTCCGTAATTGCAAAATTCGAGACGGCTGCCGGCAGATTACGCTCGTCTTTCTGCTGTCAAAATAAAACTAAGCCTGTTCATTGTCTACAAATGGATACACAGACCCTTAATGAGCCCAGAATGTTGCTCAGAAAGTTATAAAAAATGAACACATCCCATTATTTATTTATAAGCGTTTTATTGCAAAATTCGAGCCCGCTGCTAGCGTATCGGATCCGTTTTTAGACTGCGAAAATAAAACTTGGCCTGTTCATTTTCTATAAATGGATGTACAGACTCTTAAGGTGGCTCGAGCGGTCTAGTAGACCTAAAGCTATGAACATTTTTACAAAGATTCATTTACACATTCCAATCTGAAAACTGATATGACAGGAAAAAGGGTTCTTAACATAACAGAAGAAATTTTTGTTATAAAATTTCCAATGTTGCAAAAGTAGATTTTTTCTATTAAAAATAAATTCAATAAGTAAAGATAATCTTTTTTGTTTTTAATTAAATTTTAATTTGCAAGGTCTCATTTTCTTCCTTGTCCAATTTCAAGGGGAGGTACCGATATCAAAATTGAAAAATTTTCAAAACCTGCCAAGTTATTTTCAATTGTTCGTAGAGTTGTCACTGAATTTTATAAACAATTGCATATAACTTTGCAGGTTTTGAAAATTTTTGAATTTTTATATCGGTACCATCCCTTAAAATTGAACAAGTAACAAAATGAGCCCGTACAAATTAAAATTGAATGAAAACCAAAAAAGATTATCTTTACTTATTGAATTTCTTTTGAGTGGAAAAAATCGCTTTTGCAACAATGGAAATTTTATAACAAAATTTCCATTATGTTAAGAACCCTTTGTCCTGTCATATCAGTTTTCAGATTGGAATGTGTAAATTAATCTTTGTAAAAAAATGTTCATATTAGGTCTACTAGACCGCTCGAGCCACCTTAATGAGCCCAGAATGTGGCTCAGAAAGTTATAAAAAATGAACACATCCCATTATTTATTTATAAGCGTTTTATTACAAAATTCGAGCCGGCTGCTAGCGTATCGGCTCCGTTTTTCGACTCGTAAAATAAAACTAGGTCATTTTCTATAAATGGATATACAGACTCCTAATGAGCCCAGAATATTGCTCAGAAAGTTATAAAGAATGAACACCTTTCATTAGTTATTTATAAGCGTTTTATTGCAAAATTCGAGCCGGCTGCCGACACATTACGCCCGTTTTTCGGATGTCAAAATAAAACTAGGACTATTCATTATCTACAAAAGATATACACACTCCCAATATCACCAAAAAGTTGCTCAGAAAGTTATAAAAAATTAGCACCTACCATTATTTAATTAAAAGCGTTTTATTGCAAAATTCGCGCCGGCTGCTACGTATCGTCTTCGTTTTTCGACTGCTAAAATAAAAGTAAGCCTGTTCATTTTCTATAAATGGATATACAGACTCCCAATGAGCCCAGACTTTTGCTCAGAAAGTTATAAAAAATTAGCAGCTCCCATTATTTATTTATAAGCATTTTGTTGCAAAATTCTAGCCGGCTGCTAGCGTATCTGCTCCGTTTTCTCCGTTTTTTGGCTGCTAAAATAAAACTAAGTCTGTTCGTTCTCTGTAAATGGATATACAGACTCCTAATGAGCCCAGAATGTTGCTCAGAAAGTTATAAAAAATGAACAGCTCCCATTATTTATTTATAAGCGTTTTATTGCAAAATTCGAGCCGGCTGCTAGCGTATCGGCTCCGTTTTTAGACTGCGAAAATAAAACTTGGCCTGTTCATTTTCTATAAATGGATATACAGACTCTTAATGAGTCCAGACAGTTGCTCAGAAAGTTATAAAAAATGAACACCTTTCAATATTTATTTATAAGCATTTTATTGCAAGATTCGAGCCGGCTGTCGGCCGATTACGCCATTTTTCGACTGTTAAAAAAAGGATAAGCCTGTTCATTGTCCACAAATGGATATACAGACCTTTAATAAGTCTAGAAGGTTGCTAAGAAAGGTTTAAAATAATGAACGCCTTTCATTATTTATTTAGAAGCGTTTTATTAGAAAATTCGAGCAGGCTGCTAGCGTATCGTCTCCGTTTTTCAACTCGTATAATAAAACTAAGCATGTTCGTTCTCTGTAAATGGATATCAAGACTCCTAATGAGCCCAGAATGTTGCTCAGAAAGTTATAAAGAATGAACACCTTTCATTATTTATTTATAAGCGTTTTATTGCAAAATTCGAGCCGGCTGCCGACACATTACGCCCGTTTTTCGGATGTCAAAATAAAACTAGGACTATTCATTATCTACAAAAGATATACACACTCCCAATATCACCAAAAAGTTGCTCAGAAAGTTATAAAAAATTAGCACCTACCATTATTTAATTAAAAGCGTTTTATTGCAAAATTCGCGCCGGCTGCTACGTATCGTCTTCGTTTTTCGACTGCTAAAATAAAAGTAAGCCTGTTCATTTTCTATAAATGGATATACAGACTCCCAATGAGCCCTGACTTTTGCTAAGAATGTTATAAAAAATGAACAGCTCCCATTATTTATTTATAAGCATTTTTTTCAAAATTCGAGCCGGCTGCTAGCGTATCAGCTCCGTGTTTAGACTGCGAAAATAAAACTTGGCCTGTTCATTTTCTATAAATGGATATACAGACTCTTAATGAGTCCAGAAAGTTGCTCAGAAAGTTATAAAAAATGAACACCTTTCAATATTTATTTATAAGCATTTTATTGCAAGATTCGAGCTGGCTGACGGCCGATTACGCCATTTTTCGACTGTTAAAAAAAAGATAAGCCTGTTCATTGTCCACAAATGGATATACAGACCTTTGATAAGTCTAGAATGTTGCTCAGAAAGTTATAAAGAATGAACACCTTTCATTATTTATTTATAAGCGTTTTATTGCAAAATTCGAGCCGGCTGCCGACACATTACGCCCGTTTTTCGGATGTCAAAATAAAACTAGGACTATTCATTGTCTACAAAAGATATGCACACTCCCAATATCCCCAAAAAGTTGCTTAGAAAGTTATAAAAAATTAGCACCTACCATTATTTAATTAAAAGCGTTTTATTGCAAAATTCGCGCCGGCTGCTAGCGTATCGTCTTCGTTTTTCGACTGCTAAAATAAAAGTAAGCCTGTTCATTTTCTATAAATGGATATACAGACTCCCAATGAGCCCAGACTTTTGCTCAGAAAGTTATAAAAAATTAGCAGCTTCCATTATTTATTTATAAGCATTTTGTTGCAAAATTCTAGCCGGCTGCTAGCGTATCTGCTCCGTTTTCTCCGTTTTTTGGCTGCTAAAATAAAACTAAGTCTGTTCGTTCTCTGTAAATGGATATACAGACTCCTAATGAGCCCAGAATGTTGCTCAGAAAGTTATAAAAAATGAACAGCTCCCATTATTTATTTATAAGCGTTTTATTGCAAAATTCGAGCCGGCTGCTAGCGTATCGGCTCCGTTTTTAGACTGCGAAAATAAAACTTGGCCTGTTCATTTTCTATAAATGGATATACAGACTCTTAATGAGTCCAGACAGTTGCTCAGAAAGTTATAAAAAATGAACACCTTTCAATATTTATTTATAAGCGTTTTATTGCAAGATTCGAGCTGGCTGACGGCCGATTACGCCATTTTTCGACTGTTAAAAAAAAGATAAGCCTGTTCATTGTCCACAAATGGATATACAGACCTTTGATAAGTCTAGAATGTTGCTCAGAAAGTTATAAAGAATGAACACCTTTCATTATTTATTTATAAGCGTTTTATTGCAAAATTCGAGCCGGCTGCCGACACATTACGCCCGTTTTTCGGATGTCAAAATAAAACTAGGACTATTCATTGTCTACAAAAGATATGCACACTCCCAATATCCCCAAAAAGTTGCTTAGAAAGTTATAAAAAATTAGCACCTACCATTATTTAATTAAAAGCGTTTTATTGCAAAATTCGCGCCGGCTGCTAGCGTATCGTCTTCGTTTTTCGACTGCTAAAATAAAAGTAACCCTGTTCATTTTCTATAAATGGATATACAGACTCTCAATGAGCCCAGACTTTTGCTCAGAAAGTTATAAAAAATTAGCAGCTTCCATTATTTATTTATAAGCATTTTGTTGCAAAATTCTAGCCGGCTGCTAGCGTATCTGCTCCGTTTTCTCCGTTTTTTGGCTGCTAAAATAAAACTAAGTCTGTTCGTTCTCTGTAAATGGATATACAGACTCCTAATGAGCCCAGAATGTTGCTCCGAAAGTTATAAAAAATGAACAGCTCCCATTATTTATTTATAAGCGTTTTATTGCAAAATTCGAGCCGGCTGCTAGCGTATCGGCTCCGTTTTTAGACTGCGAAAATAAAACTTGGCCTGTTCATTTTCTATAAATGGATATGCAGACTCTTAATGAGTCCAGACAGTTGCTCAGAAAGTTATAAAAAATGAACACCTTTCAATATTTATTTATAAGCATTTTATTGCAAGATTCGAGCCGGCTGTCGACCGATTACGCCATTTTTCGACTGTTAAAAAAAAGATAAGCCTGTTCATTGTCCACAAATGCATATACAGACCTTTAATAAGTCTAGAAGGTTGCTAAGAAAGGTTTAAAATAATGAACGCCTTTCATTATTTATTTAAAAGCGTTTTATTGCAAAATTCGCGCCGGCTGCTAGCGTATCGTCTTCGTTTTTCGACTGCTAAAATAAAAGTAAGCCTGTTCATTTTCTATAAATGGATATACAGACTCCCAATGAGCCCAGACTTTTGCTCAGAAAGTTATAAAAAATTAGCAGCTTCCATTATTTATTTATAAGCATTTTGTTGCAAAATTCTAGCCGGCTGCTAGCGTATCTGCTCCGTTTTCTCCGTTTTTTGGCTGCTAAAATAAAACTAAGTCTGTTCGTTCTCTGTAAATGGATATACAGACTCCTAATGAGCCCAGAATGTTGCTCAGAAAGTTATAAAAAATGAACAGCTCCCATTATTTATTTATAAGCGTTTTATTGCAAAATTCGAGCCGGCTGCTAGCGTATCGGCTCCGTTTTTAGACTGCGAAAATAAAACTTGGCCTGTTCATTTTCTATAAATGGATATACAGACTCTTAATGAGTCCAGACAGTTGCTCAGAAAGTTATAAAAAATGAACACCTTTCAATATTTATTTATAAGCATTTTATTGCAAGATTCGAGCCGGCTGTCGGCCGATTACGCCATTTTTCGACTGTTAAAAAAAAGATAAGCCTGTTCATTGTCCACAAATGCATATACAGACCTTTAATAAGTCTAGAAGGTTGCTAAGAAAGGTTTAAAATAATGAACGCCTTTCATTATTTATTTAGAAGCGTTTTATTACAAAATTCGAGCAGGCTGCTAGCGTATCGTCTCCGTTTTTCAACTCGTATAATAAAACTAAGCATGTTCGTTCTCTGTAAATGGATATCAAGACTCCTAATGAGCCCAGAATGTTGCTCAGAAAGTTATAAAGAATGAACACCTTTCATTATTTATTTATAAGCGTTTTATTGCAAAATTCGAGCCGGCTGCCGACACATTACGCCCGTTTTTCGGATGTCAAAATAAAACTAGGACTATTCATTGTCTACAAAAGATATGCACACTCCCAATATCACCAAAAAGTTGCTTAGAAAGTTATAAAAAATTAGCACCTACCATTATTTAATTAAAAGCGTTTTATTGCAAACTTCGCGCCGGCTGCAGCGTATCGTCTTCGTTTTTCGACTGCTAAAATAAAAGTAAGCCTGTTCATTTTCTATAAATGGATATACAGACTCCCAATGAGCCCAGACTTTTGCTCAGAAAGTTATAAAAAATGAACAGCTCCCATTATTTATTTATAAGCATTTTGTTGCAAAATTCTTATAGCCGGCTGCTAGCGTATCTGCTCCGTTTTCTCCGTTTTTTGGCTGCTAAAATAAAACTAAGCATGTTCATTCTCTACAAATGGATGTATTGATTGAAATTCTTTGTGAGTTTTTTAAAGCCCTGGTGGAAATGTACAAGTTCATTACGACCATCGACTGAGAATATTGAAAAGCAACAAAAATATGAATAAAAAATTGGACAATATTTTGGATTCTGTAGAACAATTGAAAAGTAGTGCTCAGCATTTACCATCTACGACATGTGCTTTAACCGCACTTTCACAGAATAATCCAGAATTAAAAAATAGTTTGAAGAACTTGTCATGGAAAGTGTTGCGCAAGCTGTTAGTGCAGCTAATGTCTGCTAATTGTGTATATGGAAATAAAACGTATGTATAATTTAAAAAGTTTAATTACTCTTATTGTAATTTCAGATTTCGAATATTATGGCTTAATCTTTCGTTACAGAGGAGCTTCTCTGCTAGAACCGCTATCTTATTAACACATTTTAATTGAGTGGCCATTGCAAACTTGTACATCCAAAGCTGCATAAAAATAATTTTATTTACACTTGTCATTAATAATTAAAAAATCTTTATTTTTTATGCATCGGTTTATAAAATATTCTTTTATTTCGATGTTTCATTTTATGCCTCTTTATTTATAGTACTGTTCGTCTGGCCCTTCCTTTGTTGCCACTTTTTTGGTCGATAGTAGCTTTCACCTGTAAAATAAAACTATCTTAAAAAGGTATAGAAGAAGGTTGGGCAGGCAGGTGAACTTTGTATCAGGTACTACCTACAAGGGGAGCACCAGGAATGCGGGTCCTGGATTTGGCTGAAATTGTAGGAGGCACTTCTTTATGACAAATAATGAGTCACGTGTCTCAGGGCGTGAATGGGTCTTTTGTTCCAAGATTCAAGCTATTTTATGTCTAACATGAACTGTTTTTGATAAAAATGGGGTATCTTTATGTGGTTATAGCTTTTTGAATATTTCGGTTATGTAAATGAATTAAAAAGTTTATAAAAAAAGGCCAAAAAAGGTTTAATTTATGCTGTTTCATTAAAAAATAACGATTTTTAAAAAAGTTATAGGCTATCAAAAATACAGTAAGAAAATCACTAAAAATTTCTCATTTTTTTTCAAGCATTTAACGGGTGGTATTTTAAACAATCTTCTAACTTTATCTTTGATAGCCTATAACTTTTTAAAAAATCGACATTTTTTAATGAAACACAGCTTAAATTAAAGCTTTTTTGCCTTCTTTCATAAACTTTTTAGTCCATTTGTATGTCCGAAATATTCAAAAGCTATAACTAAAGAAAGAGACCCCATTTTTATTGAAAATTGTTCATTTTAGACATAAAATAGCTTGGGTCTCGGAAAAAAAGATCCATTTACAGAAACCCCGAGACACGTGTCTCATTATTTGTCATAACGAAGTACCTCCTACAGTTTTAGCCAAATCCAGGACCCGCATTCCTGGTGCTCCCTTATTAGTTAGAGCAAGTTTTCTTAGAAGTAGGATATTATATTTATAAACCAGCGAGCAAAGAATTTATTTTGTCTTGGCTAGATTGCTTTGTACTGTAATGAACTATTACTCTGGTTAATAAATAAATAATTAAATAAAAATAAATTTATCGGGGGACTAACCTTTCGTCGCTTTAATTTTTTGGATGGCCTCCACTTGATACTGTGCATAATCACTATAAGTGACTCCGGCCTTTTTTGTGGCCTTAAATACTGCCTTATTGAATGCATGTGTGTTTTTAGCATGCTGATATTTGCCGCCCCTGTTATTGTTTTCTAATAAGAACAAAAAAATAATAATAAATTGTTTTTAACTTTTATTCTTGAATTGTTTAATCATATATTTATTCTCATTCTGTTGGGTCGGACGAATAATGTTCCATTTAAGTGATGCGCTACCAAACGTTAAAAAAAGGGTTAATATAATGGCGCTCATATTGTAAAATAATATAATTGGACATGACCATAAGCGAGCGAGGCAATATAGCTAGTTTTTATTAAAATAAAATTCTAATAATTTCTAATTTTCAGCTATAGCCTCAAAGTTTTAAAGGATTATAACTTTTGATGTAAACTATTACTCTTTTTTTATTTGAAATATTTCATTTTTCAATAACTAAATTAGTTTCGCTACAAGTTTCAATGTTTTTTCGAATATAATAAATTCACAGCGATGGACATTATGCCATATGAATGACGTTTTTTATCAACCACATTAACCACAATGCTAATTATGCAAAAAAGATCAAAATTTGAACGAACATGTTTTAAAAAGTAAATAGTAAATCCTTCTCATATTGAAAGTTATAATTATTAATATTTAAATTAATTTTGCCGAAAGTTTCAAAGAGAAATCGAATTAATTCGTTTTAAGATATACTACCTAATTAATTCTATATGAAAAGAATAGATGTTCTTTTGTTTTGTTTTTTAAATTCTCGGGAGTGGTTATTTGTAGCGCATCATTGAAGGCTACGAGCACAAGTGAACCGTGGAACATTTTTATATCGTGGAATCGTAGCCCATCGCCGAAATGTAAGCTTTTGTAGTATATATCGTCGAAATAGAATAGAATTTTTTGTAGCGCACCGTCTAAATAGAACATTATTCCTTCCACCCGATGATTAATACTTTTTTTGGATGTCAATTCTACGATCCTCGCATCCTTCTCTCTATTGGATTGTTCTAATGCTTCAATCCTCTGCATCATCTTTAAGTAATTATAAAATAATAATAATATTGTATATACCTATAAAGAAGTTGATTAAAAAAGTATTTTCATAAATTTATTGACGTAGGGGAGACCGGGGCTAGTTGGCATACGGGGTAGCTTGACCAAATGTTAATAACTCGTGGTTGGAGTAACCGGGGTCAATTTTCATTTGGAAAGCATCATGAGTTTCGGAAATATGCAAGTTTTAAAATTTTATGATAGATTGGAGAAAAATTTACATTTTAAAAAATGTCGAGTAAATCTTTGAAACATTAAAAATATTACTTATGTCGACTGCAATTTACTATCAACTGATAAGAATTTTTTATCGGTCTTACAGTCTTACAAATTAAATTAAAATAATTATTAATTAATATAATTAAATTAAATTAAAATCTTTGAAACATTTTGATAATCTATTTTTTCTTTAGGGCAAAATGATTACTTTTTTATAATTTTACCACCTGCTACTTTTTATTTTAAAATTTGTAATATTCTTAGTACAATTTTTAAATTATAATTTACTCTTAGGGCATGTTAACTGACCTATCAAGAATAGGCAGATTGTTGAACTAATCATTTTACTATTTTAATACTTATAACAGATTATTTTTCTATATCAAAGTTCTCCAATGTTGCCATAGAAAATCAAACAGAGAGTCTAATAAAACCTTGATTTATACCATTTACGTAATATATAGTTTTTAGCTGATTATAGCTTCTTTTCTCTTCAATGTTACATTCTGTTATATGTGATTCTTTTATATAATATAATAATGTCGTTATTTACTTAAAGATTCATTATCAGTGAACTTTTACGTGATCAATTTACAAATTTGATAAAATCATGAAGATTCTCTATATGAAGTTCTTTCATGTACTAAAATAGTTTGGTTAATTAAACATACTGTTTTGCACAAAAATATAATAAATAAATAAAATGCAAAGTTTACCAACTATAGCCCCCATCTTCCCTATTTGTTGAAAAATAAATGATGTCCGCGATAATATTAATTGACTTTATAATTGGATGCGATAAAAAAATTAATTTAAAAGAAAACGTTTTTCTCACAAATTCTGGCAAAAAATTCATACACACCTCCTTCATTTTCTCCTCCATCTCTGCCATTTTTAGTTTTCTGTAAAAGCAAATATTTTCATTGAAGTTTATTACATTATCACAAACAAAGAAGAATATAAGAATAATGATTTTCTCACATAAAGTTACATTTCGCTATTTCTAAATAAAATTACGTTATTTCTCAACGTTTGTTAAGGGATACCTTATACCGACAGAGTTCTCTGCTGTACCAACCACAATGTTTTTTATTAAATATTAATTGTTACAAGCTTTTTCTTGAATTCTGAGAGTCGACGCACAAAGGGCAAACTTATTATCTAATTCCTTGTCAAATGTCAGATAAATCTATTTGAAAAATCACAAAGTCGCATATTATTATATTAACCTCAAATACAACATTTTACGATTTTTCAAATAACGTCTTTATTTTTCAATAGATTTATCTGAAATTTTACCGGGAATTAGATAATAAGTTTTCCTTTGTGCGTCGATTCTCAGAATTCAAGAAAAAGCTTGTAACAATTAATATTTAAATAAAAATATTGTGGTCGGTACGGCAGAGAACTCTGTTGGTATAAGGCATTCTCTTAAAAACTGTGTTGTCTACTTATTCAGATGAAAAAGGCATTTTATACGATTACGAGATAGTGCCTTTTCATTCAGGAATAATGGTGTCTAATGTTCTTTAAGCTTATCAAAACTTTAATGTTACCTTTGATAGTATTTCATTTGTATATATGAAGTATGTTGCGAAGTGGTTTCAATGTAGCTATGAGCGTATTTTGTTTTTAAAACATTTGAAAATGCATATCGTTGAAGTTTGCAACGTTGTGACTACGACGAAAATCCCGAATTCCAAAATTCGGTAATTTGAACCCGTAATCGGTTCTACACAGGGGCGTCATCATAACATTTTTTTAGGTCTGGTATTTTCGTAAACTCCTCTCATCTCCCCCTTTTTCGAAAACTGAAGTGCTTATACTTTATAGCCCAAATAACCGGGGACACGAGGTCCACCCATATAAGGGAGTCACGTAGATATGCATTAATAAGCAATTATTTAAATAATTTTTAAACCCAAGCCGTCGGGGGCGCGAGGTCTACGCATATAAGGGAGTCATCTAGACATGAAAAAATAAGCAAAATGATAATTTAAATAATTTTTATACCCAAGCGGCCGGGGGCGCGAGGTCTACGCATATAAGGGAGTCATGTAGACATGAAAAAAATAAGCAAAACGATCATTTGAATAATTTATAAACCCAAGTAGCCGGGTGACGCGAGGCCCACGCATATTAGGGAATTACGTAGACGTGCAACAATAAGCAAGACAATTATTTAAACCCAAGTAGCCGGAAGACGCGAGTTCCACGCATATTAGGGAATTACGTAGACGTGCAACAATAAGCAAGACAATTATTAAAACAATTTTAAACCTAAGTAGCCGGGGGACGCGAGTTCCACGCATATTAGGAATTACGTAGACGTGCAACAATAAGCAAGACAATTATTTAAACAATTTTAAACCAAAGTAGCCGGAGACGCGAGTTCCACGTATATTAGGAAATTACGTAGACGTGCAACAATAAGCAAGACAATTATTACAACAATTTTAAATCCAAGTAGCCAGGAGACGCGAGTTCCACGCATATAAGGGAGTCATGTAGACATGCAGAAAAAGCAAAACGATTATTTAAATAATTTTTAAACCCAAGTAGGCGGGGGATATAAGGTCCAAGCATATAAGAGAGTCATGAAGACATGAAACAATAAGTAAAACGATTATTTTAATAATTTTTAAACCCATGTAGCCGGGGACGCGAGTTCCACGCATATAACGGTGTTACGTAGACGTGCGACGTAAGCAGGACTTTTATTTCAAACCTCTATAACTCGACTCACTTATATGCGTGGACCCCGCGCCCCCCGACCACTTGGATTTAAAAATTGTGAAAATAATTGTCTTGCTTATTGTTGCACATCTACGTAATTCCCTAATATGCGTGGACCTCATATTCCCCGCCTACTTGGGTTTAAAAATTGTTTAAATAATGGTCTTGCTTATTGTTGCATATCTACTTAGTTTGCTAATATGTGTGGACCTCATATCCTCCGGCTACTTGGGTTTAAAAATTATTTAAATAATCGTTTTGCTTATTTTTTCATGTCTACATGACTCCCTTACATGCGTGGACCTCATCCCCCGCCTACTTGGGTTTAAAATTGTTTTAATAATTGTCTTGCTTATTGTTGCACGTCTACGTAATTCCCTAATATGTGGGGAACTCGCGTCTCCCGGCTACTTGGGTTTAAAATTGTTTGGTTCCTTTCGCATTACTTCCTTAAAAGGCTTCTAGCTCTGGTTTTCCATACCCTCCGGCTAGCAAGGTCTGGTTTCACCAGAGCTACCATACATATCCTGACGCCCCTGGTTCTACAGCAACACAAATGATGATAACAAGATGCGAACATGCAAAAAAAAAAAAACAAGATGAAGCTAAACTCACCCCTCAGTCATACCCTATAATTTCCATCATCTCCCAAAACAGCGAAAAAAATTATAGTTCGGTAGTTTTAGACCTTCTCGGTTATTTTGTTTATGGCATACGATTTCTAGCGTGCTAAGAGACTAGAAAAAAAAATTGGTGTTGACGTAAGTACCGCGGAACGATCCCATATCATCCCCTTCATCCTCCAAAATAGCGAAAAAATTATATTTCGGCAGTTTTAGACTTTCCTGGTTATTTTATTTTTAAAACACATTTTGTAGCGTGCCAAGAGACTAGAAAAAAATTAGCATCGAGGTAAGTTCCCCGGAATGATCCCCTTCATCCTCCAAAACAGCGAAAAGAATTATATTCGGCAGTTTTAGACTTTCCCGGTTATTTTATTTTTGGAATACATTTTCTAGCGGGTTAAGAGACTAGAAAAAAATAATGATCCCATATGGGATCGTTTCGCGGTACTTACGTCGTAGTCAATTTTTTTTTAGTCTCTTGGCACGCTAGAAATTATATTTCTAAAATATAAAAACCGTGAAAGTCTAAAACGGCCGAAGTATAATTATTTTCGCTATTTTGGGGGATGAAGGGGATCGTTCCGCGGTACTTGCGCCGCCGCTAATTTTTTTCTAGCCACTTGTCATGCTAGAAAAGGTTTTTCAAAAATAAAATAACAGGAAGGTCTAAAACTACCGAAATATAATTTTTTTCGCTGTTTTGGAGGATCATGGAAATTGTAGGGATGTCTAACGAGTGAGTTTTGCTTCATCTTGTTTTTTTTTGCATGCTGGCATCTTCTTATCATCATTTGTGTTGCTGTAGAATCGATTACGGGTTGAAATTTACGAATTTGGGAATTCTGGATTTTCGTTGGGGCCGCAACGTGCAAACTTCAAACACATTGAAAATGCAACAATCGAATCTATTGCCTCAGAAGATTGCAACGTTGCCAAACCTACATTTTAAATTAAATCTAAAAGTATTTTGCAAAATATTCATGATCAGCATTATTTACAGTACCGGACTTTAGAGCATCAGAAACTTTCGAGATGTACCTACAAAAGTTATTATTCATTTTACAATGTTATCTCTATTTTACTTATGAAAAAGTATTGCAAATATTTTTTCTACTTATGTATATTGTTTATATTTAAGTAGGCTAGCCATTGTTTTTGAGTGCCCTCTAATTTTAATTCAAGTCTGTAAAATGATTAATTAAGTAGCCATTCTCCCTACCTATTTACTAAGATTTTGTCCAATTTGTTAGGAACGAATTTCCATAATTTTAATTTTTAAATGAAGTCTTCTCACTAATATTGCCTTTAATTATACATAGTATAATTTATTTTCAAAGTTGCTCCATTGAATTGAAAACTTTCGGTCAAAGGATCTTCTCCACAGGTGAATTAATGTAACGATATGTTTGAGGTGTTCTCTACAGGAAGGTATATGGCGGTAGAAAGTAATTTTCATGGTAACAATGGAGAAATGTTGTTCAATCATGTACTTGCAGGCAAATAACATTACAATACTTAATGCATATTCCTGATATAAAATTCTCTACTCTTAAAAAAATGATAGCCAGATGACAATTCGCTACTTCCACTACATTTGAATTTTTAAAACTGCCTTTTTATTCCTAACTATTTAAAACTAAATAATTAAATCAAGTCTTATTATTTAACCTAATTAAAATGAAATTATAATGAAAAATTATATTCATAGTAGACGAAGTATCACAACTGTTATATGATACTTTTACGAAAACAATGCATCCATACATTTTTCATATGCAGAAAACAGTTATCTATCTATCTATTTGCTTATCTAACTATATACCTATATATTTATCAATCTATCTGTCTTGTTTTAACCTCTAGAGGGCCGGAAAGCCAATACATTGCTGCAACCCATAATCGACACTTTGTACATGATCAATCCATGATATAAGATACCTTTTCTACCAGTTTTATGAGGGAGATATGCCCCCTTAAATCCCGGCTCTCCAAAGGTTAATATCGTTTACAATTTTATTTCAGAACGATCATATGATTATAACAATATTGTAACATACATTTTCGCAAAGTATTTAATATTTTTTATTTCATTACTATTTTCTCTATCTTTCTAATAAATTATATTGAAACCCTTATACTACATATTATACTTGTGGTTTCGTGTATAATTTGTTGTATAAAATAGTCACTCATGGTTAATCTATTTTAATTGTTGAGGCACCGATTAAAACTTTTTTGTTTGATTATTTTTGCTATTTGTAATCCAGTTTCTTATTTTTTCGAATGTTAATGTAAGCAATCATCGCTATCATTAAGTCTAAGCTATGAGACGATTGAACTACTATAACTGTTTAGTAAATGTTAAGTAAGTAATCATCGAGAAGCTTTTCTAATAATACTAGAGATAATTGTAATTTTTTAAGTTTAAGGTGCTCTACAAAATAAGCATATTAATTGTTCACATACTTCAAATGTTAACATTAACATATTTTTCTATGAAACAATTTGCTTTCAAAATAAATATTTATAGCTGAACAATGCTTTTACTTTTCATGTATTATTATTATCACAATTTATTTTATTTTTTCATTATATCGCATTCTGTATACGTGCTATCCAATCCTGGTTATAAATATTTAGCTGATTTTCACCTACATTTTCACATGAATTATCACCTGACTAGAAACTCCAAAATCGTAATATAAATGTTATGTAAAATTCACGTGATTTTCACCCAATATTCACGTAATCTTCGCCAGAGATAAATTACAGCTATGGTCGCGTATAAACCATTATCCAGCAGATTTTTATGTGAATTAGATCACTTTATTTACGTTTTTCTAATTTTATTTTTTTTTGTGAAATTCACAAGAGCATTAATCAATAAACCCACGTGACTCATGTGGAAAAAGGGTAATACAATAACCAAGCTATAATTTATTTCCACTGATTTTTACGCCAATTTCGACAGAAAATTACGTAAGTTTTGGTTAAAATTTATCTAATTTTTCACGTTTGTTTACCTCATTTTTTCGCCTAATTTACTGCACTACCCACCCCTATGACGCACACTTAACCCGCAACTTACAATTCCGCAGCACTGACTTTACAATATCTTTGATTTAGATTATCATCGTATATCACAGCATTCTCAGAACAAGTATAATTGCGACGACGTACAAGCTCGTGGGTCGATCACGATACATTATAAATTGATATTTATAGGAACACATATTTTTAAATTTTAAGAATAATACATGAAATAAAAGCGTGGCCTTTATTTTAATAGAAAGTCTTTCTTATTTAATTATTAAATACGTACGTCAAATTGAAACTATTTCATTTAAATTAATTATATTCATTATAATAAACATTTCAATTATTTATTAGTTTAACATCCCGATAGACATTTCTATTTAGGCTGGTCCGTCTTATTATTATATGCATGAATTTTAGCTTTTTTTTTTCAAAAAATAATTTTCATATCGACGCTTCTTACGAAGATAAGTACGTTTCATAAAGTCCCAGCGAAGACTGGTACATTTTCCATAACTGCGGCGAAACATAGTATAAGCCTTGCTTTAAGTACGAATATAATTCACAAGATTCTGACAAAAAGTAGCACTATTCACCGAGTTTCACAGAAACAGTACCATCACACAAGCTTATGAAAAAAAAAAAAATAAAACTTTTTCCGTAAAAGAAAGAAAAATAATCGTACTACTCTTCGACGCGAATCAATGGTATTCTTCGTTACGAATACTGAAATGGACTAGTGATCATTGTAATCTGAATCGGGCTAGTTATCGTAGAGAGCCATCGATACATTAATAATATACATTATTATAAATTAAGTTAATGTTAAGTTGTCCATTTTCATGCATTAAATAGGCGTAGCTATGATGTGACTTTACAGTATAATATTTAATATCGAATATTATTTTCAAAATTTAAACACTAAAGGTGTTTATTATTGTTAATAATGACAATACTTAATTCTTTATAAGAATTTTAAATTTATATACGTATTAATGTACGTACCGATTAATATTTTGTACATAAAATGCATGTGTCTAACATATTTAACTTCTCTCTTTGTATGCATTTTATGTGTGCAAATCTTTTACATAATTTGCAATATTTTTTATCGCCTTTTACATTGATTGAGAAGCACAATAAACAAGTATTTTTCATATTTTGTGACCTTCTCAATAATGTCTGGGCTACTTCAACTCTATATTCCATTGGATCAAAATTTAAGTTAAATAATTCGTTCTTTCCAATAACATTCATATAGTGCATTACGTACAATCCACAATTGAATAAATCGTTTTGTAATGGACGTTTTGTTGGACATCTAGCATTCATCCACTCTGTGGTATTGAGAGTGCTTTGTCCGAGAAGTTTAGATTTTTCTATATATCGCATAAATTTTTCGAAGCACGTTTTGGACTCGTCACTTATTTTATCTTCTTCAATGAAGAATGGATCGAGGTGCCACGTCAACTTTTTATTGATATTTACGATAAACAAACGCCAATGTTTATTCTTTTCGTAAGGCATCAGTATCAAACCTGATATGTCTTTTTTATATTAAACATACTCCAGTTCATACTTGGCGTTGCTGAATCTGCATTATTAAAAAGAATTTTAGTTTGTTGCGAAGGAAAGGCAACAGTGTCAGTCCATTCATGTTCTTTCACAGCAGCAAATGCATCGATAACGTCACTATCAATGTAGCCTGGTATGCCAGCACCAAATAGAGTTTGATATTCCTTCGAAAACAAATAAAATTCATAGTCACGAGAAAACATCGTTACTGGGTAATTAGTATCATCTGTAGTACGTTGATCTCGTATTGGATGGTCATTTTTTCCACGATACCTTCCAATCGTAAATTGGTTTTCATTACTCATATAATGTTTTGTATCTGACAATAGACCATTTTCCATTATATCGAATGTGACGCTTTCATTTTCACGAACACTTAAATTTTCAATTTCAGGTACTTCTAATGAAGCATCGTTGTTCATGTTCGACTTACTGTTAAAATCATTAAATGCATATGAATGATCTATCATATTATGAGTTATATCATCAATGTTATTCACATTAACATCAATACAATCCATTGCATCCATGTCTTCTATTGTCGAGTCATTCTCGCTTGCAGGATTTAATTGTTCTACATCAAATCCATGAGATTGATATTCAAAATTATTGTCATCAATGCGAGAATCATTACCATTGTCTTCGAGAGGTGTTCGGTCATACCTTTTGAAATATAACTTCTCTTCTTCGAGACAGGTCTGAATCATAGCATCGGTTATGAAAATCTCTCCGAAACTTAAGTCTCTGTTTTTATCATTTTCATCGTTTTCTTCAACGAATTTTCTTTTATGTGAAAGCAATGGCTTTCTCATCATTTCCATCATTCTTTCTGTGGGTTCAAACTGCTCTGTTCCACCAATATCTTTAATATACTGAGCAGCTAATAAAATACCACGAATGCTTGCAAAATTCAATCGATTTCTGATTGGTGTCTTTTCCAAGCCATACTTACTCCAAATTCTTTCTGGAGATGCATTTGAATGTGGAATACATAACACTGAAAGGGCAAATGTAGAAATGTTATGAAATAATTTCTCACCATCTTTTGTTACCGATTTTATTTTAAACCAAAAGTGATCTGTATTTTTTTCTTGATGAATTTCATCGGAGAAATTATAATTCATCAAATCGTTCCATTCATTATTAATTTTTTCTCTTTCGATTGGATTTACTTCCAAACATTGGTATGCCTCTATCACAGCGTCCATATTACGATGACTGTTATGAAATTTCTCGTTTAAGGCATTGTTTGGATGTAGATATCTTACATTTAAAAGTCGGTCATCATTAAAGTCACATCTTTCTTTTAACTGCGTACAAATTTTTATTAGAAAATTGCGGCATACGTTACGAAAATCGATTTCACTTTCCTGATCAATGATTATTTCTCGATTCTTCAACTTTTTATTTACAGTTTTCCCCAGATCAATTTCTGATAAATGTTTCAATTCGCATTGTTTGTTTGGGTCCAGATCTTTGACTTGAGTACGATTGATGTAATCATTATTCATGTACATTTTAAGGATATTAATGTACAATCGTCTCATTGAATCAACATTTTTCTGATGAACAATTACTTTTTCTGTTTGCAAAGCTTCATTAACCCTGCACAATTTTCCCAATACTGATTCTAAAAACATATGCAAAAGTTGCATCAATGGGTCCTCTAACATCTGAAGTATTTGTTCAGCAGAATTTTCAGATGTCGTTGATTGACTGCGCGTATTTTCTCTTGCTCTTGCAACTTCATTGGTGAAGAAAATACGAAGAGCTTCCCATCTTCTAAGCAGTCTTAATATACCATCGTAGTACGATAACCATCGTGTAAATATCGGCTTTAAAATAACCAAAACCTTTAACTTTAATTTTTTTTGTAAAGCTTCCCACATTGATTGCCGCTTTGAACTTGCTGAGCTGTAATTATACACAGATGAAACAAAATCTATGAATGGCAAATCTTTTAACGCGTGTTGCGCACATAAGTGTGTAATATGACACCTACATTTGACAATCTCGATATTTGGGTTCAACTCTTTTAATTTAGTTGATACCGACTTTTTACAACCCATCATAACGTTGCAAGTGTCTGAACAAAATGCCTTTATGTTTTCCAATGGGATCTCTTTAGCTTGAAAGGAAGCTTTAATACAATTTACAATTGTTTCTGCATTAGCAGAAGCATGTTCATCGCCTTCCAGGATTTCAACCAAATCCCACAACGAATCGCATACTTTTCCCCGTTCATCGTCGATATATCGAACTACAATACACATTGAATGGTGAGTAGTTATATCAGTGGCTTCATCTATTAGAATTGAAAATTTCTGATTCATCAGAATTTTTGCCAGTCGATTTTGTAGTTCAGGAGCTATAACATCAACGATTACATTTCTAATTTTTCTTCTATCTGACGTAATGCCTTTTACATTTTCTGAATCGCTAGCTACATTTTCTATGAATTTGCTAAGTTTTTCACCAAAATGAAAGGACAAATTACTTTCAACTAGTAGTGCGCAAATTTTTATTAAGCCACGATCACTTGTTCTTTTTAAATTTTGAAAATCTTCACCCAACTTATTCTTGTGCTTCAAGGTATTTCTATGGCGAAGTAAAAGTTGATGTTTCGCAACCAAATCTTCGTTACATATGTTACAGTGAGCTTTTGTAACATCATTTGCTACGGGACTAATCCATGGACTCAGTTCATCCAAGTATTCCCAATCTTTATTATACCTGTATTTACCGATTGTATTATTTTCAATAATCGCATTATAGTCTTCATGTGTGGAGATATCTGCACAAGAGCTGTGACTATCGTTTAGACACGGCGTTACAGAAATCTCTTGTCGATGGGAACTTTCTGCCAAAATATTACTTTCTTTTAAAAGAGTACTTACACGAGAATTGTCTGAATCGTTCGGGCACGATACAGCAGGAATCTCTTTTGGTGGGAATCGTGTACATTTGCACTCCCAATTTTATTAGAGATTTCTTGCCTTTTTTAATGTTACTTTCTTCTTTACGATGATATAGACTTATACCATGTTTCCTTAAACCCGATTTATGGGGATCCAATTGCCATTTGCAGATCTTACAATAAGCCATATCGTTTTCCTTATCCTTTTCTAACCAACCTGAAAATTGTGGATCTCGTTCCCACTTAACCAAATAACGCGGCGGGGTCATTTTTTTTATTTATAAAATGAAAAATAAGGATAAATATATAAAAATATATTAGGAAAAATGAAAACAGCGTCTAAAATAGAAAAAAAAAAATAGTTTTACAATATATTCGATTTTCAATCTAAATTTTTGGTATATTATGCATCTACGGTGGAAAGTAAAGAATGTCCCAGATCGCATGTAAATTGTTAGCCTGCGACAAACATGCGATCTGAGACATTCTTTAGTTTCTCCCGTGGTGCGTATACTATTTTTTTACAAACAAAATTATTTTATTTAAAATATTATCCCGGGAAACTTAAGAATAAGCAACGTAAGTATGAACGTTGAAACCGAAAGGTAATAAAAGTACCGTATTGATGGAAAGATATGAACATACTTTGCGATTTACGTATCATAGTCGAATAGTCATGGATAGATGGATATCCATGAATATTAATGGAAGTTTGTTCAGTATACTATATAACAAAAGTGATATAATCTAATATAATAAAAATTATGTTATATTCGTTTATTCATTATTTAATTGTGTATGTAACTTATAGTTTTATTTCAGAAAATTTTGTTACTTATATCCATTTACCGTACTTTTTAGTTCTTCGCTAAAAATTCATTTATTTGTTAACGATTTATTTATAAACACAATATGTTAAATAATTTCTGAATCGAGCGAGCGATAGGGAATTAGATCATTTTAATACATGTGTACTACTAATTCACTACATTTTATTATACAAATATATTAATTTACATTTAATAATATAGTCATAATTACTACTGCTTATTAATAATATTTTTTGTAAAATATATTAGAAGTTATTTAAAGTACTTCATAATATGAAAATCGACTTACTGGAAAAATAATTATTTTTAATTCTTATTTGTCACCCATATTTTCTTTTCTATATGTTGTATTATTCCAATAAACAATTAGTGTAATAAAATTTCCTAATAAATGTATACATAAATTGTGTTTATGAATTTATTTTTATAAATCAATATCTTCTGCAAAAATAGTACATTAACTTTCGGCTCGGATGACAATTAGGTAGGTGCGTATTATGGTATTTTCTCACACCCTAGCTATTGTGTCCCTACTGAAAAATCTCACGTGAGATCTCACGCCAAAATCTCATCTGAAATTCTGATCCGCGAGCTGCTAAAATTCCTTCAATGATAAAAAATCAGTTTCTATGGGAATTAGGAGTCACCTATTAGGTTACGCCATCCCCAGATAAGCTCAAAAATCTATGTTTTGAAGCGATTTATCCATTTTTTACATTTTTAGAAATTTTACAGATGAGATCTCACATGAGATCTCATGTTTCAAATTTCTCACGTGAAATCTCACGTGAGATCTCACGTGAGATCTCACTGTGATTCAATTGTGATTTTGTAATTCATAACATTAGTTGCATATTCTACTTCTATCTAACATAAGCATTATTAAGAATAATATAACATAGTGCAATGTCCTAAAAAGTCACTCAAACGGCACTAAAAAGCCGTTGGGATAAAATTGTAGACTAATACGTGCAAGGTGCCACAGTATAAGCGCCCGAGCGTAGCGAGTGCGCTTAACGCCGTGCTATGAAGAACGACTTATGACACGTGAATAGTACATTATTTTAAAGCACCGACTGCATAAATCCGCCGTGTCACGCCTATCCGGGACATTAGCAAACCATTTTTGCACCGTGCAACATCTGCTAAGCGATAACGAGAGGGATAAGCATGGTGTAATAATGGACTACTTATGTCACAAATAGGCGTCACATAAAGGCGGATTTATGCTACGCAGCCTATAAAATTACTTTTTCGCACTAGTATCGAAGTGTACTATTTCGATACTCCATGCGCAAAGTTACATTTTGCACATGTTTGAATAACAATGTATGTGACAAAACAAGTTTTGTCCTTACATGCAAATGTTATGAAAGTATATCATTGCGAAATATAGAAGCATTATACTTATTATACTGCCTCGTTATCGATGAGCAGGCAGTACAATGTCGCTCTGTGATGTGTGACACAATTCAGTGTCGTGACTGAGTAAGGGATTTTTGCCAAGCATCCTTGCCTTTATGCTCTCTCTATCGCGGCTTTCTCCTCATGACATTTTTTTGTGCGAACTGCATCACACGAGTTAAGAAAATTATTATGAGCGTATAAAAGAAGTATAATCTTCAACGGTGAAGAGACAAAGGAGAAAAAGAATAATGAAACAAGCTGTTTCACTAAAGAGGAGAGTCTTTGGGGCTTGTAATTGGATGCCCTTGAGCTTAGTACTTCCTTTCCCCATAAAAAATAGAAATCCTAAGCCTTGAAGTTTAACCTCTTCTGACCAACGTCCACATATGTGGACGCATACTGAAGTCACGATTGTGAGGTGACCCAAAGCTTTTTTAATGAAACCTTTGACGTTATTTCTTTCTTTAAATGAAGAATAACAAAAATAAATTGAATGAAAAAATTTAAAATTAATTTTTACATATTTTTTTGTTGAAACATTTACGTTTTTTTTCCGGCGGTTCATAGTGCCGAGCAGAAGAGGTTAACGCTCAATGGATTTTCCGTGGTAGAGTCGGATAGTCTGGAAAATTTTATAACCCTACTGAAGAATCTCACGCCAAAATCTCATCTGAAATTGTGGTCCGCGAGCTACTAAACGTTTTTTTAAGTTTTTCGAATTTTGGTGTCTGTATCTTCGTTTCAAATTATGACAGGAATACAGGATAACAAAAGTGCGGGAAAATGTTCTTCTGATGTAGAAAAAAAAACAACCACGTAGGAGAATTAGCAGCACCAATTATTTAAATAAACAATTAAGTAGCTTACTTGCATAAAAAGCAATGATAGCCGCGGCTTTTCGAATTTTGGTAGCTGTAACTCCGTTTGATATTATGACAGGATAACGAAACTGCGGGAAAACATTCTTCTGATCTAGACGAACACATCCGCGTGGGAGAATTTGCCGCACCAATTTTTTAAATTAATGAATGTGTTCGTCTACATCACAAGAATATTTTCCCGCAGTTTTCTTATCCTGTCATAATTTCAAACGGAGTTGTAGCTACAAAATTCGAAAAGCCGCGGATATCCTTGCTTCTTATACAAGTAAGTTGCTTAATTGTTTATTTAAATAATTGGTGCCGTAAATTCTCCTATGCGGATGTGTTCGTCTAGATCAGAAGAACGTTGTCCCGCAGTTTCGTTATCCTGTCATAATTTGAAACGGAGTTAAAGCTGACAAAATACTAAAAGCTGCGGATATCCTTGCTTTTTATGCAAGTAAGATGATTAATTGTTTATTTAAATAAATGGTACCGCAAATTTTGCTACGCGGATATGTTCGTCTACATCAGAAGAACATTCTTCCACCATTTCGTTAGCCGGTCATAATTTGAAACGAAGGTACAGCCACCAAAATTCTCCTACGCGGATGTGTTCATCTACATCAGAAGAACATTTTCCCGCTGTTTTGTTATGCTGTCATAATTTCAAATGGGGTTCAGCCTCCAAAACTCGAAAAACCGCGAATATCATTGCTTTTTATGCAAGTAAGCTGCTTAATTGTTTATTTAATAGCTTGGTCGTGCTTTGCACGACTTTTTCCATCTAGATCGGTTCTAATATATTAAACGAACAGTCTCCCGCAGTTTTGATCACCAAGCATAATTTTAAAAGAAGTGTTATTTTGCAACTAGGCCGCTTAATTGTTTATTTAAATGCTTGGTGCCACAGTTTTCTCTATTTAGATCTGTTCTATTCTATTCTATTCTATTCAAATAATAGTCTTTCACAGTTCCGATGGCCAAGCATAATTTTAAAAGCAGTTAGAGGGACCAAAAGTTGCTGCACCGCGTGTAAGGTGTTATTTTGCAACTAGGCCGCTTAATTGTTTATTTAAATGCTTGTTGCCACAGTTTTTCTATTTAGATCTGTTCTATTCCATTCTATTCAAATAATAGTCTTTCACAGTTCCGATGGCCAAGCATAATTTTAAAAGCAGTTACAGGGGCCAAAAGCCGCTGCACCGCGTATAGAGGTGTTATTTTGCAACTAAGCCGCTTAATTGTTTATTTAAAAGCTTGGTGCCACGACTTTTTCTATCTAGATCTGTTCTACTGTATTGAAAGAACAATCTCCCATAGTTTGGCTGGCCAACCATAATTTGAAAAGAAGTTACAGTGGGCAAAAGCCGCTATACCGCGTAAATACGTGATATTTTGCAACTAATCCGCCTAATTGTTTATTTAAAAGGTTGGTATCACTATTTCCTTGATGAATATCTGTTCCTATCTGCTGTTATTGTTTTCAAGGAAATTTTTACTGGGGACCTTTTTGCCCCCTCATGTATATACGGGTATGTTTGACGGGTAGCGTGTGGCGGGTAGCTTCAGCTTCATTTAATTATCTTATTATCAAGGATTTAATATTAAAATGCATTTTTCTAGTATGATTTACAATTATTTTACTACTTACATTCATGACGATATAGAAAAAGTTTATGTACCATTAAAAAGGGTTAGAACATAAATTAAATTTTCATATCATTACATAATCATGTAAATTTTAAAACGATATTTAATTTTTATTCAAACTATCCAATAATCATGTAATACTGGAGTCATGCCACTGCATTTTGTATAACTTGCAATGATATTTCATATTACAAACAAAATAATTGTACCTTGAATTTAATTGCTTTTGCTACTTTTTTTGTACTTAATGTTTGTCATTCAAGATCTTCAAACCTCTGCATTAACACTGCTGCTAAAAAATCTTGAAAGCTGCAATACTTTAAAAGGTGATCGATTATGTAATACTTAGTTAGTAAGTTGTACGCCCACGCTGTAAATTTTCTCTATATCTGAAGTAGGAAGTTTTTTAACAAACTTCTCACACTCTTCATATCTGCTGTTTCTCTTGACATATTCACTTGTATATCCTGTCGAAATATACATAAATGTAAATACAGGAGGCCATGCGTGTAGTATGGCTGAGAAACGGTTTCTACATTACTGACCGCAATGATCAGTCTTATCGATCATGTGACGTTTATGCACACTACACACATGGCCTTCTCCGTATTGACATTTGTGTATCTCTTTATTTTTATTGACAGGAATATCGAGAGAAACAACAAACATGAAGAGATAAGGTTTTTTATAAATTTCTTTCTTCAGACGTGGTGAAAATTAACACCGTGAGCTATATAACTTAACTTACGAACTTAATAGCTAAGTATATAGCACAACCAATCTACTTTCAAAGTAATTGTAAGTGTAGTTTCAATACAAGAAAGTGTTATCTTTGTGACAAATTTTTCAGGTAATAGCTGATGTTTGCAGCCTGCAAATGATTTTTTAGCAGCAGTGTTAATGCACAGGTTTGAAGATCTTGAATGACAAACATTAAGTACAAAAAAAGTAGCAACACCAATGAAATTGAAGGTATAATTATTTTGTTTATAATCTAAAATATCCTTGAAAACTGCATGAAATGCAGTGGTATAACTCCAGTATTACATGATTAATTGGATAGTTTTAATAAAAATTGAATATGGTTTTAAAATTTACATGATATGTTATAATATGAAAATTTAATTTGCGTTATAACCCTTTTTAATAGTACATCTATTTTTTTCTATTTTGTCATGAATGTAAGTAGTAAAATAATTATAAATCATACTAGAAAAATGCATTTTAATATTAAATTCTTGATAATAAGATAATTAAGCACGTACAAAACAAAAAGGGGCATATACACTCCGCAACAAAATTATCGCAACAAAATGTTACATCAAAATTTTGCCTTTTTTCGAATGCGCGTTACTCCGCCAATTTTGATCGTATCAAGACGATTTTTGTTTTGTTTTGTAGGTAATTATATGTACTTTAAGATAAATCCATGGAAAATTGATGCGAGTCGATGCCGCATCACCATATTCTGATAAAGCCCATGTATTTTTTTTTTTAAAGAAATTTGATTGTTTCACGCGCTACCTGCATCACCCTGATTTTTTTCGGAAATAATACATAGACCATCGCAAAGTACACTTTCCAACAAGTAATTTGAAAGAAAAAAAAATAGAGTCTACGATTTTTTTGATAGAGTAAGGCAATTTTGAAGTTATTCTTACGTTTTTAACGAATACCGCCAGCATCAGCATTACCCGATACGTACCGCGAGAAGGTTGCTGATCGGACTTCACGCATCATTTTGGCCCTTAAAATGGCCGATTATGTAGACCATGTGTTAAATTAGGGACCCCGTGGCTCGTCACTTTCACAGTATTTTCTGACTCCAAACCCTACTTGGCTAATGCCAGAGCGGATAAGTGTTAAAGGCATTTAATACCGCGCATTGCCACCTCGGCATCGGATAACCTCTCCTAAACGTTCTTGCATATTAATGCACATTCTGAGGTATCTCTTGCCAGATTTCATTTAGTGCTCTCTCAAGCTCTTGGAAGTCAGCAGGAGGCCTCTCAAAGTTACGTAATCTCCTACCCATCATGTCCAATACATGCTCAATAGGATTGAGGTCTGGGCAGTAACTCTATATTGTTTGTTTCCAAGTAATCACGAGTTACCCTTGCAACATGCGGGCGTGCATTGTCCTGCATCAAGATGAAATTACGGCCCATTCGTCAACGTATTGGAATCACGTAAGGATGCAAAACTTCATTTATGTAACGTACCGCTGTGAATCCTGGGGTGGGAGAATTACTAGATCTGTTCGATGGTTCATTGATATTACACCCCATACCATAACGGATCCTCCACTGAACGCTCGAGTTGAATCAACATTATTTGCTTCAAAACGCTCTCGTCTACGACGCCAAATTGGGATCCTAGCATCATTTCCAAACAGACAAAATCGAGATTCGTCTGTGAATAACACATTTCTCCACTGTCTGGCCGTCCAGTTTCTATGATAACGGGCGTAGCGTAGACGAGTTCGCCGATGTACTACTGTCAACATTGGCACTCTAGCACGAATTCGTGACCTTAAACCTCTTTCGTGAAGACGTCTTCTTATCGTTTGAGCGCTAATTTGTCTGCCTAGCAAAGCTTTATTCCTAATTTGTCCCGCAACCATTGTTGGGTTACGTAGGGCTTCATTGACAATGCTGCGATCCTCCCGATTCTTAGTTACCCTAGTTCGGCCTTGACCAGGCCTCCGACGATAAGAGCCTGTTTCTTGGAACCGACTAAAAACACGTGATACCGTCGAGCGATGAATCCCTATTCTTCTTGCTATGGCGCTCTGACTCAATCCCGCCTCTAACAAGGCAATAATTTGAGCAGATTGAATTTCAGTAAGCCGAGGCATTTTCAATGAGAAATGAAAATATCCTGTGTTTTTCTCTATTTTTCGATTAGTATGCACTCTGCATAATAAAATTAATATTCAATAGGGATCCTTCCAGATAAAGAGGTTTTGGCCCTTGACTCTATCGATATTCGTTAAAAACGCACGAATAACTTCAAAATACCCTTACTCGGTAAAAAAAAATCGTAGACACTCAATTTTTTTTTCAAATTACTTGCTGGAAAGTGTACTTTGCGATGGTCTATGCATTATTTCCGAAAAAAATCAGGGTGATCCAGGTAGCGCATCAAACAATCAAATTTCTTTAAAAAAAAATACATGGGCTTTATCAGAACATGGAGATGCGGCATCGACTCGTATCAATTTTCTATTGATTTTTTCTCAAAGTATATGTAATTACCTACAAAACAAAATAAAAATCTTCTTGATACGATCAAAATTGGCGGAGTAACGCGCATTCGAAAAAAGGCAAAATTTTGATGAAACATTTTGTTGCGATAAATTTGTTGCGGAGTGTATTAAAGTAGTAATTCCACATAATTAATGAATTTTGCATGCTTTTCCCAGTATAAAATTCAATTTACTTTTTGATGATACCCAGTAAGAGTGCAATACTGTAAAATATATAAAAAATTTGTAAATAAATTATATGTGCTTAATTATTATCATCTTCTATAAGGGATGTACTCTAAACTTACAGTTTTATTTATTTATTAATATTATTAAATTTTCAAGATTATCCGGCTCTATAACAGAAAAACCCTTAAGCGTTTAACTCTAGAGCTTAGGATTTTTTCTTTTATGGTGAAAGGAAGTACTAAGCTCAAGGGCATCCAATTCCAAGACCCGAAGGTAGTACACCCTCCTTGTAAATTGTTGGACAGACTGAAAGCCTTTCAATGAGGGTAAAATGGCGTAAGTCTCGCTCACGATTTCGAAAACCAACAAATAGATATGAACGTCATCAACATGAAAGAGATCAAGAAAGACTAAGATCGACTCTTCGGGAACATCGGCGAGATCGACAGACAGTTCCAGTACATCATCCACAACATCCACATTGGGAGACAGAGCACAGCAGAGCAAAAGCCGGGAGTCTTGAAAAGACGGCGAGGGAACCATGGCTACAGTATACTACATTATGATACAAGCGGCATAAGTCGTACGTGAAGCTGAAGCTAACCGTTCCAGAGTAGCGACTTTCAAGGCCGAATAGGGTGCACAGGGCCCTGGGCTTAAAAATTTTCTAAATCGAACAAAAATTCGCTTATACGACTAAATATGGATTTTAAATAAGTAGATGTTTTTACAACATAACGTTATCCGCCAGGTTCAATTGGAAGCAATTTTCCTACGCTTTTCCAGGGCCACCGTACACATCCATTCAAATCTTTATTGCTAATTTTTAGATGCATGTGTCGACTCCAAAGCATTTGAAGATTGTAAGTAAGTATTTTTACAAGACCTCCAAGTTTTCCCCGATCATCGCGGGGCCCGTCAGGGCTCGTGGTTGGCGATGTCCCACCGTTTCCCAGCACCCCGCTAAAAGTCGCAACTATTAAACAATTACTACATACTACAAACTTTTGAATACCTGTACCGACACGAAATCGTTTTAGCTTTGTAAAGAAGTATTTGTAGAAGAGTTAGCCATTTTTCTCGATCATGAAAAATCGCCAATTCGAAACCACTTCAAACTTGTGAAGAAGTGTTTGTAGAACAACTGCGAATATTTCGCGATGATTGAAAAGCCCTTTACGACCGTCGGTGATCGATTTTCCACCGTTTTTCCGGCAACTTCAATACAATTGTATACAAAATTTGGGTAGAAAACCTAGAAATTTTTCTCAATCATGAATAATCCCGCCAGAGCCCCGGGGGGCGCGCTTTTCCTCCGTTTTTCCACTGTCTCGCTACAAGTAGCACCATTCAAACATTTAATATACATTTTTTATTGCGTATATCGTAAATATACGTATGTAATAAGCTAGAATTAATTTTGAGTAGGCACATTCGTATAAAAATTTACAGCAAATATTTTGAAGGTGCGAATTGTATCGAAGCGCTGGAAAAACGGTGGAAAATCGAGCACCGAGGGTCCCGGTTTCAATCACTGCGAAATATTCGTAGGTGTTCTACAAACACTTTTTTCCGAGCTTGAAGTGGTTTCGAGTCGATATACACATGAAAAAAATTTATATTAAATGTTCAACTTGTAGCTTAACGCTGGAAAAAGGGCGGAAAATCGCGCCCCCCGGGCTCTGGTGGGTTTTTTCATGATCGAGAAAAATTTCTAAGTTTTGTACAAATACTTTTTTACAAACCTAAAATGGTTTCGGGTCGGCACATACATTCAAAAGTTTGTAGTGTTACGTGCGGAAGCATTCTGAGTTTGGTCATATAAATAAAACCGCGATTCAGCGTTCGAAGCGTCGAGAACATTCCGTACTGCGCCGCGATTGTGGCTCGCGGCAACCAGAGTCGGTAAAATCGGTCGAGCGTCCGAAAACTGCAATATAATAAAATTTTGTATAATAAACCCACATACTCCACGCATAGCGAGGTACTAATAAAATTTTAAATAATAAACCCCAAGCTCCTAAACCCACATACCCCACGCACAGCGAGTACTAATAAAATTTTATATAATAAACCCCAAGCTCCTAAACCCACATACCCCACGCACGGCGAGGTACTAATAAAATTTTAAATAATAAACCCCAAGTTCCTAAACCCACATACCCCGTGCATAGCAAGTTATAATAAAATTTTATATAATAAACCCACATACTCCACGCATAGCGAGGTACTAATAAAATTTTAAATAATAAACCCCAAGCTCCTAAACCCACATACCCCGTGCACAGCGAGTTACTAATAAAAAGTTTAAACAATAAACCCCAAGCTCCCATACCCACATACCCCACGCACAACGAGTTGCTAATAAACAGTGGATATAATAAACCCTTAGCTGCTAAATCCACATACCCCGTGCACAGCGAGTTACTAATAAAATTTTAAATAATAAACCCCAAGCTTCTAAACCCACATACCCCACGCACAGTGAATTTCCAAAAAAATTTTAAATAATAAACCCCAAGCTCCTAAACCCACATACCCCACGCACAGCCAGTTAGTACATATACACGTTAGGACACTTCTCTCTCGCGCAATTAAGTATTGAATAAATACCAACAGTTAACTTATGTCTATTGTCTTTCCGACTTCTTATTTCACGTAAAATCAACCTCTCCGAGTGCGTAACTCAGGCAGGCCGGGAACTCAAAGATACCTTTCACACGTAACATTATTTGGCGCCCAATCAGGGGCCGGTAGCTAAACTGCACCGAAACCCACGAGAGATAAAGAAGAGTCTCGTTAATAATTTCGCTGTGTCCTGTGATGTCAGAAGTTTCACATGGTCCGAGCAGTGCATTTGGTACCGATAAAAAAGATTTCATCGACGAGGACGTCGATTTTCTGGGCCCTGGATGTGTTACGTGTGGATACACACACGAATATGAAAGAACGAAATAAGTAAGGCATCCGATTACAATATCACGCCGATTAGCGGGAAGCCGAGCGGTGTCGGCCGTGGCTTGTTGGTAGTGTTTCTGACTCGCGAGTCGGCGGCTCTGGTTCAATCCCAGGGTCCGTCACTTTTTATTATTATTAAAAGTTGCGATAGCTCACTCGTAACAATAGTAAATGTTTAATAGTTGCGACTTTTAGCGAGGCGCTGGGAAAATCGCCTACCGCGAGCCCTGGCAGGCACCGCGATAATCGGGGAAAACTTCGAGGTCTTGTAAAACACTTCCTTACAATCAAAATGCTTGGAGTCGGTACATGCATCTAAAAGTTGGCAGTAATGATTTGAATGCTCTGTACGGTGGCCCTGGAAAAGCTTAGAAAAATTGCTTCCAATTGAACCTGTCAGACAGCGTTATGTTGGAAAACATATCTACTCATTTTAAGGTTATACGGGCTACACTATCCGCGTCGAATGTCAGTATTACTAAAAATTATTAACATTAAAGTATACAATTATGTTTACTACATTTTTATTAAATAAATTTATAGAAATAAATCAAATAAGTCACATAAGCCCCTAAAATAAAAAATTGGATACAAATTTTGAAGTATTTTTATTTTTACAAATTGTATGTTCGACGATGTTCTGTAATTGTATTTACAACAATATCAAATCTTTAAATTTTATTTGATTCTTGATTTTTTGGTCTTATGTTGTTCAGCACAGACTTCTTGACAGGCTTAATTATAACCCAAAAGATAAAAATTAACTTTGTCTTAATAAATTAACATGTAGAAGTGTACAGTCAAGTTAAAAAATGAGTTCTTTTTTTTTATAAAACTAAAGTTTAATAAAAATATAAGACATATTATTTTTTAGTTAGTGGGTCTATTAAGAGTTCTTTGCTGAACAACATAAGATCAAAAAGCCAAGAGTAAAATAACATTTTCACCATGCCGAAAGTACAACTTTCGCTCCCGGCTCAAAAATGCGAATGTGGTATTTTCGGCCCGAGTATGGTGAAAAATCGTATATACGCAACACGGGGATAAAGAGGGCTACCCTTTACCTCGCCTTCGGCTCGGGTGGAAATTTACACGTGCTCTGGACTGTTTACCTCCCTAGTTGCTAAAACTACTTAGAACATAAGGTTTTTGAAATTCAAAATACTTTAAAGTTTCTATCCGATTTTTCATTTTGAAAGCTAGAACTACTGGTCGTATGCTCTTCTACTTAGTTTTCTAATAAACAAATAAAAAACAAGCTCATATCATTAATTATCAGTAATTTATGTAAAAACTAACTTTTCACGCCGATTGTATAGCCAATACAATCTCAAATTCATATTAAGATGTATAAACGTCTTTTTATTGGATTTATAAAATATTTGAACCAGAGGCTCTGTGCACCCTATTCGACCATGAAAACGGCTCTTCTGGAGCGGCTAACTTCAGCTTCATTCGTACAATTTCATTTCGATTGATTAAATATCCTGTACATGAAAAGTAAATAAATAAGTAATATAAATTGTAGTACGAAGAATACCTCATATTTTTCTCAGGAAGCCTTTTATTAGCTCTATTTTATAATATTCTGAGTGTACATGAAAAGTAAATAAATAAATAATACAATTTGTAGTACAAAGAATAGTTCATATTTTTCTCAGGAAGCTTTTCATTAGTTATGTTTTATAATATTCTGCGTGAACCTCACACCCCTTGCCTATTTGGGGTTTCGCTCTTTCTCACGATTATAGTAATAGAGGCGATTTGTAGTTATTATAAAAACAATAGATGCCCACAGAGAATTATAAGGTATTAATCCTCCTGGCAAACAAAACGATGGACTCGAATATTAGCAATGTTTTACACATATTGAAACAAAAAAATGTAATTAGTGTGGACATTATGTGGAAAACAGTGTATCCAATATTCAGCTGAGGCCCCGGAACTATATATAAGGCTTATTATCATATAGCCACATATGGTTGTATTGCCAATGCTACGGCTATAATAATAAGTATTGGCCACAAAATTAGTCTTGGCAAAGTTATTACTATAAACTTTGATAAATAAAGCTTTTTTAATTTATTGCATTTATAAATTAAATTTTGAAACTTTATAAGCATATTTTTAAAAGTTTAACATGACGTTAATTTTTTAACGTTTGTATTTTTGAATTAAAATGTATGCAATAATGCAAGAAATATATTTAATAATTAATAATAAGTGTTTTAAAAATATTAATTTCTATTCCCCGACTATTAGAGGGTAACATAGATTATTTTCTCTATTTACGAGATTATTATCCTTTTCTTCAAGACCATCGATAAAAATACTCTAATTAAATTTCTCTTTATTACATTTTTAACACTGTTAAAAATCATCCTTTCAGCATCTGTTAATGTAAGATTTTCATCATTCAGAATACTACTTCATCAATTTAATGACAACTATATTACATTATCTGCTAAGTTAAAATTGGATAAAGAAAAATCATGAGATATATACGACGTTATTTATTACACTTAATGCGTGCTTATTTTTATTTATTTGGTGAGCATAGAAATAAATTGTATACTCTTGTAACAGTTCGCTAGCATTAACTGGATTATAAAAACTATGTATGTAAGTATCTTAGAAGAATCATTTCATTATAGATTTCCTCGAAAGATGTGTTATTTAATAATTACACATGTTTTCAGGAAATCCATAATGAAATGATTCTTCTAAGCATTTATTCCAGTTTTCATTAGTTACAACATGTGATGCCGTTGTATGTTCGTAAAGGTTCATACGACGTCGACCCTAGTCATATAATAATAATATTTTTAAAAGAAACGTTCTTTTATTAATAACATATTTAATATGATTATTCTATATTCAGGGTGTCTACCAACAATTTAAAAAAAAATCCCTGATATTTCCAGGTTTTCCAGACACTTAATAAATTTTTCCAGACCGCTAAAAAAGGACTCGATTAATAATGTTAGTTGTTTTCTTAGAGAATACTTGATGTATCGACTTAAAATTTTAACTACTTATTACACTCATTGAAGACAATATTTGTTTAAAATTTCAAGAGATTATCTTCATTTATTTTTTAGAACAAAAATTTTTTTATAAAAAAGTAGAGTTTGCGTTGTTGCACGATAACTAGAGTAAAAATCAACCAATCGGCCTGAAATTTGGCACAGATATAGCTTTTTTATATCTTCAGGTCGTGTACGTTGCCCAAAAAAATCAGACTGTCACGACCAAAGATATTGGAGGTTACAAATTTTTTAAAATACTTTCTGGACATATGGACATAAGAAGAGTGGTGTATTTATATTTCAAATGTTTTTAATTTAGTACATATTAGTGTTATTGCGAATATTGATATAGAAAATTTGGTATGATACTATTAATTATTGTTATGAAAAATTAAAAAATGGAATAAATACATTAGTGTGACGAAGCTAAGTGCCAATGTATTGGCAGCGGTTTTTTTAGTTGACAAGATACTCGAAGAAGTTTCTAATCAGTAACAGCTACAGGAACATGTTTATGCGTGTCACACACGCCACGTACACTGCCACTACTAAAGCCTTTGCTTACGACGCACCCATCGTTCATTATTTGTCTGCGAATCCCCGCAACTTGTAAACATTTGCGCTTTTATAAGCCCTTTTTTGCACCGAGTCGTGCAAGACCCGTTAACAAAATAAACAAGGCTCGCGACATCTACAGACCTATTACTATTTTAAATTTATTTCAATCATTGCATGTTATAGGGTAAATGTGAGTACTACGGCGGTTTCGTTGCGGGAGTCAACTTTAACCGTCAATATTAATTCGAAATCTAATAATATGAGTTAATTTTTTTTTATTCTTCGAAAGTTTAAGTATTAATAAGTTTAAAAAAAATTCCCGATGCTAATAATGTTTTAACTTTAATTATAATAATTAGATGAAAAAAATTAATTTGCTGGCATTACTGCGGTCGTGTGGATATTACCGCGGTGGTACTACTGTGGGAATTCCAATTACTGCGGGGTAATATGGTGTGATTTCACCTTAAGCTTGTTATATTATTTATTAATTTTCAACAGAAAAAAGTTAACATATCTGTATATTGTTACTTAATATTTTCATTAAAAACAGCAGTTATAGCAAACGTTCTCATAAATGTTGTATATTTGTTGGTTTCACTATTTGAGGTTACGTTGACCAAAGCCGCAGTAATTCCAGCAAACGTTTCTGTATACAAATGATGGTATTACTGCGGATGACTGACAATAATCTAGTATATCCATAAAAATAGCGGTTTATTCCCTTTCCAATACAATTTCTCACGATTATAACTATTTTTTATCTTCGAATAAATTTTTGATGTCGAATTATACTATGTTAAATGAAATTGTAAAGTGTTTTTCGGCGATCCGCAGTAATTGCAGCAACCGCAGTAATACCCACATTTGCCCTACCAAAAATAATTCCTCGTAAAACGTAAAACTTTAAAACATCCAGAATTTAAAAAAAATTCCCTGAGATTTCCCTGATATTTCCAGAGAGAAATAGATTCCCTGAGATTTCCAGGTTTTCCCGGTTTTCCAGGTGTGGTAGACACCCTGATATTTATTAGTCTGAAAAACATCTTTTAATTCGATGCAATATTTGCCATCAGAGCAATTTTTGGCTCGCACATCGCCTTAAAATTAATTTTCTATACATTCTGCCTGTTCCGTTATGCTCTTATTCCTACGTTTTTCAATGTTTAATACGATGCACATTTGCCAAGTTCAACGATAAATTTTCCATCCACAAAATTTACATTGACATCCAAAGCTCGTTCGGAGTATCGTTCTATTATATCTTCTTGTTATGGAAAATGTTATCTTTAGTGACAACGCATGCAAAATAATTATAATCAAATTCTTTTGTAGTTCTATTTTTGTTTAAAATTTCAAACCAATTGATTAAATATTCTCTGAGAAATCGTTATTCGAAACTATTTGAAAACAATTTTTAACCTGAAATATCTTTGGTCATAATGGTTGGATTTTTTTGGGTAACGAACTCGGTTCGAAGATATAAAAAAATATATCTCTATGCTAAATGACAAGGTGATTGGTTGATTTTTACTCCTGTTATCGTCTGGGAAAGAAAATGCACTTTTTTTGAAAAATATTGTTTTTCTCGGAAACAAATGAAGATAATCACTTGAAATTTTAATTCAATATTGCTCCCACCATGTGTAGTAAGTGGTTAAAATTTCAATTATTTTTTAAATTGAAAAAAAAATTTTTTTAATTTCAATTATTTTTTAATTATTTTTTAATTTAAAAAATTTTTTTTTTCAATTATTTTTAAAATTCCACATTATTTGTCAAGTCAATAGATTAAAAATTTTTTTAGAAAATAATTAAAGAAGTTTAAACCATATTTTCTCTAATAACAAATGACATACTAAAGATAAAAAAGTCTTTAAACATGTTTTTAAACATTTTTTGTTTCAACAAATTTTCTCACCATTACAAAGCTTCCTCTTTGAGGAAGCAAAACAATATTTCTTATATTATCTATTTTTGTCTTGCAAAAAAATATATCCAATGAAAAAAATATATAAATAAATATATAAAAATATATAAATATATAAAAATATATAAATACATAAAAATATATAAATATATAAAAATATATAAATATATAAAAATATATAAATATGTAAAAATATATCCAATATTATTCGTCACTTTATTTCAACAATATTTCATTTTATTTTCTATATAAAATAAAATTTTTATATGACACAAAGAAATGCTCTTATGAAGGGAAGAAAGAAGTTATGAACTTGATTTATAGATTAAAAATCAGAAAATAATTCAAATCAATCATTGCAAGAAAAAGTATGTACGAGCAACCAATTTTTTTATTGAATCATTTGACTTAACTTTTCATAATTTACAGAATTGAGATTTATATTTAAATGAGTCATTAGATATATTTTTGTTGTAGTGCAAACAGTGAAGAAAAAAAAGATACATGGAATAATTTAAAATTTAGCTTTTCTGGAAAATCAGAACGGCTGTAATTTTTTTTTAGTGAAGGCATTAGTGTCTATAACTCTGCAGAGTTTTATAGTTCTCTTAAAAGTTTATATTATTCTGTCTCAAATAAATTTTAATATATAAATTAAAAATCTTGTTATGTACCAATAAGAACATTGCAAAATCAATAAAGTTAAAATAATTTCACTGAAAAAAAATAGTTTTGAAAAAAAATACAATACAGTTTCTTGCAATGAACGTTCATTGACATCACAGGAAAATAGGAAAGAAAACTAATGATTTAGTTACCAACAAAATTTTTGTTAATTAATAGATTTACTGTGGAGATACTGTGGAAATACTATGAAAAATAATGTTACCGGTGAAAGTCAAAAACTAAATAAATTTTGTGATCATGTTTGAAAAAAGAGAACGCACTTCACAAAAAACTTCTCAAGGTTGATTAGAACTAAAATTAGAAAAGTTATTGATAAGCAAATGTTGTTTGTGCATGAACTACATTCATAAGATATTGAGTAATATACAGAATGGTTTCAAAAACAGCAAGAAACCTCTCATGTAATCATTTGGTTTGTTATAGCTATGCACGTTTTTCAAGTACAACTAATATTTTACTTTTTACACTGTTAGAGGAATTTGAAATTAAAAATAATAAAAGTATGAATTTGGAAGTATAAAGATTCTAAAAATATTAAATATGATTGTACAGTGAGATTTTTTAGAAGGTTTACATAGTTTAAGAATGAAATAATAGTATAAAATGAAAATAAAGTAAAGTCACTCCGGGTAGAAATACGTAGTACCAAGATACAGTTCATTTAAAAAAAGAAAGAGAAAATAAAAACATGTGCTTTTGTTACAAAGTTTCACACTTCATTTAAATACATAATATATCTATTATGAATAATAAATTAAGAAAATAGCAGTACAAATAATTTACAAAAATATTGAGCTTTGATAAGTTTGTAGTGAAATTGTGAATTGTAATTACAGAGTCATATTTGGAAAAATTCTTATAAGGAAAAAATTGGGGATAAAATAGTTAGTATATTTTGATTTCATTTAATCAATTTGTAAGGTTTATTTACAAAATTTTTTCTAAATTTATTGTAATTTTCTGAGGGAAATACTTCAATGATTTAACAAAAAACTAAAATTATATTAAATTAATGCAGATACGTGCAAAAAATAAAAAATATTTAAGTTGCAGTAACCAATATCAGAATAATAATGATCATAAGATCTATAAGAAAAATTTATAGAAAAGAAGATAAGCACTATTTCTCAATTTGCTAAGAAAAAAAATCTACATGAATGTTACATATATAACATTTATAATATTAATAAGCAGTAGTAATATTTTCACTTATTTAAAATATTTAGAATTTTTATAATCACAAAATATACCAGTAAAATATGAAACCTTAAATAAAATAATTATTTTTAAATTCAAGAAACCAGAGCAATGTATTTTTCACTATGGTTTCTAAGAACTGATGTAAAGAAATCGTTTTTCTAAGAAAAAATAAACAACAATAAAAAGTTATGTAGTAAACTCGACTAGTTGAATATACTACAATTAATGATACTAATTATATAATAAGAATAAACGCGAAAACGTCACATTTAATGAAACGCTGTGGTAAATAAAAATTAACCAGTACTTATTTTATCTACCTGCTTACGTGTTCTAACTCCGGAATGTTCTGTTGTTGAAAGAGGATAAACCTTGATCTTCCTGCTCCTGGAATGTTTCCTATGGCGACTTTCAAAACAACAACAACTTCGAAAATCTTTTCAAAATCCTTCCAAATTCTTCTAAATCTCTACTTAGCTTGCAATTACGAAAAATTCGCGGTAAATATAAAAGATAATACTGACAATCAATCTGACCGGACAGCAACTGCACGAATGAAGCAAGTGACAAGCAAATGACGATCGTCCTACAGTCCTACTAGGGAGAGTCCACACTGGACTCGTACCCCGTATGAATATAACCAGTATGTATATCTATACATATTATATGTATAGATATACATCTCTGGTTATTCAGACGGGGTACGGGTCCAGTGTGGACTCTCCACAACGTTCAACAAGCAAGCACGACCCGCGCATTTCAAAAATATGAATATAAAAAAAGAAGAAAAGAAAATAAATACTTGCTATTGTGTTGTTCAGCTGTTGAATCATCCCTTAATTTTTAGGTTGAAATTGGATTTAAAATATAACTTATAAGTGAATCGCTACTATAATACATATTTGTAATTCTCTAATCACAATTTTATTATATCCACTCACAGAATGTCAAATTCGATTGTATGTTATGCGTTAAAATGATTATATTGGCAATAAACAATCTTGACCACATCAATAATTTCATATTTTTTTATTTATTAGATAGTTTTTATTTCATCATTTAAGCTTTAACATTAACTATTATAAAGAATTGCACAAAACATTTCACTTTTAACAAACATTAATTAATTGTATTTGATTGAGAAGTTAGAAATAAAGCATTGTAAAATTTGGAGAAAAAAATTGACAGGCTGCAACCAAAATTTATTATCAACAATATTAATAATTAACTCTGACCAATTTGCATGAAAAAGTTATTATACCTACATTCGTTTTGCTTTATTTATGTCACTAAATCAATCATATTAACAGTTAATAAATATAATATCTGTAAATAAATTCCTCTCTGAGTGATAAGAAGTGAATTTACAATAGAAAAGTATAATTCAAAAAAGAAAAGAATAAACAATGTAATTTTCAGATTTTATCTCAAGCAATGTTTCTTTAATATACCTTTTTTCCAAGTTAGTACAATTGTGCGACAAATTTGATCTTCATAAGAAAGAATCAGATTATGTACAATATTTGCCCAGTATAAATAAAATTATTTTTATGCAGCTTTGGATGTATAAGTTTGCAATGGCCACTCAATTAAAAAGTGTTTATAAGATATCGGTTCTAGCAGAAAAGCTTCTCTGTAACGAAAGATTAATTCATAATATTCAATTTCTGAAATTACAATTGGAGAAATTAAATTTTTTAAATTATACATACGTTTATTTCCATATGCACAATTAGCAGACATTAGCTGCACTAACGGCCATGACAAGTTCTTCAAACTATTTAATTCTGGATTATTGTGTGAAAGTGCGGTTAAAGCACATGTCGTAGATGGTAAATGCTGAGCACTACTTTTCAATTGTTCTACAGGATCAAAAATATTGTCCAATTTTTTATTTATATTTTTGTTGCTTTTCTTGATCAATATTCTCAGTTGATGGTCGTAATGAAGTTGTGCATTTCCTCCAGGGCTTTCAAAAAACTCAAGCTCTTGTACTGAAATATTCCTCTTTTTGAGTCTTTCAATTTCTCGAAGTACAAATTCCAATATCAAGTCCATCTGCAGATGTATTTATTTTCCAGGTCATTCAGATAAAATTTCTAACTAAAAAAAAAAAAGGAAAAAAACAAATTTTTATTTTCAGTATACTTATTAATAATTAATTACTAATTAAAAGTTATTTTTAAGAATAAAATTGTAAAGTAAAACTAACTACATAAAAGAAATAATTCACAAACACACTATGTTTTTTTTCGTTTATGCTAATTCACATTAGTCTTTCACTTTTCATCAGCATGTGTTTTGATATTAATTCTGATTCCATAGATTACCAAACTAATGATTCACTTATATAATACCACTTATAATTTCACTTAGTTCGTTTTAATCATTTACACTCTGTAAATAAGATTTTTATCAAAATATATATTTTATTGGAAAGCACCAATGTTTCATGTTATATCACTCATGTTATACATTATGAACTCATTGCACGGATTCCTTTTATATTGATTCTAAATCCATAGATTACGTATAACAACCTATAACAATTCACTTATATCACACATCACTCGGTTTATTTCAATCAATTATGTTTTCTATTAAAAAACACTTTCAGAAAACCAGATAAACAACGCACTCTATTACACTAACAGAGAAGCCCACAGATATTTCACTGAAGATTATTAGGGTTTTATATTAAAAAAAAAAAAACAGTTATTTCGCAAATACCCAATGTTTGTTTTATTTATGCTATTTATATTAGTTATTTAATTTTTACTCACACGTAAATTACATAAAACCAAGTCTCTTATATATCATACTACTCAATTTGTTTTAATCATTCATTTATGTTTTCTATGAAATGATACTTTTAATAAAATAGATAAACTATGCACTTTACTACACTGCCATAAAAGTTTCACTGAAGTGCATTACGGTTTTGCATAACAAAATCATTTATTTCAATGTTTAATCTATGCTAATTTATATTTGTTGCTTCTTTTTCACTCACGTATAATTATCTGATAAATTAATCACATATCACACCACAGTTTTTTCTAATCATTTATGTTGATTATTAAGCACCGTCACTTTTAGAAAAATTGATAAACTATGCACTATTGTACACTGACAAAAATGTCCACATATATTTCACTGGAGAGTTAAACAAAAGATTTAATTTGGCTACATAATACATTTAGAAAACAATAATAACTGTATTTCTTCACTTGTCACTCTTGCATTCACCATTAAAACCACTCCGACAAATTTTAACTAAAATTAGAAACTTTCAGTTAATATTTCGTTCATTATGAACGTTCAGAATTTCAAATACGTAGAGCATCATGGTTTTGTATTACAAGGATAAATATATCTGGATAAAGTACATGGTGTTTATCGCTCCCTGATGCAGCCTTTGCTTTGTGATGATTTTCTAATCCTTATAGTGATAATATTTTCTCCTTTGTGATATTAGCACAACTATTTTACAATTGTTGAAAGATCTTGATTCCCTATTTTCGATCTTATGTCTGTTATCGTCTGTTGTAATTTATTTAATTCATACTTCTTTGCTCCATATACTATGTGTGTACGATCTTCTGAAATAAATAAAATACACACAAAGTATCTATTTCAAGAATAATTTAAGCGTGTTAAAAAATGTATTGAGTATTTTATTGCTTCCACAATTATTTAAATACTCAAAACATTTGAAAAAGTAAGTTATACTTATCTGACTTTTCTCTCTCAGCTTATTATCACTGCAATAACGCGAGTCGAGTATAACCTGCAGAGTATAATACAAAAGAACAAAAACTGATGCATCAGCTGCATGGAGCCAGCCTAATCCTGGAGATTGTTCTACAAGGATAAATATACCTGCATAAAGTGCATGGTGTTTATCGCTCCCTGATGCAGCCTTTGCTTTGTGATGATTTTCTAATCCTTATAGTGATAATATTTTCTCCTTTGTGATATTAGCACAACTATTTTACAATTGTTGAAAGATCTTGATTCCCTATTTTCGATCTTATGTCTGTTATCGTCTGTTGTAATTTATTTAATTCATACTTCTTTGCTCCATATACTATGTGTGTACGATCTTCTGAAATAAATAAAATACACACAAAGTATCTATTTCAAGAATAATTTAAGCGTGTTAAAAAATGTATTGAGTATTTTATTGCTTCCACAATTATTTAAATACTCAAAACATTTGAAAAAGTAAGTTATACTTATCTGACTTTTCTCTCTCAGCTTATTATCACTGCAATAACGCGAGTCCAGTATAACCTGCAGAGTATAATACAAAAGAACAAAAACTGATGCATCAGCTGCATGGAGCCAGCCTAATCCTGGAGATTGTTCTACAAGGATAAATATACCTGCATAAAGTGCATGGTGTTTATCGCTCCCTGATGCAGCCTTTGCTTTGTGATGATTTTCTAATCCGTGTCAATAGTGATAATATTTTCTCCTTTGTGATATTCGCACAACTATTTTACAATTGTTGAAAGATCTTGATTCCCTATTTTCGATCTTGTGTCTGTTATCGTCTGTTGTAATTTATTTAATTCATACTTCTTTGCTCCATATACTATGTGTGTACGATCTTCTGAAATAAATAAAATACACACAAAGTATCTATTTCAAGAATAATTTAAGCGTGTTAAAAAATGTATTGAGTATTTTATTGCTTCTACAATTATTTAAATACTCAAAACAATTAAAAAAGTAAGTTATACTTATCTGACTTTTCTCTCTCAGCTTATTATCACTGCAATAACGCGAGTCGAGTATAACCTGCAGAGTCTATAATGCAAAAGAACAAAAACACTGATGCATCAGCTGCGTGGAGCCAGCCTAACCCTGGAGCTTGTCCTGACCCTGCGATACACGTGGCAACGTCGCGTTTATACTCGGTCACTCGCTATAGCAAATTTTATGCCTTGAAGTTGACTCCGGGAGAAAATAACTAGATCTAGTTATTAATTCCCGTTTCCGAACTCCGGGGGGCCATCACTGAATTATACTTACACCGAAATCATATAGCTGTAGTGATACGCTCTCTTGCGGCGAAATCCATTACTATTATGAAGGAGTGATATGCTTGACGGCTGCCAGCCTGTCCATAATAATTCTTCAAGTTCTTTGTTCCAATAAAAATTAACAAAAAATGTGTTATTTTATTTTACAAATTCGGAAATTCAGCAAATACAAAATTATTACAACAGTGATATAAATATTAAGGTAGTTCATCCTCGAAAAAATAGCCTTCGAATTAGTACATTTCGACACGGGTGGGGAAGTCGATTATTTAGCTGGTGTGACTTTTTGCACGAGCGAAGCGAGTGCGAAAAAGTCACACCACCTAAATAATCGACTTACGCACTAGTTTCGAATGGTATTTTATACCACGAGCGCCGAAAAATCATATCAAAGTTGTGATTTTGAGGTTAGAGTGGTATAAAAGTTTTTTCCATATGAAAGTTTGCTTCAACAAAAATACAAATGATTATAGTATTCAAAAGTAGAAAGATTTAGATCATATCATTGCACAGCTTCAACATTGCACACAATTAATTCTTCAATAATTTTGATCGTGAAATTTATAGGTAAATGTTTATGGAACAAAAATATACTTTGAATATAAAAATAGGATACAAAATAAAAAATGTTCAAAAAAATATATGCCATTTCCTGTAAGTAAACGATATTCATGCTTACATACATAATTTCTTGTTTTATAATTTTCTCTTATCTGCTACTTTTGAATACTGCGATCATTTAGTTCTATATGTTGAAACGGACTTTCACAATAAAAACTTTTTGGAAGGCCATTGTTTCGGCATGAACTACCCTAAACTTACTCATAGCCTAGATATTTCAAGCTAAAGAGAATGAATTCGGGATACGAAAAATATTACTCTAGCTTTTAAGAATAACAAAACTAAACCTACTCAAAATTTATTATGTTATACTATAAAATTTCACCAATTCACTTGATCCAACTATCCCAATCTCTCTCCAATAATCATACCAAAACACTCGTCCCCCGTCCTTTCCTCTACATCCTCCCCCCTCTAACAGACGATCCACCCCGCTCGCATCCCCGCTGCAACAACAGCCATGTAGCAGCAGCAGCAGCAGCAGCGCTATATGCCCGGGTTACACACATCACGCGCTCGTTGACTCGCTCCTCCCCTCATATGTATACATGGATGCTGCTGCTCGCTCGGGCGCATCGATCCCCCGGGCGGCCTGCGACAATGGCCCCCCGACGGTGCCAGCTAATTCGCAACAATGGCCTCTTTTCGTGCATTAATGGTCGATGACGATGCTGCACGCGCGCGTTACGCCGCAGATGTCCGAATTGCTTTTCAAGGGTTGCGCGCGCATGTCGGTGTTGCGCGATGAGCGCACGAGATATGGGGACTGCCGACTGCGACGGTTGATAAGTGAAGGATGGAGTTGCGTAATGGAGCGAACGGTGGGGTGGAGTGTGTGTGCGTTGCGGATGATGGTTTTAATGGGGAGTTGAGGGTGACAAGCGTGGATTCGATATTGGGGGGCGCATGAATTTTTGTTTAGATTTGTAATTGTAAAAGATGGGTTGATGGAGTAGGTGATGCAGTAAGGCGCTAAAAGATCGCTCTATAAATGAAAAATTAATTCATATTTTTAGTTACAAATGTTTTTTAAGCATATATTATATATTTTATTGGTGTGGAGTAATGGAAGATAATATTTTCATGACGAAATTTTTAGAACTCCGTGTTCAGGTATTATTCCTATGTATTTATAGTACTCTAAAAAGTAAGAAATTGAATGAAATCGCTTTTATTCAAATAATATAGCAGTAAACCAATTGAGATCAGCAAATACGTCATTCCAAAATTAAAAACTCGATCGAAATTCAATACCTCGGTGCTGCAGCTGACGGGGTACGCTCAAAATGCGCAACCCGAGCGCTCGCACACACATACCGCCGCCCTAGGCGTCGTACATCACTCGGCCTCTTTATCGAGGTGCGGATTCCCCGTTAAACGCTCGCTTATCTGCCGATTTATTGTCGAGGCGAGCCGCACGACGCTTATATTCGCGGCCCCGTCACGGAACTCGTCGAGAGCGCTCGAGTATACGGAGTATAATATAAACGCTGCGAACGCGGGGGTGATCTTATCGGGCGGCCTATTAACGGACGCCGCGACGTTATTATTTCCGCGCCCCGTATATGTGTGTGTACATGTGAGAGAGGTTCCTCTTTTTTGTCTAGGGGTAGTTTAATGGAGAGATTGGTTGTGATGGCAAATTGGTAATTTATGGATCGAGGTGTGTAAGTATAATTGGTTTCAATGGAACTGACAAGCGTTTTAATGGTTGTATTGATTTTGGTACCAGTCGGAGTAGGAATGCTCGTTCTGAGAGGTGATTTGAATGGAAGTGAAATGTGGTACGCAGAGATATGCAATTTATGAATTGTTTAAGAGAAAAGTGCATCAATACTGTGATGTCAAGGAGAAAATTTTAACAATGAACAAACGAATATGTAGAGGAGCGCAACATTTGCTCTTGCAGCGATTATTTTATTGAAAAATAAAAGAGAATTATTATAATAATAAAAAGTGAAATTATAATTATACTGCTTATTTTTTGCGCTTCAACATAAACATTACCTTACTTTGAAAAAAAGAATAATATATCAGTTTCATATAAAGATCGATGAGATGGGCATAGTCAAGCTATTTGATTTAATATATGTAGAATCGGTCTTATATTATTTTTTCACATTCACTTGTAATATCATCGATAATTTCGTAACAGATATATGGATAAAGATGGGTTTTGAAATAAATATTCTTTTGTACATAGTGTAAATATTTTATTTAGAAGCAAAACAAGCACAACATGCTCCTACAAGTAAATATGATTGTATCTTATGAAATGATACTATCATAACATTAATGTTCTACTTCAAAAAGTATTTATTTTGAAAAATCAGTCAATAAAACTTAACATTTGTATATAATTATTTCAATTTCATTGCAAACGATACATAGTCTATTTTGATTTAGATAAAATCTCTACTTTAAAATTAACTATTGTTGTAAAAGTCAATCACCTTGCAAAAATTGTCCACGCCTAAAAGCACCATCATAGTGAACAATATCATTACAAGCATTGTCTCACACCACCCGAACCCCTCGACTGTTTCTGCCTTTCTACCCACATTAGACTCTCGCGAACACAGTCAAACAAGTCACTTCGTATAACCGATAACGTCTCCCAGCAGGTCCCTCGGTTATACACCTCGCAGCTCGCCTCGGATATTTTCATTCCGCGCGTAACGCCGGCTGCTTGCATAATCGCTTCCCGTGCGCTTATACACATACACACGCACGCGGTATAGGCGAGAACTCGCGCGCAGTCCATAAACTAATTGCCGCTGTTTATCGCTTTGGGCTACTGAATTTTTTATGCTGATATTCCGCGCTCCATGGCGTTCCGCCGGGGTAGTCTCTCCCGGCTTGGGTTAATTGAAAACGTCATCGCTTGCCTACCGCGGCGCCGGTATTTATTTACATGTAATAAGTCGCAAGCGCTCGCGCACACTTTCCGAGGAGGGAGAGAGAGAGAGATAAGGGTCGTCAATTTCCGTAGTTTGCTTTTAATTTAGCTGTGCGAAATTACACAACTCGACTGCCGGGCTTCTTTTTTTTTTTTAATTGCTTGATTTATACGTCCGATGATGAGCGCGCGCGCGCGCGCGGCGTGTAATTTGATTTATGGGGGTTGTGGGTGCGTTTGCGCTTTGAGTAGGAGAATTTTGAGCAATGAGTTCGTTATACCAAAATTAAACGTTGATGTTGCGGTTTAGAGGAGGAATCAAGGTCATTCTATTTTCATAATAACTTTTTAAAGAAAATCTTTCGCTGTTTTATCTTATAATAGGCTATGATTTTTAATTCCTGCATATAGAAGATACAATTAGTTCTCCATCGTTATATATATATATACACGCGTGTTATTTACGGCACAATTTTCAAGGCTCGCGATTCTTACGCGTATATAAATTTATGAAATAATGAACATCGTAAATTTTTTTAATGAGCTTGAAAAACGCATTCGCACTGTGACCACCTCACGCGGTTATCTAACTTCGAATCAGAAATCGATACCTCGCGCTTGTATACGCAGCTATAATCGCGACTACTTACCTTTGGTTAAGAGCCATTGTAAATAATACGTGTGTACGAATCCGCGGAGAAAATAGGAAACGGGACATTAATTACCCGCGATAAATAACGCGGCGCGTCATATCGCTTGCGTTTCGCAATATCTAACGCATCCCGCGTGATTTACGCTCGCGTTGTATAAACTCGCGTCTAAACGGTCCGCGTGGCCGCGGAGCGACGTTAATACACGCGCTAACGAGGCCCTCGCGACCTCATGTAGCTACAGCGTCTAACCTACTTGCATGTGTATACAAGTTTTTTCTATAAGCGTGCTCGTGAATATGGTTGAAAAGGAGGTGGCATGTGCGGTGTTGGATTTGACGCGCGCGTCTTCGTCCTAAAATCACAATTGCATTTATGACGAGGGAGCCGAGTGTGTTAGTTACGCCGGTTAGCGATGACATAGCCGAGTGTATAAAGAACGCGATCGAAATAGAGACAGAAGGAAAAATTAGTGTAGTAATTATCTTTTAATGGAGTGGAGTGCCGGGCTACAGAATACATAATTTCCAAAGTTTAAGTCATTTCTTTTCGTTAAAAAGAAAATACTATATAAGCACAAATTTTTATTTTTCTGATAGTTTATAGTGGCAAGATGATTTCTTCTTACAGCTTCTCACTATCAATATTTAATCATTAAATACAGTATTATAGTTTGAAATGATAAACGTATATCAGTGTCTAATACGATCACTTCAAAGAGTTCTAATATATATAATTATCGTGAGTACTCAGTATAAAATTTTAAGTAAACTATATTATCCCCCAAACAATCTTCATGTGCATTGCAGAAACGAACAACAAATTTTTCAACGATTCAAAAGGAATGAAAAATTGACACAACCATTAGAAAGTCAAGCAGTTTTCGCATGATCACCGCAGGCGAACAACCGCCTCTATATACCCACCGCACAAAACTATAGCATCACGCGTATCCAATGGGGTTTGTGAGCTCCTTTTCCCTTTCCCCTAACTAGATCCATCGCTCATCCCAGTGCACAATAGGCCCGAACTGCGCGGCCAATAAAACCCGCGGCCGTGCACCATTCTTGCGCTCACCCCTGAGTAATTCAACTCTCGCTGCAGCTCTTTTCATTTTCTTTCTCATCGTCACGCGCTCAAATCATTGCACAGTAGTACTTCACTCCGTTCTCGTGCAATTAAATTAGTTTCGACCTGCACCTACCCCCCGATTATGTTTAGCGCAACTGAAGTGCGGTACAACGGGACAATTAAAAGGACCGAGAGGGAAATTATCCGCGCGGGAGTTTTCTGACGCGCGCTGATCCGGCGTGCAGCTGTTTATACGCTTACAGTTTTATAATAGAGCTGTTAATTAAAACAAACAGACGATGATGAAAACGCGCCGATGGAAAGTATAGCGCGGCGAATAATTAAGCGATCGGTAATTTTAGTGATTATATATACCGGGAGAGAGAGCGCCGTCGTCGTTGTTGATGTTACGGGACACGCTTTTAATAAGTTCGCAATAGCGCGCGATATTACATTATTTTATAATGCGATATTTATTTATTTTCCCCACATTCTGATGATAAACATAATTTGGAGGTCAATTTTATGATTTTATAATGTTTTGAGATTCGTATACGCAAAATGAGATCTCTTTATTCCAGCTGGTAAATACAATAATCATATCAATTATTAATCGATATCATCGCGTTGTTAAATATTAATTTTCTTACTGGAAATTCTGATTTATGCAAAATTAAATGAAGTCATAACATCGCTTACTTATAAAAATTATTCACCAAAATAGCCAAACATTTTTGTATGCGCATATAAATGTTGAATAAAATACTAATATATGATTTCAAACATATTTTATTATGCATTTCGTTTATAATTCTAGTTAATTCGCTTCTAAATATTTTTTCAATTCCATAATTTGTGAAAAAAGTTTATTTTTATTATATTCACGATTGCTCGAGTACTATATATATTGTAATACATATTATATAAGCAACCTAAAAAGCGTCATCTTTCCCGCACAACCTATGAACAATTCATTCAACTAAAAAAAATTATCTCCACGTAAATTCGAAACGAGTTAAATTTTGGCAGCTCTTTTGACGTACACCATCCCCCCTCTCCCTCTCCCTTAACTCATTCACCTCTCGCAGCGAAACAAAACGCCGTAAAGTCCCATACTCATTCACTCCTTCCCGGTATTTCCTTCCTATCCATTAAGGAAAAGTCGAGACCTCCGCGCGCTTGCGCCGTAAAACATTGTATTTCCTTCGGTAATTATTTCAAGCGAGCCCCGCAAGACAGAACAACTTATACGCCATCCCCCCTGACATATACACGTATACACACAATAAAGCCCGCGGACTTATTGTACGCGCAGTTTTTCGTCTACTCGTCAACTGACTCGAAAACGATGTCACCGCGACGTACGGCCGTAAGAAGCGATTCGAGACACTGACTAAGACCCGGCCATGTTTATCCGTCGTCCTCGTCGTCGTGGTCGTTTCCCCGGAGGTGCGTTTATATTTTAGCCTCGCGAGACGTTTGGCAAATGTCGTATGGGTGTGCGCACTAGGGTGGATATATGTATAGGTATATATGGAGAGATGAGGCTGGGGAGTGGGGGCTGGTGAAAAAGTGCGGTTGTGGGAGGAGGTCTACGTTGCACTGCGGGCAGCGTAAAAAAGAGCATTAATTTTATTCAATCGGATTTCGATGGTATTATACAATATATATTTTTTTTACTGGAAAAAGTCCATTTATATATGAATATAATATTTATATAAGGATATTAAAAATGTAAAATTTTTGGAACAATACTCTTTATAACAGAATGTTTAGTTTCCAATGATTATATACGCAGTGTTTCAACAGCATTGTCTATAACTAACGGGTAAAACATGATTAAATATATTACTATTTTTCATACGAGTTAGCTCACTGTAACGCCTATACACATGCGCACTAAAAAGCCTATATATACACCCAACAACTATATATACTTATACTATTCCTTACATCTCTATTATATACCACGCGCACACTTCACCATCCCATCATCCTCAACGGTCAACCATCGGAAAACCAGCACACCAGCTGGCACACACATATATATATATAACTACGTCGTTTATATCCATCCCCGTGGCGCACGCACAGTAAAATCGACCCGCGGCGTGCACAGCGGTGCGTCGCCGCCACCTTATAACGCCGCCGCCACTCTCAGGTGAGACGCCCGCGCACGCCGAGTGGACAAAGATTTCTGCGGGCAATTTGCGAGGTGCGGTGTGCGATGGGGACCGAGAGTCAAGGTTATATGAGCGGGGGGTTGAAGCACACGCGGCGAAGAATGCGGCGATGGCATAATGGATAGATCGAGGGGCCACTGATGGGTGCATGGAGAAAGTGGCGCGGTAGGTCAAGTCGGGGGTAGGAGTGTGCGCGTGCGGGGTGTGTAATGCTAAGTAGGGGTGAGATTAATCGGTGGGGATGTGATGCAGGCTGACGGGACGTGCAGTTGAGGCTTTGATTTCTGAGGTATGGATAGAAAGGTATAATACATATATTGGCGGTCATGGGTTGAATGCGATAAAACTTAATATATAAGCGAATCTCAGTGAATGGTTGTTATTTGGGAAAAGTATTTTTCTCTAAATTACGTTAAATTTTAAACGATCTCTTTTATATACTAACTAAACGCTAAGAACGTTTGCAAAACAGAGATTAATGGTTTTTTACGAACTAAATTATAATATTTCACGATGCTCGCAGGGAAATGATATTATGTGTATCTATCTATAGTAATTATACTTTATTCATTTAAAATAAATAAAACTTGGTATAATATTAGAAAAGAAAAACATATCAACTTCTTTAAACCGATACATCGTTCTAAAACACATACTCTCAGTATTAAACGTATAGAGTAGCACGCTTTACAAGGTTCTAATAGACTTGTAACTTTTCGACCCCACCAGGCATTTTTCACCGAACGACTCTCCACAATACACGCGCGACATCGATACCTAGAACCCATATATTTCTATACATCCCGCTTATAAACTTTTTCCCCTCACACGGACGCACAAAAGTTCGGCGCGCGCGCGTAAAATTCATAAAACCCCATTCAAGGCGCGCGCACGGCCGAAAAGAGGGAAACCTCCTGCGGAGACTTCGAAAAGAGGGCAGCATAGCGGGAGAGAGAAAGAGAGTCGATGCTCCGGACATTACCGAGGCTCGTTTGTCACGAGGCGCGCGCGCGCGTGTGAGACGACCGAAAAGCCGTTTTCGCGAGAATAATGAGGAGACACTCGAGAGGACCGCCCGATGGCCCTTTCTTGGCCGGCTATGATACCATTTCAAATAGTCATTGAGAACAATGGGGTGGGACGGGGTGCGCGCGCGCATTGTGCGCGACCTTTTGCCGCTTGCGAGTGAAGTGGTTTTTGGGGGCGATTGTTGGCTTTTATGGCGTTCTCGAGTGCGCCTGCGTGTGTTCGGTTAGCGCGAGGCTGATGATTATCCTTATGTTGAGAAATAATTGCGTTTTGCGAAGGTGCGGGGGAATGAGGTAACGTCGCGGATGATTTTCTTTGAATATCTATCATTTGTAGTAAAATGGTACATGCAAATTATTAATTTGAATATTTTATTACCAATTTTTTCAATAATTTTTTGATTGATGTTTTACTATAAAAATTTTTATTGCAAAAAAGGTATGAAATTTCAATGAAAATTTGTTAAATTAAGTAATTAAGAATAATTAAATCTGTTACGTTTCTTAATAAATTTTGTTATTGCTACTGTAGAATCGATAGAGAAGAATCGAGAGAGCTTGAAATCCGACTTGGCTCAATCGGACGAGACAATGAAAAATATGCAGAACAGACGCGTGAAGATCGGCGAAGTCCACGTGCAGTCGATCCTCGTTCCGAAGATCTTATAGAACGAGAATGGACAAGTTCCCAAGTTCTGACCAACCAAGCGAGAGTTACAAGAGGGACTCGAGGATGGAAGGGAACGAGTGTGGAGGAGTCAATCAGTCAGATGCCATTCCATGAGGTGTACCAGATTCAATGGCCACTCATGCACTCTAATTCCTACATACCTGTTAGACCTCTTTCGCGCGTATATTGGGTTAACAAAAGAAATATATAAACGTAGATCATTAAAGTTTATTTTACTGTAAATTAATAACCCCGGGTGCGTAGCCTGGTGAAGTAGAGAACTATAACAGCTGCTCTTAATTACAACTACGGAATTTCATTCGTTCATATATATTTGAAGAATTTAAATGTTAAATTTAAGATCCTTTACAGAATATAGGTCTCTATAATAACAATATGTCATTGAAAATAAGTGTGTCAGTGATATTTTTACCATGCAAAAGTTTTCTCCGTGCGAAATAAGAAGAATTTTAAAAGAATAATGAAATACTGACATTACGTTCTTATATTCAGGCGAAAACTACTTTCTAACATCTTAAATTCCATATTAAAGAATCAATAATAATAAAGTTTATATGCAATAGAGATGTATGCTCATAAATTGAGATTATACTCGAGAAACAATTTGTGCGCTCAAAACTCACTATAAAAACGGCTTTATTATCTTCGTATGTGCATATTAAAGCGTGAAATAAACGTTTTAATTTTTAATTTCAATAAAAATAACATTATACCAGTCGTAAGGATTAGTAACCGATTTAATTTTCCATTCAATCAATTTAATATGAATGTGATAACTAACAATCGTTCTCAAATTTTATTGACTTTAGATCGGTTTTATTCACACGAGATTAAAAAACATTATTGTGTAACGGTCACGTATATTTAGATGTTTATTCATTATGCACTATTGTTTTGATATCCAATAAAATATTTATGCCCAATCGATTTGCGAAGTAAAACGTCTTAATCCGCTAGTGAGGCATTGCGATATTGTTCAACGTTATTATTTTAATCATAATTTAGTGTCGCTTTTTACACACGCATTTAAAACAATTTGTTTTTATAACTTTATTAACTTATCCAAAAGTATTCCAAAATAATTAATTTAATTTAATATAAACTATATCTTTTTTCCAATGTACGCATTACTTTATATAATCATATCAAATGTAAAATTGGAATTCAAGCCTTTCAAAAATATATGCATTTTTAATTTGCAATAATCAATATCTTCCATTGTTGCGTTTGAAGAAAATTTAATGAACTGTTAAATTAAAATGCATTCTTCTCAAGTCAAACAAAGCAAGCGTATGTATAAAATGTGTGCTTCGAATAGCCAGTATGTTTCCTTCCACATGTATAGAATCATTTATTAAAATATTAAGAATTATATTATTATACTTGTCTATTTAATTTTAAATAGTGCGGTAAAAGTTAATAGTTACACTTGAAATAATTACTAGAAATAGTAGTATTTCTACATCTCGTGCTGCGACCGCTCATCAAATAATCATCCAACATTAAAATTGAGAGATATTGCCTATACACCTTACATAGAAATAGCCATTATATAGTTACAGTAATAAATCTCACAAATAATCACATAAATTATTACAAACGCACATAATTGATACACACGACGCGACATACACGCACCAACTCACCTTGTCTTATTTTCGCCATTCATCTAAAAATCACCTTTCACGCGTTGCGCTACTCGCGCAGGTGCTTATTAGCACTTTTTCTTAAATCCAAAGTCCGAATTAACCTTTTAATACCCGAGCGCTCAACTTCGTTTCCTCTGTCGCCTCTGCGAAATATTCTTAATGAAAAAAAAGGCTTTTTTCACGCGCCTCGGCTGGTTTACGACGTTTTAATACAGTTGCCCCGCAAATTATGCTCGCGCGCGCGCGCGATCGTATAGCTCATTATTAACGCAGACAACGATCTTTAATTTCTCTCTTTTGCGCGCGAGCGTACGGTTATCTTGATTTACGACGATAAATCCCGGAGCGCGGACGCCTATTAATAAGTTTTTTGTCTAATCGAACGAAACGAGCTGCGCTCGTCACATTAACCCGACGACTCAATATCAGGCTGTCTTTCCGCGTCCGCTGTCTTTCCAGGAAGAAGGATTATATACAAATTTGGAGAAAAAAGTTAATGATCGTGCCTGAACGAAGTTATCGTCTTCGTCGTGATCTACAGCGTTATAAGTCCTGTCTTCGCGGTTATCTCGATCCTCATCTCTCTCGCTCTCTTCCTGTTTTTCGTTTTTCTTTTGCCTTTCCCATAGTCTTCTTTTTCTCGATATTCCTCTTATAACTATATCCAGCTCTTCAGTGGTAATTAACGAATTTTTACGCGTATAGATAAAAGATTGTGGCTTCACTGAGGCAATTTGTAAGACGTACTTATTCTAATTAATATAATAAATTTTATAATTAGAGAGGATCTAATTAGTCGAAAAATTAGTATTTATCTGAACGTTATATTTATATCGATTAGATATGAAAAAATTATTTCACTTTGAATCCGACGTAAATAAATAATTTTACAAAATCCAATTACAATGTAATTTATTTCCATTTAGCAGTGTAATTTTCTATACAAAAAAAAAATACCGACACCAGTGTGAAATGCATGACATTATTCAGACAGAAACCTCTGAAAAAGGATAAACGTTACGAAAATCCAAAGCGCCCTGAAAATCCCAGTTGTCAAGACCTCAACTACATGCCAATAACTCGTGCCATCTAAAATCTCTCTCCCTCTCAAAACAGCGACCGGCGCAGCTCCTGTTACAGATACAACCCAAGCCCCCCGTATGTATATATTCAGCCTCGAACAACCGCGGTCACTATTATAGAAATTCCCACAATTACGTTCACGCCGACACGAAAGCCGGAGTGAAAGAAACGATCGCGCGAAAGCACACGCCGCGCGGTGGTAAATCGGCCGAAATTGCGCTCGCGCGACTTAGAGAGAGAGAGAGAGAGAGAGAGAGAGAGAGAGAGAGAGAGAGATCCTGATTGGCACGCGGCCGTAAATCTGTCTCGAGCCGCGCTTTTTTGCCAGTTCCGTTAAGTACGTGCGCCATTTTTTCGCCCCTTCTCAGAAATCCAGCGCGCGCGCGTGTGACATCCCCTTTGTGCGCTGCTCCCGTTCTCGTCTTCATCTCTCGTCGTCGTCGCTCGCGCGCCTTCTCGCTTTTCGGGTAAACAAAAACGCGGGATGGGCCAGAGAGGAAAGAGAAAGAGAGAGATGTAGACGTGAGATAGGTTACTTGTTTTTTTTTTTTTTTGGGTGTTCTATAAATATAGTAGGACGCGCGCTGTATTATACGTGTCGTCTGCAGGCTTGTATTTCAATAACGAAGTGTGTAATGACAAAAAAGTGATTTCCATATTTTTAACGATTTTATCAACTCTGGGGATTCGATAGGTTTTTTCTTTTGCTATTTCGAACTTGATGTATCATTTTTAATTATATTAAGACGTTTTTCTCTAGTTTAGGTCGTGTGAATTTTTCGAATAGCTATCGAGATAAATATTATGTCGTCACGATCGTTGAATGACTTTTTTTTTATAAAAACGTTGGTTCCGCTCATATAATTTTTGTAATAATTATAAAATATATTACGTGGAAAATCAACGTAGTGAAAACATTATGATAATGTTATTCAGCACGTCGACGTCTTCATTTCTTTTTTATTAAGAAACACCTCATTAACTGTGTTAAAGTGAAATTTATACATTCACTTGCAGGATTATGCTGATAACAAGTATTTATTCCAGTTGAATGAAATGAAAAGGTATAATCAACATAATTACAATAATTTTTGCTCTGACGCACAAAACTGTTTCTATATACCAACATTGATGTCAATTTTATTTTTACTTTACATATGATTTTATTCACATTATGTATAGTTACACAATATTTTAAAATACTTGATATAATTCCCGCAATAGCCTTATAATTTGCATATAATCATATAAAAAGAATGAAAGTTCCTTACACGAATCCTTCTCTCGAATATGCATAAAAATATAACCACCAATTCGACAACCGCAACCATTTTCATTCATACATCAAGATTATCGATTTTCCAAACACCCACCGACAACTTACTTATGCAATCACTTCAAAACACTCTCTCTACACAAAATCGTCAATACATAAACCACCCAATTGCAATCGCGCTCGCGTCTTTCTCTGATCCCATCGCCACATGCGATCGCCAACCATCATTATAAGAGTTATGTCTCTCTACGGCTCTCCCTCGGAACAAGACTCTCTCCCTCCTTCGAACTTGCTCGTTTTCACACGTTCGCACGCGTGTGCGAACCCGCAGGACACCTGCGGTCTCTCTCCCTCTCTTTCTATATATCGTTTTCTCTCTATTCGTTTCGCTTCTAATATATAATGCTCGCGCGCCTACGCATTATCACCAACGCGAGTACCGCTATATACATCGACGACGAGGGGTAGAGAGAGGGAGAGAGAGGGAAATACACTGGTCTAATAAAGACATAATTCTCTCTTTCTTGTTCGGTCATTTTTACATCACAGTGCATTTCGAATGCCCCGCGTTATTTCGTTATGTATATAAAAAAGCGTGGTAGGCGTAGGTTCGAAAATAACGTATCGAACCTCGCCGCCACCTCATTTACTTTTTTCCCATTCCTTCCCTCCCTCCCGCACGGTTGATCTTAAATCTCTTCCCGGAACGCTTATGTGCGCGCCTCCGCATCTATCTCTCTCTCTCTCTCTCTCGCTCGTGTTGTATCACGGCTACCCCTATTTTTCGTGTTTATATACGTATATTCTTAGCTTTTTTCCACACCGTACACACGATGGTTTTTTGTTGTTCGTCTCGAGCGCCCCAGCGTACTCATATTACCCCTAACGATAGGTGATTTTTTAAAAAACGCGCTTATCTCCCCGGGCGCGTGATACCGCCTGGTGTCTTGATCACTTCCTTTTCGAACGTCGTCTTCTTCTTCGTTTATGGGGGGATAGCTTTATTTTCGTGGCAGACATGTTGGGGAAATAATTGAATGGATTGCTTCCAGGTTTTTCTTCGAGGTGGTGTCATAAATTTCCATTATTCTAATGATTTCCGTATAGCGACGCGCTATAGGGGCACAGTGTTGTAATGGCAACGGTGAATAAATTAAAATTGGGTAACTGTGTGAGTTATTATGTTTAATTGTGGTGCGTGAAAAGTAATGTTTCTTTAATTGGGCGCCCAATGAACTTATAAATATAACGACAGTGGGGTAATAGAGATAATTGGGTTTGGTTTTACAACTCTATTTTTACCTGTTTCTCAATGTACCAATATGGGACAACCGCTACTTTATCAAAATTAATTTTCTACTCAAATACTCAAATATTCTCTTAAGTATACTGTCCTAGAATGTATTTGAGTTTCACAGCATGAAAACACCTATATTAACGATGTAAACATTTCATAATATTTACAAAACTTGTAGAGCAAATATTAGGTTGAGTTAATTTTATATTGATACATTGAGAAACCTCATGGAAGTAAAGAATTTGATTACTTGTGTATTTTGATACGTATTTTGATCTGAATACACGTATACAAATATCAACAATTTAATTTTTAAACGTACGTTTATTTTCAGCCACTCTTTAAAATATTAATGTTAAATTTTCAAAATCTCCCAAATAAATTCTATGCAATAAACCGCCCCATTTCAAACCCAGCAACTACTCGTCCACATCAAAATTCATATCCATAAACTGGACAACCAAAGCCCAATCCTCATCAACGTCGTCCCCACTAAAAAACAAAAGGAACACAGTAATCGCGCGTCGGCGTCCATTGTGCGCGCATTTTAATGCAAAACATTTCGTCGCGCGGCCGCACCACGCGCACCTATGTAATCACCCGCATCTGCATACAACAATCATTCCCCGAGGCACGATAAAAGTGCGCATGCGTGTGTAACACAGGCGGCCCCCGGAAACAACGCGTAATCGCGGCCCATCAACCGGACCGCCACCACGTAAACAACAATCTCGCGAGCGACGCATAACTCGCGCGATAATCTAGTTTTGCGCGCGTCATTTGCCCGGCCGATGGAAAACGATTAAACGCGCAAAGCGCGCTCGTAAATTTTTCCATTTCGTACGCGCGCACGTGTATACGTATTTATATATTATATAAACGTTTGTATGTATGCGCACGGTCTCGACGGAGTGCTCGCGGTGCACGACGACGACGACAAGTCCCGCGGGATGGGCGCACGAGGGGAGAGTGCAAATCTGCTCGAGGGGCGTTAGCCTGCGATTTCGGAGGGGTTCGAGCTTTTTTTTTACCGCGTGGTTGATGACTTGATTTAGGAGGCGACGAGGGTGCGCGATGATATTGGGGGAGGTTTTGCGAGGGCGTGCGGCACGTTTCCAAATTTTCGAAACTGCGCGGGTGATGAGGGGAGCGATTGGTTTTATAGGTGTAGTGGTGCGGGTGGCGTAGGGGTAGTTGGATAGGAATGGTTTTAAATTTTTACGAATCGCAGGTGGCATGGTGGTAATATTGCTGAGTGTATATTGGCTTTTTGAAAGTGGATGTCTTCTTTGTATTACATTTGTATACCTATGTAGTGATAACACGAGCTGAAGCTATCAAAATTTTAACGTAAAAATGGTAAAATTTGAATACATAAACATATACTACAGTCACTGAAATTTAACTTCGCGAATTCTATTATCATATGCATGATTATACTTTACTATCGTGTTTGCATTATCTCATTTTGTATCTTTATACTATATACACTAATTCTAAATATAAAATTGTATTATCATTTTAAAAAATACAAGTAGTGGATTTTGCGGTCGAGATAATCTATTTTCAGCATTCGATTTTTAGTATTCATAATAATCTATTTTTCCCTCGAACGATCTCGAATCTCAAAAGGAGTAAAAAAAAGTAGCTAGTATCTAAAACTATATAAACAAAAACTAATAATTTATCGCGTTGACTATTTTATAAATGGATTGTTATCCAAGTTTTTGTGTTTGGCCAAGTATATTTTCAAAAATATCTTGTAAATGGGATTCGAAGGTTTGTGTTAATAATTTTGTTAAAATAACCTAAAGTTCGTAAAGAAATTTATTTTATTTAAAATCTTCACATTGAACTTATAACAATAACACAATTCATTCTTATCCTTAACCATCAACCCACAAAAATCGACAATAACGCAGATCGAGCTATATTTCACCCACGGTTACATCTACGACAAAAATCCAGAGCAAGAATAAGTATACCTACACTCTCCTCGTTTCCCCCACGTAACACCATAAAGAACAAACATCGAATACGAATACCCAAGCCTACAACAGCCGCGCGTAAGTATGAATCGGCAAAACACGCGCTTCCCGCACGCGCGAAAACCAGTCGTCAATACGCTTATTATTATACGAGCTCGCGCGAATAGGAGGAGCTGCGCACGGACGTAAATTTCGTTCTTCCTATATAACGTCACACTTTTACCACGCGCGTATATACCGGGCGTAACCGTCATCATCGTTTCCGCGTCTCTCCGGCTTTTTCTCCCTTTCTCGCCCCGCGAGTATCATCGAATTTCCTCCCCTCGCAAGACCAGCTCCCAATCCCTACTGCATCGCGCTCCATTAGATCGCGCAGCCCGCCCTATATACTCGGACGATTTCGCCGCCATTTGTAATATTCAGGCGAGACAGACGCGTTTTGCCACTGTGCGTATGCGGAACGCGTCGTTTTACGGTTTCAGGAGTTGAACGCGTGTCGATGTTTATTGGACGGCATTCGAGTGTGTGCTGTGTAAGGGTGGAAATTGATGTGCGGGACAATGAAAGATGAAAGGTTTGGGTTATATGAAGTTGTAAAGCATTTAGTTTATTTTATTACTATATTATTGCATAAAATTTTGTTTGCGAGTGGGTAGGAAAAACTTTTATAAGTATTACTGTAACTTTTATTTTGCGATGATGAGATTTATTTTATATTATGGTGATTTTGATTAAACGAATTTAAAAATCAAACGTAATATGAAACTTCATGAATGAAAGTAAAATGATTACTGCAAAAAATATATTTATATCACTTCCTTATTATTACATTTTAAATTATATTGTTACGTTTTAAATAGCTTGATAAATTGTTAAAAAGATTTACAACAAGAAAATAAAACACACAACTATAAACTTGTATAGAAAATATATAGCTAATCGTTTGAGTATAAAAGTGCCTAAATATATTTTCAGGCGAGTTTATTAATCCACTAATGAAATGTGACTCGTGAAGTTGAATACTCAATTTATATAACGCCTCGCAGAGATATGAGAGATTGAATTGTGTGTGTATATAGAAATAGGAAACTAAGCGAAATAAAACAAATCATTAAGAAACATAGTGTAAAGTGCGAGAAAGGAAGGAGGGGGGTCAGGAATCCTGGCGATGAGAAATAAAAGAGGAAGAGGAAAGCGTAAAAGGAGGAAAGGGACGAAGTTGAACGATATGAAGATAAAAAGAATGAAGAGCGAGCGCGAGAGAGAGAGAGAGACAGAAACCTCTAACTCTCCGTCTCCCTTCCTCCTCCTCCTCCTCCTCCTCCTGCGCGCGCGCGTCGAGATGGGAGAGATGTGCCGACATAACCGATAAATAACAACGGCAACGAGCCTGTCAGACCCTTGTTAAACCTCTCTGTCTCTCTCTCCCTCTCTCTCTCTCTTTTCCCAACACATAACGCGCGCGAGCACACGAGATTATCCCCCTGACGCGCGCGCGTATCTGTGTGCGTGCGCGCATACCTTTTAAAGTACGCGCGCGAGAGAGAGAGAGAGCCACTCATTGGCCTTCTTCTCGCCTCATCGCCCGCCCGCGTGCATATATTATTATTAAAACGTGTGCGCGCGCTGGTTTATACACGTACAATATGTATGTATATAATATAGTCGGCTGCAGATGCTGGAAAATTGGCCTCGAGCGCCGTATGTCGCGCGAGAGCGCGCGTGGTTCACATTAGGGCGGGGAGGCATATATAAGTAAGGGAAGAGTTGTCCTGGTGTGCGTTTCGAGGGGGATTAGCCGAGAAGTCAATTTTTCGGACGGGGGATGAGAGAGGAGGAGATATGTTATTTGTTCCTTCTGTGCTGTATGTTGGGTAGAGTGCGTGTGTGCGGTAAGTGGGTGCCTAAAGGCAACCCTTTAGGGCTGAGACGTTTTGTTTTCGGATGAAGATAGTGATTTGGTCTGCTGTGGTCGTGAAACATGTGTCGGTAATGTTTATGGGAATGTAGCGTTGTGGGTTGTATCGTGGTAACGAGATAAGAGTGAGACAATAAAAATAAATAATTTATAAGTACTATTGTGATACATTAGACAGGTGCATAAGATAATATTACCCGATAAGTACGTATGAAAAAATTATTTCCGAAACTATTAATAAAATATAAAATACATCAAATTTTTCAATTAAAACACTATTTAGCGTTTTTACTAAATTTTTACTACGATTCACCATGTGATTTAAAATAATTTTTACACGATGATTTAAAGTGGTTGAATCATCACCGATTAGTGCAGGAATCTTTAGAATTCCGTAAAATATACACAGCATTTAATGTTAATGAATTGGAATACAAATATTCCAAACCCGAGCCTCAGCTATTTAACAAAATTACCGCAGAAATTTTTTTTGAATTCACAAAAGAAAGTTGCTAATAAAGAAGCTATTAGTTTTATTTGTTTGCGGAAACATTTATATTTAAACAAATGTTGTATTCTTTGTGAAGTTTTTCCTTTTAAGGAAAGGATGCAGAATTGCACCGGAGAGGTAAAAAGGTAAAAATTTGCCTCAGGTTTTTATGAATGATAAAAAAGAGGATTCAATTTTAAAATTACAGTGTAGACTGAGATGGATTTTACTTCGTACTTCCAATACTTACAATAACTTTTATGTTACCCAACGCCAGGAAAAAGTATACCATTGTAATAAATAAAAAATTACAGTAATAAAAGAAATACGTACGTACTATTTACAAAATTACTTGAAACGTTAATATTATGCAGGAAAATATTAAAAAAAATTTTTATTTTTGTTGTTTGTACATCAATTATATTTACTTTTGAATTATATTTAAAGTTAATATTGAAAATAAATGAGTTTGTTGTAAAATAAAATGTTATACATTTTCTGTAAGACACAATAAAATTTATAATTTATATATTAGTCATTTATTTATATTCTTAAAATTATAAAAAATGTTTTTACAAACTTATGTTTCAAACGGTAAACTCAAACGAACCTTATAAAAAGTTTCGTATAAATTACTCCCAACACCTCGCAATTCCATTAAACATCAAAGACTCCCATACTTACTCGCCAAAACATCATCAGAATCACGCCAAACACGCCTTCACCCGGCTTCTAAACACTCTCGCTCCAGAATTGGAACCGCATGTGTACCTACGCATTCGACAACAGCGAGCGAGATAGAAAGCGTCAGTCGTCGGGCGAGTAGCGCTGGGCTGCAGCGGCGAGCTTTTTACTTTTAACGACGAGGAGCTCGGATTATACGGCCTGTCGATGGAGACGCCACTTAGCGCCACCGCGAGAGGAATTTCCATTATTTCCTCCTCGCGGAGTCAACCACCCGACTGATATCACATCGTGTATACACGCTTATATACGCGGTTTTACTACCGAGGCGATTTTCGTGCGGAAGGGTGTGTATATAGGGACGTGCGGTCTAATAATAAAGTCGATTAAGATATTCTCTTCTAATATTTGCATTAGGTTGAGATCGCGACCATCTGTGGGGCATTACCGCGAGTGCGTTGTCGAAAATAGAGTGGTTTGTTCTGATTATTTTAAATGGGATTGGGTGCATTTTGAACTGATAAAAGATTAATGGTATTACAATAGGAAAGTAATTCGTGTTTGATACGTATAAATTTAGTTATGTGTTTATTTTTTCATAATAAAATCAGTTTTGTCATAATGTTAAGAAAAGAAGAAAATTTTCAAATTTAGTTTATTGTCTAAATACGTAACTATAATAACCCAAACGGTTTAAGAATTTATAATGTTATCAACACAATTTCGCAAATAAATCATTAGATAATTTGATTATAATTGGAGTACCTTTATTATTATTTCATGGTATTATAATAAAGTCATTCTTTGATTTAAAGAATTCAAAGTTTTGTATGACGCTGCATAACTCAAATGAAGCGCACTCTTGAAGACAAAAGCATAAATAAATAATACTCCCCGTCAAGATTCGAAGAAAAAAAATACAAACAAGCTGCAGGACCGTGAGTGTTAAAAAAGTAATTCCCGACGAAGAGGCCCTCTCGGAAATATTACGCGCCAATTAGAATACGAGCGCTATACATATAACCGCAGCCACTCAAGCCGTCCCCGTAAATCAATCAGAGTTTTGACAAAATCTGAAGCACGTGCGTGTATCTGCCGAAAGAAATCTGTTGCTCTCTCTTCCCTTCCACGCTCACTTCTCCCTCCCCCGGAGAGAAATGGAAAACGTACCGCGCGAGAGAAAATTTTTCGGACTTTTACGACTTTTCACCCGAAGACTCACTGCAGTATGCATGCGCGCTCGGGAACAAAGGCGTGGCTCGAGATAGCGAGAGATTAGCCGTAAAAACACCGACGGACGGACAGCGAGAGAGCGGAACAGATGCGCGTCAATCGGAGGCTTTTATGTGCGTGCAGCTCTCTCGAGGCGCATGCGCGTCGTTTGAGGTCGCGCGCGCGCGCATCGGGACACTTAGGAGAGGAGAGTTCACATAAACGAGGCGTTGACGAGAGAGAATCGTAAAAGTCCATGCGGATGCGATTCGATACCGTGCGGATACACTTTTAAAGCTGTAAAAGTAATTTTTTTTTCGTATGGGTTTTGTATATAAGGTAGCTTTTGGAAAGCGTTTTGTTTCAGTGGGTGGCGCTCGAGATGCGCGTAAAAGTTCACTGGCTAAATATGAGTTGAATTACGTCTCAGTGGAGCGGAAGCGCTGTACAAATAATGTTTAATGCACCGGAAACTTGTCAAATTACCGTTCAATGATTAATTAACTATAGTTGGTTATTTGATGTTTGTTAATAGCTTATTATTGGACTACATTGTAAACTCAAAAAACACGTAGATTCATGATAAAATAAATGCTACAAAGATCCGTCACAAATCACAACATCGTCACCTCATATACCAATAAGAAAGTTAAATTTCGACAAAACCAAATATTTGACGACTCAATTACCTGACAATGACGCCCAAACAGCTCGCCGTCGTCTCAAAAAAAATATTATTCCAGAACAGTTCGGTACAAAAGCCAACGAGTGAGACAGTCCGCGGGCCATTAAATACCCGCCGCCGTCGTTCACGGGCGAAACGTCGAAAATCCAAACATCGTCGAATCCGTATGTATATCCCACGCTTACTGCACCTTCGAGCCGTTCAGCGCGTCAGTTTTCGGCCATTATTCTCACCTGGGAGGCTCGCGCGCACGGTAGCCGTTAACCCTTTGCAATAATATTTCCTCAGCACTGGGAGCCTTGTTTACAGTGTAAACTGTATACAGCGAGACTATATAGCGCGGAGGGGATTATATGGGGCCTGTCGCGCGGTGAGCGAAAACATTTTCCCGCCAAGTGTGCGAGTGTGTGTATGTGTGTGTGTAGCGCCGTAGTGGCGGCCGCTGCGGAAAATTGACCGTAAAACGGCGTTTTTACAATTTCGCGCTCGCTAGGGGCTTTTTTCTGTTACAGCGTCGTCGAGTTAACAAGGCATAAATCGATCACCTTCGCTGTTCTCGCCGAGTGTTGGGGAATAAAACAGAGACGTGTGAACGTTAGATTGCAGAGCTTCGGCATATCTATCTATAGGTAATGTGTTAAAGATGGAATGTGTTCTCAAAGATCGTTAAGAAGATTTTTTTTAACAGCAAATTTTTTTATTTTGTTTGTTGATGGAAACAAAAAAATGCATTTGGAAAATATTCGTAATGAGAGCAAAGTAATTCCTTAGTTTTTGAAATAATAAATCAATAAATCATAACTATCTATTAATACCATCAAAATGATACTTTTAAACTATTATTCTGCTATTTTAAATACTATTTTAATTACCAAATTTTTTAATTTAGATACTTTGAATTATTAAAATATAAAAGTGATAAACAAATTTCAACTAATTAGTGATAAAACACCATTTTTAGAAAAGGCAGAATTATCTAATGTTATCCCTAGTAGAAATGTTAACCAGAAGCTAGCTATTTTTCAGTTAACTTTATGGCTAAAAACGAACGTTACTTCTGTTTCATAATTATGTACCAATCCGAAATAAATTATGGCATTTACACTTCATAAAATATGTATTTTAAGTATTAGTATAACTTTTAGATGAATTATATTATTTTTGCATTAAGATTTTTGCTAAAAATGCTTCCATTGAATTAACATGTTAGCTATAAAATATGCTTAATTTTCTACTAGGGATGACTATACAAAATTAGTTATTATAGTCATGCAATAATAGTAATAACTTGTATATACAAAATTCACATAATTAGATATAAATTTATTAGCAGATGTATTTTATTTTAAGAATCAGGCCAATTAATTATCTAATTATACAATTAGACGGAAACATTTCTGGAGCACATCCGCATTCTCGTGTTGACGGCAATGTTTTTGAAAAAAAAAAAGTTACGTCACGGCCTGTCGCTATTTTTCAGACTCTCCGCTTTTTATCTTCTTTCTTCGGGCATTTAGGCAATCACGAAACACATTCGTCAGTGCACGAAGCAAGTCGCATGCGCTGCTTTCAAAATAACGCATCGCGCAGAGAAAACGGGGGTCGGATGACGAAAATGTTTCCCTCAGAAGTTAGAAAAAAAAACGAATATATATACCAGCGGGGCATGAGAATAAAGTGTCGAGGCGATCCATTCCGAGCAATATAGAGAACGATTTCTCATAACCTTTTCTCACCCCAAGGTGGAAAATTGTCCCCAGAGATTCTTACGCGTATGATTGCGCATAGTTATCTCAGAAGATGGAGTAAAAAATAAAGGAAAAAGGCACGTGGGGCCATAATGTAGAGGAAATTTAAAGAAATGAACTGGATATTTTTAGGATGATATATGTGGGAGGCGAACAAATTTTTTTTCCATAGTTGATTGTTGGTTCCTTAGTAGTGCAAAACCTTTTTTTTAACATAACCATGTACATATGTTAATGTAATTATGTTTTAAAAGCTTTCTTTCTTGTAATAATTACCACTTTAAGAACGTTTTATAAGCAGTAATGAAGACAGTATAAAAATGCTAATTAAAACAGCATATAATAGTGTTGTACCAGATATCATATTTGCAAGTCAGCAGTAAAGTTAAATCACAAGAAATTATAACATAATTAAGTGTAAATAGAAATTTTGATTAAACATTATATTTTAAATATGATTCTACATTCCTTCATATAACTAACACGTAACATAAAGATACTTTCAAATATTATTTTATACAGTAATGAATAAAAAAAAATGAATTAACTTCAAAACGATATTTTTCCGTGATTTGTCAAGAAACATCGATAGACTGATTTGAAGGTACGTATTATGGAACCAAAATATTTTATAAATATTAACTAATCACATCCTGATCACCACGTTTCCAAGTACACGATCGCAGAAACATTTTCTCATTAAAATTCCGAAAGACTAATTTCTTTTCCGGTAAACTGATATTTTTAGAGTTACACCATAGTGCAAGTAACATGTCTCATCGCAACCATTCATTACAACAACCTCGCAGCGCCGCGAAAAAGTTCCGCACCAGTCTCTGCACAATTAATTTTTCAACTTATAAATATATATATATATATATAAACATAACCTCGCGCACGCGACGTGGCTTATTAATATTTTTTTTTCAAGCACCGTATTTCTCTCGCCGCGCGACAACGACGACGACGAGCTCGGTGAGATAAGGATCTCCGACTTCTCGGAAAGGTTTTGCATCCCCCTCGTATTCCTCATTCCCGGCGACGACAATGTATGCCCCGTCATTTTTCCGTAGGGAGAGAGAGAGAGAGAGGGAGGGAGAAAGAGGGGCAGAGAGAGAGAGACAGAGAGAGAGGGAGAGAGAGAGAGAGAGAGAGAGAGAGAGAGAGAGAGAGAAAAGAGGAGTAAGGAAGGGGAGGGGAGAGTCTTCTTCCTCCCGCCTCTGCGCCTTTATCGATCTTTTTACTGCGGGAATAAAAGGCTCCGTTACGCGGATTTACATACCGTTTGTTTCATGATTCACGCCACCGGCTCCGAGTCTGTGCGCGCCCCGTATAATCCCGCGCCGCGAGCTAACTTTTTCTCTCCCCCGCGGTAACTCCGAGATTCGACTTTATTTCGCTGGATTTGTTGGACCTCTCTTCCTTCTTCTTTCTTTCTTCCTCTCTTCGTTCGTTTTTTTCTTTTTTTCGAAGAGAAAACGAAACCGTTCGTGCTTTATGACTGTGCTTTCGGAGTAATGCGATTATATTCTATAAGGGATATTGCAAAAGATGGAGACATCGTCGAACTGATGTTTTACGAGGATCCGGTGTGTGCACATGCTCATGCATTGTGCAAAGTTTCGTTTCGGCTACAGCTATTTTTCTTTGTTACGTGTAAATAAGTAGCGAGCATTATATTGTAGCCGATGCTAAAGTATGATTTGTATTTGATTAACAATATATGATTTAATTATAACCTAGTATGGGAAATTATAGTTTTACATATTAGTCTTAGTCTTATAGTGTTATATCTTAGTCATCAATCGTTTAAAATTGAAATCGTCAACTTTTTAGTATATATTTAGAAAGGATCCTAATGAATTATATGATATATTTTCAAATCGTACGAGTTTTATTAACAAAGTCCAACTGTTTAGAAATAATTAATCATCATAAATCACACTAGATAAAAATTTAAAATAACTATGCAAAAACTATATTAAGCGTTATCAAACCCATTAAAATACTATCGACGCACAAATTGTGGAATATATCTTATCACAAAATAATTACGTTTCGCTTATCAATCTTTTTTTTACACTATTACATCAGCTAATAATAATTTAGCGCGATATAAATGTTCAATATTTACCATTATTATCGTTAATGTTATACTAACTTGCAAAATAATTTTAACTGGCTTATCGTTGTTTTATTGCTGTTTTGGATGTTATATCTTCATTTACATTCATCACGCAATTCATTTAATCATTGCAAAAGAATTTTTAGATAAGAATAATCAATAATGAGCTTTATAAATAGAATATCTGAACTTTTTTTAATTCACTCTATGATTTTTACTGTATCTCTTTCTAATTAACGTAGTGAAAATTTATAACTCATAAATTTTGTCATATAATGCCTATAGAAATCGATCCTTTTTATAAATGAGGATTGGGAGAAATATTCAATCGTATTAGTAATTGAATTTTTCGTACACCCATTTCAATGTATATGTAGCACGGGTCGCTCCATTAGGCTTCTTCTATACTTGCCTTCGGAACGCTCCCGCACTCCTTGATTACAAATAATGCTTGAAACTAAACAAAACGACGAGATATTTTTACTTAGTAAATTGTCCGTTATTATAGATGCGCAGTTAGAATTTTCAATGATAACAACACCAAGGATACTATTCTGTTATCGAAAATTCAGTCAAAAGTGATCCATACACGGAGAGAAATTTTGTAGTGAAAATTACAAATATTCGAGACAAAATTACCAGTTTCTATGGTAATGGATGGACAGACTGACAATTTCAAACTTTTTACCAAAGTGCCTTGGTAAAATTTTTTTTTAGTTAATTAAAATTAAAAAAATTAACTTTTTTTATCCATATTGATGGATATATAGTATTTTAATATAGAAATAGAAACAGAAACAAGGATGAAAAAACATTAAACTGAAAAAAAATTTTTACGGAAGCGGGATTCGATCCGACGATCTTTGGGTTGAGAGCCCGACGTTCTACCGACTGCGCCACGGAAGCTGTTACCAACAGTCATTTGAATCGCCGTTATTACTTACTCAAAATATGTGTATTGTTTTCATTTTAACGTCGCGCACGCCTCTAGTATCAATCTTCTGAAACACAATAATGCGCAGTGCGCATGCGCGAGTACACAAATACCAGGTTATTTGGTAAAATTTATCAGTTTTCTTAGTAAAAATTCTTAGGTTACCTTGTAAAAATGACTAGATCTCAATTTTTACCAGTGTGTCTGGTAATTTTTATTCCGATAATTTGGTATTTTTTTAAAGTAGTTATGGTAGTTTTTCCTGGGAAACTTATAAATTGTATTAGAAACCTGGGAATATCACGGCTTTTGACAGTCTATCCATGCGCTACCAAGGCACCTTGGTAATTTTTACTCTAAAATTTCTCTCCGTGTATAGTGCACAAGATTCTTTTAAAATAACCCTAAAATTACTCAAATGTTTTATACCTTACAATTTATGATATATAGTTTAATGTTAACTAATTTAGCATTCAGCATCGTTTGAGATAATTAACATCATAAGAATCACGTACTTAAAAATGATTTCACAAATAAAAAATCGCTGCCGATTCATTGGCACTTAGCTTCCTCAAACTTAATTTTTTTATCCTACTATATAAACGATTAAATTTAAAAATTTTAACTTATTAAATTATTTAAAAAAATTATTCAAAATTTGTTGAAATTTTCATGTTTATAATTTTTTATAATCTTATCAATTCTTATAAATTTGCACACAAAGAACTAAAAAGCAGTACTTTTTCTTAATGAAATTTTGAACATATACTCTTGATAACATGAGCCACATAGCGTATAAATTTCAAGTTTGTTTGTCCAATCATTTTCAAAAAAATGAGATTTGAAAAATTTCAAAAATCAAATTTAACCTCAAATATATTAGAATCTTATGAGCAGCTTTTCTTGGCCAACGAAAGAGCTTCAGAAGTATAAAAGAGCTAACTCTCTGCGAAATTTCATAAAGATTTATTGATTTTTACTCCAGTTATCGTGCGACAATGAAAATGCAATTTTTTTCTTCAATAATTTTTTTCATTAACAAATCGATAAAATTTCTTGAAATTTTTAGAGATAGAAGTACTTTTTATACTTAATAACTGGTACAAATTTCATGTAAAAATATGGAACAGTTTCTGAGATAAAAATTATAGAAGAAAATGACACATTTACCTTCATAACAAATGAAGGACGATAGATATTTAAATTTTTAAAAAAAGAAAAAGTAGGTAATTTGGTGCCCTTCCAAATGCATTTCAAAAAATTGAAAAAAATTTACCCTATCATATAAAAAACGAGAAAAATTGAAATTTTACAATCGTTTTTTGATCATAAAACAAAAGAAATTCGATTAATTTTCAAAATTGTTTGTGGTTTTTAAAGTGGCATCAACATCCCGTCGAAATCGACTGATTTGTTTTCGAGATATCTTCTCACACACACACACACACACACATACACACACACACACACACACACAGAAAAAAAATTTTTTCACGGTTACAAAGCTTCCTCTTTGAGGAAGCAATAAAAAGAGAATCAATATTGATACAAATTTTACCACTCTCTTGCGGCAATGATAAGATTTAACAAAATATGGTCATTACAAGTTTTATAGGTATTCTGTTATTTATTAAAAAATAAAAATGATAAATCAATAATTTACAGTATTCGAACAGTTTAACGAACTACTGTATAAGATAATTTTTTATCAATCAATTACAGCAAACAGCGGGAATTAACATATTAAAAAACCACGTCTTTCTCTCATATTAATTTATCACAAAATTTGTTCACACACAGAGGGAAAGGATTCCTTGTAATTAATCGTGTTCTTGAAATTGGAAAATCGTTGTACTTTGTGTCAAATGAAAGATTCATTAACAGTTAAGAACTCGTGAGTTTGCAAGAGATTGGCTCAAAACACTTTTCGATGCGTAAAGAACATATGTGTATATATAAAACGATTCCTTTTGTACAATAAATTAGACTGGAAAAAAGACTCGATGAGCACAGGAGCGAAATAATCGAGAATGTGCATGAGAAAACGCACCTATGTACATAGCTGATTAGAAGCTGCTGCGCGTCCTCGTGGCTGTAAAATTTATTTCTCCTCAGAACTTAACTGTTAATGAATATTCTTAAATACAAGAAATCCTTCCTCTCTGTGCAGCTGTGAAACAAACACCCCGCGCTATCGTCCCGTTCTCACGCTATCGTCCCGTTCAGCTTTTGCAAGCTCCGAATCATAATAATCTGTAATTACCAAATTAGCGGGTTTTTTCCCATTAATCGCAGCTCCACGTAAGACACGTCACTTTTTGCGTCAGCCTTATTTGGTAGGAACTTGAACGCAAGCAAAAAAAGAATCCATCTCGAATCTGCTCTATTTTCGTCGCTGTATTAAGCTCTTTCGAGCGATGAAAAACTTGAGAAATATGTTTTTCACGCGCGGCTTCGCCGCCATCAGCAAGACGGGGGCGCGCTTGACGCTAAAAAGCGCAAAAATTGCATCAGCCATTTTTATTTGCGCCGCTGAAGAGTTATAATATAGAGAAGAGAGAAAGATAGTGCTTGTGAGAAGATGCGCGAGAGAGACAGAACTATAGCGTATACTGTTCAGATTTTCGGGCGCTCGGGAGATTACGTCAGGATTATCGCGGTAATGGATAAGTTTCGGGGGAGGAAATATTAATTGCGCAGATGCGGGATAGCCTTGTACCGGTTCCTTGCCAGCGCAAACTTTGAACGCTTTAATAAGTTTGATGAGGATCGTCAATTTTGTAATTCTGTTGTGGAAAGCTACGCGATTTCGGCAGCTTCGCAGGCAACGGTGGGTGAGGCAAGGGATGATGAAATTAACGCAGCAATTTAACCATGCGGTTTGATTAAATTTTGTTTGATTAGTTAAAGTGGTGGTTCTTCATTGTTGATATTAAAAATGAGGCGTTATTTATTATCTTAATTGAGGTGATTTATTTTACTGCTATAGCTTTTTTTAATGAATCATTTGCGTATCAATATGTATGAAGCTCCTGCTTATTACATGTCTTATTATGATTAGGTTCCAATTCAACTTTATAATGTGATATTACTCTAAATAATAGACATGCAACTTGTCGGACATTTTGGTTGTAACAGTTACTTAAAACTAAAATTTGTTAAACTAATAAATCTTAAAGTCAAGTATAGAGGTTATTTACTTCATGCAATCGCCGTCTTAAAGTTGAAAATCGTTTATTTATTTCAATTGAGATACGTGAAAGAAAAAGTGGCCGACAACTAAATTAGATGACCGACAACTGGCGCCACCACCATATATTACTATATTAATGGCTAATGTGAAGGTGATTATGATGATTGTATTTTTTTATGCCACTTGTTTATCTTTATGCCAAAAAGCAACTATCTGAAGTTCAGTAATATAAACTAATACATGATCAACTAGAACTGATAGTGGTGCACAATTATTTTCAACCAATTAACTTATACTTATTTATTTTTCAGAAGAATTGCATTCATACATGTAGATTAATCCATTTGATCTTTTTTTGATCACATACTTATTGGTACTACTTAAAGAATAAGTTTTAAAAGAGGTAAAAAAACTATGATTAATCAGAAAAGTAGTTTCCATTTCAACGAAATTGTCAAAGGATTGACATTTTACCTAAAAATACTTTAAAGACCAAATGATTATTAAAATGAAAATGATAACCGATTCAATAATCCACAAATCCTAAATTTAATTAACGACTAGATTCCAGATCCTAAAACTGCGTTCAACCGTACGACATCGAAAAACCACATTTCATTAGCATAATCCAAACTTTGCATCCGCATTGCGTCTAATCACGCGCCCCCCGAACAAACCAACGACCCGATCGCGTTAAATTCCACTTTGATCGAACTTCACCGAGGGTGGGCGCCCTGACACACACTCTCTCACGCATGCGCACGCACGCGCGGATTACTCGGCAGATTGCTCGGCCACAGCCGCGTGTATAATGGGCAAGAGAGCGCGCGTCGCGCGTCATTTGATTTCAATTCGCTCGACGCTCAAGCCCTATTAAACAAATAGTATATATATATGTCGCGCGGAAGGGGGGGCGATATATAGCTCTTTGGCGACAATACGCCCGCCCCCGCGCCGACGCACTCGGCCGATTTTCGTAATGCAATTTCCCGCTATCTTTGTTCCCAATTGTCGGGGATGAATGGCGGGGTGTTTGGACGGCAGAGCGGGCCAAACCTTTGCGCTGCCTATACATTCTTTGGCGAGTGTATGTGTACAAAGGGCAGGCCGTAATGGACTGCCACCGCACTTCTAGTTATGTGTATGATATAGTTTGCTTTGTGTATTGGATCGGTGCGGTCGATGTTCGACGGATGGTTTTGTAATCGAAGTCAGGCTGGAATTTCCAGTGTTTGGAGGACGATGAGCGGGTGGTTGCGGCCACGGGACAATAAAAGACGGTGTCGAGCCATATGCGCGCGGTGGATTATTACTGGCCGGGTACTTTAACTTTAGTGATTATCGCGGTAATGAATATTGGGGTCAAGGAATTTTAAACTATAAAATCATAGTTTCTCATGTCATGTTGGAAATGTCGTGTCGATTTTATCATGTATAACGTGCTGTGTATTACTCAGTTATGTCACTGAAATTTGGCGCAATTGTATAATTCGAAACGAAATATTACATTCATTAACATCTATTCTTTAATTATACTCACATAGTTTTTGTTATAAAAATTTAACATCGCATTCTTTTCATTAAATTCATAAACTTGTGAGCGACAATATTCATACCCCGCATTATTTTCGTACACAACGCGCCAGTGTATTTCTTCGTCTCCCTTTAATATTATCCAATCAATACGGATATGCGCATAATAGAGTGCGTATATAGGATGGGACACGAACGGATATGTTGACACATCACGCCCCGCGTGGCTTATCTCCGTGCCTCGCGTATTATAGCACGCGGGCGCAGCGCATTTACGAGCCCTGGCACTCTGATCCTTCTATTACCCGCGCTATAACGGTTATTTTAGTCGCGCCGTATGTAGCATTATCCGTATATTTTGATAATGGGGATGAGCAATTTTAGGCTTTGTCGAACATTCTTTTTTATTAAGTATAGAATGTCAATACAAATAAATTCGAAAATTGTGAATCCATAGAATGGTTGGCGATAAAATACTGTTGTGTTATAATGTGTATTATGCCTTTATCATAATCTGAGAGTTTTCTGTAGTTTTTATTGGTACGGTGACTCTGTAATTAGAAAATCTTCAAAAGAAAGTTTAAAATCTTCACGATAGCGAATCAAGAACTTAGCAGTTTCTTATATGCACGATAGAACGTCATGTATTCAATAATACGAAGCTCCTGAAAAAATTCAAACTATGCAATTTTAAAATCTACTTTATAAACCCTTTCATATACAGTTTTATGAATGTTCGTTTTCAAGTAACTCATCCAAATCAGAAATTGTTTTGAAGTTAATTTCCAATTGTATTATTTTTAAAAATACATATATAATAATACTAAAATAATTATGTTTACAAAATCTCTAAAGATCTGCTGATACATATTTTTTACAAATCACTGAAATCTGTAACGTCTGCCATGTCTAAAAAGCTTCCCCGTGCGTTTGGCAATAAATCAATTGGAGGAATACAGATCACCTAATCATCAATTACGTCGACACTGTTACGTGAGACCAAAAAACCCGTTATAGGAGGTTATCACCAGTGCCCGAGAAAGTTCGCCGTCAGCTATTCCACAGACGCGTGTAGTAATATGATGAGCCACTTACGTATCGTAATCGGAAGTTTTGTTCGCGAAAGAAATATTCTTCCCATATCGACGAGAGATTACCTCTGACCGCACGCTAGCGGCTCATTTACAAAAAGTAAAATTAAAATAAGCTAAATCATCGGATAAGAGCGCTTTTCTTCTGCCTTCGCGGTACGATACGACGAGCTTAATGCGAGCGATACGGTTCTCGTTTCTTTATGCGAGACTAACGAACATCAATAATTAAGCGTTTTATTAGTCGGATAATTTTAGCGATACTTAATTTCGAGATTCGACTGCTTCCCGGTCCTAATGTTTTAACCTTTTATTTACATTTGCCGTAAAAATGCACAAGTGATTTTGGACTTTTGATCAGATTACTCATTATGGAGGAATACTCAGTGAAGAAAAAAACAACAGCGTGAATTATGCCTACTGATCGAAATCGCTACTGAAAATTAATCTAAGTTTATTTAATTGAACAAAATTTCATTTTAATTGAATGTAAAGGTTGCCAAAATCATGCGGACGACGAAAGTCTTTAAACGTAACGTAATTTTAATTTATATTATTACACGTTCAAAATACTTTTATGATTTAATTCATTTAAAATAAATGTAACGTTAGTCTATATAATTTTCTCTATAAACCTTGACAGTTAATGTTATCATATTTTATACTGTGCAAATATGTTTATTACTATTGTCATTGTAAAGCATATTTAAAGTTTAACCATAAATTACTTTTGTGAAATAAACAGTGAGAAATAATTTATTCTAAATATTATATTTGCAATATCTAATATATAAATTATATGACGTATAATTTAAACATTCTCCAATCATGCCATTAAAAAAATCACTTTTAATCGAGTTTAATACGCGATGGTGTGCAAATTCGCAATCTCAAAAGCAGCCTGATTATCGTTAATTTTGAATCGTCTTTTTAATTTAGGTTTACGATGTGGCTCGTAAAATAGCCGAACAACTATCGTAATGAGAAGTTGCTTTGCGTTAATTTTACGCCATCGTATAATTGCTTTCTTTACTATGTAATCGCGACACGAAACGCACGACACATTTTGATTTAATCGCCTCTCAGATGTGCTGCCCTCTTTATCGTCATTATTTCAAATTTATGCGTAACGAATCTGCTTGCCAAATAACGAACTATTAAAATATCCAATAAAACATATTTTCTCACGGGAAAATCGATAATCCAGATTTCGTAATATTAAAAAATAGAGCAGGTAAGAAAAAAGTGGTTATTATACTTGACAAGCTTAATATAAATTTATATAAGGCAGAAATATCGTATTAGGAATTTCGAGAATCTTTTAATGAATCATCATAATACCAAATTTTTTACATCTATAATATATACACAGAAACAGTGATACGTATATACACGTTTTACTCCAAAAAATCAACCAAGTACGCTATTTTCTCATTTCGACGCTAAAATATACCCAAAAATGGTAAAACAAACTGTCGCGCCGTAAAACTCCGGACCCGGTTTATCGTAAAAGCATCAGAAACAATGTATTCCCAGCAACATTCACTTAGCGCTAAACTGGTTCAACCAGCTTCGACCACGTACACGTTATACCCACACGAGCAACGAAAAGCCGACGAAAATAAAGAGAGCATCGATGAGGCGCGCGCACGCTCGTAAAAACTTTAGAGCCTCCACCGATTTCCCCGGCGCGTCACACCTGCATTATAACGCGCCGTATATACTTAGATGTATAAGTCAAGGGATAATCATAACGCGGCGATGCGTAAATTCGCGACGAGCGGAACCGTATAAAAACTTTATTAACGCCGTTAAATAGCTTAGCGTACGGATTTGCTCGGTTATACGTATCACGCGAGGGGGCGCGAAGCTACCGTGAGCGCGTACATCGCAGTGTTAAGGTTGTCGTAGCCGACGTTGGCAGCCAGGTTAAATCAGAATTTCTTAAACTAATAATTATGCGTGTGATTGGAAATTATTGGTAGTTTCGAAAAAAAAGAGTCTCGTGGTTGGTTATTGTGGGCGTGACTATATGGTACGGATCTCAAATTAAAGTTTCAGATGCAATAATTAATGTGTGGTTAGGCTTGTAAATGTCTAAAAACTGTATATTTTCAGCGCGAAATACAAATTTAAAATGTTTGAAAAATTAATTTAACGTAATCATTGTCGAGCAAACAATAATAATAATAAGGAATGAGAAAATTATAGTACAAGTATATTATATGTAGGTTACTAATAAATCATGATTTAGTGAGTACTGAAACTATTTTATTTAATAACATTTCAATATTGCAATAACGATTTATTATGTATTGATTTTAAAATGTCGCGTAGTAATAAACGGTTGAATATTTTATAGTTTTTTTTTTCACGAGTATTATATTATAAGTAAGTACATTCAAATTGTTCACTGCAAATCAGACAAATGAAAGTTGTGAAATCAATTATCGATAGTCAAGTAATGCAAACCACTCTCGGAAACTACTGTATGACTGTTCTCAGAAATGTATTCAAATTTGTTAATCTTTCTGTACAAATTAAACACAAGAAAGTACTGAAATCAATTTATTGTAGTCAAGTACCCATAAGTTAACTTGACTGACATAATACAACTTTTCGTACCTACTCATCAAACATATTCAGCCAGCGAGCATAAATTACTACTTAACGCCTAAGGGCGTAATAGCTCATATATACAGCTCTTACAAAACTTTATAGAACCTACGCACTTTACGTCCATGTGGGAAAAATTATTTGAATTGTATAATATTATATATAAGTACATTCAAATTATTCATTGTAAATCAAACAAACGAAAGTTGTGAAATCAATTACCGATAGTCAAGTAATGCAAACAACTCTGCGAAACAATTGTATAACTGTTCTCAGAAATGTATTCAAATTTGTTCATTCTTCTATACAAATTAAACACAAGGAAGTTCTGGAATCAGTTTATTGTAGTCAAGTACCCATAGGTTAACTTGACTGACATAATACAACTTTTAGTACCTACTCATCAAACATATTCAGCCAGCGAGGATAAAGTACTACTTAACGCTTAACAGGCGCAATAGCTCACATACTCCTACAAAACTTTATAGAACCTACGCACTTTACGCCCATATGGGCGAAAATTATTTTAATCATATAACTACTATGCCTTCTTTTTATTTCTAAAATTCATAAGAATTCAGATATTTACGAAAAGTCAAAGCCTATATAAAAAAATTACATAGTTACCACCATATCACCATTTTTCATTATTCTTTCTCAATTTTGAAATTTCTATAATATTACGCATCTTGGGAGGGCAATAGAAGTCTATAGAGCTGCTCTAGCAGGGGTGGTCTTCAATCTCCCATACATACTTGGCGGGCCCGACGGTTTGCAGTTTAAGGTGTAGACATGATCATTTTCATATAAATATTCATATGTTTACAGATCAGATAAAATGAATAAATAGGTTGCTTCTACATATTAAATACTAATACGTATTGAATGTATTACTCTGTTTTTAAATAGAAAGTGCAAACCCGCATGAAAATATCATATGAGATCTCATATAAGATCTCATGAGATCCCATAATATATAAAATTGCAGATGACATCACATATATCATACCTCATATGAGATCTGATGTCTGAAATACTCATATAAAATCTCACATGATATTTACACGTTGGAAAAGGATAAAAAATTAGTGGCTTATACAATGATTAGTAAAATCTAAAGCACTTTTGAGTAGACTATAAATTTGATGTATTTTTATATCAGATTCCCGCTTAAAAAAAACGGACACAAGGAAAAATATTTTGGGTAATGGAAGTACATCATGAGATTTTGCACATGTAGGGATATTATATTTAAACGGTATCAATTCAAAATTAGAGCCAATGTAATTATTTATAGTGGACTTATAAGTATAAACATTGTTAATGAATTTATGCAATAATATAGTATTCTACATTTACAAAGCCCACCGGTAAACTGCAAACCGTCGGGCCCGCCAAGTATGTATGGGAGATTGGAAGACCACCCCTGCTAGAGCAGCTCTATAGACTTCTATTGCCCTCCCAAGATGCGTAATATTATAGAAATTTCAAAATTGAGAAAGAATAATGAAAAATGGTGATATGGTGGTAACTATGTAATTTTTTTATATAGGCTTTGACTTTTCGTAAATATCTGAATTCTTATGAATTTTAGAAATAAAAAGAAGGCATAGTAGTTATATGATTAAAATAATTTTCGCCCATATGGGCGTAAAGTGCGTAGGTTCTATAAAGTTTTGTAGGAGTATGTGAGCTATTGCGCCTGTTAAGCGTTAAGTAGTACTTTATCCTCGCTGGCTGAATATGTTTGATGAGTAGGTACTAAAAGTTGTATTATGTCAGTCAAGTTAACCTATGGGTACTTGACTACAATAAACTGATTCCAGAACTTCCTTGTGTTTAATTTGTATAGAAGAATGAACAAATTTGAATACATTTCTGAGAACAGTTATACAATTGTTTCGCAGAGTTGTTTGCATTACTTGACTATCGGTAATTGATTTCACAACTTTCGTTTGTTTGATTTACAATGAATAATTTGAATGTACTTATATATAATATTATACAATTCAAATAATTTTTCCCACATGGACGTAAAGTGCGTAGGTTCTATAAAGTTTTGTAAGAGCTGTATATATGAGCTATTACGCCCCTTAGGCGTTAAGTAGTAATTTATGCTCGCTGGCTGAATATGTTTGATGAGTAGGTACGAAAAGTTGTATTATGTCAGTCAAGTTAACTTATGGGTACTTGACTACAATAAATTGATTTCAGTACTTTCTTGTGTTTAATTTGTACAGAAAGATTAACAAATTTGAATACATTTCTGAGAACAGTCATACAGTAGTTTCCGAGAGTGGTTTGCATTACTTGACTATCGATAATTGATTTCACAACTTTCATTTGTCTGATTTGCAGTGAACAATTTGAATGTACTTACTTACATATAATTTGTTCATTATACAATGACTCAAAGAAGTAAAAGACTTTTTCACTGGTATTTTTTATTTCTTTTACAAAATCATAAATATTATTATTTAATAGATATTATACAGAAAAAACGTCTATACTTGCCTTATTTTATACTTTCGTAGAAAGTTTTATATTAACAATATTATTATTTGTACAGTCATGAAAAAAATTATTATCATTTGCAGAGAGTGCTTATTGAATAGATGAGATTGGAAGAAATAAAAAGACTAAACAAAAATTGTGTTGTTAAAACGTACTTAAAAAAGAATTTTTTTTAAACGTGTTAATTGTATTAAAAAAATATTTAAGCTCTCATTAACGTTTTTGATACAGAGTTTGACGGATATTGAGAGAGAGGGGAGAGAGAGAGAGAGAGAGAGAGAGAGAGAGAGGGGGGTAGAGGGCGAGAGAGGGCGGGCGAAGAGTGGGAGGGAGAGTAGATTATAAAGGAAAAATGTTTATACTTGCCTTATTTTATACTTTCGTAGAAAGTTTTATACTAACAAAAATTATTATTTGTAGTCATGAAAAAATTATTATCATTTGTATAGAGAGCTTATTGAATAGATTAGACTAGAAGAATTAAAAGGACTAGAAAAATTGTATTGTTAAAACGTACTTAAGAAATTAGATTTTAAAAAACGTGTTGATTGTTTTAAAAAAATATTTAAGCTCTCATTAAAGTTATTTCTACTTTAATTTAAAGAAATTTATAAATTAAATACTTTCGAGGAAAAATATTAATGCTTTCTTTTTAAAGAAAACATTTTTCGAAGATTCCGTAGATATTTCAAAATAAAGTTTGTTATTGTATTATTCTTCAACAGAATGTCTTGAGGGCTGTTTTAAAAAATATTCAACATTTTTCATGGAGTTATTATACATAGTTGTTAAGTAAAAATAGACGAGAGAGATAGGGGTGGGGATTTTTTTACAAAGCAACTTAACAGTGGTTTAGAGAAATAGTAAAAATAATTTAGTTTTGTTAGCATATAAGTTTTGCATGAACTTTTCATTTTTCTTCTTTTTTTTTTTTTGTAATTAATTTTTTGGAAAAGAACGTTTTCAGTTTTTAAGATTATTTGTATAGTCTTGAAAAAATTATTACCATTTGTAGAGAGTGCTTATTGAATAGATGAAACTAGAAGAATTAAAAGGACTAGCCAAATTGTTATTAAAACGTACTTAAAAAATAGCTTTTAAAAAACGTGTTCATTGTTTTAACAAAATATTTAAGCTCTCATTAAAGTTTTTGTTACTCAGTTTTGCAGATGTTATGGGCGCGAGGGAGAGTGGGGAGGGAAAGAGAGAGAGGTCGAGAGAGACAGGGGAGAAAGAGAGGGAGGGAGAGAGAGAAAAGGAGGGAGAGAGGGGGAGGGAGAGAGAGACTAATACTTGCCTTAGTTTAAACTTTTGTAAAAAGCTTTTTTAGATAGATTTCACAATTTTTGAAGAGAAAATAATAATTACATAGTGTGATAACGTTACGAGAGTTTATTATAGTATATTTTTAATATCATTATTTTAAATGGTATTATTTATTTGTACAGTCATGAAAAAAATTATGACCATTTGTACAGAGTGCTTATTGAATAGATGAGACTAGAATAATTAGAAGGACTAGACAAATTGTTCTTAGAACGTACTTAAAAAATTAGCTTTTAAAAAACGTGTTGATTGTTTTAAAAAATATTTAAGCTCTCATTAAAGTTTTTGGTACTTTATTCCTTACATTCATAATATTGCACAATCTATTCCTTGCAAAATAGGAGCTTTCAAGATATTCGTCTACTGATATACTGTTTATATGACACATAAATTAATTTTGAAATCACTTCTTTTGTTTTCTTTAATTAGTCAAAATAGTCTATAATATACTTTTACTTCCATAAAAGTCGACAAATATATTTCACTGAAAAACCTCATGGCTTTTATATTACAAAAACAAGTCATTTCATACATAGCCGATATTTCCTTCTATCTGTAATCTGTATACTAAAAAAATTTCCATTGTTTATTTTACACTTTTCTTATATCTTCTTTCTTCATTGTTTGTATATTATACAACCAGTTTATGAACTGACAATCACTAAAAACTTTCTTGATATTCTTGTATGGATCAAACTTTTGACGTCTTCCACCCTGGGAAAATCATACACGAGAATAACTGAGCACTTTTATTTTTTGAAATTTTCACAATATAACACATCCTTTTCGCTTTTCCCATTTGATATAATCTTTTAGTTTCTGTATACTAAAAAAATTTCCATTGTTTATTTTTCACTTTTTTTACATCTTCTTTTTTCATTGTTTGTATATTATACAATCAGTTTATGAACTGAGAATCACTAAAAACTTTCTTGATATTCTTGAATAGATCAAACTCTTGACGTCTTCCACCCTGGGAAAATCATACACGAGAATAACTGAGCACTTTTATTTTTTGAAATTTTCACAATATAACACATCCTTTTCGCTTTTCCCATTTGATATAATCTTTTAGTTTCTGTATACTAAAAAATTTCCATTGTTTATTTTACACTTTTTTACATCTTCTTTCTTCATTGTTTGTATATCATACAACCAGTTTATGAACTGAGAATCACTAAAAGCTTTCTTGATATTCTTGAATAGATCAAACTCTTGACGTCTTCCACCCTGGGAAAATCATACACGAGAATAACTGAGCACTTTTATTTTTTGAAATTTTCACAATATAACACATCCTTTTCGCTTTTCGCTTTTCCCATTTGACATAATCTCTTAGTTTCTGTATACTAAAAAAATTTCCATTGTTTATTTTACACTTTTTTTACATCTTCTTTCTTCATTGTTTGTATATCATACAACCAGTTTATGAACTGAGAATCACTAAAAGCTTTCTTGATATTCTTGTATAGATCAAACTTTTGACGTCTTCCACCCTGGGAAAATCAAACACGAGAATAACTGAGCACTTTTATTTTTTGAAATTTTCATAATATAACACATCCTTTTCGCTTTTCTCATTTGACATAATCTTTTAGTTTCTGTATACTAAAAAAATTTCCATTGTTTTTAACACTTTTTTTACATCTTCTTTGTTCATTGTTTATATTATTAAAATTCTTGGTCATTCTTTGATGCATTGATATGCAATGAACTTCATCATTTTTTAGTGTGTTTTTATCTATCTATTCCATCTTCTAAAAGTCTATCTAATAATTGTATTACTTGTAGTCTATGAAGACTTAGTCAAAATGTAATGAGAAGTTACTGGCATTACTCCTGGTGCTGCTCCTTCGATAAAAATCTGTTCCAGAGCTCAAAGGCTGTGAAAAAATTCTATAATCTGCAAATGAAAAAAATTTTTACAAAGTATCTATTCTTTATCTTTATTTTTTTTCAAGTTATATTATAAATATAATACTTATCTATGTATAAAAGTATGCTTATGCCATCAGCTGATTGAAATTCATATTTTTTTTTTTAACCTAATTACGTAGTATATTTAAAATACGTATTATGTTTATATTTAAAAATTAAAAATATCATATACAACATAAGATATTTTGAGGCTATTGTAGAGTCACAGTTTTAACACATCCTTTTCGCTTTTCCCATTTGACATAATCTTTTAGTTTCTGTATACTAAAAACATTTCCATGGTTTTTTTACACTTTTTTACATCTTCTTTCTTGATTGTTTATATTATTAAAATTCTTGGTCATTCTTTGATGCATTGATATGCAATGAACTTCATCATTTTTTAGTGTGTTTTTATCTATCTATTCCATCTTCTAAAAGTCTATCTAATAATTGTATTACTTGTAGTCTATGAAGACTTTGTCAATGTAATGAGAAGTTGCTGGCATTACTCCTGGTGCTGCTCCTTCGATAAAAATCTGTTCCAGAGCTCAAAGTCTGTGAAAAATTCTATAATCTGCAAATGAAAAAATTTTTTACAAAGTATCTATTCTTTACTTTATTTTTTTCAAGTTATAATTATTATTATATAATACTTATCTATGTATAAAAGTATGCTCATGCCATCAGCTGATTGAAATTCATATCTTTTTTTTTAACCTAATTACGTAGTATATTTAAAAAATACGTATTATGTTTATATTTAAAAATTAAAAATATCATATACGACATACGATATTTTGAGGCTATTGTAGAGTCGCAGTTTTGTTGCTGTTATCTATATATATATATAGTTACAGAGCAGTGGTCGGAACAAAACAGCTGATCGAGGAGAGAAAAGAAGAAGAAGAAAAATTTTGGAGGATAAGAAAAACAGCCCTCGGAATATATAAACTAGATATACATCAAAACGACATAATATTTTTAATTGAAATTTTTTATACATGTAGTATATCAAAAAAGCTATCCAGTGATATATTTAAATATAAGATAAAACATAACACAAAGTCGTAAAAAATAAGTGAAATTCTCGCACACCCATTTCAAAGTATATGTAGCGCGGTCGTCCCTCAGGCTTCTTCTACATTGGACAGATACTTGCCTTCGGAGCGCTCCCGCGCTCCTTGATATTGCGTAATTAAAATTCTTTTTTTTATGACCCACATTATTTCATAAAATATTTTTATTATTCATTACAAAGGTATTTTATTAAGAAATAGATTTATTACTCATATGAGGTGTTTCACGTCAACTGTCCCAGCGCGGTTTTTGAGATATAAGATGTTTTGTAGCTTTTGAAGGTGAAAATGGAAAATTTCGAAAAAACTGCCTATATCATTGGAAAAAACACGTTGAAAACGCTTATCAAATAATTTTTTTAAGTACATTTTAGTATCATAAACATGAGTTGGAAATAGCACGATTTGGTACTCACGCGCCAATCTGGGGCAGTTGACGTGAAACGCCTCATATGAAATACACATGCATCGCAAAATTAGAATAATTTCCATCCATTTTAATTCTTTTCCTCGTCGCCGCATAACACACGATCCTTCAAAAACTATATCCGAAAGTGTTTGAATAACAACCATTTTTTCGTCTCCAACGAAGTAATATACCCTTCACGTTCATTCTTCAATGTTACAAATAACTTGGCCTCCAGCGCAGCATTTTCATCCCAGACTGTACCACCTGCCTAATACATCTTTAAGTGGCAACAGGTTTAAAAATAATACGGCACGGGTTTCACTGTTTATTATACTTCTTTTTTTTTCTCTCGTGTATATATATGCACGCGGGCGCGCTCCCGAACGCGCATACCTCCGCATAATTTACGCTTTGGTTGTACAAGGATGCGCGCGTTCGTCGCGCCGGGGGAACGGCGACTTTCGGTAATTTTCGGATAATTACGGTGAACGCGCGCGCGCGCATACCGGTGTATATACATACGCTCGGGGTATATATATATACACACATGCGGGCGCAGAGTACACGCGCGCGTCGTTATATACGCGGTATAATTTACATGTTGTTAACGCGTGATTGATTGACTTACGATTTTGTGGGTTTTGCGCGCCAGCGAGGGACTTTATTAGCAATAAACGTGTTCATTTGCGAGGCGAAAGGATCGCGCGCGAGATATTTTTTTGGACTCTTTACGCGTTCGCCCGCGCAAGTATAATATAAGCTGCGAGGCGAGCTCTCCTCTCATTTTTTATTTAATTAAAATGGTAATTCCTGCGCGTAGCGACGTAGTTGAGGATGCGCGCGGTGGCGGCGTTTTATTATGATTCGTGCACATGTACTTTGGGGAATAATTGCGGCCTCGTTAGGCGCGTTAAAAAATTTTCTCCCCAGATGTGTATATCACGGCAAAGTTTGTAAAAATGTCCAATAAAATTCGAGAATGTTATACGTGTGTGCGTATATTTACGGTAGTCGAGAGAGGGACTACGAAGGTTAAGCGGTTTGGTTTGGTTTACGTGTTCGATGACGCATAAAATTTAATTGAATAGTTTTTTATACGACTGCGGATAGCTTAGCAAGTTTTTATGTACCGCTAGTGTTTTCTTCGTTATTAACAAATGCTTATTTATAGATTTCAACGTTTGCTTGAATATACTAAATGTGTAAATGACGTGTAATTTTATATTTTTTACTGAATTTAAGAACCAAGTTCATTTCTGAGATAAAATTTAAAATTGACATTAAGAAATACAATCATCATTTTACTCCACATTGTTTAACTTGTTAGGACTAATTGCACGGCTAAAGGGCTCAATGCGAACATTTAGGTAATTTTTCCTTTTAAAACCGGTTTCTTAATCCGGCTGTTAATGCATCTTAAATTTTAGTATCATAAAAATTGAATAATGACTTAATGTAAAAATAATATCGCTCTCGTGGTATACCAGTCACGAAGTGCTGTACTTACTCGATGTCTTTAAAAGGCCAATTGTCATTAAAAAACGCTTAAAGGAATCGCACTAATTGCGCACTAACAATATGAGGCTCATACAATCAGCAAGGAATTACAGGGATGGAACGTTAACGTATACAGAATTGCAAGTCAATAAAACGTGCTGGTTTTTCGACAAAATTTTTGACAAAAGTGATTATTATCAAAAAATTCGCCGTAGGCACCTTGTTGCCTTCTTTCTTTTCCTTGCCATTACTCTTAATTTCACCCTGCCATTTAATAATTGGCTGAGTTTTTTAAAAGTATTTTACCCCTAGTGGAAATTCAAAACATTTTATAACTAATAACTGACCATTTATATTAGAAACTTGCTATAAAATAGGAATTTCTCTTGTCCAGTTTCTAGCTCCCGATGAAACACTTTTAATAGATTGAAAAATAGAATGAGTTTTTCGAAGACAAGCACAAGCTCGTTTTTGAGTATTTTAAAGGTATTAAAACTGATCAGTTTCTTTAGTCTGAAAATAGCTACTAAAAGGCTTGCTGTTATGACAAGTAGTGAGAGGGACAGAAGTTTTGCTGAATTATTCATAGAATGAGTACAACAAATGATTTATTAGTTAATGTTATTTATATATTTTGGTAAGCCATCTGAAGTTGTTCTGTTATCAAAAATAAAATTAGTAAGCAAATCAAATACGAATATTTTGTTGATACGTCAATCTAAGAAATAGGCAAATAATGGTCGAAAAATCGTTTCATCGATCATAGCTATTAATTAGCCAGTTTTACTAAAGCTGTTTTCTAACTTCTTAACCATTTCATATAGATGAATTTCTACCAGGGACTTTTCGTGTCATAATGATCTAAATTTTGAGTATGGAAAGGTATAATAAAATATAAAATAATAAATATTCTTTACTTTAGAGTACAGTAATACGTCCACGAAATGAACGCTCGAAGCTTAAATCGCTGTTATCTTAATTCCTGCCATAAATTAATTTAATTCAATATTATATTCTACATTTGAAACGCGTGCTCCTCTAATTAAGAGTTACACACTTATATCATCCACACGGTCTCGTAAATTCGATGATTAATCGATCGCCATTGATGCCGCTCATCTATTATTCCATGCTCTCGCATATACATATACATTGGTTCGCTCGCATCTGCCGATTTCGCACGTATACCCAATATTTCAAATTCTTCGTATATATATTTCTCCCGCGTGTCGCGCGTATATAATAATTCAGCGCGATTGTACACGACCGCCGTTGCGTAATTTTGCGCGCACTCGCGATTACGCTCGATATTGGGCTACAATTAATTAAGCGATGACATTTTCGCCCGAAAAGTTCGCATATATTACGGCTCGTTATGGCGGTAGAGGTGAACGCCATGTCGTTCCCGAGATGGTACAGCTGCGCAAAATTTTATCGGGACTCGCTTCCGTTGTGAAATTTTGCGCGAATATATACATATACTCGCGGTCGTGTGTCATATTTCATATTTATTGCTTCATAATATTTACGCGAATGCGCATAAATTATAATTCGGCCGAAGGAGTCCGAATTGATTAAAGCTCTTCATATTTATTAGGAATTTGCGTAAATTATTGCGCTTGTTTAAGGACGAAATTGTGAATTGTTTCATATTAGTGTTTTGTATTTTGTGTTTTAATAATGTTATAAAAGAGAAATCATTGTCATTTGACTTATAAATATTATACTTATAGCTATAGTATTATGTATGTGGGGTAACGTTCGTTGGTTCTCGCTCTCACTGTATACCTTACGCATATACCTTACAAAGTGGTTAATTTACAGTAAAATAGTCGAGACAAATTATGATTAAGCAATATGTTTATTAACCCAATAATATACGCGTAAAAGAGGTCGCTTATGGTCACTCATGGTTCAGTGAAGACGGCATATAGCCGAGTCACACTTAAGTAAGTTTTTTCGACGCTTCGAAAGTTGATTTGTAACTTTACTTATGTGTGACCGAACTTGTCTGCGGAAAACCTCCACATATAACACTAGCAATAATAAAATTCTTCAAAAAAAGTTGTACGAACGTAATAAACAATTTTTAAAACTGCAACGATAATTAGTTTTACGAAATCTTAATAGATAAACTATTGTTACATGCAAAAGTATTTGTCGCATTCCAATTTTAAATTTGTAAAATATTTAAAGAAATTATGGTTATAAATTCAATCGGGTAGAAAAATTGTCTTTTCAGCCAAATTTTAATGTACATCTAGAAATCTGTATTTCTATTATATTTTTTTTCAAATCATTATACTTATATTGTAGTCAACATGCCGTGATAGAGCAGGCGATTACCAGTATATAGTGTCATCAAAATTTTGCATACTCATCTAGTGGGACCTTATCTCATCAACTATAGGCAGTTCTATCTAGTATAATCTTGTGCCGTTCAATTCATGAAACTCTTTACTATACTATATATAGCGCCCCGATAAAATTTTTTATAGCTCATGGATGGACCAGACGTTAATCGTCAGTCGTGTGTCTCCTTAATTATATTTACGTAATAAAAATCGTTATACACCAATTATGACACGATTTATACTATTCAATCCAAGACAGTGAATATTCATTTATATACTTATACAATTTATATTAAAGATATCAAAATAAATTATATTAATTATTAATAATTAATATATATAAATTTAATATATGATTTATTTGAAATTATTGTTTTTTTTATTAATGTAAAAATTTTTTTTACTACAATGTACCTGAGGGACATATTAGTATTATATACGAATTTTACACCAGTACTCTATAAAAAATCATGTACAAATTACATTACAAATATAAGGCCGAATCCATCTCAAATCAGTAAGGTGATGCGATACTCATGCTATTACTCAACATTGGGTTCCCGTTTTTCTCATTCAATTTTTAATTTTAAGAAAAAAACTCTTTGATACGTTGTAGTTCTTTATTAAACTTAAAACGTGTCAAAGAGTTTTTTTCAAAAAGTTAAAATTGAAGGAGAAAAACGGGAACCCAGAATTGATTAATAGTGTGGGTATCACATCACTCTCCAAAAATTATTTGACACGTATTTTTTAATTTTTTTGTTTCATCAAAATTTCATGCGTTCAGCGATGCCGAAAAATTCCGAGAAAATTCTTACTTAGAAAAAAATTTTTTTCAATGTAATTTTCAAACTGTTACTGTTTCACTAGTTTTTTAAACTTTTAAGCGTAAAACACACAATTTCACTCAGTTCTGAGACGTCTTTCACGTCCTTTATGTTATTTAAAAAAAATAATAAAAAATGCACGAGCTATGCACTTTTTACTGAAAAATGCACTTTAAAAAAAAAACAATTTTTTTTGCTCAATTTTCTTTTATCGTGATAGAGGACGTAAATACCTATCTAGACGTATTTGAGATTCACGGGTTTTGTGCTGGAATAGCGATCACTAATGAGACAACACACAAACAAATTTTTCCCGCTTAATGCTTAGATATAACATCCAATATAAAGGTGTTTATCTTTGTGCGTAAGTAATATACAGGTACACATAAGTATTTATTTTATTTTTTATTTTTGTCTTTTAGATTTTTTATTTTTATAACTACCTTTGTTTTTCTGTTTCATTGTTTTTACTTCAGTAAGCGGACGATCAGCGGTCTTTGCTGTCAAACAATGTACTTTATCATTACATGTTTCTTTAATCCATAAATGAGTTTTTTGAATTCCAGGATACTTAGGAGTAGCAAGCCAATCAAAATTTTTTACTTTTCTAAACTCTTCTATGTCAACGTCTTGTAAATGTCTTATTTTAATTGCATCTGTATATTTTTGAACGTGCTCTACGAAATCATTAGCATTTTGAATGGATTTTTGATGGGGCTCTCGAAGATTATGCGAAGTAGCATAATGCTTTATAAGTCCATCCACACCATCTACAGCTCCTTTGCCGTGCCTAGTAGCAGAGAACAACCATTTTATACCATGTGGTGCTCGTTTTAATTCATATAATTGAAAGCGATTTTTAAAGTGGCTAGCGGCGCCGTCTGATGCAATGGTAATTTTTTTTATTGAATCACAACAATTTTCTTTCAAGTAGGTTATAATTTTTTCTACTGCTAGTAAAGCATACGCTGAATCATGTTTTCGGTCATCACCTATGACTGCGAAACTTTGCGTCGAATCCCCTTGATAAGATACTGCTGTGAAAATAGAAATTTGATCATTAACCCAATGATTTCCTTGAACAGCTTTATTATGAATCACAGTCCAGTTTTCAGCGAAGTCTATTTGAAGAACTAAATGATGTGGGTCTTTTTTAGCATTTTCTCTTTCTGCTTTTACAGCTTTGCGTTGTATATTTTTTACATACATATGAGCACTAACCTTTATGGTCCAAATCGAAAGTTCATTTTTAAAAGCAGAAATTGACAGTGTTTTTTTAATCAAGTTTCCATTCAGTTAGGTGCCAACATGGCGTCGAAAGGAAAGAATCCTCCGGATCGCTCCGGAGGAAAATTTTACAAGTGCCACGACGACACAAAGTATGAATCGGTGGGTTGTATTATTTGTGAAGATGTATATCACCTGAAGGATTTTGTGAGAAGAAATTGTGGAATAGTGCTAAGTGAAACTCTTGCCATATGTAAAGGCCATGCCGAGGTAGACATAACCTCAATAAATAAAGACCTCATGTTGACGAACGAAGCGAAAATTATATTGGCGCAAATTAAAAACTACACAAAATGTGCAGTTTCAAAGAACGAACAGAGGTTTGTAAGGATAATTACAGAAATGGAAATAAAGCAACAAGAACAAGAAAGATTAATTGAAGAACAACAACAGCAAATAATTCAAATGCAACAAGAAGAGACGTTACAACAAAAATCAAAACAAGCACACTATGAAACACAGATGGATATAGATAATATCTTTGGTCAAGATAACGTTTCTGAAAATACAGAACTGGAGAGCATAAAAGTAGAAAACGAATTATTAAGAAACCTAACAAAAGAATTAAAAGATAAAAACAAAATATTAAAAGAGCAACTATTAGACAAAAATAATCTACTAAATGAATTAATAAAAAAAGAGAAAGAAAGTGTAAGTAAAAGCTACAGTAAAAATACCTATGCTGAAATTACAGTAGGCAAAATACAAAAACCAAAACGAATACCACGAATAACAATAAAAAAAACCAATGAAGAGGAAACGTTACAACAATTAAAACAAAAAATAACACACTACTTAGTTCAAGATAAATCAATAAAAACAAATAAAGTATTTGAAAAGAAAAATAAGGATGAGATAGTTTTAAATGTATGTGACACTCAAAGTGTAGATAAGGCTGTGGAAATACTAAACTCTCATCTTACGGGAGTGTGCAAAGTAAATATAGAAGAGCTTAATAAGCCAAAAATGAAAATAGTTGGAATTCTAAACTGTGAAGAAATGAATGACGAGCAACTACAAGAGAACATCAATAAGAGAAATTTTAACAATCACAATAATGGTTGTACGATACTGTATACCTATACAAATAAAAACAAAGGGAAACAATCAGCTTTAATAGAAGTTACTTCTGATATATATATAAAGAAATTAGAGAGAATAAAAACAAAATATATATTGGACATCAAAAATGTATAGTTTATGACATAATGGATGTGAAGCCTTGCTTTAATTGTGGAAGATACGGTCATAAAAGTAAAAAGTGCTTCAACAATGCCACGTGTATAAAATGCGCAGGTTTGCATAATGCAAGCGAATGTGTAGTAAGAGACAGAAAATGCGCCAACTGTGCATATAGCAACAATAAATATGGAACTAAATATGAAATAAATCACGAAGCAACAGATTATGACAGATGTGAAATTTTTAGAAAGATGGTAAAGAAGTATATTGACGCTACAGACTGCAGCGTTCAACCCGTAGTTACAAAAGACATAGGTAAAGTAGGCAACTACATTAACAAATCAACGACAGAGAGAAGTACAACTTCATTAACAGCAAGACAAGCAAAACTTTCTGTAGAATCACTGAATTCATTAAATGACAAAGTAAATAAATCGCCAAAATAATGAATAATCTACTATACAATAAGAAGTCTGAAAATTTAATACAGAAAGAAATTGAAATCAGTGATTCTCAGAAACTAAATGCAAATTTAGAATTAAATTTCGATAATGTTATTATAAAAGAGAGTGAATTTGAAAATGTCAAAGAACTCAATAAAAGTCTCTGCAATAAAATGAATAATAAAATAAAAAATTTGATACTATGTATTAACATTAGAAGTTTAAATTCAAATTTTGAAAAACTTGAGGCTTTTATTGAGAGCTTAAATAAAAACCTATTATTATTATATGTACAGAAACTTGGAATTTACCTTATCCTCAATATTATAATTTAATGGGATATAATAGCTATTATAATGAAAGTAAAATAAACAAAGCCGACGGTGGAATGGTATACGTGATGAACAATATTATTGAAAGTACAAATATCATAGAGGTAGATAAATTGAAATTTATAAATACAAATGTCAAACTTATGGAGAGACTAGTAGTATTACGGCGATTTATAGATCATACGATGTGCCCAAAATGGAATTTATACATAGCTTGCAAAAATTCTTAAAAGATCAAAAAAATACAAAAAATCACTGCATTATAGGTGATTTTTAATATTGATATTTTAGAAGATAATATTACGAAATTTGAATTAAATGACAAAATTATTACTCAAGAGTACTTAAATAATTTTCTTGAATATAAATTTACTCCTAGTTATCTAGGTATAACAAGACCGTCGATAGATAACACTAAAGGTACATGTATAGATAATTGTTTCGTTAAAAGTAAAAATATAAAAATAGATTCTTATAAAATAAATACCTTCTTGTGCACGATAATGTATAACAAAATTTGTGCATGATGTTTTGTGCATAAATTAGTATGTTTAGGAATTCCCTCGTTATTTTATGTGAACGAAAAAAGTGCACAATGTGCAAGACATTTTTTATTAAAATATTCTTTATATTACTGTGAACAATAATCTTTTTCACAATATTGAATTTTCTTTTATTTTCCCAATTTATGAAGTGCACAATCCCTGGTGCACAATCCATCATAGTTTTTGTAACTATTATTTATATGTGCATAAAAATAAAGTGCATAAAAATCGTATATAATTTTTCATTTTTATTAAAAATTATGTGCAAAATATAAAATATTTTATGCATAAAACTACGAGTTCATTTTTCCGTGTACAATGAATTTGTGCATAATTCTTATGTGCATGAACGACACCATGTCAAGATAAATAATCCTTTCAACGATCATTATCCATTACTTATAAATATAAATCAATTAAATACGGAGCAGCCAAAACAGACAGACATATTACAAATAAACTATAGTAGCCTTAAAAATACTGCTAAAAAAGTTGATTGGAACTGTATTTTATTGATGCAGGATCCAAATCAAGCAATAAATACTTTAATAGAATTAATACATAATTGTACCAAAGAATCTACTAAAAAAAGAAAAAATAAAAATAAAAAATTAGTACCAAGGAAAAAATGGATTACGACAGCAATACTAGTATCTTGTAGTAAAAAAGAAGAGTTATATATGTTATGGAAGAAAAAACCAGACTGTCAAATATTAAAAAATGAATATCAAAATTACAATAAAATACTTAATAAAGTAATAAAGGAAGCTAAACTCAAATTTGAAGATGAACAAGTAAGGAAAAATAGCGACAAACCAAAGCAGTTGTGGAATATTATAAACTCTAAATTAGGAAAAAATAAAGTACAAAATAAATCAATTGATTATATATATAACAACAATAAAAAAATTGAGGATAAAACAGAAATTGCAAATACTATGAATAAATATTATTGTACAATTGGTAATATACTTAGTCAGCAAATTGTAAACTGCGGAAATGATACAGTAAAATTACGAGATAGAAACAATGAATCAATGTTTTTAAGTCCAACTGATGATTACGAAATATACAAAATAATAAAGGCAATGAAAAAGAAATCGAGTGGAGTAGACAATATAAATGTTATAACTTTAAAAGTAATTGCAAATTATATAGTAACACCTCTACAACATATATTTAATATATGTATTGCAGAAGGCATTTGGCCAGATGAGTTAAAAAAGGCTGAAGTAGCTCTGGTAGAAAATAAAGAGTTAAAATAAATGAAAATAAAAGCAACTACAGAGAAATTTCAATTGGAGTCCCGCAAGGAACAATTCTAGGGCCAATACTTTTTGTACTTTATGTAAACGATCTACTGAGAGATATGCCAAACGAATCAATAGTGTCCTATGCTGATGACACCGTCATCATTTCAAGTGATGACACGTGAACGACAGCGGGGATCAAAATGAAACAGTATCTAAATGATGTTTCTGGATGGCTTGCTCTAAATAAGTTATCTTTAAACGTGGATAAAACTGTTTATATAACATATGGTAATTACTGTGATAGTGTCCCTGACACAAAATATTAATATAGGTAGTTATACACTTAGAAGAGTAGAATATCACAAATATTTAGGTTTGTTTTTTGACTTCAATATGAAATGGGACAAACATATTGACTACTTAGTTAAAAAAACTAAATATTTAATATTTATTTTTGCCAAAATTAAAAATATTATGAGAAGAGAATCTTTAATGATGATGTATTATGCTTTTTTTCATAGTTTAATAAATTACGGTATAATAGCATGGGGAGGAGCATATAATAATAATCTAAACCTCATTCAAAGGGTACAAAACAAAATAATAAAGATAATTAATAAAAATAGATTTCAGCCAAATGGTGATATACTTACTCCCTCACAATTGTTCAGATTAGAAGCAATAACTTACCATTACAGTAAATTAAAGGAAATGTACAAAAATAATAAGAATAATACTAGAAATAAGAGTATTCAATTGCCAACAAGAAGTAAACGAATAAGTGAGAAAAATAGTTGCAATGTAGCTATAAAAGAATTTAATAAACTAACAAATGATCTCAAGGAATTAACATCTTCCAAAGTGTTCATAAAAAAAAAATAAAAAAGTTCATAGTGAATAGTATATAGTATATAGCATATTCAATAATTGTTAGCAATTAAGATAATAAATTATATAGTTTATGTGATGATATATTATATAATATTTAGATTATTAAGTTTTCAAAGTTTATACGGTGGTATTTAAGATCAAATTATAAAATATAGAAATAATTAGATATTCTTGATTTTCTTTTTTTTTAGTTTTTTTAGTTTTAAGGTAGACTAAGTGTACGACCAGCCTATGTACAAGTAACTATGTTTACTTCTGTAGGAGTGTTCTAAGGATTTGTAAAGGTGACAAGTTCACCTCTAAACCTTTTATAATATTATTTTATGGTCAATAAAATTTATTATTATTATTATTTATTATCCCACAAAGCATATGTAATTTCTTCTGTGCCTTCTATATTTTGCAGTTTTAGAACATGAAACGTAATTCCGTTAATGCCTGGACAAATTTTACATTCTTGTAAATAACATAAATCAGATGGCTCAGAATACATTGTTGCGTTTATTATTTGTGACCGGATTTCATCCAACTCTATAACATTTCTCCCTCTGAAATTAATTAAGCTCGTAAGAAATAAATCATAATTTGCGCAATGGATACAGAGGCAAACTTCTTTGATGGGGCTAAATAAAACATATTTTAGTCGCAAACTATAAGACTTCGATTTAACAATTCTCAATTCGGGATAATCATTTTTAAATGCTTTATACGTTGCTTTCAGACTTCGAGTAAGAAAACGTTTAACTTTCTTCTCTTTTTTATCATTTATTTTGACGGTAATAACGTCACTCTTATTAGGACTCTGTCTTGAACAATTAAAATCGTCATTTATATAATATTTTATAACAATTTTTTCGGTCCTTTCATCAATTGGATGGCCTGCGTATGCTTCTGGTTCCGAATAAACTCCCTTTTCTTGTGCAAGGCTTTTCGCTCTTTTTATCATGTATATTGTTATGTCTGGAAATAAGGATGAAATTTCATTTCTTTTAAGAGGCGATACAGAACCTAAGAAAAATGTACTTATTTCATCATTAAATTCTTCGATACGTTCTGGAGTACTTGGTAAAAAATCTTCATCTTTATCGACTAACTTCATTATCCGTTGTAAATTCATTGTCAGTGCTACTCACCAATTCTAAAGCACGATTGTAACAATCTTTACACATATATGTAGAGGGTGTCAAAGGTAAATCAGGATAGAGGTACTTCAATGGATGAGCAAGATCCTCAAGTTGTTTGAGACATACGGAACTAGATTTGTAATAGATTTGTTTGTGCCTATGTAAAATATCTGCACATTTGACTCTCTTCATTGAGTACTGAGGGCGACTGTCCGTTTCTTCATTGACGAAACGGACAGTCGCCCGTTATTATTACAGCTTGACGTAATCACCTGAAGAGGGACATGAAAAAAGTGTCCGAAACGTCGGTTAACAATAAATGGTGTCCATTTATTTAAACCTTTCCTGGTAGACAATTGGCCATTAGACTCAAGATACAACACTATATATAAGAGTTAAGCGTGAAAAATTTGTTTGTGTATCTCATTAGTGATCGCTATCCCAGCGCAAAACCTGTGAATCTGACAAATACGTATAGATGGGTATTTACGTTCCCTATCACGACAAAAGAAAATTGAGCAAAAAAAATTGTTTTTTTTTTTCGAGAAAAATGCATTTTTCTATAAAGTGCATTTTTCAGTAAAAACAGTTTGAAAATTACATTGAAAAAAATTTTTTTTTAAGTAAGAATTTTCTCGGAATTTTTCGGCATCGCTGAACGCATGAAATTTTGATGAAACAAAAAAATTAAAAAATACGTGTCAAATAATTTTTTGAGAAGAACATAAATATTTTAATTTCAAAATGATAGGTGACATAGGCATACGCGGACCACCTGATTTGAGATGGATTCGGCCTTAAAGGAGTAAATTTTTTTGTGTAAAAAATGTAAATTAAAAATTTTCCATTTATTTTTATTCGGTCACAGATATAAATTAAACTAAACAGAACTGTTAAAAACTGCATTATTTATTAGTCTAGCATGACTTAGTTCGCCTAAAAAAAACTTCTCTACCGAACAAGACATCACTATACAATTTAGGATTACAATATAGGTACACATAACTATTTATATAATGTACATTTATACTTTCCGGTATTTCATTCACAGTTTCTCAATAAAAGGTCGTTCATCGGTGACCCCATTATAACAATCCCTTCATCTAAATGACGAATCGGTGCCTTCACCTCACACTACATCCGGATCTCGAAGCAGCCGCGCGCCGTCCCCGACGCACAAAACGGAGCATCGAAAAGAGAGCAGTGCGAGAGAGATGAACGAGCACTGCAGAAACCATCTATATATACCTATCTCCGCGAAAGAAAGGGCGTCTCGCTCGCGCGCGCTAAACAAATAGCAATTCTCCGTTCGCTCCCTCCCTCACCCGCGCGCGCGTGTAATCGTCGCGCGCACTCCGCTCCCTCTCCGGCTGCAGGTGAAAATTGCCGGTTTCGCGGCTGCTGCTGCGCCAGCTCTCGCTCGCTTTATCGACTGAAATTGCCCGGAACTACGCGCATCGTTTTCTCTCTCTCTCACTCTCCTCTTGTTCTCAAGCGTACGCACGCGCGCACCTCGTTCTTCTTGTTTTCTCAGACGCCTGCGCGTGGCTTTTTTCTCTCCGCGCTTACACAAGAGAGGAGAATAGAAGGCTGCTGCTGTTGGTTTTTACGGCTTATGCGCAGAAATCATTCTCGACGTTTAATCGTATGTAAAAACAAACAGTACTTACCGGCCGATCGCTTCTGCGCGCGGAGGTTGTGGCGCCGTTCTTGCGCCCCGACGTGCTGTATGATTTTCTCCTGCGAGGTATAGGAGCCGCGCGTAAGCGCGAACAAGAATTTATGAATGCCCAGACCCTTTTGACGGCTTGATTTTTCCCTAAACGCGCCGCGCGCGCGCGCAGTGACGCGTGCAGCTTACAAAGTTCTTGGTGTGTTATGTACGCAGGCGCGTGCGCGAAACGCGTTACGGAAATATACCTACAGCCCTTTGTGGTGCGTGGCAGAGAATGGCGTATGAATAAATATTTGAAGGTTTCGAGGTAATGGTCTAGGTGAAAATATGGCATTAAGTAAATAGAGTTCCAGTTGGATGGATGTATGCAAAATAAACAGTGAAATAATTTTATAGGAAAGCGTATAGTTTAGGTTAAAAGCGAGATTTATAGTTGAATTTTTACAAGAGCGGTGTACATTTATTCATCCTTAGTTTAAAATGGCACTGTTTATTGGATAACACTGATCAATTAAAAAAAAAAGTATTAGGATAAAAATAATGAAGTATACGATTGAGCACATTTTTTATTCTATTCCGCACGCAAGTCATAACAAATCGCTTACAAGTTTATTACTGATCTACTTTTAGCAATTATACATAAAGGATCTTTGTTATATTGTTATCATGTGCGCTGCCTATTACAAACGTTTTGCAATTAAACAATTGAAATATCTCAATAAATATAATGGTTACTTACGGTTTTCACGATAATTAAAGTAATTATCACTACAGTTCTTAATGTACAAGCAATTTTTTTTATAGCCAGTCGTTAACACATACTTCGCTCTGGCAAACAGCCCAAGTACACACATCGATCATTAAACATATACGCATCAGTGTTGCCAGTACTGGCTATTTATCGCCAAAGTGGCGAATTTCAGCTTCCACTGGCGACACAAAGTGACGATGTGGCGATGGCGATTTTTTAGGCGATATTTGCTCTTTCTTGGCTATTTCATTTCTAGTTATGTTTGGCGATAGCATGTATGCATAAGTTGACTATTATATTCGCGATCGCACATTTTAGCACGCCATCTGGAAAATACCGTGCGGTGGCTAGAAGAACTTTAGAACTGAGCGACTAACGAAGTAGCGACTAGCGAGAGGGCTAAGGGAATAGTTCAGGGCTGATCGTTCGGTATTTACAGATGGCGCACGAACGTGCGATCGTGAATTAAGATTTTTTTTTTTAACATCCCGTAGGTACATTCGTATTCTTAGTCCGGGCGCTGGTGACACTTGAGCATAAATTTTTAGCTCCCTCAGTAACTTGGGGTTTTCTGATGTTTTTCGGTGCGGTGAATCGAAATTTGTTGGTTACGAAGCTTGAAACCCGTTAGTTTTTTTGTTATAAACAAATTACTGATTTGCAATAAACAAAAAATTGTTTTTGCAATTAAAAAAAATTGCGTTACGTTTTCTAGGTATTTTTGAATCGGAAGTGTTCTTAGAAGTTTTTTCGTAAAACGCATACTTTTTGAGTTTAAAATTGATAAAGTTTTCAGAAAATACTATTGTTTCAGCTTTTATCGGCTTTTATGCCCGTCCATTCTCATGAAGTATGAAAATTCAATAATTTTTAACTCAAAAAGTATGCATTTTACGAAAAAACTTCTAAGAACACATTCGATTCAAAAATACCTAGAAAACGTAACCCATTTTTTTAATTGCAAAAAACAATTTTTTGTTTATTGCAAATCAGTAATTTGTTTATAACAAAAAACTAACGGGTTTCGAACTTCGTAACCAACAAATTTCGATTCAGCGCACCTAAAAACATCAGAAAACCCCAAGTTACTGAGGGGAGCTTAATGTTTTAAGTGCATTCGAAATTCCGTCTATAAGTTTACAAGGGTATTAAAAAATTGATTTAAAAATTATAGTGTTATGTATTATTGGATATAATACTGTTATGTATTATTTTACTTATTAAAAGTAGTATCTAAATTCAAGTATTTTTTTATTTATTATATAAATGTTCCTTTATATATTATTATGTAAAATATATACATTTTAAATAATATTTCGCCCCGCTCCCCATCCAATAATTGTGCAATTATTGTGGCGATTTTCGCGGCTATTGTATACTCGTAATGTGGCGATTTTAGGCGAGTTCGCAGCCTGTAGATGGCGACAGGCGCCCAAGCGGTACTGGCCACACTGATACGCATGCAAGATGAGACTATACCATTTTTCTCGAGCTGCAAACGCACAGGCCAAGAATTTATATTTTATTTCAGCATACGTACACTTGCTTGCCGCAAGTATTGCACCGCAAATGAATGGTTTCGAGCGTAATGTTCGCGCAAATAACTTCTGGTTTTAAGTCTGCGAGGCCGATACATTGATTCGAAGAATCGAGGAGAAAAAGTTTACGATTTCTCCCCGCAGCAAGATGCTTGCCGCTCCACTCGTCGATCCTCTTAATTTTACCCGCGCGCCGTGATAATTGCCGCGGTAAAGTGTAAAAAATATTAATTTTCTGTAAATATAGGATTTAGCTACTGTTCTCATTTGCCCCGTAAGCTTCGTAAAGTTTTTGCTAGCGGAGCTCGCGTGTTACTTCATAGCCGTTGTTATATATATTTTAAAAATGCGAGAAAAACTGTTATACAGTAGCACTGAACGGAACAAACAAATTATACTCTGCTGTGGCTGTAAAATTAAATAATAAAGCAAATGGAAATAGAATAGAAAATTGCAATACATATATTGAACATAATAATAATTGCGCAATACGCGATATACTAATGTAAAACAAAAATAAATAAATAAAAAATTGAGTATAAAATGAGTTGACTTCAATATAGAGTTTTATGGTTATAGTTGCATTAAACAATTTGTTTATATTTTTTTAATACCGTTTTCACTATAGCAAATGACAATGAGAAGTGGACCACGCGTTTATCATATTTAATCATATTTCAACTGAAATATTAACCAAGTCTAACATGTTACTTCTAATAAAATTGATATTTTAATTGAAAAGTCTTTCATACTTTAGTTAACTTGTAAAAAGTCCACAATAGTAATTTCTATATATTTCCTACTTCAGAGGGACAACGACATTTCACTTTGAGAAACGTCTTAAAAATACCAAAAGCAATAAACACTTCATTCGCTGAAAGCTCGACGACTTTTTCCCTCCCGACAACCATTAAATAAAAAAAACGACGTTATCGTTAGGTCTTAATCAGCAGGTCTGCCTTCTCCCATCGTATTTTTTTTTCTCAACATGGGTTATTTTGCCGAGTCCCACGAAAGACGCGCTGTGTACAATCGACCCTCAATTCTCGCGCTACCGCGTGCGCGTCCAACGCCGGAAGTCGTGAATGCCCCCGAGATCATTGAAAGAACCTATCATTTAACAGAAGCGCGAGCTCGCAGTTTTACTCCTTTATAGGGATGCAGTTTTCGAAACGAGCGAGCGCGAACGCACGCGCGAACTACGCAGTTTGACGGGGTGGGAAGAGCTCCGGGAAAAGTTAGGGAAAAATGACGGAAGGTACGGAGCTGGGGTTTGGCGTGCGGTGTATAGTGGTTGAAGCTACGGAACAAAGAATATGGTGGGTGGTGAGAAATTGCGTACTATTCCGGATTTTTCAAAATTCACTAACAATTTAAAATGTTTAATTTTTCATAATTTCATAGAATGGCCCGATTTAACGTAATCTTTCGTCAAAATCAACATCTTTTAATTATTTTGCTCTTATGGAATCGTGCCATTTATAATTGATACAAAATTTGCTATAGTTAATTGGCATATACACACACACACGCACGCACACACTCACTTTCGTATGATAATTATAATTCAGAAACTTCGGATCCATAAAGAAGTGTAGTTAAAAATGACATTAGTAACGATTAACTATTTTATTAATTGGGAAATTTATAAAGTGCAAAATAACTATTTATTGAAATTATACCTATTAGAAGGCACTATTTGAATTCATAAATTAGATTTTTTAAAACCCTATTCTGAAAAATGAATGGGACACTAAATTAATTATAATATAGCAATGACTGATGTTCGAGGAAATGATACATTCATCGAATACTATATTTACGCAAGCTTGTAAAAATGTCATTTAATAGAAATTTGTTTGTCACGAGTTTAATATACAAATCTAACGACAAAAGCATTAATCGGCAAATAAAATCCAATCGAAGCAATAAATTTTCGTTTACAGCGGCAGAAAATATAAGGGAAAAAAAGGAACTAAAAATGACTAATATCAAAGACGTTATCATCAAAGTAAACAGAGTGAGCGAGGTGTAAGGTGTAGTATTACAAATCGAGAAGTGAACTCTTAAAACTGGCATTAAAGAAAGAAGAAAATGAAATTGAGTGGGAGGGGGACTGAATAGGAACGCGCGGCCATTGCAAAACGACCGAGCGGAACTTTAATTTACCGGCTGAACAGTTGTCGTTTACAAATAAACGCTGTGCCAAAGCGGCTTACAGGGCAGCGAAACTCTAATCATACGTCAATCAAATTTTTATAAAAGCGATTTCGAATTATCTGTCGATATAAACAATGTATTCAAATAAGTCGACGTATAGTTTCAAAAGTAATTTATCTTCTAGATAATAGTTAGAAAAATAAAAAGGGCTCTTAATACAATAAAAAAAGAGACTATTTAGGTAAGATATGGAATGTTATATGTATACATCTAACGTAAAATACAACCCGATACGTTTCGACTTTGGTAACACTGACTAAAAATGTATCTGAAATGCCATTTTCTACTAAAACCAAAACGATTAATGTTGAAATTTCGTTGTCAATACTAGCTGTAGTTTGTTAAAAAGTCGTTAAATCCAAAATATATTGATTAAATTTTACTTTTGCATCCTAGAATATATTAATTACTTTGAATATAAAATAATATGAATAAAATATATGCTGAAATAAAACAAATTATGGAACTTGCTAAGGGTTATTATTAAGCCATGGAACTAAAAAATAAAACATACATTATTAACAAATTATCACTATTAAGTTTCTGAACAAAGACATTTTTCATACTTAAATGATAGTTTATAAGGCACAACTAGTACAGGTTGTCCAATGAATTTTGATTCATGGACTGAATAACTTCAACCACAAGAAATTTTTTAAACCAATCAACGAAGAGCTAAAACTTTGTGTACATCTTTGTTTTCGTAATTGTAATGGTTTTTATGGATCACATTATTAAAAAGCTTGATTTCAAATTGAAATTTGATTCTAATTTTTGTTTGTATGAATTGTTTTAACTGGTTTCAAAGACATCCTGAGATCACGATATTCAACCCATGAACCGAAGTTCACCGAACAATGTGATTTTACAAAGAGGCCAAACGAACTAAATGTGCTTCCAATGAGTGAAACATGTGTTAGCTTACGTACTAACCTTCAAGTACACAAAACAATTATTAAACAATTTAATAATAAAAAATATACGATATTTTATATTTTTTTAGCTTCAACAACGGCTTTTCATTTTAAACAAAATTACATAAAGATTTGGAAAATTAATAAATTGAAATAAATTAAAATAATATAAAAACGTTATTGGTAAAAGATAGGATTAATTAAACGCGTAATTATGAGGAATAAAAAATAAAGGATGCAAGAATATTTTGATAGTAATTACGTGTTTATATCACTCTAACCTCAAAATCACAACTTTGGTATGATTTTTCGGCGCTCGTGGTATAAAATACCGTTTGAAACTAGTGCGTAAGTCGATTATTTAGCTGGTGTGACTTTTTCGCACTCGCTTCGCTCGTGCAAAAAGTCACACCAGCTAAATAATCGACTTCCCCATCCGTATCGAAATGTACTATTATATAGTAACGAATAGAGACAACTATACAATCTTACAATGAATAATTTATTTAATGTTTTTTATAACGATACTTATTATCTTATTATTTCAAAATAATACAATATACATATATTTATTACATTAAATAAATTATCAAAGTAATTATTTTTACCGTAATGCAAATTACGTTTTTTAATTCAAGAGTAATAAATACAATACTAAATTGGAGACGAAAAATTAATTTCCTTTCAGTAGAAATTACAATTCATTTCAAATCCATCTGACTAATGTGATTGACTATTGTTTACTTTTTCGTTGATCGTCGGCATCGCGCTTTCATGCATTTTACGAGGGTGAGCTCAAGTTCAGCAAACGGTCAGCGCTAAAAATTAATCGACTGCACTCTACAAATTGATTCCGAGTAAAAAGAAGTTGGTGTGTAAAGAAATGAGCTTTTTCAATATTGTATTCTCTTTTAAATTGCATTATATACAACACTTTTTTATTTTCCTTTCGTATAGCACTAATACTTATGCTTTCTAATTGTTATCACTATTAATGTTATTACTTTGTCTAAAATAATTTACTCGAAATAGTCTTACTGATATATATTAATATGGTTAATATTTTCATTCATAATTAATAATTAAATAATGCGTAATAAATTATTAGCAGAATCGAAGCAGTTATTATTACTAATATTACTACTACTTACTAATATTATTACTAATAGGTGAAACTTAAAAATAAAAATGATTAAAATGAAAACACATAAATGCGTTAAAATATTTTTAGATAGAAAACATACTTTATTCATAGAAGTTATTTTACATTTTTCGTAATGGCGTTTTATAGATGATTTCAATCTTTCATTACGGCGAGGTCTTAATATTTTATTTGTTATTTATCTCCATTAAAATAATACAAATAAGAGGTTAAACAAATTTTTGTGACAATTAGTCATATAATAATTATACGACATAGTCGATATAAACAAAAAGAAAATCATAAAGTTCTGTTCTTCAGCTACAGAAAATTGTACTTAATTTATCATAACTTATAAATGCCATCGTTAATGATAAATTGCTAAATACTTCTTAAATATTTAATTATTCAAAATTTACCTACAAAAATTATAATTAAAAGGGCAAAAGTTTCAGGCAAACTATATAAATTACTCATCTCACTTTCATGTCACAAAAAAAAAATAAAAAAAAGCGAAAATTCTTAAGAGAGTTATTATAACAAGAAGAATATTTAATTAAATAAAATTCTAAGGAAACTTGATAAATATAAATTCAGTTTTTGAAGAACTTTAAAGCCAGCGAAAAATCATAAAACTAGAAAATATAGCTTCGCGATAAGTTTATCGGCAGTTAAAACACCAAAGCACTGCTGGGTTACCAAAATTTTGTTTCATATGTCTGCCACAAATAGGACAAGGCCGGTGTTGATCTTTGAGTGGACCGAAATGCCACTTATCCTTATGATATTTTAAAATTCTACTGGATTTAGCCTTATACGGACAAAGACCGCAAGGAAGTACTTCCCTTCTACATAAAGTATCGTGACGCGAAAATTGTTTGTAATCATTAAATACTTTATCGCAAGTTCCACATACGTAAGTATAAACTAAATTGCAGCTACCATGTCGATCACGTAAATGGCGAATAATATTAGGGCACGTATTAAATTTACTCGCACATAAACCACATTCATGTATCAATTCGGTCGAACATTTTTGGCAATTATTAATTTTTACTTCGCGAACTGACGTTGTCTCCTTACACTTGTAACAGTACATTTTGATCAGTCCTCTGAAATCTGCAAATAAGCAATTACAATGAGAACTCGACTTTTAATAATTTTCAACTTATTTTAAAGTAATTAAAAAATAAATCTTACGCAAATCTATATAATATTTCTTCTTTGCAGATTTTTTATTAGTATTCCGACATTTTATTTTATTTTGAACGATTTTCGGCGTATCCCCTAGAAACACATTTTTCAAAATTAAGCTATTTGTAAGACTAAACTTATTTTATAGTACTGCGTGACCTAAGTCCCCTCTTCAGACACGCCTTTCCATGTCTTCAGTAGGCCTTCCTCGTACCGTGAGGTTAGCGCACGAGCGTAGCGAGTGCGACAAACACGGTGCCAGAAAGAGCTACTTACCACACGGAAAGGCGTGTCGGCGGACTTAGGGACTAGCCACCCTAGTGGAAATATCATTTGTTCAGAACTGCTTAAAACTGTTCAAAACTGTTTAAAATTGTTCAAAAGTACGTATTTTTGGACATTTAAAACAGTTTTGAAAAAAATTGAACAGTTTTGAACAGATTTAAAGAATTTTGAACGGTTTTAAACTGTTTCGAACAGTTTTAAACAGTTTTTAACTTTTGTATGAAAATAGTATTAATTAACAAGAATTTGTTTAGAAAAGTTTAAAACAATTTTGAACAATTATGAACGATTTTAAACAGTTTTGAACGGTTATAAACAGTTTTAAACGGTTTTGAACATTTATGAACAGTTTTAAACAGTTTTGAACAGTTTGAAATGGTTTTAAACAGTTATGAACAGTTTTAAATGGTTTTAAACAGTTTTGAACAATTGAAATTCTTAATTATTAATACTATTAATACTATTTTAAAACAAAAGTTCAAAACTGTTTAAAACTATTCAAAATTGTTCAAAACCGTTTAAAACTGTTTAAAACCGTTCATAACTGTTCAAAACTGTTTTAAACTGTTCCAAACAAATTCTTATTGATTAATTCTATTTTTACACAAAAATTCAAAACTGTTCTAAACTGTTCAAAACAGTTTAAAACTGTTTAAAACTGTTTAAATATGTTCAAAGCTGTTCAAAACTGTTTTAAATGTCCAAAAATACGTACTTTTGAACAGTTTTAAACAGTTTTAAACAGACGAACAGTTATGAATAGTTTTAAACAGTTTTGAATAGTTTTGAACAAATAATATTTCCACTAGGGCACATATGTGGTGTGCTGTGCGTTCCAATTTTAATAAGCGAGAAGCTTATCTAGATCTCATGCGCCGTTATAGCCTATGGCTATTGCCGAGTTATTTGTAACGTCCTGGACATAAGCATCTTGGTAAGCTTTTATTTTCTTTATGCTTAATAAGGTAAATGTGGGTATTACCGCGGACGCTGCAATTACCGCGGATCGACGAAAAACGCTCTGCAATTTCATTTTTCAGAGTATAATTCGGCATTTAATATTTATTCGATCATACAAAATATTAATTAATATAAGAAGTCGTCTTAAAAAGAGAATAAAGCATGATTTGTATGAATATACTACATTATTGTCTGGCCATCCGCGGTAATACCGTAATTTGTATACAAATACGATTGCTGGTATTACTGCGGCATTGGTCCAACGTAACCTCAAAACAGTGAAATCAAGAAGTCTACAATATATATGTGCAAATCCGCGGACTACAGACAGCAACTGGGGTACAAAAACGGAAAAAATTTTTTTTGAGGGCACACTACCACATAAGGTTTTTTCGGTTCTTTGGGGGTCCCCCAACATGAAAATACTCGTGTACACTCATTATCCGTTGCCAAACTTTTTTGCCGACGAAATCAATTTTTCTTATGGAAATTGAACATGGGAAAAATGGACGAAAAGTAGTCATTGATTAACCAATAGCAAACTATTGAAGAGGCCAAACTAAATTTCACAAAAAAGTAGTCATTGATTAACCAATAGCAAACTATTGAAGAGGCCAAACTAAATTTCACAAAAAAGCGATTAAAGTTGAAGAATAGAGCTTTAATTTGAGATGAGAATCGTTAAAATCGGTCGATTCTGTGCAAAGCTACGTGAATTTGAAAATGGCGAATAATGACGAAAATGAGCGATTTTTTCAAACCCACGTAATTCTTCAAATTTTTGTCATTTTTCGCCGTTTTCAACTTCACGTAGCTTTGCACAGAATCGACCGATTTTAACGATTCTCATCTCAAATTAAAGCTCTATTCTTCAACTTTAATCGCTTTTTTGTGGAATTTGGTTTGGCCTCTTCAATAGGTTGGTTAATCATCAATGACTATTTTTCGTCCATTTTCCCATGTTAAATTTCCATAAGAAAAATTGATTTCGTCGGCAAAAAAGTTTGACAACGGATAATGAGTGTACACGAGTATTTTCATGTTGGGGGACCCCCAAAGAACCGAAAAAACCTTATGTGGTAGGTGTGCCCTCAAAAAAAATTTTTTTCGTTTTTGTACCCCACTTGTTGTCTGTAGTCCGCGGATTTGCACATATGAGAACATTTGCCAACTGCTATGTTCTAAATGAAATATGATGTAAAACTATACAGATATGTTCATTTTTTCGGTTGTAAAATTATAAATAATATAACAAGCTCAAGGTAAAATTCCGCAGTAATACCCCCGCGGTAATCCATCATACACACGGTAAAACCCCCGCGGTAATTCAATCATACCCGCAGTAATATCAGCCTCGGATCTATTTTTTAGATTGCATTTATTAATTAACTATATGTTTTTTATCATATGATAAGAGTCATTTTTGCATTTCTGGTAAGTTAAAGAAGAGTTGAAAAAAGAATTCAACTTAAATCATCGAGGCAAAGCTTTTAATTCGTGTACTATAAGACGCCCGTGCTGAAAAACCGCGGTAATACCCACTTTTACCCTATTTGTTCCGAAAAGGAAAATTATATTTGGACGAGCACAATTAATAGAAGAGCGAGTAGGTTGGTTTCAAGTCTCTATTTTAATACTCTATTTGTTATACTTGTTGGGTTGAAGTTTTAATAGTCATAAAATTATTCTCTTAATTATTAATTTTAAACATTCTCTTAACTATACAACTACGTCGCAAAGATCTAAATAAAATGTTTTTTAACAATAATAAATGTAAGCAATGAACAAGCAATAGGACAAGGATTGTCAATAAAAAAGGTAATAAATTCGCTGACCCTTCCACATGCTGATTAATCAAATAGTATTTTTTTATTGACATTTTTTTGTTCTACCAGTGCTTACACTTATTATTGGTAAAAACGTTTTATTTAGATCATTGTGGTGTTATATAATTAAGAGAATAATTTTATGACTGTCAAAAATTCAACCCAACAAGTATAACAAATAGAGTATTAAAATAGAGACTTAAAAACCGACCTACTCGCCCTTCTATTAATTGTGCTTGTCCAAATGTAATTTTTCTTTTCGGAGCAAATATTAAACATAAAGAAAATAAAACGGCTGATCGGAGCATTAAGCATCTAAAAGCGCACCAAGATGCTTAGGTCCAGGACGTTACGAATAACTCGGCGATAGCCATAGGCTATAACGGCGCATGAGACTAGACGAGCTTCTCGCTTATTAAAATTTGAACTCACAGCACAGAACTCACAGCACACCACATATGTAGCTAATCCCTTAAGGCAGGCAGTACTATAAAATAACGTACGATACACGTGTCTCAAGTGACACTTTCTGACACAGCGTTAGCGCCCTCACTGCCACTTAAGACCCTTGTATCGTAATTTACTATTAGTCACTGTTACATTAGTCGCATTTTTATTAAATACTTTACATTCGTGAAATGTAATTTCCTTAGCGATTTGGTAAGTAAAATTTAACGAAAGTAATTATAAATTGCAAGTAAAGTGTCATACCTGCTTTGAAAATACTGGCCAGCTGAATGTTCGGGTCCACAGACACTTGCTCATATTTTTCATTGATCAATGCTGCGCCTTTCTTTGGATCGATTATATGATTTTTCATGTGCACTTGGAAGCTTATCCTGTACGTTGTCTGGAACTCGCAAAAACGACATTGCAAATACGGTGCAGTGCCACATGATAATTCGTGCTCCCTTGCGTTTATTTTACGTTTGAAGTGTCGTCCGCATTTTGAGCAAGGTTCCAAATCGTTCATGCTCATGTGTTTTATGACCATATGATGCTTCAGATACCCTTTGTGTATAGTCTTGTATTCGCATATAGAGCAATGCAAATCTGGCTTTTTCTGACAGTCGTATTTCGTTTTCACATGACCGAAAACTTGAACTTTACTAGGATACCGACGATTGCATATCATGCACTCGAATTGTAGTTTTGTTTTGCATTTTTCACAGTAATTTTGGGCATTACGTCTAGGTTTTACGAATAATTGGTCACACTTCGGACAGTAGTGAGTTAAATTCATGTATGGAACTGTACAGAAAAAATGTTTTAGAAAATTCCTTCATAAAAAATACACGAATATAAAAAAAAATAATTGCATGAATTTAATATAGTATTCACTTTTTGAGTTTGTTGTTTCGTCATTTCCTTCTTCTTCTTTTTCATTCGATTCACTCTCGTTAGAACTTGAAATTTCGATTAATTCTATATTTGATGTTGCAACAACTGATTCTATAACATCCTCTATAAAAATTGTATAAAATGAAAGGCTGAATTATATCATTTGTTATATATTTATAATATTTTTCCTGTACATACCAATAATTTCTAAATCAACTGATTTTTGCAAATCATTTTGAGTTTTATTTGTCACAGTATCTTGTGTCTTATTTTGATCAATAGAACGTGAATATTTTTCTGCAATACATGTATATTTTAGTTACATTTAAAAATATATTTTCTAAAATACTTTTCAGTTGTACGAACCAGAGTAATCAAACACCTTCAAAACATCAAATGTCTCTGTACCAGGAGTTTCTGATTCTCTTATATCACCATTATTTGAACCAAGTTCTGTAAATATTTAAGATTTTAATCAAATAATTTTGCAAACAAAAATAACTGTTATTGTTTAACCAATTAACAATTAACAATAGTCTCGATAAGTATAATCATCTATAAATATAAATAGTTCATAATATTATCGAAAATTATTAAAAAAATTGGCTAATGACTAGTTAAATCGTTCAAAGCGTATTTACTTTTTTAAAGATGTAAAAAATAAATGTGCCAAATTGACATATAAGACAAAAATTTGAACCAATTTCAATTATAGTAGGTTATATTTTATGTCAAAATTTTTTTAAAAAAATTTTTAATACTATATTACGCAACTATAGGGAGGTAAAGAGTTGGCCAGTCCAGAGCACGTGTAAATTTCCACCTGAGCTGAAGGCGAGGGTGGCAAACGTATGGTCTGGGGTGGTCCTCTTTATCCCCCTTTATTTTTGCCTGGCAAGGCCGAACATACAACTTTCGTGATCGGGCGCCGGGAGCAAAAGTGGTACTTTCGATCCGCTAGTCAAAACAAATATATATTGTAGATAGTTTTAAAAATTGTATTTATATTTATTAAACATAATATAAGATAGATAATCGAAATAATAATCAAATATAAAAAAAATATTTAAGATTTCAATTTGTATGAAGATGCAGATATTTCAGTTAACACATGAGAAGAATTAGTGCAGGTGTAGTTTATCAGTGCAAATGATAAAAAGAGTTCATCATATTTATAACACATAGTCCACTGATAGAAAGAAATATTTGAGCCAAATTCCTGTGACGTAACTGTAAATCACGGAACTAAAATTATTAAAAATATGATGATGTTATTAATAAGTCAAATTGAATTATGTAATAAAACTTCAACTGTTTATAAAACATTTTATGAACCTTTCATCGTTTATTAATATTTTATTTAACGTTTAACTTGCATATCTAGTCAATAGTTATTATTTCGTATTAAACAATTTAAAACATCAAAAAAGTATTATAAATATTGATAATGATAGTATGATTATTAAAACTTTGAGAATACTATTAATTCTTGTTTATTTATTTGTAAGATCAATTTATTTTTAATAATTTTAGTTTCGTGTATTAACTGTTAAGTTACAGGAATTTGGCTCAAATATTTCTTTCTATATCAGTGATCCTTATAACCATTTATACAACCAAATTCTTTGAGATGTCTATATTTTTTACTTTCCCAAAATAATTTTTATAGAGTGGTAACAATAAATCATTATTTAAGGAAGTTATATTTAAATTATCAAAAAGTAAATAATATGAACTCAATGAATTTAGTTTTATTATTTTAGTATATTTCTGGACTAATAGAGGTTTCAATATTAGAATAAAAATATATTCCATGCTTGACTACCTAGTTTATGTAAAAAATTCTAAATCTAATTTTATAAAAAAACTAGTATTTTTAAGAAACTAGTGTCTAAAAATACTAGTTTTTAAACTAGAAAAAATTATATCAATATTTATTCTACTTTAATAAATGGTACTAATATAATAGGCGATAATATAACAGTTTGATAAATTTGGAGTAGCAGTCATTACTGTGAGCCCATTTGTAAGGCATTAAATTACACAATTTGTTGTAATAGACTAGTAAGTTGTACTTTTTCAAATCTAGGGTATGATTACGGGTAGTGTTTCTTAGAATTGTAATCAAATGCAAATAAAACTCACTGTTTCTGTTGTGAAATACATGCAACTAGTATGTACAAGATTAACAGAAGACCTGTTGGTGTAATAATGTGGATAAGGATAAGGAAAAATAAGGAATTGGCAATATGCGATATAGAAGAAATTTAAGTCATTTAAATCTGAAGATTTATCAATAAAGAACTATTAATGAGGTCCACAGTGAAGATGTAATAGTATAACTTAAGAAGTTTTTCACATCTAAAAACGAAAAGGCACGCACAGCTTCAAAAAGCTGTGATAAACCTTGAAGGGAAAAAAATTATTTTCCAACTAAATCATACTCTTAGAATAAAAACGTTAATTGAATAGTTCATAAAAAAATAGAAAAAGTATATTGCTATATAAGAAATACGAATTTAAATTCTTTCAGATCTAGTATATGGTGATATGTACGTATAGAAAAATTATAAACCTATTGATCAAACATTCATAACAATTTGAAATCTTAATCATACAGTTCCAATTGACAAAGTATTATAAATATGTCTTTATGATTACATACATAGATATATGTATACATACAGAAATATATATGGCGTCAATGTCGTTTGGTAACATTTTTATTAAATTAAAATTGCATTTTACTTAATAACAACTAACCTTTTAGATGATGATGCAGTTGTTTTTTTGGATTGATTGGTGGAGGTGTCATTTTATTTAAATTTTAAATAAAGTTTTAGAGAATTGTTAATAATATTATGTTTCAATCATAATAATATCTTCATATCGACTTTTTGTTAGATAAGCTATCACAATTGTCTCCTTGTTAAATTCTCTTCTTAATATTTTTAGTATTTAATCTTCTTATTTTAAAATTTTATAAATATAACAATATGTTATGAAAACAATTACATATTAAAAATATTTTAATTTTGAATCGCATCTGTTTATATGCTTAGGAATTTTCTTTATTATTTCAGTGAGTGAGTAGACACATAGTAAACTATTAAACCATTCTAACCTTCATAACCTTTTATCGAATCCTTATTTTATTAAATTTATTGTACTAGATGGTATTCCTGAAGTTACTGTCATTGATAAATTTAATATATATAAGTTATTCTTTATATGTTAAGAGAAAATCTTAGCAATCCAATAAATAAAAATATTTATATTTTTTAAATTAATACATGCATGATGACTTTCTTTTAAAACTATATTTTTAATAGATTATGTATAGAAAACTTATAAACACATATTCTTATAGAACATCAAAATTAACATGTTTATGTTTATTTCTAATATTTTTAGTAGCTCGTGAAAATTATAAATTGTTCTTAAAATGGAATAATAACAACATAAACTGTAAATTTATACTGCACTGACGACACTCATGAGAAATAACTATTATTTCCTTTATATTCTTTGCTTGTAACTAAACATTGAAATAAAAGAAAACAATGTAAAAACAGGTAATAGAATAGCTTTAACCACCAACTTTGAAGTAAACAAAGTCACGTTTAGACAATCAGCTGTTCGGAACACTTCGTCGCGTGTGTCGCTGTATCGAGCGCATCTGCGCATGGCAATTGGCAAGCATGACAGTGTCGTATACTCGTATGTTGACAGCACGTGACTGACTATGACGGTTACGAGATATTTACGCGGAATTTCGAAATTAGAATCTCATGATTTATACAACTGAGGATCACTTTTTTGAGAAATATTTTTAATGATATTATTTAATGATATTATTTAATGATATTATTTAATAGTAGTGTTATTTATTTATATGAAATATGGTGAAAAAACTTAAAGGGACGACTTATTTCACATAAAAAATAAATGTTATTACCAAATATTTAGGTAATCACTTTTCCTATTGTTTATACATATTCACTGTTTTATTCCTGAATAAATTAGTGTTAGAAGATACAATAATTGATATTGTTATTTTATTACAAACTAAGTCATCGTTATCTTTATTAAAAAATAATTTTTCAAGTAATTGATTTTCAATTCGTGCGTAAGTTCCACTTTCAGAAATAATCTTAATAAGAAAATTTTAATTTTTTTTCAATGCATTTTTGACCTTTACGATTGAAATAATAGATTATCTGTAGAAAATATCTGTATGGCCCCTTATGAAAAATGGTTAGTCTTATATATGGTAACTACATGCAGAGAATCTGTAGTAAACACGGATAATTATATATAGGAAATGATGCAGGAACAACTGCATATAAAACAGTATAGCTCAATGAACAGCAGAAAATCTACAGTTCATTCAGAAAGATTTAAAAATTGTTTTTATATTTATTACATCTTTGGTACATCGCAAAGGGATGCATCAGTAAATTCAATTCAACTTTATGCGCTGTTACATATTATACAAACTATATTATTATGTCTATAGAAATTAAAGAAAGCGACGACAAACACAGTAAAATAATCCCCAAATCAATGGATTTGTGACACATGCCAATTGTTCGAGTACATTCTTTCAATTTTTGTCAAACAAACACCGAACCCATCGCAAACTCTCCTGTAGTGTCATGTATCTTGAAAAATCGAATATCAGAAACACGCCTATAACAACAATCGGAAAATCATTGGAGGTTATAATTGAAGTGTACGGCACGCGCGAATCGGAGTCGCAAAAGGCCCCCGTTTAATCGGGCGGGACACGCATAGCGCGGCTCGATTTGCCAGTGATTTATTGCGGAGCTCGCGCGGCCGCGCACAGAATCGGACGGAATTATAATTGGCTCGGCGTAATTTATTAATGAATTTACGACGTCTCTCTGCCTCTCGCCTTTCCGCGCCCGCGCGCGACACTCGTTTCGCGATCCACTTCTTTAAATTACACGGCGGCTAACGATCCGGGCAGCGTGAAATCTCGGGCTGTGTGTGTGTGTGCGCCGCGCACGGTCGGCGGCCTTCTTCGGTGTCGCACTTAGCCGCGGCGCGTCGACGTTGACTTTTTAATTTGGCTCGTGGGATTTCTTCTTTTTTCTTTTCGTTCTTTCTTTTTTTCGGCATGGGGCGCGCGTGGTTCACTCGTGTGTCGTTGGGTAGTCTCGGAAAAATAGCGTTCGGGCGGTGCGGTATTATGTCAATGCAAGCGTTGAAATTAATAAAATAATATAATACTGCGCTGACTGATTTTTTTTTTTTTTAATGTTCCTATGGATATATTTATGAAACTTGGGGGGGAAAAAATCGAAATGTTGAAATGTCAACAATTCCCCTATCTAAAAACATTTTATAATTAGTAATTCTATAACAGTTATCTGCGAATGAAAATATTTTCATAAACTCACTTTCACACTTTAACGTTTTAAATTAGAATTTTTATCATATTGCTGGTAAGATAAAGCATGGGAACTTGTTCTTTTTTCATTTATATTGTTACTGATTGTGTTTGTCATTAATTGTTTATATATACATGAATTGTATAATACAAAGTGATTTTTAAAGTGCTTAGTTATTGAATATTATGTTTAATTAACATTTTGAAATATAACGTCTAACATTAAGTATAGTTTTCAGTCTATAACGTAATACATCAATGCATATACGATCTAATGCACAAGTAAAACAATGTAAAATAAATTCAATTGAAACAAGAATGAGTTATTTTTGAAAATTTTGACTAAGGTTTTAGTGGGGTTTAAATTTATGAACCCAAAAGTTAACGTTGTAGCAAAATTGCAAGATTATTATGACTTCGATTTAAGTTTTGCGTCTAATAAACTTTCATTTATCAATTTACAACTACTATAAATTACGCTGCACAATCAAGTTCTGAAAACGATAACATCAGTTCATTATGAATAAATAACTTATGTACATGAGAAGTAAATGCATTTCTACAGTTATAAATTACGTGCACTAGCTCACTTATTATATTGCGGTTTAACCAATTGAAATTACCGTGGCTAAGTAAATAAATTTTATTCGCCTTTTTGTGTTATGCGTTATTATTGTTTATATTTATGTGATGTGATGACAAGTAATATATGACAAAATGAAAATTTAAGCATTTTAAATATTTTAATGAAATTTAGCACGCATACTGATTTATATAACGCATAATGTTATATAATTGCCGTTAAATATACATTATTTAATTTCAAGAACTATACCTATTTCTTTTTTTTTCGATAAAAAAATAGTATTTCTCAATTGCTTTATTTCTAAAACCTAGATAAATGTGACACTTTGTATTTTTCACGTATCGGAAAATAAATTTGAAAATATCCCCAGAATGATTTTTTTCACAAATAAGTAATTATTAAAAAAAAAAAAAATCAAGTCAATACGCTCGTGGAATTTTCTTTTTCTCGCAAAACCACGCGATACCTACACTGGTACAAGCTTGGGGAATTCAATAACCTGGCACTTTGTGAATTCTCGTGCGACAGTGGCGGCTGCAGCGCGAATAGAATCTCTGGAAACAGTCGGTAATAATCACGACTGCGCGCAGGCGGAAAGAGCTCGAAAGCCATTTCGAGGCGCGCGAGGACAAAACGTCGTCGCGCGACCTCTTTTATCGCCGAGCTTTTTCCCCTATATACACTCGCTTCGGAAAAGTCTTTGCGTCGCTTCGTTCTCGAGAACGTGTATTGCCTTGTACAGTCCGTATTGAAAAGAAAATGTGCGATTGCTGTATTGTGTAAATTTAAAGTACGTGCACAATGATATAGAGATAAGAGAATAAAATGTCTGCAACTCATTGGAATCGAGATTGGGAAATTATATTTGAACTTATTCGTTAAATTTTAATTTTTTCAACAGAAATTTGTTTGATTTTAATTCTTAAGTGATAATAAATAAGATTATTTAATTATTTAATCTTGTAACTATACACCTACGCCTCTAACAGTTAATTCGAACATTCTAGAATAAAAACTGCCGAACCCCAATTAAAATATCGAGCTTCACCACATTCTCTAAGATAATCATACATCATAAAAATGAAAAGTAAAAACTTTTCCGACAGAACGAAAGACAGCGAACGAGATAAAAATGTTGAACGAACCCCCCCGTTACAGTTTTACCACTGGGAATAGCTTCCAGCGCGAATGCCCATACCAATCTTAGTCATTTCACTAGACACTAATTTTTCAACCGTACTTTCGTACACCATATATACACCCTCGCTCCGAAATACCACGGCGCTTCATTTTTTCCGAACCCGCGTGCAGACTGTACCCAGCCACCACTAAAACCGTTTCTATAACCCCCCTTGCGCGTGCGCGCAACAAAAGCTCGCTCAACCCACACGTCCGCGGAACAATGCTCGCACGGTTATCCACTCCCTCTCATCCTCGCTTTACGGTTTTCCGCAGCTGGTTTGCATTCGCGGCGAGCGATTTCGCGCGTATAAAATCGAAGGGCCGTCGTCGGCAGCAGCAGCGCGGAAGGGATTCCATTTTCTCAAATAATCTCTCGAAGGGCGCGCTCGTAAAAGCGAGTAGTGCGCGCGCGGGGGCAATCTCTCTCGATCTTTTTACGAGCGCGCTAAAGTCGGAGAGAGGGAGCGCGATCGACTTTGTAAAGTTCGCGCGCGCGTGCGCGATATTGTTGCACGGATATGGTGCACGCGCGCGGATCTTTGTGGTCGTCGACGATGGGATTGGGGCTGGTTATTATTATAGCGTCGGAAGCCCGGAGGTTTTAAAATTTTAACGGGGCGGAATACCTATAGAATGTTGATGATTGCGGTGGTTGGTTGGCGCGGGATGCGCGTATGGGAATATCTATCAGTCGGTGGGTGTGGAAGCAAGGAGTTATGAGAGATTTTTCAAATATGGAGGTAACGTTGCCTTGTGAAAAAAGAATTTCTTTAAATTGGGGTAGACAGCTTTGGATTGAAGTAATTGTAGGATGGTTTTATTCTTTATGAAAGTTATTACGCAATTCCATCATAATTGCTTGCCTGTGTAACCCACGTCACGTGTTTTTCCATTTGACACGTCATTTCGCATTAAATGCGTAATTATATCATTTGCAACTTCGGGAAACTAGATTTTACGACACTTGTTAATGTAACACGTCAAGAAGGAAAAATTAAAGTTTTTTGAAATTGTAAATCTAAAAGCAACATGATAAAATAATTTATTTGATAAATGGTATTATTTTCATACAAACTAAACTAAATTTTCAACTATGTAGTTTTTAATTATAATAAGTTTTGCGGTAAGATAATTTTTTAAACGCATAATTAAAGTATTAAAATATAAATAAAAGATTGCACGTTTACAGATTAGTATTGTGAAAGTAGAAATGAATGTTTAATTGCTCAACGCACTAACTAGGATATCAAAATAATAATATTTTATTAAAAAATTTTCATTCTATTATAAAAAAAACAAGTATACACAAATTTACCAAAATTACAGTATACACCAACACGAAACTGTCGATTCTAAAAAAATTCCCCCTCAAACGCCCACTTTTACGTCTCAGTTAATTACATTAGACCCATTTCAGCAAACAACAACGCCGTCCATTCATCTCGCTCCCTCTCTCTTGCTTTAAACACCGCTTTACGCAACCGCCGAGCGCTTTTCCTTGCGTAATTAAGAAAAAACCATGATTATTTCACCTCTCGCGGGCACAAAGGCCCGCATTGTGCGTATCCCCCCTCACTGCCCCCGCGGAAAAAACACGAAATATACCAATACTATTCTCCTGCGACGTGTGGGCGTGGCCGAAACCCGCTGCAGCGGCGCGCGTCATTAACGGGCTCATTAGCCGCGCTGGAAAAGCTTTTTTCTCTCGCCGACGCGAGTGTTCTTCGCGCGGTGCGCATATGTATAGGAGCCGGCTAATTTTTCATTAAACCATGCGCGGGTAGATGCGTCTGTATAGTGTAGGGAGGCGCCATAGGTGTTTAGTCATTATAGGCGCCACTCGAAATTTCCACGGTTCGAGAGTATAGGCGCTGCTGCTGCAGGTGTAGAGGAGGCAGGTCTCGGGATGTGAGTTGCGTTATAATAAGCTATTGTGAGATAATGGAGATGTAATGGGATGGTTCGTGTGTCGGTTGTTTTAGCGTTGGGTAAGAGATTTAGCGTGACAAGTTTGCGCTAAACATATTTTTGGAAATTACAGTTTTCGAAAGAATCAAGTTAATGAATATACCGTTACCGCAGTTCCTGTGATGTATTTGTTCATACGTAATTATAATCAAATAATAATAATACAATTATAATGCTATATCTATGTATATACGTATAATTTCTTTCTTTATTGAAATGTCTTCACACATTAATTATATGCTTTCTATGATATTTTATTATATTAGACGTAATGAAACCATGTTGCTTAACTGGCACAGCTGTCACATAACATTTATTTAGTTTTAATTGGTGTAGCTAAATCAGTGGACAAACGTTTTTTACGTAAAAGATTGGTTTTCAACGCGAAAATACTTGCGTAATAAAGTCAGCGACTATTTTGACAACCAATAAACATAAAGATACATGAATATATTCATATTTCAAGAAAAGTAGAAAGAACATTTAATGCAAAGTATTATTGCATGACATCATACTGATTCCTTTGTAGTCTCAATAATGGTATACACTCTTGCAATAATATGAAATTATGGATTTTTATGTGACAAGCATATTAAAAGAAAAGTAGATATTTAATATTTATCTTTGCTAAGATTATAAAAATATTATGGCCACAAAATTATTATCGATAATATATTATGTATTTGTTCATAGCTTAATTAACAGGTTGACTAAGGATCTCAAAGCTAATAATTTCAAGCTATGTCAATGTAAATTTCCAAATGCGTAAATGTTTTTCTGGTAAATAAATTCTAATTCAAATTCTAATTAAAGGGTATTACTTTATAATAAAATTGAGTGAAGATGTAATTAAATTTTTCATAAAATCATTTTGAACAATGCTATTGGAAGCAGATTAACATGCTTAAAATTTTCATTTATGCTTTTAATAAAATAATCTTGTAACGGGTCAATGCATGCGTCCGAATATTTAAATTCTCGCGCGAGCGATAGCACCTGTATCGAGACCTGTATACAGCCGAAACTATAGAATAATAGGATGCGCTGATTGCTCGTACGAGGCATTGGGCAAATGCGCGATCACTTCGAGGACTCGCCCTCTTTCCGTCCGGGTCGTCCGGGACCGTCGACGAAGTAACAGTTCGTCCGAAGCTCCTCTCCACTGTAAGTTCATCGGGTGATATTCATCAAGGTCAACACGCATCTCGTCCTGCAAAAAAACTCCAACTGAAGCTGTTCTCAAGATATCGTGAGACGAACGAGCCAGACATTTTCACCTGGTGAACCCGGAAAAGCCTCGTGGTCTCGGACGGAGAAGCCTCAGTACCCGATACACAAATTGAGATAAGTACTGGCTATGTACTGGTGATTTTGTTCCGTATAACCAGATCCGTTTCGATCGTGCGGGAGTTTATTGTAAATTTTAGCTATTTAGATATCATGGTTAATCATTAACAACAGGGGAGCGATAAATAATTATTGAAAGAAATTAATTGTGGAAATTTTGTGATGTAATTTTTATTGTATTGGTTATAAAAGGAAAAATTATATATTGAGAAAGTTTGGCACGTCTGCGAAGCGAAGGGTCAGTGGACCGAGCGAGCTCCGTGTTTTCGTTAGAGGATTAGAGTAGGTGCGAGTGTCGCAAATAATATGTATTATTGCTTCTATCTTTAGTTTATATAATTTGATGAACCTCGTATTTTAATATATGAAATATTTAACTTGAATCTATATCTATATGTATTTATTTCCTTTATATGTCCTTGTGTTACTTAATTAATAATAGTACATGTTCATTAACAAAGATAAATTTTTTACAATCTATATAATATGAGGTATTATTAGTTGATAGTGGCTTTATAGTAGTAAAGTATGGTACAAATTATCTGAGGATTAATGTCAGTTGTTACATTTGTTTATCCTTATATTCTGCAAATTAAAAGCACATTTTTATGATAACAAAGATACGATAAATATAAATTAATTTAGGAAATATCATACAGTATCCGACAGTCACGACCGGTAGTTACCTGACCAGAATTTTACGGAGCTACCAGCCAGCTAATTAAACAAATAAATGAGATTGCAAAGATAACCGTGAAAACTATTTAAATGTCATAACAATTTAAATTCCGCTCGGTCTTGCCGTGAGAATTCCCGGCCGGCCCCGTCCCTAAATCTCAATTTTAATACGTCATAAAACCATAAATAAACGTCGGTAATTACTTACGCGCAGTCGTTAAAAGGCCGCGACTACCAGCACCGAACGACACAAAATCCTCTCGTTATGACCTGCTGCCGAAAACTCGTCAAAACGGCGGCGGCGGCGGCGGCTGACCTCTCCTCGAAAACTCGAGACGAAGGGAGAAGAAAAAATACGAGTATTCCCCAAAACGCCGCGGCGAGAACAAATGAAAGCGGTGAAAGAGGAAGAAAAATCACATAAAGATGCCACTGTAAGAGAGAGTTTATGTGTTTTCGGGGAAAGGAGAAGACGCCAGGCGCGCGTGCGTAACCCGAGATTCGAGTGGACGTGGATCCACATGTCGTCGTCGTCGTCGTCGTCGGTCTGTTGTGTCACTAATTCCAGTAATTAAGCGGATACTTGAGGACCGCCCGTTGGCTCGGCGTCGCGTCGGGTGGCTTCCACGCGGATGTGTGTGTAATAAGCGAAGCGTACGAGAATGTGCGCGCGAAGGAATGCGTGGATCGAGCGGAGAAGTGATTGCGGTACTTATTGCTATTAATGTTTAATGCTGTTATATGGGTATGAGTTGGGCTGCGAACATGCGAAGTTTGTTTCCCTAGATTTTGTGTAATTCGATTTCTTTAGAAACTTTCAGCAAAATTAATTTAGATAGTAAAGGTAAAACCTTCAAATTTGAGAGTGATTTACTATTTACTTTCTGAGATGTACTCGTTCAAACTTCAGCTTTTTTTACATAATTAGTATTGCGGTTAATGGCGTTGACAAAAAAACATATGACATAAAATTCATGGCTGTAAATTAATTAGATTCGAAAAAACGTTGAAACTTGGAGAAAAACTAGTTCAAATATTGAAGAATTAGATATTTTAAATTGAAAAAGATTTATTGTTTAGTTCAAAAGTTATGATCATTCAAAGTTTGAGGTTAGCAGAAATTTTGAAATAAATGTAATTTTATTTTCAAAGAAATAGGTCCGATGGTTGTAACTAAACCAATTATAGTTACTACTACAACTTAATAATAATAAACATACGCATAAATATAAATATATAAATATATATTTAGACAAAAAACTTTGTTACACATGCGTATCCATCCACGTTGGTCAAATATTGTACATTGATCGATGTTTTGACTTATGTAGTTGGGATATAACTATCTTAAAACTTACAGAAGTACAGTCAGAGTTGTAACTTTTATCACAAATTCAAAGTACTTAAGGTTATACTTCTTTCTAAAATTTGTGAAATATCTTTTATTAGAAAAAATATTTCACAACAGTAATAGTATTATACTACTGCGATGCCTATTTTTTATACACTTGCTTAATTGCATTTATTCTTTATAGTCAAAATATTATATAAAATATGTATCTATAATTAGTTTCATATATTTACAGAAAGAATTTACATTAGAGTTTTATTTAACTATATAAGTTTTTACTAAATGAGAATACAAAAATTAGTAATGTCTTAAGATAATAATCAATTTCTTTCCAACTCTTTTTCCAGTAGAAAAACGAGCTCAAAAGCAGAAGCGATAATAATTTTTTCGTAGGTAATTTTTTTCGTCGCCAATACAGCGCACTGTAACTTTTTTTTTCGCGGCAAAAAAAACTCTTAGTGGCTCGGAGAGCCGCTAGAAAAATTTATTCTCCTTCCTCCGCTGTGGATTTCCTCTTTAGCGCTGTTTGTTAATTACAGAGCTTTGACGGCCCTAAAAAGATAATCTCTCCTTGCGCGCGACCTGTAATAATAAATTCTTAAAGAGATCATCTTTTTGATAAAATTAGAAAATTATTAAATTATAAAATAGAAATATAGAATTAATGTAAAAAAGACAGAAAGAATTACAAATTTTGAATAAATGATCGGGAACACTATCTGTTGTTACATCTGTGACGTACGAAAATCATTTCCAAATCTCACATACTTGACTTTCCGATTTAACACTATAAACGTGATTTATTACTTTTTTATTTTCTTGAAAATGAGAATCTACACTTGACAAATCTCAGAAGATACTCAGATTATTATATAAGCAATGTACACTATTATGAGCGTTAAAGTAAGATTTTTTGGTTCATGACTCAGTAAAGACGTATTGATTTTGTCACATGATACTTTTAAAAATACAACAAACTTTTGAAACAGGTTTTAGTAACCCGCATTTTCTGGATTGACGCAGTGTCATACTATACCAAGTTCTACAATATTGACTAAAATATTGAATCCAAATCAAGATAAATTAAAAAATATAATATAAATTTTCTTATAAAATTTTAATTAAATAAAAAATTCTTTTTCGTGTTACAGTTTTTCGAATAGAGCAAAAAGAATTCCTGACGTCGCTGCGATCGGCGAGTAAATGATGAGTTTCGATCAGAGGGGGACTATTGTGAGTCCGGCTATGACACTTGGGGTTTAGTTACCCTTTTCCTATACGGGATTGAAGAACGAGTCTCGGTCAATACAACCAGAGTATTGGGGGTACTCTTCTAAAATACAGTGAAGATATATGTAGGAGAAATGTTGACATGTGATAAATGACTTATATGATTGTAGAAAGAAAGGTATCATAACAATTATAATTTTATATTAATTTTCTTGTTGTATTTATTATTGTATTCAATAAAGTAGAAATATAGTATATATAGTACAGGTATAGTATAGCACTACGATACTAAGATCTAGGTAGTATAGATTAATTTATACTCCAGTATTAGGTTAAGATGTTAATATTAAAAAATTCTAGAGAATGATTAGGCATCATTTGCTTCCCTCCCTGTTTGAAATAATATTTATTTCTCAGTAGATCAACATTTTAGGGCTCTTGTCAGTTATAATTTAAATTGCAAAAACTGATAATGCAACATATCATGAGAAGATTAAATTGGTTGATTTTGTATACTTATATTAAGAGATGAAGTATGGGAGTAGAAGTATGGGTCTAGGGCGTTAAAATTTTGGGTTTCCGTAGATTAAAGAATTATTATTTTCACTTCATACTACTAATAGGTGTGTGATGGATCATCTAAAGATTGATTCCAGTAATGTTGAGGGCCATAACGTCCATCATTATTTTAATAACTTGTTATTGTCAGGATAATTCCAGAACTAATCCTTCCATATTCCTCATACTTTTTGATGATTTTCTTCCAAGTGATTTTAGGTTATATGTTTGACAGTGTCGTTACTGTAAGAAGATTTTTCATTGTATTATCTTTTACAGAGTTATGATCTGATGTATAAATTCTTGTTATTGTATTCTTGTTATTGACTTCTTTTCTAGTGAAAAAAGTAATCTCTCTTCGAATTTTTCCAGATCATATTGAGACTAGTCTTTTATATAATTTGTGTCTTAAATGCTATAATGTTTCTCTGGTTTCCTTGGTTTAGGTATGGTACATAATTTATTCAGGTTCCATCTATTTTATAATATAGTGGTGTTACATCCGTGACGTATTTGCACCGATCGAGCATCAGTCCACTTATACGTCTTACGAAAAATATGAAACAAGAAATGATGAAACTTATATTTTATTTAGATCCTTTAGGCGATGAGTTCTGCCATCGCATTGAAAAAAGTTAGTCGGAGCTAAGCCTCTACTCGGGTATTGTATTTCGTTCATTGTGGATCCATCCGAGAGCCAACAATTTAATTGGAAATAATTTTACTATTCGCGTTTGTAGAATCTGTAATTAACAAACATTGTTCAATTATTGGAATTAAGTAAATCTTAATTTTATAATTAGTACGTTTGAAGTTCTTATTCAAGTGCCAGTATAACCATCATCAATAAAAAAAAGTAAGAATATTAATTTAAACAACTAACAAATAAAAGCGTTAATTTCATCTGTTGCCGAGTTAACAGTGGAATGATAGTGTCACGGTCGACTTGTGTTCCTGTTTTTACTAAAATATATGTTTTTGGTGGGAGGAACCATGTTGTATTTCCTAATATTACCGGAAGCTCTTTCTTCCTAACATTCTTTAGTATGATATCTTTTTTTACAAATTTGTGAATGTACATTTTTATTATGTGTGCAGCCTCCTCCGAAAATCTGGCGAGATATCCTGATTTCTCCATGATGTTGTGAGCAAATTCATCTGGGAAATTGGATGCTATAAGGATAAGGAATTTCGTATTTCCCTTATCTCTCTCACACATTTTTGTTAACATATTTAAATATAAACTTGTTAACTGTGCGCAGAAATGTGTTCAAATTTTGCATTCGTATATGAAAAAACATCCATATTAATGAAATCTCTGTCTTCTCTAACGTCATTATCATATAAAACATTTTCATTAATTTTTTCACAGACAAATAATTACGGATTCTGGTTCTGTTCTTGTAATAATTCTATTGCAAAATTTAATTTTTTCAAGACGTAAAAGTATGTTTACCCCTTAGAAGCATACATTTTTTTATTCGATATTTTGGCCTGAAATTTCTCACTTGGGGGTTTTTGGGGTCGCTAATAACGAATATGCGATCAGAATTTTAATTTTCCTAATCCAAGATGGCGGATTCAAGATGGCGGATGAAATTTTTTGAAAATGAGTTTATGTTCACTCCAAAATGTTTACTCGGGGGTTTTCGGGGTCGCTGATAACGAATATGCCATCAGAATTTTTTTTTTCAAATCCAAGATGACGGATTCAAGATGGCGGACGTAATTTTTTTGGAAATGAGTATATTTTTACTTCAAAATGTTTACTCGGGGGTTTTCAGAGTCGCTGATAACGAATATGCCGTCAGAATTTTTATTTTCAAATCCAATATGGCGGATGAAATTGTTTGAAAATGAGTTTATTTTCTCTCCAAAATGTTTACTCGGGGGTTTTCGGGGTCGCTGATAACGAATATGCCGTCAGAATTTTTATTTCCAAATTCAAGATGGCGGATTCAAGATGGCGGACGTAATTTTTTTGGAAATGAGTATATTTTTACTTCAAAATGTTTACTCGGAGGTTTTCAGGGTCGCTGATAACGAATATGCCGTCAGAATTTTTATTTTCAAATCCAATATGGCCGATTCAAGATGGCGGACAAAAATTGTTTGAAAATAAGTATATTTTTACCTAAAAAAGTTTACTTGGGGGTTTTGGGGTCGCTGATACCGAGTATGCCATAAGAATTTTGATTTTCCAAATCCAAGATAGTGGATTCAAATTGGCGGACAAAATTTTTTTCAAAATTAGTATATTTTAGTCTAAGTAAACTGACTTGGGAGCTTTTAACTTTTGAAAAATCTCGAGTAGACATTCGAGTTGAAATACTAAAATGTACCCTACGATTTTGATAGCATATTCGTTATCAGCGACCCCAAAAACCCCCGAATAAACATTTTGAGGTAAAGATATACTCATTTTCAAAAAAATTCCGTCCGCCATCTTGAATCAGCCATCTTGGATTTGAAAAATCAAAATTCTGATGGCATATTCTTAATCAGCGACCTCAAAAACCCCCGAGTAATCATTTTTAGGTAAAAATATACTCAATTTCAAAAAATTTTTGACCGCCATCTTGAATCTGCCATCTTGGATTTGAAAAATCAAAATTCTGATGGCATATTCTTAATCAGCGACCCCAAAAACCTCTAGGAACTAACTTTCATAAAAATCGAACAGCAAATAAGCTCAAAAATGATTTTTTTCTAAAAAAACATGCATGTTTTGCAATTTGTTTATTTATAACAATTTAATAACAAATAAAATAATAAATTAGATTCGGGAGAATTGTAAAGAAACGTCTTACCTATCAGAAAAGCCCATCACCTTGAATACATACACATAAATACGTTTTTTATAAATAAAAATAGAAAGCTACTTTGGTGGTCCCTATAGGGACCACTATGCTTCTAAGGGTTAAAGAACAATAAATGGCAAAATAATGAAAAAAGAGTATTCGATTAATGATCGGAATATGTGATTCTTTGCTGATTTCCAATAAACAAGCTATGTTACACTTTTTATATAACTATAGTAGAATTTATTTCCTTTCACAGAAATAACAAAACTTATAAATAAAACAAAAATATTCTATGCCCAGCGATTATATACCTGAAACTATAAAGTAATACAACGAATTTCACGCAATCCATTACAAAATTTTCTCATTCTCCTGCAAACGAAACCCTGCAACCTCTGTACAAAACCATATAATACTCCTCCGCGGAAACCGCTCTCCCGCAGGCAATTACTCTCTGCTCGTTCCATTTTCCCCAAATAGAACGGAACAAAGAATCTTCGCGTTCGCCCGTACGATCTTCTCTCTCTCACGCGCTGACCCCATCGCGGGCGAATCAGAACGATAGTTAGCTAATGCGAACTGGCGAGAAACGGGTCTCCCGGGAAGGCGAGGAATCACGCGGAAGGGCCTCGCGGGGCTAAAAGCGATGGAGAGGCGATTCGCTCGCTCATCCGAGAATTTGTAGAGTTCGAGATGAGAGTAATAAATTAATTTATTGGGCGGTGGGTATAAGGATGGTTGTCGTGGGATCTGAATTTATGTTATATATAATATGTGCATGGGTTTTTTTCGTTATATTGTAATCTGACGTTTTTTGAGCATTTTGATACGGAATTTCTGTTGCCTAAAGGCTTCGCAGGGTTGAAAAGTCTATAGTAAAAAATGCTGTCAACAGTATTGCATTGTTGATTATTTTTTAGTTTCTATAATGTCGCGTTAAATTATTGAACTAAATACCTATATAGTCAAGTTGTAAATTTTTGTTCAATCTAAAAAATAGAACATAACATCATGCACTATATTTTTCTTGTGAATAATTCGACTTTCTGCGCACAAAACATGCACGGAAAATGAAAATTTTCGCACTAAATTATACGAAAAAAAAAAAAAACAATTTCTATACATGATCACATTTTGTTTGATTGTTCAAAAGAAAAATTACCTTTAATACAAATAGAAAGATTATATTTATGATTACAAAACTAAATTTTCTGTTTCAATTAAATTGTTTCATTGAAACAGTTTTACTTCATGTTTCCCAAGACGGAAATATAACTATATTCACACGATCTTCACTCAGAATAATTGTAGAAATGAAAAGAAAATCAAGTTCCCAAGACCACAATTATTTTACACGATGTTGCAATGCGTACATATATGTTATTCGTACCATTCACGAGAAGAAAACTGGAATTATTATCGCATTACCTTAAACATCTCGATCCAGAACCTACTTCGACTTCATCCCCCAGTCTTCGGGATAACTCAACAAAGCTGTTCTATCTCTCTTTCTCGCTCTACCATAAGTCAAAACCCACAGACGCATTACCCGCCTCTCTCGCGTATAATAAGCAGCAGAATGTACACACACAGGGCCCCGTCGTCGTCGTCGCGTCCCGCGCAATTACTACCCGCGTCTTTTTACGGCGGCTGCATGCGCGTGCAAAACCGGCGATTACCCAATATAACAGCCCTTATTATCTCTGCCGGCGCATTTCCTAGTCATCGCGGCAAATTACTCTCTCACTCCCTCTCTACCTCCGATAATCAAGACATCGTCTTCGAAGTGTGTACATAACACACACTCTGTATATATAGTGGTTCGGAGGAGAGCGCCGCGCCGCGCGAGAGTATAAAATCTCTCCTCTCTCTCTCTCGCTCCGTCGTCGAGAGTTAATGTCTCGCAATTTCGCGCTAACGAGGCCGCGCCGATTCGATCGCGCGCCGCTTTGCCTTCCCCGCCGGGCGGCGGCCCGGCTGCACCGAGCGACCAATGGGAGCTGAGCGAGGGGGCGGGGCGCGAGCGCGACGCCCGCGGTGAGAGCGAGAGAGAGCGGTTCGCAGGGTGGTGAGGGAGGGGGAGGTAGGAAAGGCTGCTGCGGATGGAGCGCCGCCACGAGGAGAACGAAGAGAGTTATTGTGGAGGAGGAGGTGGGAGAGGGATATGTCGAGAGGGTGACTATATGTGTGTTGGTGCGCATCATGACGGTGTTGGGAAATGATGAAGGATGAGGGAGGTTGCGATGGTTGGTGCATCGGGTATTTGTTGATTCAACGTAATGATTTTGAAAAAGATATAAGTGTACTGTAGGTGTTTAGTTTTGTTTTGGTGGATTTAATGATGAATTCGTTGTTGCGGGAGGAGAGCGGTTATTATTTCTGGAATTGTGAGAGGAAAACGAAGGTTTGTGAGACAAGGAGAGGATGGACAACTTCTTTCTTATTAGTAATTTTTTGGAGTGCATTCCTCCATCGAGTTACAAGGAATTCTGTATCTTGGAATCACAATGAAAATTATGAACTTATAAAGTTTTTGTTTATAAAGTTACATGCTATTATAGATTTAAGTTCAGTTTTCGTTCCTCTTATTCGAAAATTTGCCCTTCTTAATTCAGAATTTTTAGTATTCGCACAAATAATCTAATTTTATGTAAATTTTGGCCAGAAATATAAATCATTTTGTACATGTTTAATAAAAAAAATATTCGATTTTACTAGTTTTTTCCTTCTGTCCCATAAGAGCCCATTGAAAAAAGTAAAAATTTAAAGTTTTAATTTCATCAAATTTTGCATGGTAACGCCGGTTTAAAAAAGGATACCACAAGATTCGGGCTATTGTAAATACAGTTAAAAATGTTATTGGTGAGTTCATAAATTTTCATGCAAGAGCTTCCTAAGAGGAAATTTTTCACGTTCGATGTTGACACGATCCTTTTCCTGAAAGTGCCTCTGACCGAAAAAATTTATTAAATCCTGTTTGATCCAATTTGGGAATCGGATTTTTTAATCGAACCTCCTATCCTTTTAACATAGGCTAAAGCGGAATCAAATAAAATTTAATACATTTTTAATATAACTTAACTATCTTTCTTGATACATTAATTTTTTTAATTTTATTTATTTCAATCAGATAATTTACATTGTAAATCCTACAGAGGTAAACCGCACCTGTATAATAGGTTGCTATATACGAAAATTGCTTATGAACTAATCTTAAAACTAACTTACGAACTAACAAAAGTTGGAACATAATAACGTTTCAAATGAATTTTGAATCTTGAAACTGAATAATTAGTATTTAATCCTCTCGTAATATCATTTTTTACTTTTCTTTTAATAATAATTGCGTATTATAGTGCAAGTTCATTAAATAATTTGGAAGGCTATTAAAAGACTTTAAGATTGCCACATAACTATTGTTCTCACTAATAGCTTTTTGTGTTTTGGATAGTTGTAGGCTCTTGTTTCTCGTTTTGGAAGTATTTCTTATAGATCCATTTCAGTGAGTTCCACTTGTCATGGTACACCAACGACTCTTGTTGAAACGATTGTCTAATGTTTAACGGATAATTGTTCCAAAAAAAGGCTTTTGTTTATTATTTTCAAAATTCTACTTTGTATTGTTTGAATTGTAAATTTTAGAGTGAAAATTACGAATATTCGAGACAAAATTACTAGTTTCTATATGATAATGGATGAAGATACTGTGAACTTCAAACTTTTTACCAAGGGCCTTGGTAAAATATTTTGTTAATGTTAGGTAACAAAATTAATAATTTTTAACCGTATATTAATGGATATATACAGTATTTTAATATAGAAATAGAAACGGAAACAAAGATGAAAAAACACTAATCTGAAAAATTTTTTGGGGAAGCTACCAAAACGAATTAGAAACCTAGAAGTATCACAGCTTTTGACAGTCTGTCCATGCGCTACTATAAGGCACCTTGGTAATTTTCACTCGAAAGTTTCTCTCCATGTAAAAAAATGCTTCTCCTAAACGGACTCAAAAAAGATATATAACTTATAATAAAAATACACCACCGATGTCGAATATTTTTTTCAAATCTCTATCCATTATTCAACACAATTACTAAACGTATTATCCTCTATCGCAAGAACCGCTAATTTTCTAAACTTCCGCCAACAAAAGACTCGTCGCTCCCCATTACCTTATACAGAAACGCGGGCGTCGCTGCTGCGCTCATCCGCTTATCGCTGCCGCGTAAAAACCAACCTCTCTTCACCACTCTACACACACACACACACACATATATATATATAACCCAGAGGAAACGAGCGCGCAAGTAGATCCGACTCGATGAGCCTCGCGCGCGGCTGCTAAGCTGATATAGAGATAGCGAGCGAGCGAGAGAGGAGCGAAATTACATTATCGCTAAAGCGGCGGCGCCGCGAAATCACGTCCCGTAATTCCAGGGCATTAAGGTAAACGTCCCGGCTCGCGTCGCCATGGCAACCCGCGGATATATGCGCAGAGGGGCTGGTCCCGCAGCTGCGCGCGCGGCAGCAGCAGCCAGCAGCCTCCCCTCAATCGATATAGCGCCTGTGCAAGCATGTATATAGTGTGTCCCCTCGCGCGTCCTCGTTATGTAGAGTGTGATCATTGTCATGGTGCGTGGATTATGCGGACCACGATGCTGTCGTGTGGCGTTTTATTCAGCTTTTGTTCGTAATTTTAACGATTATTATATGGAATTGATAAAGAGATGTCGAAATCTATAATTTTAATACAACTGTATTTTCTTTTGTTCTTTAGTGGTTGTATGTATTCTGAAATTTAATTTGCATTTGTCGAGTTTCTTTGCATGTGAAGTTTTATCTTTTTTTTTCTGGAGAAGGTTGATATTTTATTAATTTAGTTTATAAGTATATTAATTGCAAGCACTCTCACCAACACACATACATATATTTGTAAACGTAAAAGATTGTTACGTCTTGTCTTGTGACGTATTATTGGCGTTCCAATGGCGAAAATCACTTCTACGAACTGGAATAATACTGCTTTCAGTTCCCAAACATCAATAACTATAGACCGCTGGAAATCTCCTGTCCATCTTCTAAAATTTTATAATGGCTAGCGAAGAACTCACTGTATCATAACGGAAGAGCGGCTCCAGATCTCAAACATCGTAATCAGTGATAAAGTGAATACTGGAAATAATAATAATAATAACGCACTTAAAAATCTCATTAAACCGCCTATTGCACTGCCTCCAGGGACGGATTTTCGCCCAGTCGGAAAACTGAAACATAATCAATATAATTTATAACCCTAAGGTAGAAATTGTCTCTATCGGAAATGGCCAGGAAAATAATAAATAGCTAGTAAAAATAGCTAATTTCTGGGTAGTGATGAAACGATTTTTCCGGTTATATTCTCTATTTAATGGAGATGACAGAACCTTAAAATGTTTGTACTAAATTTTGTCTGTAATCTGATCATGTATTTAAAGCCAAATATTTAAAAAAGATAGGTAAACAAAACATATACACGAATTGTTGGCATTTAATTCGTTTATAGTACTGTTTCTGGGGATACAAATGAAAACAATGATTTTTCCGTTAGATTCTGTCTCTCTCACTCCTCGTCATAATAGCAAGCCTCTTATTAGCCATTTCCTAACTAAAAAAATTTGCCAACTTTAATATCTTTTAAATATTAAATGGCGAATATGATCGGAAAAATCGTTTCATCGATGGATAGAAACGGCCAAGAAAAGTGTCTAGTTTTTGGCGATTATTGGGGAAACTAGCTATTTATTAGGTAAATAATGGAATCGATTTCCACCAGGGAAGTATAATAAATAGAATAGGTAATAGGTATAATAACCAATTTTATGTTACTTACGCAGATAGGTTGGTAAACTCGCCTCTGGATATTAGTTAACTCCATAATGATTAGTTGACCTGATGTAAGGTTATATTGAAGATAACTGTTCCTAATATCAGCTACAAGAATAAAAGTATCTATTAAAACTAATAACATTTTTCTACTTTACGAGAAGTGTAATGCATTTCCCTTTATACTAAAATAATGCTAGTGTTCCTGCGAGGGTACACATTTGACGAAGTGTTCCTAGGTAGTACTTTTACATTACGTCTTGTGACATATTATTAAAAGAATTGAATAATGTACGTTATGTCAGTGATTTTTGGGAGTCAAAAACTTGTATACGATTTGGAAATATAACGACACGCGCCCCACGCGTGTGCGAGTCATTGCAACCGAGATTTTACTCTTAATACTTTGTAAGGGCCATTACGAGGCTTAATCATCTTGACCAATTTACTCTATCTAAATAAATAAAGCACAATTATTCTATAAAATCTCGGGTTATTTCATCTGAGAACCCACATCAAAGGAAAGGTAAAGAACACGTATAATTAATCCATTAATTATAAAAGTATTATCCTCGAATTTCGAGACTTAACAAGACAATTTATCTATGTAATATATACAATCTAATTTTTAATAAATTTACGAATATAGTATTATTTTATAAAAAATTATTTGAAACTAGACTTTAAACACATGGCATATAATTACAACTTCATATTCTTCATTCTAATTATTCAATTGACAAGAAAAACAAAATTGGCTAAAAATTATGAAACTCAATCTGCATCAAATGAGAAAATCAGATTCGAACCTATATATATATGTATATATTTATATATATACTATTCTATCCCATCAGCAATTTCTCATATGTACACATTACCCGATTGGACATCAGTATATCATAGAAAGAAATTAATTCCTTATCGGTTATTTCAATAAATAATCAAAGCAGCTCTCGCGCGCATGCTGAGCAGCGTTAACAAATAAGCGCTCTGCTAACGAGCTTTTTCTCACAACCGCGCGGGGGCATATATATATATGCAGCCCCGCGCAATATTTCAATATCAATCAATCACACACACGCGGGGTCGCGCGTGCGCACTACAGCTCATTGCGTCTCCTTTGTCCGTGGTAAATTGAACCGTAATTCAGCATGAAAATCAAGTGTAAATAAGTCCGCGCGTCTCGGATTACCTATATAAACCCGCGCGCTGTTCTTCGCTCACGCGACTCCATTTTGCCGTGACAATGCGCGCGCAACGATTCGTCCAAAAGGACGACTGTATATAGCGTGTAGAATGAAAAAATGCTTTTATGCCTGCACGCCTGTATACTTACTTATATGTATATATAATGTATATATACATACGGTAGCCCGCGCTCCCTTCCGCTCGATAAAGTGCCGTATCAGGGGAGGTCCCGTAATTGCTGCTGTGCTTTCTCTCCGCCCGCGGCCGTCTCTCTCTCTCTCTCTCTCTCTCTTTCGCTCCCTCTCGCGTACGATTTTATTTCCGCTTCTTTTTGCGCAACCGCGCGCGCTCTTTTTTTTGCGCCACTATATACACCGCAGCAGCAGCGCGCGAGCTTTTATTCGCGCAGGTGCGTCGCGGCGAGGCTGTAAAATTTTAATTTCAAATTCGGACGTTTGAATTTGTAATGGAATATATAGGCGGCGGAGCGAGTGTGCACGCGGTTTGTAAGAGGCGCGGAATTACACGCGATCGGCGCGGAACGATAGCCGCCGCCGACGCTGAATGCGTTTAATTAGCTTGTACTTTTATGAATAACGAGGAGGTAACTTTTTCTTTTGGGTGGCGGGAATTGAATGGGAAGAGAGGTATGGCGTGTGTGTTTTGACTCCGGTTTATCGTTGAATTTATTTACATTTGATGTACATATTTTGATATATATATATATATATGTTAATATAGCAAATAAGTAAATGTGCGAAAAAGAAGATAATCATTGTAATATTTGGAAACTGGAATAAATTATTTTGAGGTTTTTGTGTATACTGTTACGTCCGTGACGTATTCTTAAAATTAAATTCGATATTCATATTCTCATCAGTAATTTATTTCTGACTCACAAAACGATGTGATTGCGAATTTCTACGATACAGTATTTCGATCACACGAGATCGTGACGTAGCGAGCGACCAAAATTACGAAAGTGTGACGTTCTGAGTGGCAACTTTAATTATGTATAAAAAAAATAAATTTAAATTCCCTAGAACGTACGGCTTCCACTTAGCGCCGAGCGGCTTGCGCTAGTGGTTTTTATGTGTGGCGTGAGAAGGCAAGGAGGGTGGATTGGATTTCGTCTAGACTCGAGAGTCTATAGTGACAGGAAAAATGTGTTGTTTAAATGAATAATTTTTAAATGACTTTCGTTTTATCTATGGTTATTTATTTGTTATCCTTGGATGTATTATATATATATATATATATATATATATATATATATATCTTTCCCCTCTTTCGTTCTATCGCTTACATCTCTCTCTCTCTCTCTCTCTCTCTCTCTCTCTCTCTCTCTCTCTCTCTCTCTCTCTCTCTCTCTCTCTCTCTCTCTCTCTCTCTCTCTCTCTCTCTCTCTTTCTCTGGTTGAAACTCTCGTTCAATCCTACACTCCTTATAATGGTTTTTGCAATCACTATTATTCACTCGTCACAAAAAAACTCTCTTTTACAATTCTTTATAATGCTTTTACAATCACTACTATTCTAACAAACGATTTTATTCTACGGAAAACTGGACTGCATTCTTAGTGGGCAAAACCAGGGGTTTTTCCCGGGCTCGTATCTACGAGCGTAATTATCTGGACCGGTCTAATACTAATAACTCGGCGCTGCCCGGATGATCACACTATATTTATTCAGGTGTGAAGTACCTGGATTCCCACCTTATGCACCGATATCGATCTCCTATAGTTCGGAGCCCGATATCGATACACACAGGGTCATAAATCACGGGCATATTCGCTCCCGCGTTCATGTATTATCAGCGCTAGTGTTAGAGCTGATAACGCATCTCGCTTTTGTGCTCCGCGCCGACGGCGGTCCTCCGGCACTTCATGTTTTATGGCTTTGTTTTTGTTAATTGTCTCAATCTTTTGGCAACCGCGACTCGTCACCCAGGAGGAATTCGCGTGATCTCATTACTTTCAATTCTCTTTCTTTTATTTAATAAGTTAATTGGAGAGAGAGAAAAAATGAGATAGGTCGTATCGTGACAAAAGCATACGCGCGTCGAAACTTCGTCGACACTCAGCACTTTTCAATTTGAAATCAAACGGCTTATACGTTTAAATGTGTACTTAATTTGCTTAAAAATATTATTTCAACTCATCGTCAAAATTATCTTTAACCTAATTTAATAGTGTTATAAAATAAGCAGTAATCATCCGCGTAGTCAGTATCTCGTGCGCCAGACCGCCAACTCTGCATCACCCAGGCCGACAATATTAGGAGTAGTTTTTCCATAAAATCAATAATTTATCTGTATTAATTGATCGCGCAATCAACGCATATATTGTAAAATTCAATCGATAAAGTCGAATATTTTTTACTTGTAAAGGCAATTACGAGCCTAGTGTGACATCCGTCGTCACATAGTATGACGACATCTGTCATCAACGCACATTCCAGTCATTTTTCGCAATCAGACACGTTAATGTATATCGCGTATGGTAGTATTAAATCGCGATCGCCATCAGCACTCCTGTGAACGCTTGACGAAATCAATGTGTAAGCGCCCGACTTACGCGTAACACTTATTTCATCTTTTCCTTCTCGTTGGGTATAAAACCGCGCGGAAACAAGGAGACAAGGTCACTCCCGACTTCCTCCGGCGCGCCGCTGCATAGTCGATTACGGCCGAAATACTGGAAACTCGAGTACCCGCTGCAAGGTTCCAGCGTCAAGAAGGCATCACCGGCTCACGAATCAATGAACAACTCAACAAAGAATTCAGATTAACTGTAAGTTTACGCTGAAAAGCTTCGTTGCAGTATTGCATCAAAAGCGTAACTTAGAATATAATTATTTATATTTAACTCAACTATTTGTACACGAAAAGCTTCAGTACATAATTGTACCAAAGTGTAGCAAATAATATATAAATATATAAACCATATTGTATAATTATTATTTCCTTAAACCTAGAACAATGGGAGCTCACGAGTGAGGCAGACTCACAGGACATTTAATTATAAACACATATACACCTAAATTCAGGCGTAACACTAAATCATTCGATTGTAAAAATTCCAATTCAATAAACAGTGCAATTATATAAATATCAAGTTATTCGTTTGCAAGACCTACACCAACGGGAAAAGGTAATATAAATAAAAATATAAATAATCATCAAATAAAGGAGTACATTTCTCAACTTTCGAGACTTAACAATACAATCTTGTAAATACAAATAATATAATATATATTAGATTAAATATTACAAAAATATGTTGAAAATCCATTTGAATTGTTATGGTTTACTGCCAATATTAGTATTCTCTAAACACGAATAACTGAAAAGTCACTCACTAGTGCGAATAAGTGAAAACAATCTACTAATTATACTCTAGTAAATATTCACTTATTGAAGTACTGGAATAAAATTTTCACTGTATAATAAGTGAATACTCACTACAAAATTAGTCGACTTTTTTTCACTTATTTGCACCAGTGAGCGACTTTTCACTTGTTCATTTTTAGAGAGTAGTCTACTCCTAATTATACTTGTCTTTAATTTTATCTTTCTTTATGATTCCAATAAAGATAATGCATAAATTCGAATAATATAATAATGAATGCAAGAAAACTAACAAGTTGCTGTATCTGATAGTGACAAAAAACCTCATAATAACATGTCAAAAATTCTATTCCAGATTATTATTAGTTTGCAAATATTCTCCAATAATAACATTTACATATCCGTCCAGCACACTAATTCCTATTTTCAAACCAGAAGATACAAAAAACAAAGCAACAAATGCAATAAAATTCAACATCGTTGCCACATTGAGAGCGCGCAGGTGTCCGTCGCCCGTCGCATCTCGCGCTCCCATTTTAATCGACGAGCCAATCTGCGCACAAACTCGTGGCTAACTACGCCCAGGAGACGAGACTTCTGTACCGTGTGATTTTGCTATACTGTATTCTATAACCGTGGAGCGACGCTCGACAATCAGACGATGACGATATGGAGCATTGTACATGGGGGAAGACGCAAATGCGAGGGATCGCTCGAGTGGGGGGAATGCGGTTGGTAGAACGAGACAATATGCCATCGTGATTTGCAGATTAGAAGGATGAATTAGGTGGGCTTTCATAGTAAGTGCTGTCTATGAATGTGTAATACTTGGGTTGACAAAATTGATGAGAAATTTTGAAGGAGAAAATAATATTTGAAACAAATTTAAACGTTGTCAATTGTTAAAATGTAGTGCAATGTCATAAAAACTCTTCGCAAAAAGTTTTTTTCACATTTCTTTTTTATGTATGAAACGTGACAAACACAGCAGTAATACCGTACAACATATCGACAAATTTTGATTAAAAGGAAAATTCAGTTTTAACAATAACCACGTTCCCTCAGTATACTTAATGTTAAAATTAATTGCCCAAAAAAATATACCGATATCTACATCGTATATTTTGAAAAATAATTTACGTCCTACATTATAAGGTAATAATTTCCGTAGCCATTTATATCAGCGTTATATTTACTTTAGTATATTTACGAGTCTCAGCTTTTTCGGTTCATAAATATGCGTGTTACGTCCTGTGACGTATCATTTAAATTAGATTATTCTCATCAGTTATTTTTTCGATGTACATGCGAATTTCGACAACGTCGCATTCCAAAGCGCGGCATCGCGACGCAACGACGCGCTCCAATGTTGAAATCGAACTACATACATCTTACGCACATTTAACTTGTTTAAAAAGATGATCTCGACTCATCGTCAGATCATCTTTAACCCAATTTATTTCTGTCATAAAAAAGCGAGGTGCGCCCGCACGAGTCAGTTACAGCGTGGAGAACTAACCGATTGCGAGCTCCGTCTGCCTCTGACGACATACGAGGGCAAACATTTATTAATAAGCAATTATAAGTGACAATTACATTGAATACAACAAATAATTATGCAGCGAGATTATACATAAATCAAGTATCCATTTTAATTCAGATCTATTGGTAAGAATTAAAAATATGTAAATAAATATTTATATAACAAGTATTATTTGTCTTTTCCTTAATTTCAGACTTCACAATTAGTTCCGGTACGAATCGAACGATAAGTTCACTAGATTCATATTAAATAACAAGACCGGAATAAGGGAAAACGAATAATATTTGTCTACATACTAAAAAGCTATTACTAACTGCTTCCGAGCTTTTCGTTTTGCAGTAGGAAGCTGAGGGGATTCATTGTAGCATGAATCGTCCAAACTTCTGAAGCTAAACGTATACGGCTCGTCGAGTTATTCACAATCTAACAAATTATAATTACAAAAATTAATAAGAATTGACAAAATAAATGATTTTTGAAATGAAATATTCAAATCTCTAATACAGTCTAATACAAATAAAACAATTAAAATAATAATAAAAGCATTTTAAGGAAAAACAATAACTAAACAAAAGAAATAAGCATTACAATATAAACAAGAATATTATAATGAATAATTATACAAAAAAAGATTACAATAAAATATTACATTACAAAGAGAAATATAATAAAATAAGAAAATAAGAAAAAAGTATTTAAATATTATTATACAAAAGCTAAATAACAATGAAATAAAAGAAAAAGATAAAGAAGATTAGATTACATAATCCAATGAAAAATAGAAATTAGACGAACGATATATCACTGTGGAATGTTCAGCCACTTAGGTCCAGTTGAAAATGGTCTACAAGAATATTTATACGATGTTGGTACCGAACAATGTAAATTCATTCACAATACGGGAATATTTAAATATGATAACTTACATACAGTAGCGAATATTAAGGTAAATGAAACCAAAACAGTAGGAATCGATCTCGCAGGAAAGATCGAAGGAAAATCTTGTTCAGGAGCCACCTACGCGAACGATTACGGAAGTTGGGATAATGTTCTTATTCAAGGTCTTATAAAAATTACACTTATGGAAGAATATGCAAAAGTCAATTTAAATAATAATAAATTACATTTAAACTTAGGAATGACATGCAAATTTTCAGACGAACATTGCATAGACGCTCAAGCCGGTTATGCATTTTGGTCGCATGTTCCAAATGAAAATTGTTTTGATAACAAATACGATGTTTTATTCAAAGGCACTGTAACAAAAACATTATCACCAAACCAGGAAGTAATGTACACAATAAATACTTACGATATATCTTTTACTTTAAACGCTGTAGAAAACATTAAATTTTGCGGCAGGATTATAACGAAAACAGAACATCCTAAATTATTTATTTATGAAAAAAAACAATGTAAATGTTCTATTCGATAACAACGTAAAACAGCAGCGAGATTTATTCAATATAAATATTTTTGAGTACACTAATGCGAAATTTGTGCACGTCGAAAAACATTTTACAAATTTTTTTAAATGTGCGAGTTAGAGAGAAAAGAAATCCAAAATTCCTTATCCCTTACATCCAATTTCTCAGATGAATTTGCCTATATAACGTCATGCAGAAACCAGGATATATCGCTAGGCTTGCAGGAGAGGCGGTACACATAGTTAAATGTACCCCGATAAACGTGCAAATTCAACATACTAAGGAATGCTATACGAGGAACTTCCCGTAATATCAGGAAACACTACTTGGTTTCTTACGCCGAAAACTCATATTCTGATTAGAACAGGAACACAGGAAAATTAAAAAAAAAAAAAAAATTTAGAACGACTAATCAAATATTACTGTACAAATTTTAAAAATAAGATTTTTACGAAATAAAATTGTACGAACATTAGATTCAAAATAATAAAATACGAAAATTGCGATTGTTACGACTTTTTATATTACGCAAATAATTATTATGTATTAATTTTATAAGCGTTGATTATGATTACATTATTGTATTATTTTAAGATTAATCCATAAGCGAAATTTCTTGTAACCGAAAATTACTGGTCGTTCGATTATTTATACGCCTGTTTAATCTCTATGATATTCAACCATCTAAGGAGGGAGGTGTTACGTCCATGACGTATTTCTGCGATAGCAGTTGAACGCGCTAAATTTGAGTTCGTCACACCGATCGAGCGTCGACACATTTAGGCGATGAGCCCAGCCATCGCATTGGAAAAATCAGTAGGAGCTAAGCCTCTACTCGAGATACTGTAACACTTTCTTTGCGGTTCCATCCAAGAGCTAATAAATTGATGAGTGATTAAGGTAAAGCACCCGAAAGCGGGACACATTCGGAGTATAACCATATACAAACGGTGTTTTCAGAACCGACAACCAAAATTTTTAAAAACTTTTTAATCTAATCATTGATACACAATCTATCTTATTAATCTATATACAAAAATAAACCTATTTAAATACTTTTTTCTAATAAATAAGTAAGATTGAAAAAACATGTGTACGACTGTTATTCCTGAAAACTGTATGTCGAGCTGGGATCTAAGTCGGGACGTTACTCGAACCCTATGCCGGGACAATACTTTTAAATATGTTCCGCTTTCGGGTATTGGGAACTATGAGGTGTCTAAAGTTGGAGAAAGATTTGACTTCTCACGCTACTGAAATATAACCTGGAAAAGTTTTGATGCCGTTTGCAATCAATTAGAAGAGTAAATTAAGACAAAATTGACCTGCATACATAGTTAGTATCACAAATAATGCTAACAAAGTAATGCCGTTACCCTATTAACATTTTATAGTAGTTATTTCACTGCTGTCGCGATTTCGGTCCCATTTTTAATTTGTCCCGCATTCGGGTACTTTACCTTATACTACCATAGTGTGTGTCACCGATTTTACGAAATTGTATTACTAAATATCGCTCCCATATCAAATTTTCAATAAATACCATTCAATGAAACACTTGTGAGAAGTTATTTCGCATCGGTCTGCATTCACCCAAGTAAAGTTAAGAAGTTAATTTATTACTAACACATATATAAGCACTTATTCACTAATTACCGACGTAGCATGCGCGATATGCAAATCAACGTGCCCTACGTCCAAATACGCTTACGGTATTTATCAACAGCGTCTCCAATAACGCGCGTGAAAATTATAATAAACTAGTGGTACTCCTAAATATACGTACGTAGGGCGTATTTTAACGAGGCGCGCGCGTTTCCTCTCTCTCTTTCTCTCCTTGCCTCCCCTTCCACACCCTGAAGCGACGAATCTTTAACGAGAAAATCAGCTCGTGTTGTGGTCGCCGTGGCTCTCATGTATAATGAAGCCCTCAAACGTGGACTTACTATTTGCTAATTTATAACTCCATTTTACCGGGCGATACCATGAGGCAAGGATTTTTATTGCCGCAAGAGTCATGTATGTCTATATTCTAAAATAACTATTGGACGAAAGCTCGCGCGCGTGTATATTTCCATTAATATTCGAGTCCCAACTCGTAAATAACAGCGCGATTGAATTTAAAGTGACGATCGTTTTTTATCCATCTGATCACATTATACTATACAATTTTTTTTACTTGGATTTATATCCTCTAAATGGCCAGAGTTCGTGAGAATTTATGGCGGAAAATTAATCTCGAAAGCATTATTACTAGTGTAATATAATTTTATGTCTCGGTCGTGATTTACTAGAACGTTCAAATCGATTAACAAAAAGTGTAAACAAAAACGACCTTTTCCTTTTGAATGCATATTTTGACGAAGACTCTGGAAACATTCGGCTCGTATAATAAATGTTTATTTTACACCTAACGCCTTTCCATTAGTTCTTATCCACTAAATTTCAGCTCGATTCGAATGCCGATGAAAGGTCGCTCGTGCCGTTATGTATACGCTCACCCGGACATTTTCACATCATCTATATGAATATGAGCCGCAGCCTGGCACCTTGGCACGGGCGCTGCGCGGTGAATTAATTCGGTATACGAGGCGATTGTCGCGTCTTTATCGGACTTTCATGTAAATCCCGCCTCGATTATTTCCACGAAAAAAGTGTATAAGAAAGGAAGGAAGAAAAAAATCGTGAGTGACGCATTACGCGGTTTTATCGCTATCGTTTATGGGTAATTAAAAGACGCGTTTTTGATAAACAAAGTATATCGTAAAACGCTCGCCAATCTTACGGTTCTTTCTGTGGCTTTCGACGTATTCGGTTAATGCGATGGAATATCTACCTTCTTGAAAAGTTTTAAATTTAAATAAAGTTATCGGAGTCGTCTAATCTCGTAAACACCTTATGTTCGTACTATATTGCTATAAATGTAGTGTTAATTTATTGTACTTGGTTATTAGTAAAAAAGAGTATTTAAATTTCAACAGTTTTTTTTTGCATATGCTATCTGTAAAATTGATGTCAAAATTAACACTGTAGTAACTTTTAAACGACTTCTTTCATCTACTTCAGGTGAAGCTTAAGTGTTCGTATCTTGATATAAAAGCGACGCACATAACATTAATTCTAATACAAGAATAAAAATTTCAGGTAGAAAGCAATACTTACTGCAACTGAAATATGGTAAATAGAGAAACTCATGTGAAAATGTAAAATACATCGTTTATTTTACAACCCTAACAAATTGTCTTTTCCATTCAGAGGCGTATAATATCGGTCTGTCATCAACAACTTTATTCGCCCAAAATCCCTACAGAAATATAGACAGACGCCGAACGACCGGAGCGCTTTATATGATTGGGAGTCCCATAGGTTCGGAGGCAGCATGACAAATAACGCTCACAATGGCCCATTTCCTTTGATCGACCCCAACAACCAACTCTATCTCTCTCCCTCGATCTCTCTTTCATATTCCCATCTCACTTTAGTTCATTTTTCTCGTATTTCTGTGCGCCCTTCCCCCTCTTTCGACGCGAAACGCAGTCGATCGTGTCATCCCTCCGTTTTCCAGGCCAACTATATATACATGTATATATATGGCGGCGGCGACGGCGACTCGTGTTATACACGAGCATATCGGTTCCGGCAATTTCACATTCACGTCGAAGCCCCGGTTTGATTTATTATAATGTTTGGCGTTCGCATGGCGTGCGCGCGCGTGAGCGGAATTTTTGCCCTTTTTTGCGCTCGACTGTGCAACGTCGACTCGTCATCCGTGTAACTAGCTGACGCGAATTGGGAGAGCGCACAATTTTCCCTGGTATGCTTTAGAAAATTATAGCGGAGATATGGTATTTGTCGGTGGTTTCGAAAGACTTTCGAATTTTCGAGGGTAGTAATGTACATATATATCTTGCAATAAAAATGAACGTTTGTTCAGAGGTCAGATGAATACAAAACCATACAAAAGTATAAGTTCAAATTCTCGTTTTCAGTATCAGTGTAATGCTAGATTCAGATTTGTACATTCTTATTTGGAATAAAATATAATAGCATAAATTTCTAATTTATACGAAGGATCATCAGATAACTGTATTTAATTATTGTACTATCGATTTCTGAATTTAGTAAGAAGTTTTTTATTTACCCAATTCTTAATATTGGAATTTCACTTGTAAAAGTCAAAAATATTGATTCTGTTATACTTGTTTTGTATGGATAAAGAATACGATAATTCAAATAACTTACACTAATTTCTTCTTAAATAAAATTATACCCTCGTTTGGATCGACCGGGGCAGACAGAGCTTGCGACTAATATCTATATACACGGAAAAAAAGTTTCCATTAAAAATTACTATTTTTTCTACTAGTTTGGGAACATACTCAAATTGTCAAAATATTTAATATATTTTTAGCAATTAATGGTATACACCTTTTTAAAAATAAATAAATAAGGTTATAAAATTTGTTATATTACACGGAGAGAAATTTTAGAGTAAAAATTACCAAGGTGCCTTGGTAGTGCATGGATAGACTGTCAAAAGCCGTGATATTCCCAGGTTTCTAATACAATTTATAAGTTTACCAGGAAAAACTACCATAACCACTTAAAAAAAATACCAAATTATCGGAATAAAAATTACCAGACACACTGGTAAAAATTGAGATCTAGTCATTTTTACAAGGTAACCTAAGAATTTTTACTAAGAAAACTGATAAATTTTACCAAATAACCTGGTATTTGTGTATTCGCGCATGCGCACTGCGCATTATTGTGTTTCAGAAGATTGATACTAGAGGCGTGCGCGACGTTAAAATGAAAACAATACACATATTTTCAGTAAGTAATAACGGCGATTCAAATGACTGTTGGTAACAGCTTCCGTGGCGCAGTCGGTAGAACGTCGGACTCTCAACCCAAAGATCGTCGGATCGAATCCCGCTTCCGTAAAAATTTTTTTCAGTTTAATGTTTTTTCATCCTTGTTTCTGTTTCTATTTCTATATTAAAATACTATATATCCATCAATATGGATAAGAAAAGTTCATTTTTTTAATTTAAATTAACTAAAAAAAAATTTTACCAAGGCACTTTGGTAAAAAGTTTGAAATTGTCAGTCTGTCCATCCATTACCATAGAAACTGGTAATTTAGTCTCGAATATTTGTAATTTTCACTACAAAATTTCTCTCCGTGTACTTATATAAAATTTAGTACTTACTATACTAAATTTTCAAAACACTAATATTTGATAGAAAATGTAGCAATTATTACGAGTCATTTTACAAAAATTTGATAGAATTTTAGCAACTTCTACGAGTCACTTTACCAAAAATTACGAGACCTTCTGCTAACAATAACATCAGCAAGTCGACATAACCTCAAAAGAGATTTACTTATCACCTTCTCTTCTAGAAAATTAATTATAATATATAACCTGCATATTTTTACAAATATTTTTTAATTTAGAAACTCGTGTACTACATCCTCCGCGAAACAAATAGTTAATTAACTTATTAAGGTGTCGAATTATTCCTATTATGTGGAACTACACAAGCTGTAGTATATATGTAGACGAGTCGAAACGTCTTTCGTGTAAGTGCACGTTGGCGTAGCGGTAAGACTGCGGCTTCTCGTGCCTATATCAAGTTATACACCGAATCTTATATCAATAAATTGTTACGAGTAAAAGCACATACGAACCCGAGTATGCAGTTGCGAGTTAGCAACTCACGCGGGACAACGACCGCCAAAGTAGGATCCAAGTGATGAGCCAATACATCGGAAAATGTAGAAGTGCGGCAAGACTCAAACGAGAGTCAGCACTCCACGAGGCATCGAACTTTCCAGCACCTTGGCCATTGGTAAAGAGCTGAGGTGGATGCTGAATTTTGCAATCGATATCAATAGATATCTGCGTGTCCACTCCCACTCAAAACGAACAGAGACGTGTATAAATATAGGAAGCATGGAGACACAGAGGGAGTACCACGGACGAGACGAGGAGTTGATCTAACCTCTCTCTCACACACTAAGTATTTTAATAAATGCAACATATATATTCAGATACACTTGTATTTCATTTGCACCGTTTCATTATTCTAACGGCCCGGAAACCCCTCTAAAAACGTAACATAAATTGGTGCTAGGTGTGGGTTTCCGTTAGAAATACGAGATACCTCGAATATTTGTGAAGTCACGATATACGCCAAAACGAAAGTCAACTGCAAGACCAGACGAGAGGAACCATAAACTTCGCATCGGCCATCATCTTTATCCTTGGCCTGCAAGTGTAAGTTAAAACTGAATTAAACACATTTTAATCTTTTGTGGGTATTCGCGTGGCTGCTAAAGAGCATATAGAATTCTCATAAAATACGCAAACGTAATTGCAACTACTAAAAAATGTCCAAAAGATTTACGAAGAAGTCCAAATCACAGGTGAATCATGCCTCAGCTGCGGCAGTCTTACTTCAGCGCGCCCTAAATACCACGCAAGTCACATACGAGCTTCCAATGGTGAACGTCATCAACCTCGCGTTGGAACAGTTAAAACACGCATTCATGATTGGGGTGCTCGGTTCCGATGAATTGAATCTAGCTAGGACTTACATAGAAGTAATGGAGAAATTGCAGCAAGAAGTGGCAGTGGAGACAAACGCATCACCGAGTCATCCATCGGTTGATGATTTGTTGCTTGAGGAGGAAGCATTTGAGCATAAGGCCGATATCACCACATCGTCACAGTTATAGTATTCCCAGGGGAGAACCAAAAACGACCTGGAAGCTGTCCACCATTGACCCAAGCACCTGGAAGGGCACCGTACCCACCTGTCTGTAATGGGGCCAACTTCGTGCCTCCATCCAGCGCGTCGCAAATAAAAAGGGAGCACGGCACAAGACCTCCGTTCAATTTTCAATCTCCGGCGGAACCTGTCGCTCAACTCCATCGCACATATGGATTTGGTGAGGACATGCCATACCATAACGTTGCTAGTTACCAGCATGAGTTACCAGCATGAGTTACCAGCATGAGTTACCAGCATGAGTTACCAGCATGAGTTACCAGCATGAGTTTTACATCGGACAAACCAGCCTGCCAATACCACCACCTCAGGGGCCGGCAGAACAATTTTATCACTCACAAGTAAGTAGGGGCTCGGTTTGCACCTTCTCCATTCCTCAAGCAACAAATATGATTCCTCAGTTCGCAGGCGAACCAGAAAGGGTGACACTCTTCTGCAGAATAATACGGGGAATACAGAAGGAATTAGGACCAGAGAAAGAGGAGTGGTTAAAAAGCAACGTATGTCTCAGACTAAAGGGTCAGGCGACGAAGGATTTTTTGCTATGCGTAGATAGATGCAGCTCACTCGAACAATTGCTAGTTGCCATCATCGAGAAATATAGTGACGACGAAGACATGGAATCAAGTACGGTACCTATTAAAAACTATAAAACAAGGGCCAGCAGAGAAGGTTACGGACTACAGACAGCGAGTAATGATCCTTCTAAGTAAGTTGCAACGATCACACAGTAATAACAATTCACTCATTGCTGTGGAAAGATTTTGGTATCAGCAACAAGGCGAGCAGGAGGCCCTGAAATAATTTTTATATGGATTGACGGACCGGATATACAGTACCTCGTTAGCATTCGGCAACCGAGAAGTCTGGAAGAAGCGATAGGTGAGGCCAAACGCATAGAGAAAGAGATGAGTGTACGCTTTAATATGGATAAAAATCGAAGTCCGTATATAGAAACGGCAGCAATTAGACTCGCTTCCACAAGGGTATATTGCAACTATTACAAAAAACCCAATCATAGTAAGGAAGACTGTAGAAACAAAACTAGAGATAGAAAATTTTGCGACTATTGCAAAATTCAGGGTCACGCATTTGAAGAATGCGACTCAATGTTACATCCCATGTATTTCGTATGAAAAATAATTCTTTTATAACGTACTCTCGCAAGCGAGTTGCGTTCTACTAGGCGGATGCAGGTGTCCGCTGTCCAGCGCTCTCACGCCGGGAGAATGCTGACACAGCCGGATTGCTCTGCTCGACGGCGATAAGACCAGCCACCGAGGAGAACGCGATTGCGCGCCTGCATTCTTTCGGCCTGACCGAGTGAGCATGAGACCCCAAGAGCATCAACTTCAAGGAGACCAACATCACCTATGGCCGTCTCCAGCTTATCTTCCAGAAGGTCGACATCGCCTCTGACCAACTTCTGCTTCATCTCCCAGAAGGTCGACATTGCTGCCGTTCGCCGCGACTAGAGATAGTCGAGAAACATCAAAGAGACCACCCACCATCTGCATCGAAAAGACCGAGACGAGAGTCGTCATCTCATCATCAGCTGACAGGAAAAGTAGCGGCCGGACTACGCGAAACTAGTGGTAAATTAATAAGAGTGATATAACCCACTACCTTATATCAAGAAGGTGCGTGCGACCCCCCTTTCTTCCTTTTATTTGTACTGCGAAATTTAACAAACGCAAAATTTAACTCACTACGCATCACCGAAATTATGAAATGTAAGTCTGTATCTCATCGTTTCTTCAACCTCCATAAATAAACAATTAAACAAAAATATAAAATTACTTTATTAATCACTCATAATAACAAACAAAGAAACAGGATATAACACTCAATAAGAAAAGAAATAGTAATGGAACGATCGTCAAGGAAAAGGTAAGAACTAGGTCGACAACTGCGAGTTCACCAGCCGAGGTGGAAACTGCTTACTCATCTCCAACAGCAAGAGTCGTTGAGGTACGCGGTTACAATAAATCGGGACAACGACACTATGAGGCAAGGTGACAAACCGACTCAAGATAGGAAGAAAGTTATGAAAGGTATGAAGGCCAAGGAAGCCGATATGAAAGGTTAGACCGACTCCGCCAAGATGAGGAGTATCGAGGACCATGGCGCTCCAGCGATAGAGGAGAATGTTACCGGAATCACTACGGCATTCGCACAGGCAGCAATCGATACACTGACAAAGAAGAACGTCACCCAAGAAGTGACAGCAGGGACCGCAATGGGAGTCATCGATATAAGGACGACAGAAGAGATACGTGTGACAGTAAGAAGCATTTTTTTAAGATAAAGATTAACTAAAAAAAAAAAAAAAAAGTCTACCGATCTGAAACAGCTTCCAAAAACTAAAGAAAATCGCGCGCGTCCGATACGACAATTCGCGTTCGCACATTTTTTATCGCACATCAGATGGGGCCACAGGCCTGTAGCATTGTCTATGACGGAACATGCTCCCCCGTTGCGAGGTTTACAAGCAAGAAATATAATTGTTTATGTTTGTGTCATGTTCTGTTGTATCATCGGTAAAGGACATAATTGTGATATTTCTCTTTAATTGGCCTCGTGCCGTTCGCAGTGTGGCGACTCTTGAGATCCCATCACTCCCAGGATGAACCTCGACGACGACTCCCAACTGCTACTGGGTACAGGGTTGGTTTTTGTCAATGATAACCGCGACTATATCTGATATCCGTTCGCTATTGGTTTGTGTCATTTTTGACGTCTTTGCAACTCGTCCAGGTACTCCAGATTCCATTTTTTTCAAAAATCTTGACGCGCTATGGAGATGACCTTCCAGATAGACAGACGATTAGCTGGAATAAAAGTCAGATCGATTTCAGGCAAAATAGTGCATTATAGATTCAGTGTTGGAATACTACAAACAATGGCACTTGTAATCAGTGTAAGTATTTTTAATTGTTATTATTATTTTTAAAATTAAAAAAAATATATTTTTGCATTACGGATACATCACGTGATTCACGAGAGGACAAGACGAACTTTTTTCGTACCTGGAACGAGTTGTTCCAATCGGAGATCGAAGCAGATGGTACCTTGCGAAGACCTTGGATTTCGCGTTTCTTCACGGTAAGAATTGAATATAATATGATTGGTAAAAAAAATACATATACATTGTTATGTGCCAACATTTGTCTTATTAATTTATTAATTTTTAAATGGTTCAATTATTTGTTAAAACCGAGTAGCTTGCTATTGCGCAAAACCAATTAAGAAATAAGAATTGCGCGATGACCAGAAATCGCTGCGCAAGCGGGGCAACGGTCTTAATCCAGCGCAACGGCCGCGAGGAAACGCATACGACACGAAGACAACAGGCGTTACGCTGAATTAGTGGCAGCACCTCCCGGGCATCTCTCGCGCTCCCTGCCTTACCTGCGCCGATAGGGGAGCGAGAGAGACAGCGAACGATTGTAGTGGGAGGGAATTTTCGCGGATCCAGGTGTACGGGCGTGCGAAAATTCGTTGCCACGACAGTTGCGTTTTAATTTTCAATAGGGTAGAGTCGAGAATAATTAATCGTTGAAGATAGTCAATTAATAAATCATCGGGAATATATATACTTCGTTAATAATTTTTATAAGTTCTTGTAATTTAATTTCAAGTGTTAGAATATTTGTGTCTCGTGCGAAAATTTGTTATATCTGCCCTTTGTTAAACTGGACCACTGGACTTCAATTAAAAAGGAAAATAAAAGGAAAGAATTACTGAACCTTTAACGAGTATTTTATTTCGGACTCAACCAGTACCTGGAATTCAATTATTATATATTATCATACTATACGAGGCGATCATCGATCCACAATAAGGTAAAAATCTTTATTTATTATCGGTAATTTATTCGCGTACTATTTACTCGCGTCCGGGGGTGTTCATTAAACTTTTCATAATTGTCCTATATGCTCGTATCCGTATCTATCGGTTAATCGTAATTTGATTTCCATTCTCCACCGCGTTATTGTATAGGATTTCCGTGAGTCCGGCCATATGTACGGGGAGGTAGTCGTACGGGTTTCGTCGAATTACTTAGTATCCTCTTGTCGTTTTCAATAATTTATTAGTATAAATTTTGCCATTGTAACTAATTTTATGGTTACATTCGCGCGTGTTGATTCGATAACTAATAATAATAAACAAATATATATATATATATATATATATATATATATATATATATAAATAGATAAATAAATAACTACTCATAATTTTATACCGATATAACTATTATATTTATTATAATTCCTAATAATAACTAACCTTTAACTCTAAAAATTTTACTAATTCCTAATCCGGATTTCCTCCATACAGTAGGTAGCTGGGTCGATTCATTGTAGCATGAATCGGCAAAACTACTGAAGATTGGAGTGTACGATCCGTCCAGCTCTAGTACTAACACTCGTTCGACGAAACAACAGCTACGCTAGAAAACGGAGTAGTACGACACGAAGAAGGAGAGTTTAGCCCTTTTATTACCATTTAGGTTTTCCTCTGTTCTCGGTTTAGAACTAGCCCCTCCCCCCTAGCTAGTTTTTTAATTCGATTCCGCTCTAGTTCCCGAAAGCATAGCGAGTTATTATTCACGGGTAAAGGAATGATAGATGTCCTTGGGCGACATCCGAAATAAATTTATAGTTCTGCCCTTACGTGTGAGAATTCTAACCTCTCACCCCTTACGAAAAGATGCTGTAGTTATTACTACACAAACGCTGTAGTAACAGTTCTGTAGTAGTTACTATACAATAACTACTGAAAAATACTGTAGTAATTTCGGACTGTAGTTATGACCACACAAAATTACTACAGGAATTGTGTAGTGACTACTACAGGTATTTTGTAGTTACTACTACAGGAATTTTGTAGTTACTACTACAGGAATGTTGTAGTTACTACTACAGACAATTTTCGTGAAAACATCTTATAGAGGTTTAGCATTTTATTTAGCGCTGTGTCATCGCACAGCAGAGTCAGTGGCAAACAATCCTAGGTAAGGAGTTGTACCCGGGGGACTGCCGTGCATGACTGTCGGCACCTTATCGATTAAGCCTAGTGAGCTCAGATATCAAAATCAAGGTAATCCTTGTCATATTGACTCTCCGTAAAGAGTCGTTCGAACGGTTGAATTTCACGGCTTTACATACCCTCGCGGTTTCAATGTGTTTATGAAAGTTCCAACTACTGCGCTGCTCTGCGGCATGCGGCAGAAGCTTGCTTGTCCAGAGCCTCGTTTATGTATGTTCGCTGTTATGCCGCTATGGAGCGCAGCAGCCGGGACTCTCATAAACACATTGGAACCGCGAGGGTATGTAAAGCCGTGAGATTCAACCATTCGAACGACTCTTTACGGAGAGTCAATGTGACAAGGATTACCTTGACTTTGATATCTGAGCTCACCGGGCTTAATCGGTAAGGTGCCGACAGTCGTGCACAGCAGTCCCCGGGTGCAACTCCTTACCTAAGACTGTCTGTCACTGACTCTGCTGTGTGATGGCACAGCGCCAAATAAGATGCTAAACCTCTATTAGATGTTTTCACGAAAATTGTCTGTAGTAGTAACTACAACATTCCTGTAGTAGTAACTAAGTACACAATTCCTGTAGTAGTAACTACAAAATACCTGTAGCAGTAACTACAAAATTCCTGTAGTAATTTTGTGTGGTCATAACTACAGTCCGAAATTACTACAGTATTTTTCAGTAGTTATTGTATAGTAACTACTACAGAACTGTTACTACAGCGTTTGTGTACATGACTACAGCATCTTTTCGTAAGGGACGTAACATACATATTTACATATATACATTTTTGTTACAGATACGACAATGGACGAGTCTTGGTCGTGAAGAAAAGGATAACCTGGCGAGACTTAACTTTGATGTCTCCGAATTGCACGCATTATTGGAACAGGAGGGTTCAGTTTCTCTGATGGATGTAGGCTTACAGATGATGACGCTGGCAGATGGAGACGAGAATGATTTTTGATTGTCTAGGTAGATTATTCTTTTTTGTAGAATTAGTTGTTGACTGGCGAGTAAGGTTGACCTTTATACAGACCTGTGAAGGTACTTCTTGCTTTGTCGGGCAAGACTTAGTTTTTAAATGTTAATTTTTAATTGTAAAACTGATGATATTTAATGAACGTAACAATATGTATTTTCATAATGATGAATCCCTCATTATTCATTGATTAAAGTGCGTTTATGTTAATAAAATAAAATACAAATTATGATAATAATGAGTAGTTCATATTCTTACCTGAAAATAATAATTACAATATAATTTCCTCAAATAAAACATAATTTATAAGACATAACAAACATTGCGAATATTTAAAATTTGCAATATATTGGTAATATACTTGAAAAGTATTGCCAATGATAAAATTTTCAATATATTTGCAATATATCAGAGAAAGATTGGGTTATGTGCATTTGCAGAAATGTTACCACTATATTGCAAAATTATTGATGCACTATATTGCTAATACAGCGCTATCTCAAATATGCAATATAGTTGCCATATGTCGCCAATTTTTTCAATTTTTACACTGGTGGATATGGCTACCTCCTTCACCATAAAAATATCATGGTAACACCAGAGTTTTTACGCGCTGAAGGAATTCCGTATGTATCAGGTGGTGTGTCAGCCGCCTGGTACTCTAGTCTATGTGCGGAACGGCGTTTACCACCAGGTTATCAACACGGGGATCCCCTTGGCTGAGGCCGTGAATGTGGGTAGCTCGTGTTGGAATGCAATCCCGTATCAGCCGGGCAGTGCGTGTCCTGGAGCTATCTTGGTGTACTTCGGCTTAGTACCAGAGATCCCACCTAAAATATTAAGTGTGCTTCCAGCGGTGCGGTCACGTTCTCCACGGTTCTTTGCCTTTGTGCCGTGTTAGTGTTCTTTCCGTATCAGTTCGGAGCTCCCGACTCTATCCGAGTATAAATCCAATATTGCCACTCGTGTAAGGGTAGCTACTTGGCGTGCCGCAGAGCGACGTTCGGCAGAACGACAGGTCTCTGGTCGTGAGGACTTCGCGGTGCCCGACTCACCTTTTGATGCTGGCCGCTCCCGGTCGTCCTCACCATCTACTTCATCTGACCCCTCCTGTCAGTAGGCTTGGCAGACTGCACGCCGGGGTGCTCATCTCTTAGATGCCATTTGTTGGCATGCCTCCTCTGTTAAGCCGGCTGAGGATCCTCTGGGCCTTAGTGATGCTTAGTCTCGCGACGGTGACGGCGTTAGTGTTTCAGGTATTTATTGCTACATTTCCTGCTTCTTTCTTTATATCGTATTTTATTATTTGTTTATATATATTTCTATTTCTGTGTGTTATAGGCATTTCTCTTATCCACACATTTCCAAAAAGTCTTAGAAAATTAAAAAAGATTATGTAATTGATCTTTGTCACACATGTTATGTTCTTTTCTCGGTGCATTTTTTGTCTTCTTGAGGAGATGGATACTCAATTGTCGTTCACCGGTGGTTCGCCCCATGAATTCGTATACTTCCGCCAAGGACAGAGTTTGGATTGGACAAGAGACTTTATGCATTCCCAGCGGTGTTGGAATGCCCATCGAAAAGTGCATGTGGTAAGCTATTATGTCTATAATTATTACTGTTTAATTATTATAATGGATATTATTAACATTTGCATTGTTTTGTTTAAATATTATTAGTATAATAATTATTTATTTGTATCCTTTGCATAATTTGTAGTTAATTTGTATTAATAAAATAAATATTATAATTGATTATAATGAAAAATAATAATTATAATGATTATTATTATTATTGTTACCTTGTATAATTATTATTAGTATAATCATTATTTATTTATATCTTTTTTCTTCTATAATTAGTGTAATTTATTATAAAATAATTTTTTTTCTTTGTAACTATTTTTATAGTTATTCTGTAAAAATTATCAATCATGATTATTATTATTTCCCGATCATAATTAGTGTGATTAATTGATTTTGGCAAACTAATTGTCTTTGTACATTTTTTCTAGTTTCGGGGTGTAGTACCCGTTCCTCCGAGGGATCCCACTGACCCATGCTGCGATCTCTGGTTAGAAATGCGAGAGCTTTTTTTACATCTCTCCATTTGCGCTCGACAAGTACGGCTGGAGTATTTTTTGTTAATGATAAAAAGGGCAATGTACTCGCTTCATCCAACAATGACCTGTGGGCTTATCTCTGCGTAAGTTATTATAATAACAACAAGGTATATATACTTTTCCTATCGATATACCCTTTAATGTGTATTGCTTCTTCCTATTTTTTGCTTAGAATGTGCCCGCGGCTGTACAGGCTGGGTCGTCTTTACTCGATCTATCTTCGGTTGAGTGGTATCTCTCGATATCTATTGAGGCAATCGTGACGCAGAAGGTATCTTACCCGCCTACGCCATGAATTTTTGTGGTGATTGCGTCGTTTTACCTTCTGTCCTCAGGGATGTACCCGTTCACGTTACGCTAGAGCGAAATCCATCGTTAAGAGAGTGTCCCGGTATTAATATACCATCTTACTATTTATCGGGGGTACTCTCTTTTTTCAGAAATTTATCCGAAAGACGGCTCTTTGGACTCCTGCAATCTTGTCCACTCAATTTTGAATGAATTTTGCAGGTGATGGGAATTTATTAACCTCGATCGTAAAGGACGCGCTCTACCAGATCGTTCTTGTTTTAATTACTCGCCTACATTCTTCTTCCTCCTTATCCACACATTTCCAAAAAGTCTTCAAAAATTAAAAAAGATTGTGTAATTGATTTTATAATTTACTCTAATTAGTTTATTTGTTTATACAAAGTAAAAATTTCATTAAGTTCTTTTACAATCATCAACCAATTTCGCTTTTTTATTAAATTAATATTAGCTATGTTCTTGCATCTTTCTTTTTGTAGTTTAATATTCATACGTTATTTGATTTGTATGTTTTAATATTTTTTATTACTAGTAATTCAATATTCATGTTACTTATGTTACGTCTGTGACGTATCTCTAAAATTAAAATCTATATTCATATTCTCATCAGTAATTTCCTGACCTATAAAATGATGTATTTGCGAATTTAAACGACACAGCATTTCGACAACGCAACCGCGTGACGTAGCCAGCCACCTACTTCGCGAAGGTGCAGTACGCGCGTCAGAACTTTTATGTAGACTCAGCATTTCTCAACTTCGAAACCGAACGATTTATGTCGAAATGTTTACTAAATTTGTTTAAAAAGATGATTTTGATTCAGCGTCAAAATCATCTTCAACCAAATTTAATCGCTTAATAAACACGGCGACCCTCACCACACAGTCAGCATTCGTGAAAAGATCGCGAACTCCGTACCACTCCAACCGACAATAGGAGTAGCGATTATTATTGTACAGGCCAATACGAGCCATATCAGATTTCCTATAATTTTATACATCAATAAAGTGAATAAATTATCTACAAAATTGATCATCAGTCTAATTATTTACGAGAGATCACCTCAAGGACGGAAGGTAATATAAACCAAATATTAATTGAAATATATATATATATATCATTCAAATAGAAACCATAATAATTTCAATAATTAAAAGAGTATTTCCTCGACTATCAAGACTTAACACTTAATTGGTTTTTCTTTTCTCTCTGTTTTTACAAAAATTTATGATAAGTATGACTGATAAGTATGATATGATGTATAATATGTTACGTCTTGTGACGTATACTTAAAGAATTTCAATAATTCATATTACATCAGTGATTTTTGAGAATAATATACGAATACACATGATTGCAACAACGCTCATGTTCGGCACGTCCCGCGCCGAGGGGTATACCGAAACCGACAACGTCTGTACTCAGCGATTTTTAATGTGAGGAGATCGACGTACTTAACATCTCTCGGAGTGAAATCATCTTTTATAAATTTTCTCATGTTTTGTAAATTATTATATTATAACAAATCTGTAACCGATCATTTATGAAATAAAAGACGATATACGATTGCACGTTAGTCAATGGCAGCGAAAGCTAGAAATCGCGAACTCCGTCTTACTCCAGTCGACAAAGGGAGCAAGATTTTTTATTAACAAATTCAACATTGCAAGAATCATTACAAACTCCATTCACCTTGAATTTATAAGATATTTAAGCAATTAATTATAATTTACATTTGTTAAATCTATTGTATCTAGATCAAAGATGGCGTCGGAGTAGATTAAGCCTCCCGATAGGCATCCCGATAAAAATCAAGATATAGTATTTAAATGTCACAAAAAAAGGTGACAGTAGTGATATGAATAATATGCGGGAATACGTACCACAAAAGTGATTTTGAAAAGTGCAATGACAAAAAACATATTAGTGACACTCTAGTGATATGCCCCGACCACGTGGAGCTAATTAATATATCCTTATAAAATAGTGAGATTATACTTAATAAAGAAGCTAAAATCTTAATAGCGTAAATTAAAAGTTTAAAAGAAGAACATATTAAACACCAAATATTAAATGAAATATCCTTAATATCTGAAAGTGTACAAAAATCAGCTGATACTGATAAACTTAATCTCATGTTACTTTCTGAAAATTACGAACTCGTAAATTTGCAAATAGAAAATCGACTCTTAAAACAACTAACTGTGAATAAAGTGATCAAAATGCTTTGCTTAAAGAACTATTGAAAAAGGAGAAGGAAGACATGAATAATGAAACTGCACAATATAACTAGAAAACTAATGCAGAAGTGACAATTATAACAGTGTATTTCAAAGCAAAAACAAAAGAATACCAAGAATAAGAGTGACTAAGATTAAAAAAGATAATACTAACCCACAGAATTCATCTCAAAGTATTCTCCTCGAAATTCAAGACTTAATACATATATATAAAATACTTGTTTGTATTTTAAATTATTTTCCTGTACTTACGTCCTTTCCTGTATTACGCATGAGAAGGCGACAAAGTGAATTAAAAATGAGTTAGTCGCGTAAAAAATATGCGACAACCCGGACTCGAGCTCACGGATCCAGGATTCTAAACCGGTGCTCTTACCGCTGACCTAATGTCGCGAAGCTTGCTCGAGACCCTCACGCGCATCTTCTTAAATCTTTTCATTATGTTGACGCATCAGGGTTCAGATGACCAGTCGAGCTGAACCCGTAACACCTGTAATCCTACCCTAATTTATCAATGATGGAATTAATCAGATATATCAGTTGATTTATCTGGTTGCTGATCAAGCACCGAGATCTCGTTAAGATTGGTCTCACTTTTTTTCGTGATGGTGGGAGTCTCGCCGAATATAGGATTTTGTTACAGAGTTTGAGGACGTCCGTGCTGCTCTCCCCAGAAGGGAAATGTCGAAGATCTTATGGATGTCCTATGAAAGGGAGATGTCCAGTATTTACGATAATAATCGAATGTTAACTTTATTTACATCACAGAATTTTATATTGTAACTAATCGAAGGTAAAATAAATTCACCTTATATTCCTAGCAATATTTGTTCGATAAATGGTAAGAGACTTTTTGTAAAAATACTCTGAACAAGTATATTGGAAAAATAATTCTTTTCCTCTCTTTTATTTATTGGTTCTTTTAAACTCGTGCTATAACCACAAAGTCAATGAAGCGGAGGGTGTTGAGTCCTCGACCGATGTCACACACACACACACACATTCATATACGCTGGTTGAAATAAGCCAATGATCCTGGAATTCCCGCAGGGACGTGTAATACAAGGGAAAAGGATCGAAAAGCCAGGGCGTTTTACCGCGCGCGAGACCGCGAAAAGCAGATCGAGTGCTATCTTTCTCTCTCTCTCTCTCTCTCTCTCTCTCTCTCTCTCTCTCTCTCTCTCTCTCTCTCTCTCTCTCTCTCTCTCTCTCTCTCTCTCCTCTCTCTCTCTCTCTCTCTCTCTCTCTCTCTCTCTCTCTCTCTCTCTCTCTCTCTCTCTCTCTCTCTCTCTCTCTCTCTCTCTCTCTCTCTCTCTCTCTCTCTCTCTCTCTCTCTCTCTCTCTCTCTCTCTCTCTCTCTCTCTCTCTCTCTCTCTCTCTCTCTCTCTCTCTCTCTCTCTCTCTCTCTCTCTCTCTCTCTCTCTCTCTCTCTCTCTCTCTCTCTCTCTCTCTCTCTCTCTCTCTCTCTCTCTCTCTCTCTCTCTCTCTCTCTCTCTCTCTCTCTCTCTCTCTCTCTCTCTCTCTCTCTCTCTCTCTCTCTCTCTCTCTCTCTCTCTCTCTCTCTCTCTCTCTCTCTCTCTCTCTCTCTCTCTCTCTCTCTCTCTCTCTCTCTCCTTCCAAGAAAAATAGAGAGCCAACAGCGCTCACACTATACGTATATATATATAAAATCCCATTTTCGAAACTCGATTTCTCGCTCTCCCGGCCCCATAAACAGCCGTGGCTTACGCGCCGTGCGCTCCGGAAAATAGAATCGCCCCGCAGCCTCCCTCCCGCGCCAATCGAATTCACCGCGGCACTTTCAATTCGCGCCATAAGGCTCTTGAGGAAAGAGAAAACCAAGCGCGAAAGAGAGGGAGAGAGAAAAAAGCGGAGGAGTCGCCGTGCGCGCGAAACAAGTCCGCGCGTGGGATGCTCGTCCGGGGAGACATTCGCGCCGGCGATCGGCGCCGGGAAATGTAGTCCGAGGATAGGTGCGAGGAGAAAAACTGTGACTCTTTCGATTCTTTTCTCTCTCTCTCTCCATCTCGAGGGGGTGCGAGTCGCGCGATAGCGACCGACTGTCCGTTTAATCGGTTAGCGCGGACGGCAGGGCGCGATTTATGGATTCCCGGGAGTTGCTGAGACGAAATTGTCTTGTTTATAACGGCGGGATAGAAATCGACGGAGATGAGACTATAGCAGTGTAGGAAGAAAGCTGAGAGAAGTGGGATTGAGAATTGGGGATTTCCTCGATTTCGGTTTGACAGTAGTAGAATCTGAGGAGTAAGTGATAAGTGTGTATTCCAATTATTTTTCTAAATAGATGGTACATCTGTAATATGTTGATGTTATTTCATTCAAGAGATCTCAATTTCTTCTTTTTTTCAAATTGCAATCTGATCGGTTTACTGTTCCAATGTAGAAGTGCAAAAATCACAATATTTTTCAAATCACAGCTATAAATTTAAATATTTCTGGATGGCTGTTATCGAGTGTTGTAGTGATTTTATGAGTAATTATTTTATAATCATCAATTTAGATATGTATTTTAACAAACGAATGTGAAAGTATTATTCACTAGATGACGTTTGGCTCCTGAGAGTATACGACTACTCCCCAAAAATATTGTTATCTTCAACAATGATCAAAGCAGTTAATTATTTCTTCACTTTCTGGTATCTTTTTGTTTTATAAATGAATATATTATATATATTCAGTAATATACTGTCATATACCAGGATCATGCATTATTATGTATTAACATCATTAAGCGCCGAAAATAGATTGAGATATATTGTTACGTCTTATAACATATCATTTTATGAATTCTTTCAACTATTTCATCAATTATTTTATTTCCGACTTCATTATAATCGCCACGTTTATTAACTTAAAAAGCAGGGCAAAAGTAGCACTTGATTTCCTCTCATACTTTATCCCCAAAAATTTACTTTATTCGATAATTTTTAGAAAGTCGTAGTGCATGTCTATTCATAAACATCCAAGTCATTATTAATAAGAACCACACAAATTTTCAAAGCGGACCCGTTAAAATCTGAATAAAAACCATATTTACATTGAATACATCTATTTCGAAGCCCACTCAGCAATTCCCAGATATACATCCGATGTAAATAGCCACAATCTCCGCCACTTTTACATCGCCATACAACTTTTAACAGCCCGCGTATAACAAGAGCCCAGCAGGGTTTCAATTTACGATCCAGATTGTTTAATTGTATTATGTATGAGCCAAAGAGGGAACCCGAACGGAGAAGACTGAGCGGCAAAAAACGCGAGTATAGGCAAACGGAGTTGGGGGGGGGGGGGGCAAAAAGAGCAGATGAAAAAAAGGGGGGCGAGGGGGCCTATAGCGCTTTTTTGCGCCGCAGCCGAGAGTTTCGCGCATTCGCGTGCATCCGCGCATTATTTTATTAGAATGAATTATTCATCCGCGTCACTTACACGGTATGCATAAGTTGCACTCTTTCATCACTCCGCGCGCGCGCTTGCTTGCCCTTGCGTTGACGTGCTCTCTCTCTTTCCCTCTTTCTCTCCGATATTCGTTTGATTTCGCGGCCTCTTCGCCGTGCGCGCGCGCGGCTTCCTCCTTTGTTCCCCTCCTCGTGGTCGAGAGAGCTGCGCATTTTTCGGCATTCTTAAAGCTTTTGCCCGGTTAATCGAGCGGCCCGCTTTTTTACGTCCCGCTTTCTCTTATTCCCCCGTTGTTGATTTTTTTTTTCGTGCGCCGCATCTATCTTTACCGATTCTCTCTTCTCTGTTTGTTCTTGCGTCGTGCAGCAGCAGCAGCAACGGTAGCGACGGAGCATTAAATTTCAAATGAAGTTGCTTTAAAGTGTTGAACCGGCAGTCCCTTCTGAATTAATGATGCCTCATAATAGCGCGACGTTTTTGTACGTGACGCACGGTTGTTGCTCAAATTTTTTATTGATAAGCTGGAGCTTTAGCTATGTTGCAGGGTGTAAGGGGCCAGAATGATTGATTGTTAGCTCATCGACACTTTCTTTCAGTTTGTTCATTCAACAACAGCATTTTACAGTTTTTTTGAAAGGTTTTTATAAGTGTCATATGGTATTTAATCATTAACTATGTACTATTACACTGAGAGAAATGTTGTAGTAAAATTTATTATAAACATAAGAAAAATGACTATATTTTGTAGGAACGGAGGGACAAATCGAAATTATAACAATTTTTGCTATGCAACATAGTAATTTTTATGAATGACTTTAAATTTCAAAAAATTAAATTTTTTCTCGTTCTTCCTGTTTTCAGAACTATTTTCAGACTCTAATCATACAATACTTAATGTGAAAATAAATTAAAATGAGAAATAAAAATATTTTTTTTACGAGCGTTGGGATCGAACCTGCAACCTTTACCGCGGCAATCGGACGCGCTAACCACTTACCCAAATAGGATTCTTGAGTGTAAAATTTTGGAACTTGTACATGTCAAACCATCGATTTCAAGAAAATTTCAGATAATATTAAATAATGACAATAAATAACTTTGATAACAAAGAAACTTATCATTAATGTGCATAATATAAAAATAAAATAATTGAAGTAAGGTTTTGAATGTTTTGTAAACTTAAAAGCAAGACAAAGTGAAATTCCCGTAGAAACATAACCTCAATCAGACACGTGGGCGCTTTGATCTGCGCAGAAAGTACTAATGTTGTAGCAATTTTTACTATGTTGGATAGCAAACTTTCTTATGGCCTGTAGCAATTTTTGAATGTGGCACTTTTTACTATGTTTATAGTAATTTTTAATACGCTACAAAATAAAATTTATATTCTATTCTAATAAAAATTAAAATCATATATTTTAAATTTTATTATATCACAGTTTTTGCTATGTGTATAGCAATTTTTCTTTTATTTCGTAATACTTTCTAATCAACAACTGTCATAAAAATTACAAGAAATTTTGTAATTATTCATACAATTATAATAAAAATGCAGCATAAAGTGTATTTGTCTCACCCTTCCTATACTTTATAGTAGTTTTTATTACAGTTATAATAAAATTTACTACAACATTTTTCTCAATGTAGTAAAGTTGCAAATAATAGCATTTCGATTTGAAAAGTTTTTACTTGGTTGCCCTGATTCAATTTTCAATTCTTGGATCTTTGCCTGAGGTTTTTTGTATTCCATCAATTTTCAGCGATTCCTGATAAAACCATAAATTATTTTTTATTTATTCAATAAAACATATATTAGATATTAATATAAAAATACTAGTTGACTCATAAAAGAAAAATTAAAGATATTTATAATGAACTAAAATGAACCAAAGAAGTACACCTAAGACTTTTACTTGAATCATTATATAAGGTGTTAACAATTCAAAATTTTACTTAGCATGTATTTTTTATTCTTCCTCTGGTTATTGTAGTATATGTAGTTTTAAGTATAAGCCAGCCTATGTATACAGGTAACCTGTTTACCTATATAGGATTTACATTGTAAGACATTGTACATGAAGGTGCAAATAAATTAAAAAAATTTATTTATTAACTCATATTCAAATTAAAGTTTAACCTTTGTTTAAGATATAGTTCTATTTATACCAAATAGAACTACCAAGCTGATAAAGACTGTAACAATACCCATCTGCAAAAAATTCTTTTACCACATTCTATTTTCTCCTTTTTCAATGTTGGAATTTGAATAATATTTTCCTCACACCTTATGCTTGAAAAGTGAAAACCGCACTCAAGATCTAATTGTGCAACAAATTCTGAATCATGGCCCACGCTCTTGCTCACTTACTACACTTGTATACTAGTATAAAAAAAATCTGACCAACCTTAATTTTGGAATCTCCAACAATCTGTATCTTCGCAGACCCAACATTTTTGCAGCCCCAATCGAAACCATCAACTATAAAAAAGTTCATCACCGGCATCGGCTCACACTTTCTTCTAACCTCGCCGCGCTCGCTATGCGCTGACTCTCTCTCTCTCTCTCTCTCTCTCTCACTCTCTCGCGACGCACGAGAGGCGAACGAGACAGAGATAGAGTGACGTACGACGGGCGCATTTCTACGAGACACCTCGCTTTCGTAAATTGCCCGCGCCACCTTAATTGTCTCGTCCGCGCACGCACAGCAGCAGCAGCAGGAGCGGCGCAGATCGAAAAAAGGCACCGCTGCCGTCGCGTAAACGCGTGCGGAATTATCGCGCGCGTATAAGGAATCCCCGGCGGACGAAAAACCTCGTAGCCGCATATTTTCGGACCCCTCGCACGCGGAATCCTCTACCCACCTCTCTCTCTCTCTCTCTCTCTCTCTCTCTCTCTCTCTCTCTCTCTCTCGCATTCAAATCGGTCAGCGGCTTTTGTTTCCCTCTATTCCTCCTTCCTTTATCTCTCTCTCTCTCGCTCTTTTTTCCTGCGCGTGTTTTGCCCCCTTTCCTCTTATTTGTTACAGCGAGGCAGTGTCCCGGCCTCTCCCCCTCGTCGTCGTGGTCGCTATCGGCTCGTCTCTATCTGCGCAGGCGAGGACGACAACGATTCGGGATTGACGTTGAGGGATGACGCGTATCGTGAGACTGAGCCGCGCGCGTGCATCTGGAGAGACACGAGAAAACGGCTCGTCGCGAGGGATCCGAAGGAATCGGCAATTTCGAGCTCGAGAGAGTGTATAGAGCGTTATATACACGCGTGTTTGCGCGAGAGCGAGATACTTTTTTATGGCTGTGTGTGTAAGCGAAGCGCGGTTGATTGCATTGATGAGGCAGCGATTGCTTGACTTCATTGCCGAAGGGCAGTTTGTGCGCAGGATCGAGCGGCTGGCTAGTTGGTTTGCCGCGCTATTTTTGCGACGATTACGCGGTGAATTACGTCGTCGCGAAACGGTTAATTGCTCGTTCTGGTGCGCGCACTGATGGCATTAATCAATTAAGGTAGCTGTGAATTTCAATGTAAGAGCTGTCCAAAGCGCCTTTACGTGTGAGATTTTTAATATTTTATTTGAATTTGAGAGGCGGATATGTTATCAGATAATTTAATTGCTCTTCGAAAATTCTCGAAGATACTCATTCATGGTATAATAAATAATACGGATATTCGGTTGTCGAATTAATGACAATATATAGATAGGTGCATAGCATATATGATCATCCCTACTAGGGGATCATCAGATTGCGAGAGGCGCAAATAACAGCCGACGCATTCAGCGTGATTGTGAAAGAACAAAGTGCAGAGGCGATTTAATTGTATAAAAGAACGAAGCTGGGGACACAATGACGGGAGACAGCTGGAGACGAAGGGAACACCGACACTACGACGAGAGTACGAGAAAGGATTACGCCAGTGATCCACGAGGACTCTCTTATACTAGTCGTTACTAATAAATCGTGTAACGTTAACATATCCTACGAGTTTTTAATTTCGTAACACCTAGCAAATTTTTTTTTACTATGACAAAGGTTGCTCTAGTGTAAGGCAAAATGTGTTACAAAATTCAAAAATATAAGAAACGTGACATTAAAAGTTTTCCTATTATAGCCATAAAATTGTTAATTACTTATAGGTCATAATTTCCTTTCATAACTGACAGTATAAGGTTTTGTGGTGCCGTATTTGACAATAGTTACAAATCAATTCATTTTCATGAATCAATTGTAAAGTATATTTCATTTTTTATTTTACGTAACAAAATATTATAAAATGGTTACTTTTTTCGAAGTATTCGTCACTTTTTTCTAATTAGCGTACTAATGGCAATGATTGAATCGGCTCATCTGTTTATGCTGGCAGGTAAAATATAAAAGAGAGTATTTGAACACATTTGTATAATTTGATCAACATTATAGGTATTTAAGTATTAAATGAATTCTTCATTATTCTATGTAATTTTCATTTATGATTTTTAATGACAACTAAAAATGCGATGAAATTAATGAATAACATGTCATTGAATATAATTTTTTAAATATATTTAGTTAGTGTCCGAGCTTTAATCAAGCCAAGTTAAAATCTAGTATTTTTTATGTAATACAATAACCCTCGTTTGATAATATATTCTTTAAATTCGTGTTGGCCCTACTTTTGAATTGAAATAACAAAGTCTATGAAAAAATGAATTATCTAACATAGCAAAGTATATAATATTTTATCTTTTCTGGATGAGAACTAATTTTATGTTTAAGGAGGTAGTACAACTATCTTCGATGTTTTAAATAAATCATTAAATTTAATATCTAACAGTGTTCGCAATATAGCCTAGGAATTGTCAGTCTGATCCTATTGCGAAAAGTCAAATGACGTGAACTGCAGGGTGGCTCCCACACTGAGTGGATATCTTCTTATTTAAATGCGTATTATTAAATAATATGTTGAATAAAATGAATTAAATAATTTTTTTAAGAAACTTTACGTATTCAGTTTTTATTTGATTTTACTATGTAATACAGTACTTTCTAAATTTTAATCAGCATGGTAGAAACATTAATCAATAGTTTACAATCGGCGAAATTGGAACGAGTTCGCTAAAGGTTTAACCAACTATTGCTTTAAAATGCTACTAATTTCGTCACAAAATGATGGTTCGCTTAGCCAACAGTTGAACCAATCATTGGTTTAAAAATTCTATAAATTTATGTAGTGAGTTAATCAGCCGTTGGCCTACAGATCCTTAATTTTCAAAATTACTAAAATAATAAATTATTCATTTGGTATACAATAAAAATAATCAAATTAATAATAATAATGCTATACCGATAGTGTGAAAAAAATATTTTTATGGTAAATGAATGTTTTATACATATTAAGAGTTTAAACATTTTGAGGTTACATATATTTTTGTAAAAATTTTTAGATTATAAAGGACACTTCTTTTGTTTTTGAAATGTTATATTTGCTCTTTTTCCGAACCGTTGGTTAACCGTTGCTTATACTTGTTCTAACCGTTGGTTAAAAAAATTACCGTACAATTACTTTACCAGCCATTTTCGTTAGCTTATTTTCTACCAGGGTGAAATTCACTGAAAATCAGTTATAAGTATACCAAATCAGCTGAAATTGACAGTGATAACTAAAATTTCACTGAAATTTTAGTTGATTTGTATACTTATAACTGGATTTTCAGTGAATTTCACTGATTCAAGTTTAGAGAGTTACTATACTACCAAAAAATGTGATGAAATATATAATAAAATTTTAACAATAAATTTATAGTACTTTATTTATAAATAAAAATCATATAAAATATTTTTTAATTAAAATAAAGTTTCAACTACTTTTATAATAAAAGAATGTTTGCTAATATTAAAACGTACTCAAGCAAATAAGAAATGCAAATTGATAACTTTTGTTTCAGACGATGACCAACAAGACCGAAGAATAAAAACTAGAAAATCTTTGACTATGATGAAAAACTTTTAAAAACGATTTGATCATTATCAGTTCCAATAAATGTTTATTACTCAATAAAAATGTTATCGATATTTTTCTGAATAGTAAAGTTCTAAAAGTTTTAAAGTATCACAAAAACAACTTAAATAATTCTAAAACAATTTTCATATTGACCTGTATCCAAAGCAGAATTTAAACAATCTAACGACAAACGCAGCACCGCATCGTCAAGGGGGGTCACATTAAGCTCGCAAAACAATGCACAATTTGCATTTCGGTACGTTAAAAGCCAATGTAAATGGCTGCTATTACCGAAATACCAACGAGCCACTTATGCCCGCCACCCCCTTTTCTGCCGGTGGGCTTTTATCTCTATCTCTTCTTCTCTCCCTATGTCGGACTCCGTGAAAATTCCACGCTTAGCATATCAAGGCGCGGCAGAATTTAACCTTTATTACTCCTTTATTAGTTCGATCTTTTACTGACAATATAAAAAATACTTTTACTAAAGTTAGATGGTATAGCACCGATTTGATATTTAATAATCTGTGAAAGTGTGAAAGATTCACAATAGAAAAGAAATTTACAACAAAAAGCAGATTTATTGTATAAGAGATTGTTATTCTTGGCTTATTAGATTACAATGCCAAATTTTTTTGGATGTTTCACCATACAAATTGCAAGTTTTTAAATAATAGTTTTTGGGAACCGGTACGGGCCATCGCATTTGTACGTCCGCAAACGAGTACGTAAAATCGAATTTTTCGGACAATATATATATAAAAAATAATGTTCGTTACTGGGCCGTAAGATATTCCCGCGTGCGTGGGAATAAAGTAAAGAGGGGAATCAGACGCCACTTTTGTTCCGCTTTTCAGGCTATAAAAAGCACATTATAGTGGAAATGGGAATAACATTATTTTTTTCTTGATGCCCTGGTGAAAAGTACGTGGTTTCGCCATTGTTTTCGATGGCGAAAGAAGGACATTTAACCATTGATTCTGAGTTGGTAACTAGGCAACTGTAGACTTTATTAGTAGATTGTTTTAGAGGTTTTCTCAACATATTCTACAACATAGTCAACAAAAACTATCACTTCTGATCACCAAGGTACACCCGATGGACATTGATTCTAGCAATACATGTCCCGTTAGTGGCACTCACACATAACCTTTTGAATGTTCATATCATTTTCGAGGTATGTTAACGATTTAAATATTATGTGTGACAGTCACTAACGGGGTATGCATTGTCAGAATCAATGCGGCCCATCGGATACACACGTGATTTATATTGCTTTAATTTGTGAAATGGATAAAAGATTGTCCGTTAATAATGTCGCACTTTTTGTGAGAACTTCTTCTTGAGTGATCATTTATTTTTTCAGATACAAATAAAGTAGTTGACTTTGTTGCTGCAAATGGAGCAAAAGTACTGCATGTTTAATAATTGTACGTGTAATAATTGTAATAATTGCACGTAAAATAAAAATATTTTACATGATCTTCAGTAAAATTCACTTATTAAAATTATGGACGTGATGTTTTCGATGCCCCCCCCCCCCCGACCAGCAGTACTTGCTGCGCTCGTGCCGCAAATGTCGGGGGCGGGCATCGAACTCAATGCTCTCGAGCCCGTCGGGTGCGTTATCATTGTCAGTGGCGAACGTACTTTCCACCGGACATCAAGAAAAATAGTATACGGTACACGAGATGAAACTTCAAGGCCCGCCACTGCGTGATATTCCGCCAACTTCACGCAGTGGCGGAACTTCAACTTTCGTCACTTGTACCGTAATGTACTATTTCAACACGTGCATGAAACGGGCCTTTTTCATGCCTAAAAGTCGGGTAGAAAATCGCTGATTCCGAGCGCGATTTGGGAATGAATAAAAAAAAGTACATTATGTGACAAGGGACTAAAGTCGCAGATTATTGCCGCTGGTGAGTTTACTGCCCGATCGAGCGTAGCTAAGCGAGGGCAGTGATAACCCAAGGGAATGATCTACTTGAGTTCCGTGTTACATTAGAGATTCAACCCACTTCCGCAGCAGTCACCATGCAATTCACAATCAACTTCAGCAACTTCTCGTTCACGGCCACCTTGGATCAGCCCCGCTTGTGAACGTCGCCTGTTGCCGGCCGTGGCCTCAGTCTACGAGAGAGTCGTGCTATTCGAATGGTGTCGCATGTCACATGGTAATTAGTTATAATCTATTCTTCATAATTTATTAATTATTGACGGCACTTATATTACATGCTGTTTTTCTTCTTTTTTTCAATCTATTGTCTCCGATAATCATAAAAAATTTCATTGCATATATTTTTCATATATATTTTTTCTTTTTTTTTTCTAGAACGGCCGGGCCTTCAACCCAGTTTCTCTCACTCTCGCTACGTAGACATCTCATACGGCACAGTCTCACACGGCATCTTATCAGTTATCATACGACAGTGTTGTATCACACTGTACAGTCTCAGACGGCATATTCGCATACGGCAGTGCTTCTCAAACGGCATCTCATCACATGGCATATCTCACTGGCTCGCTGCATCTAGCTAGCCACGAGGCAACACCTCTCTGCTACGCCAAACTCAACCGGATTTTTCAAGTAGGGAAATTACACTGGCGTTTCTGAAATGGCTTTTATACCACTCTAACCTCAAAATCACAACTTTGGTATGATTTTTCAGCGCTCGTGGTATAAAATACCGTTCGAAACGAGTGCGGAAGTAAATCATCACCTTCCGCACCAGTGTCGAAATGTACTATTCTCAACTGGCTTTCTCAACTGTGGTTTTCATCTGGCTTCTCTCATCGGCTGCTTCGCATCCGCACGTTCATCTCACCGACTTTCTCATTTTGACCATCTTAACTTACGGCTCTTCTCAACTGCACATCATCGTTGCGGGCTCACCATCACTAGACCAACTCATCAGCGTAGATTATTAATATAATCGCTACGTACGAGTAGGTAACAACTCACACATGCGGCCATTTTATATAAAAGTGCGCTGCTATAATGAACGCATAACCAAGCTGTATAGTAGGAAATACTCAGTCACGATTAGATCAATAATATCTAATCGTATCATCTCATTGGAAACTCACCCACAATCAAATCAACAATATTTGATTGTGTCCTTTTTGCTTATTATATGGCTAGCACTCTCATCAGTGACTTACAACGTAACTCAGCAAAACTCATCCACACTCACACAGAAAATTCATACATTCAAATTGTAACACTCATACACTCAACCAATTTATTGTAACAGTCATACACTCAACTATTTTATTGTAACATTTACACACATCCAATTTATTTAACTTCTGTACAAAAACTGTAATTTATTGTAATTATGTAATAGTTATTTAGTTTAATAGACTTTTTATAATATATTGTGATTAATTTACTCAAGTGTTTGCCTCCCAATTTATTTTGTAAACATCCACAGCATGTCCTCATTAATATTATAGCAGTCCCCAACAATATAAGTTGTAATTTATAAACATACAAACAGTAATATTTATTATAATGATTTATTTTATTGAGATTTTGGAACAGTCTCTTTAAATGATGGATTTTCGCAACCAGTAAAATCTTTTGTACCACTTTTTGTCCACGGTTGTTCTTCAGCAGAAGCAAAAACGCCATATATTAAAGCACCAAAGAGGTAAATTCCACTACTTATTAGAAATACTGTTCGCCATTCATCAACCGTCTATTTGGAAAATAACATTATGTTTATAAGATTTTAAAATGTATAAGTGAACTTTGATGTATTAATACCAAACCTCGTTCTGCAAAATGTATCCAGTTAGAATGGGACTGATGATTCCAGGCAAGAATGTCAAATAGCCACTAAGTCCAATCACGACACTTGTGTGTTTTCCTCCAATATCTAAGTAATTGACACTGAAAAAGTGTGATAAAAGATTGTTTAACCTGATTCTTTTAATAACTAAAAGATGATAAAAAATTGATCAAGAATCTTTAAATCTTTTGTAACCTTTTATTAATGTGAGTTTATATATAGGATCCCTAGCTCCTGCACATAAGGGTTAAAGAATCTATCTAAAGAATATTATAGTTCACTGTTCTTTGATCACGAAAGGTAAACTATTCTTACGATATGGTTTTAAACGTATGTATTTTTGATTTGCAAAAAGTCGGTTAATAGAATTGTATTGAACACCAAAAAAATATGGCAACACAATAATATCCAAATACAATAGGACAAACAAAAGTTTGATAAATAAGAGATATTTTATCGAATAAATAATATTTGAACAAAAACATTTGATAAGTAAAAATCACTACCTGGCAAATTTCCCATTAAATGTAAATCAACTATTTACGCTTGAGGCTCTAGTGTATCATTACGAAGATTTGTCAAAAATATATAAAAAAAAAGTAAATCTAAGACTAGAAATAAGTGCATTCAATTACCTAAAACAACGAAGGCTATTAGTAATGTTACGTCCTGTGACGTATCATTTAAATTCTATTACTCTTATCAGTTATTAGTTCGATATACATGCGAATTTCGATAACGTTTAATTCCAACGCATGCGGCATCACGGCGAAGTGAGCCACCGACATTACGAAAGCATACGCGCGTCGAAATTTTGTCTGCACTCAGCACTTTTTAATTTGAAATTGAACGGCTTACGTTTAAATGTTTATTTAAATTGTTTAAAAAGATGATCTCGACTCATCGTCAAAATCATCTTTAATCTAATTTAATAGTGTTATAAAATAAGCGGTAATCGTCCTCGTGGGCCAGTATCTCGCAGCCAGACCGCGAACTCCGTATGACTCCAGCCGACAAAAGGAGTAGTTAATTTGTAAGGACCAACACGAGTCCAGTTCAATAAAACCGACCAATTTATCAATATTTAAAATCGCACTGCTTAGATGCGTATTTTGCGAGAAAATTGTATCTCAAATTATTCTCTAAAGGCCAGCACGAGCCTAAACCATTTCTTTGACTAATTTAACTAGATCGATTAAATAAACAAAACATATTTTATAAAATCTCGAGTTATTCAATTGAGAACCTACACCAAGAAAAGATAAAGAACCATCATAATTAATCTATCCAATATATTAAGTATTATCTTCAACTTTCCAAGACTTAACAGTAATAAGAATAGTTATTTGGTAGCTTTAAAAACTTTTAATACCCTACCTAATGAACTAAAGAAACTTTATGGTAAAAAGAATAAGGCTAAAAATTTAAAGAGTAAATTAAAAAAATATATTTAAAACAGGGTTGTTACGAGTAGAAGCTCCTAGAGCTTAATCGCGCGAGTTGCACGTCAGCAGCTCGCAGGACATCGAACCTCAACTATAGCTGCGCGTCAGCAGCACGCGATGTAAAAACTCCCGAAACTCAAGCGTGTGAATGGAAGCGAGCTGCATGTCAGCAGATCGCAGGACGACGAACCTCGAACGACAGCTGCAAGTCAGCAGCGCATCGAACCCAAGAACGAAATGATGAAACTCGGGCGCATCAGACACAGCATCGAAAAGCTAACACGATGGCTCGATCGGCAATCAACGAAGTTAGCGATTGACTCCCACCCACGGACACTTTGATACTGGTATAAATACGGGACAGAGCACATATGAGAGGGGAGTTCAAGACCATCTGGGAACGAGAGTTCAAGACCATCCAGGAACGAGCGAGGAAGAACGAACGAGGAAGCTCTACACTCGCGACCTACGAGAGGACGATCGCAAGTCAACCGCGCCGCGACATTTAAACACGTTAGGGATACCTCTCTCTTATTAACGGGAAATAAATATCAGTACACATATAAACCGACTAGTATTTCACTGCATCGCTTCGAGCGCAAACTTGGAGCGATCCGAGAACCAGAACCATCCACATCCTCGAATACGTCGCACACGTAACATATTAATTCCCCGCCGAGTCACGCCATGCCGTTTTTTTATCGAGTCCTCCTCCATTTATTTATTCTATACGATTATTAAATCGTAACACAGGGTAAACATAGGATTAATTTTAAGAGCAGATACTGATTGTTTGTTTTAATATATAAATTCTATATTTATTAAAATTTTACTATGTAAGTTAGTTGTGTAAGTTATTATTCTAATGTATTCCTCTAGTCTATGTACAGGTAGCTATGTCTATCTCTATACAATTACGCACATGTAATTAATCTGGGTAAATAAATAAATAAACTATTATCCGTTATGCTAATTTCATGATTTATTAAAAAAAAGTTAATTAATGCAGAAATCATACTTATATTTCATTCAATTTGTACGTATATTAACTAACCAAAACAACTTCACACAGAGTAACTAAAGAAGAATTTTGTTTCCAATGATAATTTCAATCGAAATTCTGTAAGAGATAGAATGAACCTACTAAAATAAACTCTACTTTAATCTTGCTATGCACTTTAATCGTACTAAATCATTGTTAACCTATTTATCGCTAAAATGAAATCGATGACGCTATTTTAATATGTAAAAATAGGAACTTACGCAAATCCTGCACGCGTGAGTCCTTCAAATCCAATGGAAAATATAATGCAAATAACAGCCACAATTGGTGTCATTATAAATGCTGTACAAGCCATAAAAATACTTTGACAGACAAAAGCTGTACAAGTGAAACTTTTCCGGACTTGTGTTGTAGTTAAGATCTTTTTGGAACGAAGATAATCAGCTAGTTGACCAGCACTTAAAATTAGTGCAGAAGCTAAAATATACGGTAGGGAAGCATAGATTCCAGCTTTTTCTAATGGGAAACCCAATGCATCTATATGAAAAATAATGAAGATGATGAAGTTTTAATATTTGTATATTTATTTCCAAATAAACAAATTACCGCTCATAAATTTAGGTAAGTATGTGACCATTGTGTAGAATCCCCAATTCTCTGTTGTGTTCGCTATAAATATAGCCCATACAGGTACCGATGTAAGTATGGCTTTCCATGGATGTGATATTCGCTGCATTGTTAATAAAATAGAAACTTCATTAATCGGTGCAAGAATAACACGAAATTAGAAAAAATAATGAAATTTGTACTTAAAAAGTCAATAATAAAGTAATTCCTCAAATATTTTTTATATATCTTCTGAAGGAATTGATATTTTTGAATGGGATTGATTGGACTCAAGATGTTTCGCAGATAAACTATGTACTCTCCTTCACAATTATAAGATTGTATTAACAAACCTTATTATCGACGGTGTCCAAACTACTATTGATGTAATGGAGCTCAGATTGACTAATGTGCGGATCGTCGGCAGGTCGATCTTTGACAACAATGCACCAACAAATATACCATAGGATTCCTACAATACCTGGAATGTAGAAGATGCTAGGCCAATCAAACCGTTCAGCCAGAATACTACAAATAAGCATGCCCAATACAATACCGGTACTGCCGCCAGTATATATTATAGTAGTCATCTTTGAACGCTCTAATAGAGGTGCCCAGTACGACAAAATTCCATTCATCGCTATATACGCTGCGCCCTATTTTGTTAAGTGTAAAATCATTAGCCTTTACTCAAACACAATTTTAATCGAGTATATTCGTTTGTCAAATAAAATGAAATGAGTTTTAGTTTTGTTAATCTACCCACTTCTATAACACCGAATCCATTTTAAATCGGACGGCCCGACTGCCATCACATCACCGAACATTTTGGAATTCAAGTAAGCTATTCTTCTCTTAAAATGATTTGATATGTATTTCTTTTGTTTACACTAAAATTGCATCCTGTTTGCATTATTCAAAATTTTTTACAATATTCAGACTTCGAAATTTTATTTTTCAAGGTTATTTTCAAACTGATGTAATTTTACGAGTTTTTTAAGCTTTCGAGTAAAATATATGCGGTTTTACTCAGTTTAACGTCCTTTTTGACCCCCTGGAAGATATTTTTATAAAAACTACGAAATGCATAAGATTTGCAGGTTGACTAAAAAATGCACTTTTCAGAAAAATACATTTTTTTCAAAAACCGCATTTGTTTCATGATTTTTTTTGTGGTAGGGAGCATAAATAACTCAAACCATGTACGTCAGATCGTCCACTTTTTCTCATAGAAAGAGAACAAAAATATTAAGTGCAATCAAATTTGCTTGTCTTATGAGGTGGTCAATACCCTGGTGGAAATCGATTCCATTATTTACCTAATAAATATCTAGTTTCCCCAATAATCGTCAAAAATTAGACACTTTTCTTGGCCATTTCTATCTATCGATGAAACGATTTTTCCAATCATATTCGCCATTTAATAGACAGAATAATAGAATAAGTTTTTTCACAAATTTGCATTAGCTTATTTATGAGTATTTAAAAAATATAATGTTGGCCAGTTTGTTTAGTTAGGAAATGGCTAATAAGAGGCTTGCTATATAATGGCAAGGAGTGAGAGAGACAGAATCAATCGGAAAAATCATTGTTTTCGTTTGTATCCCCTGAAACAGTACTATAAACGAATTAAATACCAATAATTTGTGCTTACATTTTCGATAGCTATCTTTTTTTAATATTTGTTTAAAGATGCATGATCAAATTACAGAAACAATTTAGTTTAAACATTTTAAGGTTGTATTATCTCCATTAAATAGGAAATATGGCTGGAAAAGTCGTTTCATCACTGCCCAGAAATTAGCTATTTTTACTAGCTATTTATTATTTTCCTTGCCATTTCTGATAAACAATTATTACCAGGGTATAGTCAATATAAATTGCTTTGTTTAGATATGTAAATAATATACAAATACATACGTGGACGCGTATATACACACACAATTAAAGATCTTTTTAATTTTTAATTTTTTAATTTTATGAGAACCTTTGTCGGATATTGCTCTGTTTTTACTTCAGTGAATTACAGTTTTGATGATGATTAACAGTTTTTGCTCTAAAAGTATGTGCTTTACCTTGATAACTTTTTAACCCACATACGAGTTTTTTTAATTGTTTTATAATTTACTATATGGGTGAAAATTATCTGACGTGCATATTTGAGCTTTGAGTAAGAAAAAAAAAAGTTTTTAAATTGCGTTTTTTTGGTTTGTATTATATGTTTCTCGTAGTATCTAGAATACCTGTTTACAGTGGTTGCGCAGGATCGATTCATTAGGTGGAAATATTAAAGTTTTAAGGTTATTATATGCCAGGGGAATTACATGTGTGACAGGGAATTACATGTATCAAGGTCTAAAAGTTCCGAGTGCCCGACGATGGAGTCTGTATGGTGCGCACCCTAGGTTTTTGCCTCTAGGCATTGGAACTCACCGAATGCGTGGTCTACATGTTCAGGGTGGCCGATGACGGAGTCTAGGTGGTGCGCATCGTAGGTTTTTGGCTCTAGGTGTTGGAAATCATCGAATGCCTCGCCTAGGTGTTCGGGGTAGCCGATGACAGAGTCTAGGTGGAGCGCTCCGTAGTCTTTTGCGGCTGGGGATCCGAATGCATTTCATGCCTAGTCTAGGTGGTCGGGGTACCTGATGTCTAAGCGATGCGTTCCAATACCTAGAGGCAAAAACTACGGAGCGCACTACCTAAACTCCATCGTCTGCCACGTCAAAGACCTATACCACGCTTTCCATGCATTCCAACACTCAGAAGCAAAAAACTAAGGAGCGCACCATCTAGACGCCATCATTAGTCACCCCAAAGACTTAGCCCACGAAATCGATGTGTTCCAACACCTAGATGCTAAAAACTACGGAGCGCATCACCTAGACATCGTCATCGGCTACCCCGAACATCGGGACCACGTATTAGGTGCGTCCTGATGTCTAAACGCAAAAACTACGCAGCTCATCGTCTAGACTCCATCATCGGCCTCTCCAAAGACCTACACCACGCATTCTATGCATTCCAAGCCCTAGAGGCAGGAAACTACGGAGCGTGCCACCTAGACTCCATCATCGGCCACCCCACGTTAACCATCTAAAACGCCTTTCAATAGGCCTTTCAATGTGCCGTGTTCGTCAAGACAGAAAAGTATTTATTGATTGGAATCGATTGTTTCCTATGAATGAACTTATGCCAGAGAATATTACAGGTCAGGGGACATTACATGTATGATTTCTTTTACTTTATTACGATAAAAATCAAAATCTCCAAATCTGACTCGTATTATTTTACCTGAAATTTCCTATATGCATTGGTCTTAAAAATCTTCTTTGTCTTTGAGTTATAATCTGCCAGGGAAATTATATTTAAAAAGGTACCCGCTCTATTAACGCAGAAAAAATCCTGTATTTTTTATGTATCACCTTGAAATATTAAAATTGAAGTTTTTACGTTTAAAGTAAGTCTGAAGTTTATAATTGCACTTGGTTAAAAAAGATTTCTATGCACGCATTTCATTTTTAAGGATATTAATCATAACACAGCTGTCGTGCAAAAAAAATTTGTTACAAAGTTCAGCAGGTGCTGCACACTAAAAAAATTAATGAAAGTGCTGACCTTGAACGTAATTCAAATTGTCAATATCAAAGTAAAAAATTAAGACATACAAGGGGAGCACCAGGAATGCGGGTTCTGGATTCGGTTGAAACTGTAGAAAGGACTTCTTTATGACAAATAATGAGACACGTGTCTCAGGGTTTTTGTGAATGGGCCTTTTGTTCCGAGATTCAAGCTATTTTATGTCTAAAATGAACTATTTTTGATAAAAATGGGATATCTTTCTGTGGTTATAGCTTTTTGAATATTTCGGTTATGTAAATGGATTAAGAAGTTTCTAAAAGAAGGCAAAAAAAGCTTTAATTTAAGCTGCGTTTCATTAAAAAATGTCGATTTTTTAAAAAGTTACAGGCTATCAAAAATACAGTAAGAAAATCACTCGAAATTTCTTATTTTTTTTCAAGCATTTAACGGGTGATATTTTATAATTACTGTTATATCTATCCTCCATAATGAATTAATAATATTAAGAAACAATGGTAAGGATCAACCCAGGGTGCAAAGAAAGTATACACTAAAATTTTCATTTTCCAAGGCCACAACGTTTCGCTAGTCTAGTTCGCTAGCCTCATCAGGTGAACATTTATTTCAAATAAAATTTTTTTCGCCGTAGATATTTTTAGAGAAGATGCTCTGCGTCAAACTACAAGTCGGTGCGATGTGAATCTTGTAGTTTGACGCAGAGCATCAGCTCTAAAAATGTCTACGGCGAAAAAAATTTTATTTGAAATAAATGTTCACCTGATGAGGCTAGCGAACTAGACTAACGAAACGTTGTGGCCTTGGAAAATGAAAATTTGAGTGTATATTTTCTTTGCACCCTGGGTTGATCCTCACCATTGTTTCTTAATATTATTAAGGGTGGTATTTTAAGCTATCTTCTAACTTTATCTTTGATAGCCTATAACTTTAAAAAAAACGACATTCATAGCTTAAATTAAAGGTTTTTTACCTTCTTTCATAAGCTTTTTAGTCCATTTGTATGACCGAAATATTCAAAGAGCTATAACTAAAGAAAGAGACCCCATTTTTATCGAAAATTGTTTATTTTAGACATAAAATAGCTTGGGTCTCGGAAAAAAGGCCCATTCGCAAAAACCCCGAGATCCGTGTCTCATTATTTGTCATAACGAAGTATCTCCTACAGTTTTAGCCAAATCCAGGACTCGCATTCCTGGTGCTCCCCTTGTTAGTACGGTTTTCGAAATCAAGAACTGCGCCTGCAGCATCACGTGATAATATGTAATTATGGCCGTGTTACAGCCAGAGGACGTTACATTTCATACTTTAATCAAGTTAAACATAACAATAAAATCAACTTTGATCAAGTTTGATAATTTTATTACATAAAAGCACATATAATCTATTAATACGAATTTTTTTGTAATTTTATCTCTGATATTGAATTAAATATTTAGATATTACAAAAATATGCACGTTAAATGATTTTCACACATATCCTTTTGTGAATATACTATTTTAATTCCATTGCTATAATTTTGAACAATGTTTTACGAAATCATTAGCATTTTGTATAGCTTTTTGAAATAGCATAATGCTTTAGAAGCTTGCCTCTGCCATCCGCTCCGGTTGAAAAGATCTGATAAAAACTAATAAAAATTTGCAGATTCGGGTGCAAAACCCGCATAGGTTATTAGGTTTCTGCACCCTTTTTATCTGGTTTTATCAGACCTTTTTAACGGGGACAGCTCTCTTACCATGTCCTGCAACAGAAAATAGCAGGTGGCTGTTCGATTTGAAACGGCCGGTTCACACACAAAAGTGCCGGTTCGCATGTAGATTAAATTTTTGTTATTAGAGGCGCAAGTTTACTGTTTCTTTATTTATAAAATTATTTTATAAAAAAAATTATCACATGAAATTGGAGTTAACGCTTCAATCAGCTGTTTCATTATATTGTTTTTATAGCATATTTTAATAATTTGAATCAACTTTAAGAAAAGTAGAGTAAACTAAAAAATACAAACCTCAAAGATTCCCTCGATCGCTCTCACAGTGATTAGCGCATAAACGTTCCATTTAGCTACGAATGGAGTAATTATGGATAATAATGATGTCACAGCAATGCCAAGACCAAAAATTCGTGCACCACCAATACGCGCCGCTATCCAACCTCCAGGTAGCGATGTTGTAATATAACCATAATAAAAGGAGCTATGAACTAGCCCTTGCAACTTGGAATCCCATTCAAATTCTCGACCCTATATATAAAAAGAAATTTTTTATTAATAGGAACATATTATTTGCATAAAACACATAAGTAAACAGCAGTTAAAGGAGTTTTTTCGACGAAGTTGTTTTTATAATCATTTTATTCAATAATTATTTCATTTAGGATATCGAAATTTTGTTTTTGCTTTCTCAAAGATAAAGCTTAGTGACAGTGAAATTTTTGGAGTCCAAGATTTCGGTGATTTTCGATGTTTCTGACGTCAGGGAGTAAACACAATACTTTACTTACGCGTGGTATGCGAAAAAATAAATAACTGTACACTCAACGTGCATGTCTAATATAACCACTTTTCTTGTTAATATTTTTGTAAACAAGTGACAATGATTCGGAAAATTTTAAAATAAATTGGCCATATATCTTTTACCATTTTTAGCGACCTTTATATTTAATTAAGCTTTTCAATTATTTAAATTTTTTAATAGGGAAAATTATACAACTATTGGAATAAGAGCAGCAAAGTAGCAAATGGGAACTATATTTTTGAATGCAGTACACCTACTAGATGAGAAACATCTGCAATACGAAATAAATGTACTGACAATGACTGATGCCGTCTTATTCGCGGCTCAAGGGCAAATTGGCCTTGGGTTCAACAATTCAACGCAGGCCTCAAAAACTATTAGGATGACAGTGAAAACCATATAGAGCAATCTTTCTGATTTAAATTGCGAATGGAGTGGCTACCTATCTCAAAAGATTGAAGAGCTGTCCATTCTGCTTCGCGACCTTCAGCTTTAATATATTCCATATCTTTCACAGTTTTGAGTGAGTATGATTTGTACATAGCGCCTCTTCCGATCATAGGCAGACGAAAGATATACTACTACCGGTGGATATGTATAGAACGAAGAATCAGTTTCGATAATGAAAAAGTCAGCAGCATACGCGGATGACTGATAATTCGCTGTTGATATGCTGATAGGGAAACTCATCAGTCCAGAGGTTAGAGCTATGCGCCAATACGTATCAAGAACGAGGTCGGAAAAAGGAAACGAGAGGCCACAACAACGAGCAATTGACGATCAACCACTTATCCTTCTAGAAGTTTTACCTCAACCGCTGATCAATCAGTGTTACGGGTGGATTCTCTCTGGTGCAATACATACCGAATATCGAAACATCCAGATGTATTGCAGTAAATAACGTATGGGCCATATCTACGAAATATCGACACGCGTAGCATCGTCACGATGCATCAGGCAATGATACACCTATCTACACTCTCACTCAGGATCCACCGGGAAGAGTCAGAAGCATCGAAGAATAATATAAATACGAAAACTTCCGGCTGAATGGGGCAGTACTAGCGAACCAAAGAGTACAACAGGAGAGTACAATAGGCGGACATAGGAGAAGACACGCACAAAAGAACAGACGACAACTCCATTTGGGGTTTATCGACAACCAGGATAAGTAAATTGTGTACTTTACTGCGTCGCTTATAATTGACATACTCTATCTCCCTCGCGCTCTCTCTCTCTCCTCTCTTTCTCCCCCCCCCCTCTCTCTCTCTCTCTCTCTCTATCACTATCTCTCTTAATCTCTTTCTCTTTAATAAGCAAAGCGATCAGTACTTACATAAGTTTGGCCGTTTTCATCTATTAAAGTGCGATTTGATGTCATTTTTACAACAGCAATGCTTAAATTCACTCGCAGAACATATGCTATAAGAAGTCCTAAAAATGAGAATGCAGTTACGATGTATCTTCTTTTTTTCCAAAATTTCCATGTTGGTAGTTCCTGGTTTTCATTCAAATTCATTTGTATAGAGCTGATATAGGAAATGCGTGGGTTGGTACAATAGCACGCTTAAATTTATAATAAATATTTGAAGTTCTTAGTTAATTATTAGATTGAATAACCTCATTAAATATACTTATTTAATAATCAAAAGAAACTGCAGCTCTCTCGACTGATAACTAAAATAATAAATAAGGATATTTAAAATTTTTATTTAAATATTGATTAAGGGGACAAGCCATGATTAGGGGGTCAAAAAATTGACTTTTTTTTATTTACTATTTTGATAGCAAATTTTTCGCTAAATAAGATGCTTCCCACCGCATTTCGAAATTCGATTTCGTTTAAAAAATACAGCTAAAACCGTGAAGTTACTTTTTTTTGCATATTTAGTGATTTCACTCAAAATATCACTTTTAGACATTATACTATTGTTAATCTTATTAATCTTATATTATTTTATGTTTTACAGCATACAATACGTAAATGCATAACGTAAATATACATTGACATTGTAGACGAACTTAATTCGAGTTATAAATCTCGTGTATCTTACTCTACTTATAGAAAGGTATGTACGTAAAATACTCATAGGTGGTTGAAAATCTCCCAGCTGTTTCAATGTTGTTTCAGCGCCATGATCGTTGGGATTTAAACTGAAGTATTTTTAATGTAGTTGAATCTACATTTTTCAATGCAATTTATTTAGTAAATGTATATTTTTTTTTCCTATTATAAACATTTACATGCTCTTAGAGCAAAGAATAATATTGAAAATTTGGCTTATAGGTTAGCTACATACCTAAATTAAAACTTGCCATTTTTGAAAGTGTTTTTTTCTCAGTGAGTGACTTTTGTGTATTCAACCCGTTAACGCCCACGGAAACACTTTTTTCACCACTTCTTTAGAGCTCTCTAGATGGGATAAATTTGGGCCTCAAAAATTTTTGAACACATGAAATTCATAGATTTTTCATCGATCTTTTCAATGGTGACATCCAAAATTAGAAAAAAAATGTTATTACTCAAAAATGAAGTTTAAGTGTAAAAAACACCGAATTTTTTTTTTTGGATTTTTTGATAATTACAAAAAGTGCTTAGAATTCATAGAATTTTGGAGGTCACCATTGGAAAAATCGATGAAAAATCTATGAATTTCGTGTGTTCAAAAATTTTTGAGGCCCAAATTTATCTAATCTAGAGAGCTCTGAAAAAGTAGTGAAAAAAGTGTCCCCGTGGGCATACTGAATTTTGATACGTAAGAGTAGTGATTTATGAAAAATCATGAATACAGAACAGAGAGGTTGAACATCAGGACCATCTACAAGGAAGAGATCTAAAAAAATGCTCCACCAGTGAAGAGAAAAAGAAGTATATATATAAAGTAAAATTTCTGATATATCTGCAAGCGAAACAACAACAAAGAACAGAAAAATAGATTAAACTGAAAGTTATAGTTTTATTAAATATATATGTCATGAAAAGATAATACTGTCAGAAGCTATTTACGTACTGGGTGTTGTATGCGGATATTGTCATTATATAAGAATGTGAACACATCAAGTACGCAAGGTGTAGAATAGTTCTGCAGCGCTTGTGTAAAATATGTAAGTATTAAAAAATCTGTTTTTGAAATGGGAAGTACAAAATTAACTTTGATTTCACACAACTAATTATTATTTGCAATTTTTTCTGAAACCAAGATTAAATAGCTTTGAAGTTCTACATTTCAGCATTATCAAATAAAAATATTAGCCTACTACCCGCTAAGGGCTATAGTAATGTATTATTCTAAATAATGTGAAGATATTGTTAAGCCGATGAAATTTTTTTCTTTTACAGATAATTATTTGATGGACATAAAATGATTAGTGTGCGTGCCAAAATGACTTTTATATGGATATTCAATTTTTCATTTTTCATCTAAGTACATTATACAGAATGGTGAAAACAATTTTTGTAAGTAGTTTTCAAAGGCATACCAAGTTATAAGAAACTCGTGTTTTAAACTTGCTTTCTGAAAAACTTGTTTTTTTGTGTTTACAGGGTCTTTGCCGCAGGTTTATTTTTCAACAAGTGAACGGAATGATTTGAAATTTTAGGTGAGTATTCTTTTTTATATTGTTCACAGCTTTTGTTTGCTACTTTTCCAAAAAAAGCTTTAGAAAAAAAGAAAAAAAAAGAAAATTACAGAACTTTTGATAAAATATACAAAAAAATGAGATTTTTCATGAAAAGTAAATATTAATAATGAGTTTTAAGGAACAGTAGCAAACAAAACCTGTAACTGATATAAAAAAAATATCAAGCCATGAATTTCAAGTCATTTCATTCATTCAGTCGTTGAAAAGTAAACCTGCGGCAATCAATAAATCAGGGTTCAACCATTAATAAAATATACGCAAGAGCCAGATGTATATTATCAATTAACTACAGGCAGAGATTGTAGGTAATAATACTACTTTTTAGTAGAAAGAAATTTAAACTTAAAGATTATACCTGGAATTTATTATTGATCAAAATATTTATTGTTATTTTTTTCAGATTTAACCATGGCTTGTTCCCTTAATGCAGTTAGATACTTACCGATTTCAACGAATCGTCACCCAAAGTCATTTATTTAACGATAGCATACACGCTTCTACATCTATAGATTTAATGATCATAAAGCGAAATTTAAGATTTTATAAATTTAGCCAAAATATTTTATGTACAAAAAATATCTACTTCGCTCTTCATTTAAAGGATTCTTCTTAGTGAATGTTATCTGAGTTGTCAGTACTTGAATTTTTATCTTATGTGTACAATTTTATCAAATGCTTATCTTTTATACATTAAATAGATGAGTCATAAACATTAGAATCAATGTAATTATACTAATATAATAAGAACAAAGCTTTATGTTTATACGAGTTATTTTATTGTTAGAATTAAGTTTGTTTTCTTACTTTAAATAATGTGAATGAAAAATTTTTCTTTGTTTCCAAACCGCATTAAGAAAAGCAAAATCCGTATTTCTTATCATAAGACTATAAAATGTACGGAAAGATTTTAAGTTCCAGGTATATTATCTCAAAAAAGTAAGGCATGTACTATTCTTCGACTATTAGGTGGCATCAGCGATGGGTATCGTACTGTGATGTTCGGAATTAAGGAAAAGGCAAATAATAATTGTGATATAAATGTTTATTTATAAAATAGTTTTATTTACCATTAGATCTGATAAACAATAGATCCTTGATTTTGTGTATAATCTCGCTGTATAATCGCTTGTTTGAATTGTTCTTCTTATGTGTATATAATGTGATTGGCACTTATAGTTGCTTATTAATAAAATTATGTCCTCATATGTCGTCTGGGGTAGATGGAGCTCGCGATCGGTTTATTCGCCATGCTGTAACTGAATTGTGCCGGTGATTTCCGCTTATTTTATAACACTATTAAATTAGGTTAAAGATAATCTTGACGATGAGTCGAGATAATCTTTTTAACGTAAGTAAAGTATAAACAAAATTACGACGCGCGTATGCTTTCGCGAAGTTTGTGACTCGTTACATTACGTGGTTACGTTGTCGAAATGCTGCGTCGTTTAAATTCGCAATCACATAATTTTGTGGGTCAGGAAATTACTGATGGGAATATGAATATTTAATTTTAAGAATACGTCACGGACGTAACAGTACCAAGCAAGGGCACTGGCGGTCCTAATAAAATTATGATGCTAATTTTCTGCAAATTTTACTTACGAATATGCAAAATCACTTAACAATGATAAGTGGAATAAAAACATAAATGTTAAAGTTAATTAAATAACAGTTTCATCTATTTTTTCGCTCTCTGAGTGAAGACACCTACTTTTAATACGCTCTTGGCGTGACCGGCCGCGATATCTACACATGCATGCCGGAGTATGTAAACAAGCAAGATTCCACGCGTATGCGCAGTAAGCGCCTTTGAGCACGAGGCCATCGAAGTCAACTAACTTTCAGCGTAATTTTCACGATTTCTTTATCGGCTACGCTAATTTTTCGCAGGCTTATGTGAATCTGCGTGAAATAAGCTATAACCTCATAGTTTTGTTTTCAAAAATTACTATTTTATAACTGTGTAAGACATGGTGGATAGATTACGGGGAACGGTGGTCTCATAAGACCTATGTAAAAATGACACTTTTTTAACAATTTTTTTGTCGATAATAAGCTCGGCGACCACAATATTTCTTTTTCGTAAAAGTTAGTGGATTACTTCTAGAATATAGTGATGTGAGCTAGCGGTAGCGGTGAGCATGCGAGGGGAAATGGATGAATTGTTAGGTTATTAATAACTTATTTGAATATAGGATTGTAATATAATTAAGGTATTTGAAACGTCAAGCACGAGTAAAAAAAAATAGAGAAAAAAATAAAACGCAATAATAAATTAAAAGAAATGTTAAATATAAAAGAAATAATAAAAAAGCGAAATATAGCTAAACGCGTCTTCTCTTGTCCGAGCGAGAACCTCACACAAGGTAGAAGCTCAGAAAAGTCCTTTTCCTTGTGGCTATTAAGCTGCCCCTTTATGCACGTAGCGAAAATGCATCCGCACTAAGCGAGGGACGGGAGGCTTTTTATGCTATTGAGCGAGTTCGGTGCCCTCAGCGAAAGCCAGGCTAGGTGAAATCCTCTCGGTGGAGAAATCTGGTGCGACTCCAATGAGTCTAGGAGGAGATCCGTCTTCTTCGCATCGCAGCGAGCGAGTGCGCTCCGAAATTTCGGAGCGTAACAAAATACCTCTGCTTGAGAGAGGGGCGAGCTTTCGCACTCGCTGATTGGCCGCCGCAAGGGCGGTTGCTAAAGTTAGCAGGCAGTGATGTGAGCTGGTCAATTGACCGTCATAACCCTAACCTGACAAAAAAAATTTTGACTGACAATTGACCCTGACCGGTCACACTTCTGCGTGACTGTGTGACAGTCAAACCTATATTTATATAGAGTATAGAGTATAGACGAAGGAGGAAAAGTATGGTTTTGTAATTTTGTACGAAAAGACTGCTCTGTAAAACATACAATGACTGGTCAAAAATCTCACGGTCATTTTTACATTCAGGGATTGTAAATTCCGACTGTCAATGACAGTCATATTTTTGTCAAAATGACCGCCAGTCAGAAAATTTTGTCTGACCGGTCAATCCACATTACTGTTAGCAGGTGAGGCTGCTGCTCATATTGCGAGACTGCTTGCTCCCCTCTCCACAAATCCGAGGGTACGGCCCGTCGAGCAAGCAGCGACGCCGAGCTTCTCCGAAGCTCTCGAGGTACGTCGATGCTACATAGACTTTACATAGAAAAAAGTCGGGTTCGACTACCTATTTCTCGGATTTTAATAATTCTAGAGAACAAATATTCAGTCGCAATTGTTGCGGACATCAATAGTCTAATTTTTGTACGCATTGTTACTATTTTAGAAAAGTCGCTGAAATCACCTTAAAAATTATTCTGCTTGTCATATTTTCATAGTATTATGAATTTTAATATTAACAAAAAAGAATATTTTACACCTTATCAATTGGAAAGAAACGAGCTGTATAATATTCACAAGGTCTGAATAGGAAATTTTGCTTCATACATTCATTAACCTGGCAGCTGAAACACAAATTTCTCTCGAAACTGCTCTAAACTGTAGTGACTTCTCATCAGTGTCGTTGGAGGGCTTGAAGGATGAAACCTTAGGCTACGTTAATATCCAGATGACAATAAGTCATGTACGAAAGGAACACAGCGAGTTAAATTATATATATTGTATCTCAAGAAGCCTGTGCAATTTTAATACACATCTAACGTCTTTTTAGCATTTTAGCCTTCGAGCATATACTTATGAAGTAAGCATCTCATGCGGGAATCGTATCTCCGGTGTGCGAGAGAGAGAAACAGCTTTATGACATGCTATCTCTCTCGCACAACACTCCTTCGAGAGAGATAGCATCTCATAAAACTGGTTCTCTCTCTCTCGCACACCGGAGACACGATTCCGCATGAGATGCTTACTCCATAAGTATATGCTCGAAGATTTTAGCTTTTTCATGGTGATTCCTGAAATTTTAAGCAGTTTTACATACTATTCCTCCAACCATCGTTTTTACTAATATAAAGTTATTTTTAATGTTTAACACTCTGTAACATATTATAATCCTGATAAAGCGAGTAATCCAAAAAGTTGGCTAAATAATAGTATATTACGCACCATGGGAGGAAAAAACTTGGACCCGAGCCGAAGGCGAGGGTGGCAAACACGAGCTGGGGGCTGGCCAATTTTACTCCCGTGGTGCGTATACTATTTTTCCTCACATCGAGGCCGAAAATGCCATATTTCCGTTTCGGAGCCGGGCGGGAATGAGGCACTTTCGGCCCGGTGTGAGGAAAAATATTTTTAGAATTCTACAATTGGGTTGTGTAACATCCGCCCCTTCCTATCGACAATACAAATTGCTTATTCTACACATCAAATTTTACAACATAATCTTATTGTAAAGACCCCGTGCATTAGAGAGAGTAAATCCCACTCTCTAAGGGTAATAAACACATTGTTTCTTTAATTTGTTGCGCTCTTTAAAGCGGTCTTATACACAGTAGCTTCAAAGGCGACTATTTAGACAAATATAGTAAAAAAATGAATTTCAAAGCATAAGTAAGAGGTAGTCTTAATGTTGCAATTTTTTCAGTTACAATGTTATAGTTGTTACTCTTATACGATACTATATTTCATGTGGCTCAGCAGGACAAAAACTGCAATTTTTTGGTTCTTTTAATTCAGTGTTCTCTCTGTTCGTTGACATAAAAAGGTGTCGAAGTGTCTTTTTTCTGAAGTCATTAGCTTTTCAACAACTAATCTTGGTTCGAGAACTCTCAATTGATGGCTTTATTCAGGATTGGTGTAAGAAGAAATTCTTGACATTACTTACTAATAAAACATATTGAATTTTAAGTACTTTAAATTATCTTATTATTTTATTATTTAGTAGTACTAGTAGTATTCGTTTAGTATTATATGAAATTATGCACAATCTAACTAAGGCTCATCTCATTCATATTTTTTTTATTGAAAAGTTCTTTAAATATTCACATAATGAATGATCCACCTTTTCAAACGAACTATTAGATTGTAGAGATAAAGATGTAGTTTCAATTTTATTGAATTTAAATTCCCGTGCTATTTTTGTTGTTATTTTATTTGTGATATTTGTCCCACTACATCTCATTGAAAAATATTAAGTTCGCAATATTTATCCATCTATTTACATATTTTGATAAAACTGATTATAAAAAGTCACAATACACACATATAAATAATGATACGTTGCACTCATTGGGACTGATCTGATACAATAAAAAAATTCTTTTTGAGTTCAATTTATTATTAATGGAACAATTAATTAAATGTTTACAATTATTTATTCGTTTATTCTGAAATCTAACTTACATTGTTACTACTTAATACTGTTTTATTTTAATTGTATTAAGTATTATTATTTAGTGGAAAATAGTGAGGGAAAACATCCACTCTCGTGTAAGTAAAAGAATGAGAAGTCTGTCTATACTGCTACGCACAATGGCCCAGTTTTGGGTATTAAAGTCGCAGTTCGACGAAGACACAAATTATGCGGTGACAATTTTTAATGGGTCTCTTTGAATGATGGATTATTATCGCAACCAGTCAAATCTTTTGTACCACTATTCGTCCACGGTTGTTCTTCAGCAGAAGCAAAAACGCCATATATTACAGCGCCAAAAAGATAAATCGCGCTACAGATGAAAAATACTATTCGCCATTCATCAACCGTCTATTCGTAAAATAACATTATGTTTATACAATTTCAAAATTTATAGGTGAACTTTAATGTGGTAATAACAAACCTCGTTCTGCACAATGTATCCAGTTACAATGGGGCTGACAATTCCAGGCATAACTATCAAATAGCCACCAATTCCAAACATGATACTAGTATGTTTTCCTCCAATATCTAAGTAATTGACACTGAAAAGTAATACTCCTAATGAATTTATAATACGCAATTGTTTGATCTGCTTCTTTTAATTACACTGAGTAAAAAGGCGTTTGTACTGTGAACTATATTGCATAGTAAAACTGAATATTATTGCCTTCACTATGTTTTTTTGTAAAATCAACTATAATGTGTTAATAATAAATATATTAATATAATTCAAACGACTAAATAGTTATAGTAACTCAATTATTGCACATTTAACTAAATGTTCAGTAAAGTTTACTTTATTGATTTAGTATAATATAATATTTCCATTCGAAATCCTTTGATATTTTAAATTTTACTATATAATACGAGTATAATACCCAATAACATATTTCTAGCTATCTTTATCAATTTTGTTGTTTTTGTTGTATCAATATAAAATATATATGTAGCCAAATACCACTATATTTTATAGTACTTTTATGTGAAAATATACTATATTTTTTTCTCAGTGTAATAAAAGCTGATAAAAAATAAAAGTTAAGAATCTTTGAATCTTTTGTAAACTTTATTTAATGTGGATCATTTATGCTTGTTATTCCTCTGACACACAAGGGCGAGTATACTTGTCCAAGATACATAGGATTTCAAACTTCTACAATTGAGGGGTAAAAATCTATCTAAAGTATATAAGTCACAAATAACAGCGAGCGTAAAGTTATTGAAGGTACCTACAAGATGCGCTAAATTTCCGAGAAATAAAGGGCCGAGAACGAGTGGACTCGGTCTCTATCCACTTGGGTTCTCCAAAGACGAAGTTACAACTAGACTCAAAGAATGTATTAAATGTTCGCACAAGATATCGTCTAAGAATATTAGTCAACGATTAATCGAATCAAGGAGTAGCGAACACTTCATTAATATCCTGAGGAGCGACGAGGGCCCAAGTGGGAAAGCAAAGTTCACGTGCTTGCTTCGTATAAATTAATTTTTAGACTTTTATGACTTAATATGGGAAAAACGTTGCGTTCGATAGGTTTTCAAGGGCAATGTGATATTTGAAAAAATATACTGCATTATTGAGTATAACTTATTAATTAATTTCTTATGTATTAATTTTACTCGTGTCTGAGAAATAATAGAATAAAAATCAGTATTTGCGTGGAAATAATGTTTGAATCATTTTGATGACGTCTTGTGTTCATTTGTTAATAATTTAAAATCATTATTTTATTAAAATTATATTGTATAATTTTACAAAGGTAAACGATACTGACGATACGGTTTCAAAAGTATGTGTTTTTCATTTAAGAAAAGTCGGTTGATACAATTGCATAGAACACCGAATATTCAAATTACTCACAAGAAGAGTGCATTACCTTTGGGAAGCGGACCTTAACTGGGCTTTGAGAATAGATTTTTGGTGACTAAAAATGAATCCTAGTACCAGTAATTAGTTCTCATAGGCCCTTTTTCTCAAGATATAGGTTACCTTATTTTAAAAATACGTTATTTTCTTAAAAAATGATGTCTCTTCTATTGACTATCACATTGCAAGTATTTATGATACGAAAACGAGCGAAAAATATTATTAAAGTAGACAAAAAAAGCTAAAATTTAAGCTCTGCTTTGTTGAAAAATTATTGATTTTTCAGGAAATTATAAGCAATCAAAGATAGCGTAAGAAAATGGTTTATTTGTCTTCATTTTCAGCGATTCAATGGATCGTATTTTTAACCATTTTCTTTATTAACTTCTGAATTACGGACTGAGTTTTAATTAGGCCAATCGATGTTTCTTTAATAAGTGAAAACAGGAACTTACGAAAATCCCGCAACCGTTAGTCCTTCAATGCCAATTGAAAATATAATACAAATAACAGCCACGATTGGTGTCATCATAAATGCCGTACAAGCCATAAAAATACTTTGACATACAAAAGTTGTACAAGTGAAGCCTTTCCGCACTTATGTTGTAGTTAAAATGTTTTTCGAACGAAGATAATCAGCCAGTTGACCAGCAGTTAGCATTAGTGCAGAAGATAAAATGTATGGTACTCCAGCATAAATTCCAGCTTCTTCTAATGAGAAGCCTAGCGCATCTATATGAACAATAATAAAGGTAGTGAGTATTAATATTTGTATATTTATCTGGAAATGGTCAAATTACCGCTCATAATTTTTGGTAGGTATATGACCATTGTATAAAATCCCCAATTATCTGCTGTGTTCGCTAGAAATATAGCCCACACAGGTGCCGATGTAAGTATGGCTTTCCATGGATGTGATATTTGTTGCTTGATTCATAAAACAAAAACTTCATTAATCGGTGTAAAACCAACACGAAAACAGAAAAATTAAACAAAATTGTACTAAGGGTTACCAATAAAGTAATTTCTCATATTTTTGAAGGTTTTTATATCTTCTGAAGAAAGTCATATTTTTTAATGGATAATATTTGATTTTGGTCCTTGGTATTTATAGATTAGTTACAAGATTGCATTAACAAACCTTATCGACGGTGCCCAAACTGCTATTGATGTAATCCAGTTCAGATTGACTAATATGCGGATCGTCGTCAGGTCGATCTTTGACAAGAATGCACTAATAGATATACCATAGGATGCCTACGACTCCCGGAATGTAGAAAACGCTAGGCCAACCAAACCGTTCGACCATTATGCTACTAATTAGCATGCCTAGTACGATGCCGATATTACTACCGGTGTATACTATAGCAGTCATCTTCGAACGCTCTAATGGAGGTGCCCAGTACGAAAAAATTGCATTCATCGCTGGATACGTTACGCCCTATTTTGTAAAGTTTGTGAAATCATTAGGTTTACGTCAAGTATTTTAACCAGTCAAGTCGTAAGATGAGATAGTGAAAATACATTTTCTATACTATTTTTTTGTGCTTTTTTCGAATCTGAAGCTTTTTTCTTTCTATACCTTACGATTCTTCCAATATGAGAACTTTTTCTGAAATAAAATGGAGATTTTTTAATTGCATTTTGATTCATTCTGATTTAGATAAGGTTAACGCACTTGCATGTACATGGAAAACTAGAGCGAGAGAAATTTTTAGTTGTACTGGTCGATTGGTATTTTTTAAAAATTAAATATGGTTGACGTTCGGTGTCGAGTTAACCACGAACTTTTTATTTTTTCCACTTTCTCCCCAACTGCTGCAAAGGACTACGCACACAGTGGATGAAAATCGCCAACCGGTCGAATCGTCTAAAAATGAAATATGTTGTAGTTCTAGAGTTCCCGAGCCAAAACTTTTACGGGCTCAAGACCCGAAAATGGCTAGCTATCGAGTAAAACAACGTTTTTTATTTTTAGACGATTTGACCGGTTGCCGATTTCCATTTCGTGTGCGTGGACCTTTGAATATGATATTTTCCTTATATGTGGATGACAATCATTTTGTTTTGGGCGAAATTTAAAATAATTACATTGTGTTACGAGTAGGAGCTCACAGAGCTCAGGAATGCAGCTTCGAGTCAACAGCGCGCAAGACGTTGATCGCCGAAACAGGCATCAAGCGATGAGGAAAGACTTCAGGAATTGCGGCAGCACGGCGAGACTCGAACCAGAATCAGCAGTTCACGAGGCATTGAACCTCTCAATAATTGGGCCATCCCGACGAAGAACTGAGGTGGACACTAGATTGCTAAACGAAGAGCAATCAGTAACCGCATGTCCATCCCCACAGGACGCACAATCAGAGTACCAGAAACGAAAGAGGACGAGAGGGTACGAAATGCCAGGAGAAGAAGAGAGTACCACGGACGAGACCAAGAAGAACGCAACTACCCCGCGAGGAAGACACCAACGAGCCAGCCGCGTCGCCAAGCAGGAATAATCTCTCTTTCTCATTAATTGTAAGTATCTAATAAATCTAATATTCAAATATCTACATACTTTGTATTTCATTGCACTGTTCTATTACTGGAACAGCGTGAAAAACTGAAACCCTTCTCCTGTTATAAGAAGTAACCTTCCAAACGTAACAATTGAGAGATTTCAAACTGGTACATAACCTTGTACCTTAACATTTGGTTCAAAAGCATTGTTTTTGTATTTTTGTCGTATTTTTCTTAGAGAGATCGTTACGAATTTAATTTATTCATAGAGTTCTAGTGAATTCTTATTTGATATTCGATAATTAAATTGTTTTGTTTCTCGCAAAGCAAAAATGCCGGGTGTCCGACATATTGAATTTCTATAAAATACAGATGGAACTTCAAAGTACAACTATAAATTCCACTCGATCTAGATTTTTAAGTACATGCAAATCCGTTCATCTTATCTAAATCACAATTAATCAAAATGAGATTTGAAAATTTCCAGAAAAAAATAAGCTTCAGATTCGAAAAGAGCACGAAAAAATAGCTTAAAATAGTGTATTACGCACTTAGGTAGGAAAAAATTTACACGAGCTATGGGCTGGCCAATTTTTCTCCCATGGTGCGTATACTATTTTTCGTCATACCCGGGCCGAAAATACCGCATTCCCGTTTTTGCGCCGAGAGGGAATGTGGTACTTTTGGCCAGGGTATGGCGAAAAATGTATTTTTACTAAGATCTCTCCGCGGATTCGATTTTTAACGATGCGCTGAAGAAAAAATAAATGCGATCTTAGGACTTAGTTAAGGGGATGCGAGTGCCACCCGTTACCGACGATTGCAGGGACCTGTTTTTTTCATTTGGTTTTGAATTTTAAGAAAATATCGCTCTGGTACGTTGTAATTAATTACTGAATCTACAACGTGTCAAAGAGATTTTTCCTCAAAATTCAAAATTGAACGAGAAAAACGGGTCCCTGCAATCGTCGGTAACAGGGGAGCCTCGCATCGCCTTACCTGAAATGAAATTTTGAAAAACAATGTTAATCGAATCTATTCGTTTCTGAATCAAAGTGAGTGATCTGATCATTTAATCTACTTAACTTTAGTGAATGGCTGAGGTATAATTTTTGCTACTCCGCCAAAGTGTGGTCCGCATAAGTAACAGTAAATTATTATTAGAGGCGCACGTGTATTGTTTCTTTACTCATACAATTATTTGATGAAATTTATCAAATCAAATTGGATTTAACGCTTTTATCAGCTGTGTGAATTATATTTTTTCTCCATCATATATTAATAATTTGAATGAGCTTTAAGTAAAAGTAACAAACTAAACTAAAAAGTACAAACCTCAAAGATTCCTTCTATCGCTCGCACAGCGATCAGTGCGTAAACATTCCATTTGACTACGAATGGAGAAATTATGGTCAATAATGATGTGGCAGCAATGCCAAGACCAAAAATTCGTGAACTACCAATACGCGCCGCTATCCAACCTCCAGGTAGTGGTGTTGTAATATAACCATAAAAAAAGGAGCTTAGAACTAGTGCTTGCAATTTGGAATCCCATTGAAATTCTCTACTCTGCATATAAAAATAAATCTTTTAATAATGGGAAAATATTATTTGTGTGAAACACATATCTAAATAATAATTAAGGGAGTTTTTCGACCAAGTTCTTTTTATAATGATTTAATTCAGTTATTATTTTATTTATGATATTGAAAAACTGTTTTTTAAATAAATACTAATTTTATAGCTAAGAGGTACAGCACTATTGGAAGATATACAAATAAGTCTATAGTTGTAACTAGGATATGAAGAAGGTTGTAGAATTCCTGCGAGAACACGAGCTACTGAGCACGACCCCCATTATCGTGCTACCGTCTCAGGTTGGTATTTGTATTCGATCTCTTCGAATGTACGCTCCTAAACTAATGCAAACAGAATACTGCGCTATTCGGAGTGAGCAGCTGGAAATTCAACAGCATTAGCGTGTGCCAAGTGTAGGGGTACGTGATTTCCAGGAAAAGCCCTTTCCTACAGCCCCATCTCTGGCACTATTCGTAAAGCGGACTGCAATTTTTCACATTTTTTAGCCACTTCTATACTTGACAGCTTTCTCAGAAAGTAGGGCCGAGAAAATGGATGTGCGGCCGAATCAGGTATGATCGAATTCGCTATGTAGTTAGCTAAATCAGACATAAATTGTTCAATAGGGAAAAGTATACAACAAGTATTGGAATAAGAGCAGTAACGTAGGCGAATGGAAACTATATTTTTAAATGCAGTGCAACTACTTGATAAGAAACTACCGCAATATAAGATAAATGTGCAGACACTGACTTGTTTGCGGTTCAAGGGTCGATTGACCTTGGGTTCATCAATCCAACGCAGGTTCTGGAAATCATCATAATGATAGCAAAAACAATATCAGGAGCAATCTTTCTGAATTAAATTGCTAATGGAATTGTTATCTATCTCAGAAGATTGAACATTCTTCGTGTCCATTCGGCTTCACAGCTCTCAGCTCTTGTGTAACATTACCATACTTTTTACAGACTTCAGTGAATATGACTTGTAGAAGGTGACTTCTTGGACAGATGAAAGATACTGTTACAGGAGATACATCGAATGCATAGTTTATTGTATAACAATGAATAAGGTAGCAGCATACACAAATGGCTGACAATTTGCTGCCGATATGCTGAAAGAGAAATTCATCGGGCCAGAGATCCAAGCGAGTAGAAAAACTTCAAGCAACCTAAGCGACGGCTTTAGGTAGTGCAGTATTCAATAAGGGGCATCAAAGCTGTGCGTAAATAAGTATGATGAACGGGACTTGTAAAGGAGAGCAGACCTAGCAGTAGACGAGGCGCGGATGATTCCGCTGTTACGCCTGTGACGTATCTCTAAAATTAAATTAACATGCGGATTTCCCATCAGTAATTTTCTGACACACAAACGACATGTATGCGAATTTTGACAACGTTGCATTTTCAATGCCAGCGGGATCACACCGAAGCGAGCCCCAATTACGAAAACATACGCGCGTTTAACTCTTGTATATACTCAGCACTAGCATTTTTTTAAGTTCAAATTGAAAGGCTTACGTTTAAAAAAATGATCTCGATTCATCGTCAAGATCATCTTTAACCTAAATTAACTGTGTAATAAATACGACGATATACGCCACACACATCGGCAATCGTGCAAAGAGACGCGAGCTCCGTACCGCTCCAGTCGACAAAAGGAGTAGCGAATATTTTGTACAGGCCAATATGAGCCTATAAAATCAGTAAATTATCGGCACCAATTACCCGCGTATATATCACTCAGTTAATGAATAATTTAGAAAATACATTACTAATCGAATTATTTATATTTGTAAATCTCATAGTGTTCAATAAATAGTGCAGCAACTAATCATCAGCTTAATTATTTACGAGAGATCACCCCAAGGGAAAGGGTAATACTTAATTCAACCATTAAATATAAATTAAAATATAAGAGTAAATTCTTCGGTGTTCAGGATATCACACCGTAATGGCTGCACCGCACGAAACGCTAACGATTGGACTCAAGGTATGAATAAATAACTCCCATTCAAGACCAACACTGAACAAAATTTTAGGCTGTAGAAACCATAGTTTCGATTTGCTGTACTAACACTATTTATAGTGTTCATTTACCCTTACAGACGGCTGAAGCAGCTATTCATTTGTATAATGTAACGGCACTATTGGTCAGATGCGGGAAATATTCTTGTACAGCTCTGACAGCGGTATGATTTAGTTTTGCCGCCGATATTTGTTTGTTGACAACGCTACAACGCGAAGCCGATGTTCATGTTATAACCTAAAGAAGTCAAGAAACCGGCCACATCAACCGCATGTTTGCAATCCGTGTTTACGTATTTCATCTGTAATCAGTGTACTTATCAATCGAGATTATTTTAATGAAAAATATGTATGTATGGCGAATCATAACCTATTTAATGCTCCGACAAAAGAACTCTATACATTAATGCTTTCAGTGTATCTTGTACAGCTCTCACAACTGTACGAATACAATTACTGTATCTATAAAATTCAGCAGAAAGAAAATCAGCCGAATAGTACTGTTGTCAGACCCGTACTTTCAGTTCTTACAACGTGAAATTTTTTTCAGTGAACCAGGAAAAGTGGGAATAATAGATCAATGATGTTAAGGTGGTTTCTATGGGCAGATATAGTACTTAAATATAAAATATTCTACAGTGAATTGTTGTTATACTGCAAAGTGAGAACCCATATAGTATCATAGACCGGTACTTTAAGTTATGGAAAAAAATTTTTTTAGCGAAATTTCAGTACTAACAAAGTAGATATCGTTAATGTAAAAGAATGATGCAACAAGTCGCTTTAATCTTTTTCATTTTTGCTTTAATTTCAATTTTTAAAAACTCATTTTCATCTTTGGTGGATTTCATTACAAGGTATCGTGGATCAAATTAAAAAATTTTTTAAACCTGAAGAGTTACAGGCAATTGTTTATCAAGTTTTGTACAAATCTGGTATGAATTTGAGCCAAACTTGATAAACAATTGCCTGTAACTTTTAAGGTTTTACAAACTTTTTAATTTGACCCACGATACCTCGTAATGAAATCCAACAAAAATAAAAATGAGCCGTTAAAAATTGAAATTGAAGCCAAAATGAAAAAGATTAAAGCGATTTTTTGCATCATTTTTTTACATTGACGATATCTACTTTGTTAGTACTGAAATTTCTTTAAAATAATTTTTTTCCGTAACTTAAGTACCGGTCTATGATACTATATGGGTTCTCACTTTGCAGTATGAGAACCATTCATTGTAGAATATTTTATAATTAAGTACTATATCTGTCCATAGAACCACCTTAATTCGGAAACTCCCGTCTAAATGGTGGAGTATCAGTGAACGAAAAAGTACGACATAAGGATACGATGAAGAGCAAGTGTATACGCTAAATACAGACAAAGGAACGCTCGACAATTCGAGATGCAGTTCCTCGATAACCAGGTTATCTAAACTGTTAACTGTCTCTTTGAAGTCTTACATGCATGCACTCACGCACGCACTCACTTACGCGCACACACATAAACACACACATATATACATGGCACACCCTCTGTGGTAATTATTTACTTGACGTCTTATGTGCACCTCTCCGAACGCATAACTTGGAGTGGCACGGAAGCACCTGAACCATTCTAGATATGAGAGCCGTCGCAGAATTAAAGAATATAATTACAGTAAACAGAAACTAAAAAATTATATTTTTTATAATTTGACCTTAGCGCTGTTTATGTTTTTTTTTTAATACTAAAAACGATCGGTACTTACGTAAGTTTGTCCATTTTCATCTATTAAAGTGCGATTTGATGTCATTTTTACAATAGCCACACTTAAATTTACGCGGAGAACAAATGCTATGAACAATCCCAGAAAGGAGAGCGCAGTTACGATATGTCTTCTTTTTTTCCAAAATTTCCATGTTGATAGCTCCTGGTTTTCATTTAAATCCATTTTAGAGAGCTTATATAATTCACAATAAATACTTGAAGTTCTTAGTTAATATAATTAGATTGAATAACATAATTCAATATTTTTGTTTATTAACAAAAAAAAAGAAACTGTAGCACTTTAGGTCGATAACTAAAATAAAAAAAGAAGTATATTTAAAATTTTATGTAAATATTTTATTTATTTAAGGGGGCTAGACGCCTTTTTTCTCTGAAATAAGAAGTCACATTTTAATACATAAATGTAAACTAATTATTTCATACTTTTTACATATAAAAGTGGGTATATTTACCTTACCTTAAAACTTTCTCCGATGGGCCTTTTATATGGTCCAGAACCATAGTCATCGATGAAACAAGTTTTTTCACTAACCGTAAGCTTTGAAATTTTCCTGTGGATGGATTGACTCCAGATTTGAACTAAATTACTCCTGAATAGTATAATTCTCATATAAGTGTAGGGATTTTTGATCTAATGAGAAAAAAAAAATTGTGCTGTTTTTCAAGAGTTTTTTTTTTAATTTTTTAAAATTTTTTATATTTTTTCATAATTTTTCTGATGTAAAAATTTTTTCCGACATTTAGTCCTAAATCCCTACACTCATATGAGAATTATACTATTCAGGAGTAATTTAGTTCAAATCTGGAGTCAATCCATCCACAGGAAAATTTCAAAGCTTACGGTTAGTGAAAAAACTTGTTTCATCGATGACTATGGTTCTGGATCATATAAAAGGCCCATCGGAGAAAGTTTTAAGGTAAGGTAAATATACCCACTTTTATATGTAAAAAGTATGAAATAATTAGTTTACATTTATGTATTAAAATGTGAATTCTTATTTCAGAGAAAAAAGTGTCTAGCCCCCTTAATACACTTAGACTATTTAGTCTTAGAATTATTTCAAATACATTCATTTGTACAGTTACTGTAGTCAATCAAAATACATCTATCATTCACGAATTCGTCAGCTATTTTGAAAACATAGGTGTTAGAGTAACTGATAAAATTCAGACTCATTTATTAATGGGTGGTTTAATTGTGGAATAGACAATTTGAATTCTTTGAGTGCACGTCAGCTTTCGAATAATAGCTCAACACTCTAAGATCAAAAGTCACTCGACAGCGAGGTAAATAGTAAAGGTGGATAACTTATGGAATGTCTTAGTTTGATTGTGTATTTCATAATTTTAAATATTGTTACCAGGTCACCAGGACTATTTGCCCATAATTATTTAAACTATGTCATCAACAAAAGAAAAACGATGTAAAACGCCTCTTTATCTACATGTCAAAAGGGAGCACCATTCAAAATATCAATCTACGTTATGTCAGCGCGGAACTTATTTGTACAGGTTCCATTTTATATAAATTAATTCATGTTGCTGGTTTTTCAATGATTTTAATGAATAATCATCCAAAGTGGTGTATTTAAGCAATAGCAGGGATTCATTGATCATGAAGCGAAATTTATGATTTTATAATTTCAACAAAAATAATAAATTTACACAAAATGTCTACTATATAGTCGTTTATACTTTATTGAAAGGATTCTTTTACTTGATGAATTTTATCCGAATTGTGAATGTTTGAATTTTTTATCTTATGTGTGCAAAATGAAATACTGATCTTATATAGATTAAATAAATGCGTCATAAATATTATGATTTTGTTGTTTATGTAACCATTGTTATCTATATTTATGCAACATTACTTATATAACGAATAGTTAAAAAAATCTGTACTACGTAAATAAAAGAATAATAAGGTCATTAAAATGTTTCACTTTGCTTTTATGCATCTAAGTATACTTTCTAAGTCGCTTTCATTATAATAGTTGTTAATTTAATTCCCTCTACGCCTTCAATTTCCATTTATCCATCCACAATTTATTATAATTCTCGCCTCAACTCGACTTGCAATTTTACAATTTTGTTCCATTTCCGCGATAAAAGTAAACGGTTGTTTTGCTTCTATAAATTAAGACATTTGTACGCATAACGCGTAAAGCCCACGCATGTATACATGCGCGCATTTATCCTAATAATTGACGCAATCGTATCGCATACAAAAGTATCGTTGCAGCATTTCTCAAAATAATTCGACAGAGCACACAATTAGATGCAATATCAAAGCATATATACACATTTTGTGTGTTGCGTGCACGCACACACACACACGCGCCTTTTGTACATTGCGCACACTAATTTTATGAATAATAAAAAAAGCAGGACGGTTGTGGCACACAATAATACTTCGTACGCAATGCACTTGAGGCCGGAATTATGATTATTTATTCTCTCATCAATATAGGCGCGTTTATACTTTTAAAACGCGCAGGTCTGCCATTTGTTTACCCAGCTGACTGTGCTCTGAACGATAAGAGAGCGCGACTTTCGCACGTGATTATATGGAAGCAGTGGTATAATGCTAGGATTTTCTTTGGCGAGACGAATGATAGTAAGTACGCGCACACCGAACGATTTGGGAATTACCTTTTTGTTATCTTGGTACAGTGACGCAAGCGAGGTCGTATCGGTGCAATTACGCGGTTGTGGATGCCGTGAGACGGCCCGTGCGGGTATATTTATACTGCGGTTAAAGTTTCGTTAATGGTTTGTAAATTGAGATTAGAGGTTGGAGGTGTTAAATAAAAGTCTCGAATAATCCTGTTATTTCGAAGGTGGGATTTTTTCGGTTTTAGTTTTTCTTGAGGATAATTGTCGTTTGTTTGCAGGAATTTTAAATGGGAGTGTGAACGGTAGTTTACTTAATAGCGTTTTAAAATTTTTTTTTTATTCTTAAGTTTGCAGTTGTACGTTTGGAGGTTTATATGGATCGCATTGAAATTTCGTTTAACAAAGAGATAGATTTACATTATTGATTTCTTTTATAAATAAAAGAGACTAGAATAACAAATGATTTTGAAATAGATTATTTATTTAAGTTAACACTGTTTTGTTGTTCTATTTTCAGAAGTGAGTTGGAATTTCACTGTTTTAATGTTAAGATAATTGACAAGTACAGATACAAAACAGTAAAACATTGAAAAATCCTATTTTCGTAAAATCTGAAAAAGTTAGACATTAAAAACCAATAAAAAGTGCGTGCAAAAAATGGTGCGTGAGGTTCCGTCTGTGCGAAGAAAAAAATTCCCCTAAGTTCCGCCGATTTCTCGACCGCAGAATCTGCATAACCTCCGCATCTAACTTTCAAAACTGTTCGTACGCACTCTACGCAACGAGGCCTGCAATTATAGAAATATCCGCAAACCTCGACTTCCGTTCTACACACTGAGCAGAAAGAACCCACAGCGCTGAACACTCGCGTTCTAAAGGAATCCAAGTTTCCGTAACAATTTCAGCGCTCGCGCGTGTGTATATCTCTTATACATACGCAAAAGAAAACCGTTTTTCTCACCTACAACACTCCCTTCGCGAAAAACAATAAAGCGCACCGGCGAGTTTGCCCGTGTCTCTCGAGTTTTATGGAAAGAGTCCGCCTCGAATTGAATCGAGCGAGCCGGGGAAAGTTTTCCTCCTATATACCGATGAAGCGGTCAGCGAAATTACCATAAGGGGACAGAAGTGCGCGCGCCCGGCCGGTTCTAAAGCGCGGGTATATACGGCCGCGTAAGAAAACCCATAAACGCGCTCGGTGCGGGATACCTGCTTGGGACGAGACGTGTATGCGTATGAGTGAGTGTGTGTACATTTCGATCTTTCCGCAGATGGCGTTTGTTTGAATTTTCTGCATTTAAAATTGAAATTTGGTATTTTGAGAAACAATTAATTGTGCAGATAGGAATTATCAACTATACAAACTTCGTGAGACATAATCTTAGCAAATATTTGAAATTCATTAAGATAGCAAAGATAATGAAATTTGTTTCAAAATTACCGGACGAAATTTTATCGGCTCATATTTCAGGAAAATTTTGTAAAAAATTATCATAAGATATTTAATAACAAATTTAAATGATGGTTTTACAAATCTTTAAGTATTAAATGTTTGGAAAAGCAATGTTCAAGAGGTATAAAATCTAATGATATTAATTATTCATTAAATAACTCAATGCGAGAATTACGACGTTTTCCTTAGTAAACAGTTTCTTAATTTATGAATATATTATAGTAATTCTAGGTGTTATTTTAATTTCAACGAGATTTCATAACGGATCGAGATAGTTTTATTACTTTTTCGAGTCTTTTTATGCGCCTCTGCTCATGCATAATTTAAGCATTTATTCATTAATCTTTGTTTAATGCCGTTGGGAGCTCAAGTTACATTGACCTCTTTATCGTTTCCCCTACAAATTAAATTTTATATCGATGTTTCCGTTTTACTAACTTGAAATTACCTTCTTGGAATGCGTTAGACTGAACGAGCCTACGGGTAAAAGCTTTAGAGATATCAAACGTCGATTTTTCTTTGTAATTTAAATAATAACACGTATATGTGTCAGAAAACATAAGAACATAATGATTTGAGTTACCGGTTCTTTAATTATATTTAAAGTCATTCAGTTCAACGCAATTTATTTTTTCCGCTTGTCAAGACCTTTTGACTTAGATTTTAAATTCAATTTAAGTGGTAAGGCATCTGTCATATCTACTAGTTGTCTTGTCATAGATGTAAATACATATTCAATAACAATTAATAATATTTACAAGTATTTTGTTTTCCAATGCGATAAATTCAATCATCTCCAAGTTATATGTCTAAATTGCTAAGAATTAAAACAAGGCACGAATTTGTTCAACTAAAAACATCAATACGAAACCAGTAAGGTATAACTGGAACAAACAAAAAGTGTACTTCGTAAAAAATTATTCAAATCTCACCTGTATAGACGTACAGACCTTCACTTGTCACCCAACTCTCATTTTTCCGTAAAAAATATTGCTCGTCAGTTGCGCTGCAGGTGTCGTTAATGGTCTCCCACAGACTCGTCCACGCGCGAGCGCGCGCGCGTATTCTCCACCCGTCCCACAATGCGTAAACTGCTCACGAGCAAGTAAAAACCTTTCGAATCTCGAGCACGCGCGCAGTCGCGATGATAACATCAGTCACTCTCTCGCGGCACGCAAGCGCGCGGTATCTCCAACAAGTCTTCGACTCGCTCGTACACGCGCGCACGCGAGAATAGGAAGATTTAAGGAAAAAGGGTGTCCCCAGTGTAATTTGTATCGGTGAACATGCCGTCGGCTCGGGCCAAAGGATCTCCGCGAGATTCGCAGAGCGCAGACGAGGAGGAGACGAGTAGGTCCGCGAGGACACGCGAGCGACGGTCCCCTGAAGAGGATGGGAAATAATAGTATGGGAAATAAAGACCGGAAAAGGAGGTAAAAGAGGGGGAACTGAGATATGAGGCTGTGGGTAGGCAGTGTAATTCTTAAAAAAGGGAATGCGGGGGTTGCGGTGTATAAAAGTCGGTGGTGGTAGGATGGAGATGGAATAGGTTGATGCTGGTAATTAAAGGCTGTTTTTGAAAACGTAGTGTACATTAAGTCACGATATGGAAATCAAGGTATAGGAAATATATAGCTCATTTGAGCAAATTAGATTCCCGAGAAGGGACATATTTAAATTTGCGAAACGTCGAAATAAAGCTCTAATAAAAAAGGTGTTTTGTTATCAAAATTAATTGATTCAAATACCTTTGCCCCTGGTAGAAAATTGGCCATAAGCTGCAAATACGTCAAAATTCTTTCATAGTGTTATTAGCTATGGAAATATAGCATGGGGTGGTGCATTTAGAAGCAACATAAACTTACTACAAAAGATCCAGAACAGGACTTTAAAAATTGTAAACAAAAATAGTTTTAAACAAGATAACCCCTTGAATCTCAAAAAAATTTTTACATACGAATGCGTATCCTATCATTATAATGAACTAAAGAATTTATACTTAACATCGACTAGCATAACCAGAAATAAACTTATAATACCATCAAAGTGTTCGAAAGCTGTTAGTGATAAAAATAACTATGTCAGAGCGATACAAGTATTTAATTGTCTTCCGAAATCTAATCCAAATCTAAAAATTTTAGATATTGCAAAAAATTATTACAAGAAAATCCTAAAAATGTGAATTAGTACTAATATATTCTAGAATAAAAAATAAACGCATTAAAAAAAAAGTCACTTCGAAATATGGGTTAGATAATCAACTATGGACCAAATATAATATTAATAGTGGAATCTTAGATTCCACGTTTAGTTCGTAAGTTTTTTAAGTTTTAAATTTAAGAACGCCGGACCTATGTACAGGTAGCTATGTCTACCTCTATAGGATGTTTGCTGCTTTAGACATATAACTATGTCTTGAAGTAAGCAATAACATGTATTACAACATGTACTACTCTGGTTAAATAAATAAATAAATAATTTCTTCTTGGGGTCATACCTGACCAGACAGAAAAATATTATGGAAGTAATTTTAAGGACACAAATTAATAAATGTAAAGAAAAGATATGAAACATAAAACAATTAATAAAATTATCAAGTTTTCTATTAAATTTGTCATCTTTTAAATAGTAGTAAATTTATTGTAAAAGAAAAATAAATAAAATTTATTTGCAGTTAAAATGACACGTGTACATAGCTACGATGAATAAGGATGCCACATGAGCAGAAACATAAAGCTAAAAATCGAACTGGTCCTCGAAGCCAACATGTCTATGTACGCGTGGTTTGACGTGCGGCGAGGTGGAGAGAGCGTCCGGTGGGTGAGGTAGCTCTTGCCCATAAGTTTACTACTATTATTATATTATTATCTTCCTGGTAGAAATTTAAAGAAAACTAATTTGGGGCTATAAACTGGCTACTTATTTGTCAGTTTTTAACTAATATATGGCCAGAAACTAGTGAATCCGCAAAAAAAGAATACAGGGACTATTGTAAAATATTAGATAAGATTATTAAAGATGCCAAACACAAATTTGACTTCGAAACGTTTAAAAAATGTGACAACAATCCTAGACAACTGTGGAACTTAATAAATAAAAAATTAGGAAAAAACAAAGTGCAATCAAATAATATAACTAATATTTACGATCAAGACAATAAAAAAATAGAAGATCAAAGGGAAATTGCTAATGTTATGAATAAGTATTTTTGTGAAGTAGGATCTGAAGTAAGTAAAAAAATTATACAACCTACAAATAAAAGATTGAATATGCCTAAACCAAATAACAAATCAATGTTTTTAGAACCCGCTGATGCACTTGAAATAAATACAATTATACGTAACATGAAAAACAAAGCTGGAGGTGTAGATAATATAAATACAAAAATTTTAAAGACGTTAGCAAACTACATAATTATTCCTTTAGAACATATATACAACTTGAGTATTGAAAAGTCTATCTGGCCAGATAATCTCAAAAGTGCCGAAGTTGTCCCTATCCACAAAGCTGGAAGCAAATCATGCATTTCTAACTACAGACCAATATCTCTAATATCCAATATTGCCAAAATTTTTGAAAAAATACTTTATAACAGACTTTATACTTTTTTGGAAAAACATCAAATACTTTCTGAACACCAATATGGCTTTGTTAAAAACAAAGGTACGGCGGATGCACTTAACTACATAACACATAAAATCTATCAAAATCTAGATAAAAGCAAACGTATTATTGCTACTTTTTTAGATCTGGCAAAAGCGTTCGATACTGTTAACCATGACATATTACTTAGCAAATTAGAACGTTATGGAATAAGAGGAAAGGTCTTACTTTTGTTCAAAAGCTATCTCTCCGATAGACAACAAAAAGTTCGAATACAAAACCAAATAAGTGAATACAAATATGTATCTTGTGGGGTGCACAGGGACCGATACTTTTTATATTAGGACCGATACTTTTTATATTATATGTAAACGATCTATTGAGAGATATGCCGGAAGGGTCTATTCTGTCCGACGCTGATGACACTGTCATCATTTCTAGTGAAGACACGTGGTCAATGGCGCAGGATAGAATAAACAAACTACTAGATCAAGCGGCGGAATGGCTTGCTTTAAATAAGCTATCCCTAAATATACAAAAAACTAAGTTTATAACTTTCGGTAACTATCGTGATAGTGTCCCAATTAATGTAAATATAAATATACAAAATCAGCAAATAACTAGAACAGAATGTTACAAGTACTTGGGATTAATTTTCGACTTTAATATGAAATGGGATAGTCACATTAAATATTTAATTAACAGAACAAAATATTTAATATTTATACTCGCAAAGCTAAGAAAAATTATGGATACAAACACATTGATGATTATTTATTACTCCTTCTTTCATAATGTTATAAACTATGGCATCATTGCTTGGGGGGGGGGTGCTTGTAGAACAGAAATTAAAATAATACAACAAATCCAAAATAAATTGCTCAAAATCATTGCCAAAAATAAATTCCAGGTGCACAACACTCCGCTAAAAATAGAACAAATGTTCACTCTAGAATCCTTATGCTATCATTATAATAATCTAAAAGATGCTTTTCTTACAATAAAACGCAATACTAGAAAAAAATCACTACAACTACCTAAAATGACCAAAGCTATTAGTGATAAAGATAGTCTGGTAGAAGCTATGAGGGTATTTAACGAATTGCCTAATGATCTCAAAATTTTAAATTATAAGAAGAGTACAATTAAGTACAAATTAAAACAAAAGCTCTTTCGATAATAACATTTAATTGTAACATTACGCACAACTTCATATCATTTTCACTGTTTACTTTTGGAAAAATGAAGATTATAATATTACGTTTTGGCGGATTTTATTTATAGAATATATAAATTGTTAAATGAAATAAAGTTTTTGAAAATGTTTATGTTACTCGAATGAGTAATCTGTTAGTTTTAAGTTATAGATATAGTATTAGTTGTATGCAACCAGACTATTGTACAGGTAACAATGTTTACCTCTAATAGATTTTACTTTGTAAACTGCATTGTAACTTTTCTGGTTAAATAAATAAATAAATAAATAAATAAAAATAAACTGGCTAGCTTATTTCGATTTGTACTAGGTGTAATATATATATATATAACGAATATTAAAGATTCAATGATAGATATAGGACCCTGTGTTACCGACACTACTGATACCAAGTATAATTATAGGGTCGGATGAAGTCGCGATCGATAGCTCTGTGGCACTCGATTCGTGTTCGGATGGATTGGGTTTGATCTTCCGTGCCGCGCTTATTGTTTCTCCAGAATTTGTAATTCTGTACCAATAGCGCCCAATATAGGGTTGTATTATTATTTTACATTCATATTATTACAAATTCGCATTGATTATTTTTAATAAAGCCTTTTTAAAAATGATTAAACCTTATATCTGATAAATTCGACTTTAAAAAAAATTACACTGAGAGAAATGTTGTAGTAAAATTTATTATAAACATAAGAAAAATTACTATATTTTGTAGGAACGGAGGGACAAATCGAAATTATAACAATTTTTGCTATGCAACATAGTAATTTTTATGAATGACCTTAAATTTCAAAAAGTTAAATTTTTTCTCGTTCTTCCTGTTTTCAGAACTATTTTCAGACTCTAATCATACAATATTTAATGTGAAAATAAATTAAAATGAGAAATAAAAATATTTTTTTTACGAGCATTGGGATCGAACCTGCAACCTTCATCGCGGCAATCGGACGCGCTAACCACTTACCCAAATAGGATTCTTGAGTGTAAAATTTTGGAACTTGTACATGTCAAACCATCGATTTCAAGAAAATTTCAGATAATATTAAATAATGACAATAAATAACTTTGATAACACAAAGAAACTTATCATTAATGTGCCTAATATAAAAATAAAATAATTGAAGTAAGGTTTTGAATGTTTTGTAAACTTAAAAGCAAGACAAAGTGAAATTCCCTTAGAAACATAACCTCAATCAGACACGTGGGCGCCTTGATCTGCGCAGAAAGTACTAATGTTGTAGCAATTTTTACTATGTTGGATAGCAAAATTTCTTATGGCCTGTAGCAATTTTTGAATGTGGCACTTCTTACTATGTTTATAGTAATTTTTAATACGCTACAAAATAAAATTTAAACACTACAAAATAAAATTTATATTCTATTCTAATAAAAATTAAAAGCATATATTTTAAATTTTATTATATCACAGTTTTTGCTATGTGTATAGCAATTTTTCTTTTATTTCGTAATACTTTCTAATCAACAACTGTCATAAAAATTACAAGAAATTTTGTAATTATTCATACAATTATAATAAAAATGCAGCATAAAGTGTATTTGTCTCACCCTTCCTATACTTTATAGTAATTTTTATTACAGTTATAATAAAATTTACTACAACATTTTTCTCAGTGTAGTTATAAATTGGCCACGTATACAAAAACACACGAACGCAAACTTGAAATTCAAACGCGATAAAAGAAGGCTCGCGCGTCGTTCTTGCTCAATGTAGAAGTGGCTCATTTCTCCCTCATCCTTACCAACTGAAATCACGGGTCCCTTATCGTCATTGCGCATCCATGTCCACATGGTACGTACGGAGAGCACTGAGCAAAACGAGAATTGGGCTCGTCTGCCGAATACGATACTGCTACACTATATATTCGCTCCTCTTCGTTTCCCCCTCAGCCTGACTCTTTCCCGCTGCGAAAACGAGGCAGCGAACATCGCTAAAGTGTCAGTCGCATCACAATTCCCGATGCGCTTGGGGGAAACGAGGAAGAAAATAACCCGCGAAAGGGAGCAAAAGAAGGCGCCCTGGCCGGAGAATCGAACTGAGAGAGAAAGAAAGAGAGATAAAGAAGAGCAAGAAAACGGAGAAAAGAGAGCGAAAGAGTGCTTGTTAGCGATAACTCGGGAGCCGCGCCCGCGATCTCTCTCTCTCTCTCTCTCTCTCTCTCTCTCTCTCTCTCTCTCTCGCTCTCTCTTTCTCTTCTCTCTTTCGGCAAAAAAGGCCTGCTGCTCCGATTCAGCACAAGTTTATTCCGAGATCGCATGCGAATCGTGCGCGCGAGTAAGGCGAATAAGAAGAGGAGAAAAGTGCAGTGGCGAAACCTTTGAGAGGCGCACGGATCCCGCGACGAGAAGACACAAGAAACGAGGAAGCGAGTTTCGGTGAGCTCGCATACGCGCACCTATACTCGTCTCGATGCATAAGACGAAATCGAGACGAAGAGGAGCTTTATGTCGCGCGTTCCCTTTCAAGTTGCACCTTTGCGTCAGTTCTTTTTCCCTGCGTTCTTCACTTCTGCGCTTGTCTCGGAAAAAATAAATGGCTGCTTTTGATTGGTATAGGTTATATCACACAGTGGGATACTTATGGGTGTCTCAATTTTAACAAGTTAATTTACGGAAGAAATTCTGTGATAAACATATACTTACATCGATGTATTTATAATTATTATTTGATGAACATGTTTGCGAGTAAATTCTAGAGGTAATAGAAGAAAAGACAAGTATCATACGCATGCAAATGGCAAACGAAGAAGTCTTCAAATTTGTTACAATTTTAATTGTTTTGTTTTCTTTTGTATATTGTTACAGGTAGATGGATGCCCTCTGATGGTGCAATACGCATCGAATAGCGATACATGCAGATGTGTCGCGGTGAGTAACCTGTCGTTACGATATGTACCAAATGACAACATGCACCGCGTTCTTGACAGCAAGTGTTCGACGGGGTATCAGGAAATAATACATTTGGCGTCAGCACTGGACGGAACGCGGATGATTCTGCTGATGGGACTTAGGGTCTGAAAAAATAACACGCACTCAGGATTAATCAGCAAGAGTGAGAAGCAACAGTCAAGGATGTAAATATGGAAGTTCGATTCTTACTTTTAAATATTATAATTTTACATCCCAAATTTCGAAGGTAAAAATATCTTACAAAATTCCAATTAACAAATAAAAATAGTATCTCTGATTCCAAGACTTAACAAGGTACACAAACATTCGTGATAAGCATCAAACATTTCAAGATCCTCTAAAATAAAAAATTTCTCGAGCTTATTATCAATAATTTATAATTTTCGTACATAAATTGAAAACATTGTCAAGCGATAGCAACAATCGCTTCGAATGATTTAATTTTAATACGACGTACGCATCATCGGTCACGCATGCAGCTTCTTCTTTTTCGCAATTCTTAAAGAGAATTCCGAAGTCTCGTCTCTTCGCCGCGAGCGCGGCGAGCTGAGAGTCCTCGCAAAACAGCGAGCGGTCCCACGGGAGATTGATACATTTTTAATGTGCCAACGCGCGCCGCGGTAAAAACAATACGCGCACGCGCTCAGCCGTCGCCTTTGCCGGACCCCGCGACGCGATAAAAGGGGCTCGCCGATCCTCTGCGGAGGCCCCCCCCCCAGAGAGAGGGAGGGGAAGAGAGAGAGGAAGAGAGAGGATGCGAGGAGCGAGAAAAAACACATATAAGATAGAATATAGAAGTGTTGTGGGGTATAATTGATAAGCTAATAATGACAAGAATTTGCTAATTGATGATTGGTGTGCTTTATGTTGATTTAACGTCAATAAAAAGTAACCATTTTAAAAAGAAACATCACTACTATTTCTAGTTTTAACGAAAGAGTATGTGGGGGCAGGGCTGATCTCAGCTCAGCCTTCTAGATTGTTATTAGTTTTTTTATAATTATTTATAACAAGTAAGGGTTTTCATTTTAATGCTGCAAAATGGTGTTACGTCCGTGACGTATTCTTAAAATTAAATATTCATATTCCCATCAGTAATTTTCTGACACACAAAAGATGTAATTTCGAATTTTAACGAACGCAGCATTTCGGCTACGCAACAGCATGACGTAGCGAGCCACCGACTTTGCGAAAGCAAACGCGCATCGAAGCTTTTATGTATACTCAGCACTTGAATTTGAAATCGAACTACATACGGCTTACGCTCATTTAATTTGTTTAAAAAGATGATCTCGACTCATCGTCAGATCATCTTTAACCCAATTTATTTCTGTCATAAAAAAAGCGAGGCGTGCTCGCACGAGTCAGTCACAGTTCAGACTATATTACAGGACAACTGGAGAACTCCGTCGGCCCCAGACGACATTCGAGGGAAGTTCAATTGACTACAATAATCTACAAGCGTACTCGTTAAAATTATACATCTAAGGCATTGTAATCATCAACAATATTGGTAATTATATATTTTCCAAATAAAATAAATTATAATCAATTATTATTCGTTATTTCTTTCATTCCGGACTTCACAATGGTACGAAAATCATAGAATCGATTACTATCTTTAGTTTTGGCGAAAGAACACGTGAGGGCTAGGCTGATATCCGCTCAGCCTGCTGGATTTTTTTATTTTTTTATAATTATTTATAACAAGTAAGAGTTCTCATTTTGATGGCGCCAAATGGTACAAAAATAGTAGAATCGATTATGTTACGGGTGATAGCTTCGAATCTTGGTCTGCAGCTTACTCTTCCTTTGCGCATGAACAAGCGTCGGGGTATACTGAATCTTGTTATTCCGTGGCATGTATCTGTGAAGAATAAGTCACTTCTCCGTTTTATTCGTTGCTCTTACAACATTTTTATATGACATCATGAGGAGTCATAGGCTAGGCGTGCACATAATTATAGCCTCTACTCACATATTCGCCAGATATATTACTCGTTTGATCCTGTACTATGAGACTTTTCTTATTGTTGTTGTCACAAGTACATGTCAGCAGTTTGTCAAGCGATGAACTCGGAGTTTCACAAAGAATATCGGCCGCGAAGTGGCACGTGGAATGCGGAAAAGAGGGCCTTGCGATATGAAGTAGAGATCCGAAGATTCAGGGTGTCATCAGCAGCAGGAACTGGTGTTACGTCCGGAGACGTATTATAGATTTAGAATTTCATTCTAAAAGTTTATTCACATCAGATATTTCCTGACATATAAACGCGAGAATGCAACGCAGCATTTCGCTCAGGCATCGTACCGTAGACCGTGTGACGTAGAGAGCCATCGACCTCCAGAAGACAGTGGCGTGCAAATTTTTAACAAATCAGCATTTCACAATGCTACCACTTAAATGCTACGCGTATAAGCCGCAACCGAAAATTTCTTAATAAAGATGATCTCAACTTATCATCTATAACCCAATTAAACCGCATAATAAAACTGCGAAATGCATCGCGCAAGTCAGTCACAGCGTACAAGAAACCTGGCGAACTCCGTGTACCTCTACGACATCGAGAAGTTGAAACCGTAAGCCTTACACATCTAGTAAGCAGATTTTATAAGTTATTGAAATTGTAATTGTAAGCCTTACTCGTCTAGTAAGCAGATCGTATAAGTTATTTATAGTAAATTTATAAAAGCAAGTGTTATAGAAATGAATTGTAATTGAAATTACAACGCATCGATCTACCAGAAGCCAGCAGATTGTATTGGTAATAAATTATTGTATTTTATATAATAAACCTACATAAAACCAATTACTACTTATTTCCACTTATCTCCGGACTTAACAGTGGTTCCGGTACCGGGAATCGAACCCGAGCCTCCTGGGTGAGAGCCAGGTATCCTGGCCTGCTTATCTCATCTATTGAATTTAATGTTATAAAATATACAATTTAGATTTATTTTTCTTCTTTGATTTCAGATAAATCAATGGTTCCGCCTTGACCCTCGAGAAAGAGAAGATCTGGCTCGGCCGGATTTCGAGATTCTGGAGTTGCCCGCTTTACTGGAGTTAGAGGGGTCCGTCTCCTTGATGATGGGACGGGTGCAGTTAGTTCGTGTAAATAGTGATGAGGATGACTTTTTCGGACTGCGTAGATTATTTTATTCATTAGATGTGTATGTGAACTGGAGGGTCAGATTACGCTTCGTTCAATCATGTTTCGGGACTATATTTTACTTAGGGGATGATATTATTTTTAAAGCTTAGTGTATATTTATTTCTACTTATGTATGTATTTTATAATATTTTATATAATGAATATATGAGAAAAAAAAAACTTATTTTTGTTTTGAATATATTTTTTTTCCTTCATTTCTACTCCTATTTTCCCTTCTTATCCCTTGTCTTCTCATTAAAGAAATTAATAATAATAATTAATATGAATAATAGTAGTGATAATAATAATAATAGCAATAGTAAATTCTGTTCTTACTTTCACAATTCGTAAAACTTTGTTATTGATTATTTTGTATAATGATGCTTGATTTTCTTTTACCAATTACTACTTATTTCCACTTATCTCCGGACTTAACAGGAACTATAAATATAGCCGGCAGAGCGACCAGCGGCAAACCGTAACACGGAGATCAGGACCAGACAACCCACGAAGAAGGAACAGCCGCGTCGCGTTATTTAAGTATTCTAAAACTATTGTATCTCATATCTGTATATTGTTTGCATCTTTCGGCTTCGAACGGTCATTAAATAAAACCTCTACAATACATACATCGTATTCTTATTCACATAAAACACGTAACACTGTTAAATTCATTAACATTCTAAAATAAAGTTCTCTGTATTAATGTTATTCGCTATGATATTATTACTATGAGACTTTTCCTTATTTATTAATATTTCAAAATAACGTTCCCTGTTACTATGAGACTTTTTCTTATTTGTCAATGTTTCACAATAAAGGCCTCTGTATCAATGTTATTCGGTGCTACATTATTACTATGAGGGGTTCTTATTGATTAATATGCAAAATAAGGTTCTCTGTTACTATGAGTCTTTTTCCTATTCATTAATATTTCAAAATAAAGTTCTCTGTTAATATCTTGTATTTTGACTTGTGTTATTTTTTTTTTTTTTTTTTTTTTCAGTAACCTACACTCCCGGGAGAAATATGCCTAAAAGTTTCTTTATGTGACTGTCGACTTCTGAAGATTTTTGCTTTCCTCAAGATATATGTGGAGCTAATGCTTTGTCTCCATCTGGTTTCGTTATTGGCGCCTTCAAACAAGAAGCGGATAATATTCATAGGCGCGGTTATTCTTGCTATCTGTTCTTAGACCAGTTAAGATGCGAGTGTTGTGTAGTTTGGCGTACAATTTTTTTGCTGCTTTGTGCTTATGTTATAACAGTTTACTGTGAAGAGAATAGAACATACAATCAATTGATGAGGAGGTAGGAAGTGGAGGAAAAGGTGACGAATGGCATGCAGTTTAGTTACGCACCTGCACTTTTCTACTTGTATGCCCTGCAAGGAATTTCCTCTCGACTCCTGATTTAAGAGGAATAATTTATTATCGTATCTATTATCTACAATTTTATTATATTATTCATCGTAAGTGTGAGCTGGTCGAACTTATTTACAGTAGACTTTTATTATAATTCTGAACATTATAGACGGATATCAATGAAATAATAAAGAGTATTTCACTAGAAATAATTTATTTTATAACACGAAATATATTAGAGTATTAATAAAACGGTTAGAGACAAGAAGATAAGTTAGATTCCCACAAGGTTGCGAAGAGTGAAAACAAAATATATCCATATCAGTAATTATTCTGTGGATTGAGATTGTGAGTAGAGGAAGGTGAGGTGGTATGGGTAGTGGGGCGATATAGGTTTTGGCGATATTTAAAAAATGAGAAAATTTTTTTAGCTGCAAATTGTTAAGGTTATGACTAGAGTTGTAACAAATGTATTGGAAGTGATAAAAACTGAAACAATCGAGTATAAATAATTTAAAAAATAAAGTACCCATATCGCCCCACTTGGAAATTTTTTGCAATATGGCCGACTGACTCCATTTGATTTACACGGGAAACCCATAGCGTCCCACCTCCAAACAGCATGGGGCGATATGGGTTTTTAAGTGATCACCTTCTTTTGATTAATACGTTTCGATATCTTTGTATTAATATTAATAACGAAATGTACTTATTTTTAGATGGAGAATCGCTGAATACTTTAAGCGTGTGACAGGATTCTTCAGAGTTCGATTAATATTTTTAATAGTGAAAATTCCCATGCCTCCTCATGAAATACCCACACCGCCTCACCTTCCCCTATATAAATAAAAACCATTGCAGCCATTGCAACTATTGTTGTCCATATAAGTGTAATTTTACTAAATTGAATACAAAGTTATTTAAGGCTAATTTGTTAATTATTAATTTAATGAATGAATTTTAATTTATAATTCTAATGTATGAGATTTAAAATTGTTTTAAACATGTTTTAAACTAATGTTACATTAATTTTTATTAATATACGAATATTTAACGCCACGCGAATCCACTTACACTCATGTTTACGCCTTGCGTTATTCATATAGCGTTCCCTTTCAAAGGTCCGAGAGCAGCAATAAGAGTAACGAAAGAAGATAAAGCGAATCCCGAAGCGCGCAGAATTGTCAGTCGGGCGACGGAGGTGCACACGCGAGCGTAGTTTGCAGCTCGCGAGAGAGAGAGAGAGAGAGAGAGAGAGAGAGAGAGAGAGAGAGAGAGAGAGAGAGAGAGAGAGAGAGAGAGAGAGAGAGAGAGAGAGAGAGAGAGAGCACGAACATCGGCTATTACACGAGAAAAACGTCAAAACGGGGGAGCTGTGCGGCGACATCTACGACTCGTGAATCGCGTATTCCCGCGTCTGAAGTGTATACAACCACCTGCGAAATGAGGGGAAGAGACGAGGATGAAGAGGAGAGAGAGAACGAGAGAGAGAGAGAGAGAAGGAGACGAGACGAAACGATGTTGAGGACGCGAAGACGAGATATATATAAGTCCTTCTCTCTTTCTGCTCACCGCGCGATCACCTGGAATCCTGGAGACGTGACTTTTTGTCGCGAGCCGCTCGCTCGCTCGCGCGCGAGGACGAATGGGGAATGAGCGCGCGCGGCAGCGCGAGAGATTCCTTCCAGAAGAGTGTATATACACACATACAGGACGGGGGGCGCGGTGGTGCAGTGGAGGAAGAGAGGCGCGAGCAAAAAGAGGGGACAAGAAGGCGTCCTTGCGGGCCCGTAAGTGTAACTTTGTTAGCCGGGAAGAGGAGCGGAAAAAAGCCTTACGCGCAAGAGCGAAGGAAGGAACGAGGCTTTTAAAGTACGCGGGAGAGAGAGAGAGAGAGAGAGAGAGAGCGCGCGCGAAGCGTGAAACTGCGACGCGGCCAAAAACGCCGAGGATTGGGCATCTAATTTGTTTTTGCCAGAGGGGGAGGAAGGATAGACTGAGAGAGATTGAAATGGAAGGGGGACTTTTCGATGCGCTCGCACAAGGGGGCGCGGAAGGTCCGCCGGTGGATAATGAGCTGCGGAAATCGGCTTTTTGCCGGGAACCATCGCCGCCGCGCGCTAAAAGAATAAGCGGTTAGATGCGCTGAGAAGAAGATAGCTGTGTGCCGGTGTGTTTGCTCAGTCGATGAACTGTGAATGTCTTCTTTGCGCTGATTCTAACTAATGGTTTTCCGGTTTTTGCCACGGCAGGGACGCTTCGCGAGTGGTTTTATACAATTTTCCAGGTTCTGCGTAAATCCTTCCTTAAGAAGGAGGTTGTTTAGCGATACCTTGCGTACTGAAAAGAGCTGAATATTTCTTCGTAAAGTTAATAGATTGTGTCTATACAGTTTAAATTCTAGGAAATACAAATAGCGTAATTTAATTTTGTATATTATTTGTTTAATACGATACCCATTGTTATAAAAAGATATTGATGAAGATATTAAGATACTAGCGGTATGAAAAAATAGTTTTAGCGTTAAAAACCTTTTTTTTCTATTTATATCAAATGCCATCAAATATGAATTGGCGATATCAAAAAAACAGAATGGTCAATCTTACAATTCGCAAAGTAATCTAAACTACTACTAATAAAATTGATAATACGGAAAATAAATCAAAATTTGAATGAAACTAAAATGGCAATAACCGATAGCCATTTACGATAATTTAAATGATACATTCCAATCTCGAGCAGGACGCTCTCAAACATCAGCTTAATACAACACTAACAGCACACCAAAAGCTAGTCTCTCGCGAGCGCGGTACCTGCGCGCCAAATACAGATGCTGTCCCGATAAACACTCGACCTTTTCTTCCCTTCGTTCCCGCTTAACTTGCAAAAGACCTTCCGACTTCTCCTCTCTATCTCTCTCGCTAGCACGACTAGACAGCCTCGTTCTCTCTCACTTATACTCCTTCACTATCCGTTAACTCCAAAGGAATCTTTTGGCCGACTGGCGCATTAATTCCGAGGTGTCATAATAATCACAATAAATCCTTATAACTTTCTTGCTCGGGTCCGTTCGCAATTTATTATTCACGAACTGCAGTGCCGCGCGGTCGTCGAACGATTAGCGGGCCGATTACTAGCGACCGCGAGATGGCGCACGCACGCGCGCGCGCGAGCGGAGAAAACGTGAGCCGCGCCGCAGCGGCGCGGGATCTTGATTTTGTAATAATTTCCGAGCGATTATCTGCAAACAAATTGCGCGCGCGCGCGCCCGTCTGACTCCCTGCCTGCCTACCTACCAACCAACCTCTCGCGCTCTCCGCCGAGCAAAACGATTAAGTTGTCCGGCAGTATTTATCCGTGATTAACGTTTGGCAGCTTACCGCTGCGCGCAGAGAGGAAAGTTGTGCGGTTCTCTACTCGAGCGCTGTAGCCGTGCGGCAGTGGTGTACAGTCGTATAACGAACATACGACAAAAGAGCTGGGCTCTGGGAGGCCGGGCAGAGCTGCGTCGGGTTAATGGATATAGATACAGAAGTTAGATACGGTTGGGCGGAGAAAAAAGGCGGTGTGTTGTCAGTTACGGTGTGCCGTGGCTTATAGCAGGCGCGCAGTGCGTTTTGAAATATTATTAGCGCGACAGTTTACGGGTTTCCTCGGTGGAATTAAGACAATCTAATCGGCGAGCTTGTTGCGAACGTTCTGCGCGCGTTCGTGATTTATCTTTCGTTAATCAATTTTTAAGCGCTGATACGAGGCTTGTTTTATTTTGATACTTAGGAGTTGTTAATAGTATTTTTGTTTTTTTCATAGTTATAGGTGATTGACAATGTTGTTTATGATAGGATATTTGCAGCATATTTACTCTCGAAATTTAAAATAGTGAAAATTTATTATTTCGGTGTTATGTTCTAATGACGTGTACGAAAGTAGAACATGTTACAAATTTCGCATATTGTGCCAGACTGAGATTTTGTAAATTTATAGTCGGAGCAAGGCCTCCATGCTCTTGAGATTGATCAATTTTACAGTAGGGGCGAATGACGTATGCAGGTCATCAAAACCGATAACGTTCATACTCAGTAATTCTGAATGCAAGCGAATTGGCCTGCTAAATGAAAGTTCAACAGTAAAACATTCTTTGGAAAAATTATGATTATACATTATTCTTAAATTTTAGAACAGTTTGTTGTTATTAAAGGCGATGAGTGACCTCTTGAATTTGTGACCTGTGAAGGTACCGATCTCCGTCTACGTAAATTGAATTACTGCATCTACATAAAATTTGAATCGGACAACATTTATTTTTCAATTCTTAAACTTCTCACACAAATTTTAAAGCAAATCAAGCAATCATTGGCTTTAACTGCGGCTCAACTGATCCAGGAGTGTCAACATATTCTTTAGTGAACACTGTAGAATCCGCAATTTTCATGAAGAAGATCTACAAATATCAAACGCGACTATAGAACTACTACAATTAGTGAAATTTAAAACCAGTCGAGTCAGAATGTTTAGTCATTTAAGCGCTGTTGAAAATGGCTTACAAGAATATTTGTATGAAGTTAGTGCTGAAATATGTAAATTCATCCATGAAAGAGAAATATTCAAATACAATAACTCGCATACAATATTAGCAGACATTAAAGTAAATGAAACTAAAACTATAGGAATCGTATGAAGATAGTGCTGAAACATGTAAATTCATCCATGAAATAGGAATATTCAAATATAATAACTCGCATACAATAGCAAACATTAAAATAAATTAATCTAAAAATGTAGGAATTGCATGAAGTTAGTGCTGAAACATGTAACTTCATCCATGAAACAGAAATATTCAAAAGGTTATTGCTCTCCCAAGCTGCTCGCGTTCAATGATAATTTTTATTGAGGGTGTAATAAATTCGTACACCATAGATCCTTTCGAGCATCATAAAGGAATATTCAAATGTTACGTCTCGAAAATCCGGGAATATACTCTTATATTTAATTGATGATCAATAGTTGAAATATATTACCTTTTCTCCTTGGTGTAGGTTCTCGAAATGAATCAATCACACTTTTGGATTTAATTAGGATTTGTTTATTGCTATAAGATTTCTTCTATAAAATGAACTGGCTGGTGATTGCCTTTACAATAACTCTATTCAATTTGGGAATGGGGACCAAAATTTTACGCCTTATCTATGTGAAATAAATTACTTAAATACTATCTAACGTTACCTGTATAGTAACGTTAAGGGAACATTAGCGAATATGGCGAATATGTCGAAGCAACATTGAAGCAATATTGCTCCAATATTGTTTGTTATAGGGGAATATATTGAATGCTCCTCTCGTGTCGATGAATCTTGTACGAATATTGCTGCAATACTGCTTAATCCAGGAAATATTGATGAAACTTAATTATATATTCGTCTAGTATTAATTAATCTTGTACGAATATTGCTGCAATATTACAATAATAGATAGCCTACCTGATCATTTTAGAAAAGGAATGGAAAAACGGTCATCAAGGTTTGCAGGAATATTCCCTATGGGTTTCTTCCATGTTTATTAAAGTTGAGGGAATATTAGCGAAAATTGCGAAAATGGGAAATGAATATTGAGGGAATATTCCTCAAGTATTCAGTGCTGTAGGGGTAATAAGGTTGAACTATAAATACAGTGATATCTTTTATAAAACATTTTGAGTACTTCTGATTGGAAGAATAATGTTAATACGTACAATGTGTATTGACAAATTCCTTACGTTACATTTTTTTTTTATATGCTGTTTGATAGGTTGGGATCAGTAACACTCCTTTTTCGCAACATAATGACTAGGAAATTGCAATGGTGGGTCGTTGACAGGCGTGATTTCGTTGCTTCGCTTCATCGGAATTTCGCTAGATCAACAAGAAATTTAGTATATAAGATGCGATAAGTATACAGTGAACACATTCAATTCAGAATACTACTTACCATGGCACCCCTTATCAGTGTGAGTATTATTATTATTACTTTATAACGGTTTGGTTTTGAGATAATATTTTATATAATTTTTAGAATTAATTATACGTGTAATAACAATTTCAATGTAATATTAATATATTTCGCTTATTTTGATTCGTTCTAGGTTCACCAGGTTGTCCATGCAAGGAACCGAAGAATGTTTTTAGCTACCCAGAACGACCTTTTTCAATTGGGTATGGAGACAGAAGGTGTTCTGAAAAGACCCAATGTTTCCAGATTTTATAGGGTAAGGGCGTCTCCTTCAGTTGCTAAATATTTTCCCTAGTTATTACTTGATAACATATTTTTTTCCTTTTCTTTCAAGAACTTATTTGATCTTCTCTCAAACGTTTATAGTTTGATTTAGCTGATCTAGTGAACTTTCGTTCGATTTGTACCGGAACCTATGTTACGTCTCGAAAATCCGGGAATATACTCTTATATATAATTGATGATCAATAGGTGAAATATATTACCTTTTCCCCTTGGTGTAGGTTCTCGAAATGAATCAATCACACTTTTGGATTTAATTAGGATTTGTTTATTGCTATAAGATTTCTTTTATAAATGACCTGGCTAGTGATTGCCTTTACAATAACTCTATTCGATTTATACGATTAATGTGTATAATTTATTCGTTGACTGAATTATATATATACGCGGGTGATTAGTACCGATGAATTATTAATTATATTGATATAAGTATTTTCACGTAAATTGCTATAGGCTCGTATTGGTCTGTACAAAAATATTCGTTTCTCCTATTGTCGGATAGAGGGTACGGAGATCGCAATCTGTGCGCGAATAACTGACGTGTGTGGCGTACATCGTCGTATTTATTATACAGTTAATTTGGGTTAAAGATGATTTCGACGATGAATCGAGATCATCTTTTAAACAAGTTAAATGTGCGCAAGCCGTAAGTAGTTCGATTGCGGCAATTGGTAGTGCTGAATTCACAAAAACTGCTGCACGTATACTTTTCGACGGTGTCATGTGTACAGAATTTCGCCGCGTGTATGCTTTCGCAAGTTTGATGATTTGCTACGCACGATGCCTCGTATTTGAAAATGCAACGTTTTAGAATTTCGCAGACACATCGTTTTGTGTGTCAGAAAATTACTGATGAAAGTGTTGGGATAAAATTTAAATTTAAAGATACGTCACTGGACGTAGCACTTCCTCCCTTAGACTGTTGGATGTCGTAAAGATTCAACAGGTATAGAAACAGTTAAAACATCAGTGATTTTCTGTTACAAAAAAAAAATGAATAAAAGATAAATCGAAAGATTTTTCACTAATGATTGAAATCTATTAGAAATTTTAAGATATATAAATTGTTAATTATATTGGGCGCATTGTTTAAATTGACAGTCGCAATTGGCGTATATCATTCTTGCTGAATCAATAAAATTGTTGCATTTGTATTTCGAAGAGTGCAATGACTCCGCGTATCGCGAAGCCGTGAAGTTAAAGCGCATAGATGACAAATTCGCATACACGTTATTCTATGTGTCAAAAAATCACTGATTTACGTTCGTTGGATAAATGCTTAAATGATACGTCGCAGGGTGTACCACCTTCCCCTTAGATTATTGGGTATGGTAGAGATAAAAGAAAAACGTGTGGAATCAGTGATTTTCCTTTACAATAGCGTTGACATTGAAATAAGTGGATGTGTAAGAACAATATGTGTAGTTCGACGGTATATTATGAGGTAAAGTTTCTTATGAGTTGCAAGTTTGACGCTCGCGATTTCATTAGTTATCGTCTATTGAAATTCTGCAGGACTATGCAGAAATGGTGTATATAAGCGAGGTAGGTATGCCTTGAGTATAGTCAGTTCTAAATTCTTCTTTAAATTCTACACTGTAAATTGACATGGCTCCTATCATCAGCGTAAGTATATATTTTTTTGTTTATTATTATTATTATTTTTTTTTTATTATTATAACCCAAATTTTTTTTTTTTATAATAAATTTATTCTTTTTGACTATAGGTTCATCGTCTTGTTCACGAGAGAACCAAGAGGATTTCTTTCCGTTCTACGAACGATTTATTTCAGTTGGGAATGGAGGTGGTCAGCGTGCTGAAAAGGCCTGATGTTTCTCGATTTTATAGGGTAAGAGCCTAATTATTTCCCTCTTTTACACTCGCTTGATTTTCTTATCTTATATTTTAGACTTAAAAAAATGTAATGAGACAATTGAATAGAATTTCGCAGACACATCGTTTTGTGTGTCAGAAAATTACTGAGGAAAGTGTTGGGATAAAATTTAAATTTAAGGATACGTCACCGGACGTAACACAACCGTAATTAAAACAGTTCATTGTCAAATATGCAAAGATAGGAATCATGAAGCTTTATTTTGCTTTACTGCATTATACATGCGTTTACTGTAAAAGTAAAGACTACGCATCATATTACTGCAAAAGGGCTAAAGATAGATTAAAATTACTTTTGAAGTATTGTAGTGCGGAAGGTCACTCTATAGATTTATGTAAATTAATCAGATGCTGGGAAATCATTGTCAATATTGTGAAAATATGGGGTATACAGTTATACGATGCCCTACTATATAGCAGAATATGAACTTTGTTGGAAGTGTAAAGAAAGACGGCACGACCTACATACATGTAAAAATTTGGGAAACATTATGGAACCATGCGAGTTCTGTGGCATCTCGTTGCACACGATTAATAATTGCCCGTCAGTATTATGCAAGAGATGCAACAAACTCGGGCACACGATGAAATACTGCACTATAAAAACAGATAAAAACAGACTCTCGGACCTGAGGCTGCGAGTAGTGCAGTGGTTATTAACGGCATAGGCCTGCATGGCGTTTTCAAGACCCACCTGGGCCATCCATAGGATAGTTGCTTCCAAGGAGCGTAGTGATCACTCATAACTTGAGTACTGAGATTGAGTCGCCGAAGGCAATAGTATTGTTATGTACGTGGAAATTAAATAATAAAGGGTGAAAGAATATACGACAAGTGGGACGCGAACCCACGGATTCGCGATTTCTAGTCTCGCGCTCAACCACCGAGCTAACGTCGCAATGCCATGACGAGTGCATCGCGAGCTAGCTGTTGTTCCTTTTACTAAGTCGACGGTTTCTCATCTTCTACGTTGTCCAAACATCGACGGAAACCTCCGTGACAGAATATTTCAATCCTTTTTTTTTGTGTTTTTATACAAATAAATGCCCTGGTAGAAAGTTAACCATAATTTTACCAGAATATGGTTAATTCTGAAACATGTAACTTCATCCATGAAATAAGAATATTCAAATACGATAACTCGCATGCAATAGCAGACATTAAAGTAAATGAAACTAAAACTGTAGGAATTGTATGAAGTTAGTGCTGAAACATGTAAATTCATCCATGAAACAGGAATATTCAAATATAATAACGCGCATACAATAGCAGACATTAAAGTAAATGAAACTAAAACTGTAGGAATCGATCTCGCGGGAAAAATGACAGGGAGATCGTGTTCGGAAGGAGCATACGCAGATAGTTACGGAAGTTGGGATAAAGTTCTTGTTCAGAGTATCATAAAAATTACGCTTACCGAAGAATATGCAAAAGCTAATTTGAATAACAATAAAATACATTTAAGCTTAGGAACAGTTTGCAAATTCTCCGATGAAATTGTTTACGACTGCATCATTTGTCGATGTTCATATGAACCAAATTTAACATTAATTATAAACAAAATTCTTCTATGAAGTCCTGAATAAATAAAAATGTGAATAGTAGTCCAATAGTAATCCAGATCCAGCTACACCCTTATTGACGATGGAACGTGACGTGACTGCCTTAATTGAGGACGTTGCTTTTCGTCGAGCTCAGCCCATCTACGCGATGAATTTTGCGGGTGACAGGACGATTACCTTCGATCCTCAAGGACGGGCGCTCTTATCCGCATTATCGCAAGAACATCGTGATAACTCCGGAATTCTAAAAAATCATTAGTGTCCCGTACCAGGTGGTGTGTCAACCTCCAGATACACTTATTTATGTATATGATGGTGGTGTATACCACAAAGGGCTGAATACCGGAGTGGTGTTTGCAGAACCCGTCAACGTAGGAGGTCTACAATGGATTGCTGCGCTAAAGTACCCCCTTTGCGCTTGCCCAGTACGTGCAATCCAGCCAATTCCTAGGAACAGGAAATCGTCTGAATTTATAAAGTCTCTGCCTATCCCATTCCGGGAATGCCCAGTCCGGGTTGCTTGGAGGTAGCCCCTTCGGCACATTTACAGCGGATGCACGCTCGGCGGCACCTGGTCGGACCTCAATTTTGCGTCTTCTCTTGTCGCCTCTGTGCAATGGTTTATGCTACCAAGGCATCCCTGGAAAAGCATATGGCCAAGGTTCAGGCTAGTCGGAGAGCAACGGAACTTCACAAGGCGTGTCCAAAATGTGGGGACCTATTCTGGTCGCGTTATCTCTCTCAACATGTAAAAGTTTGAAGTGGTGGACCTGCAGTCTGGGAGTGGTGAGGTGGTTATTAACGACATAGGCCTGCATAGCGTTTTCAAGACCCACCTGGGCCAGCCATAGGATAGATGCTTCCAAGGAGCGTAGCGATGACTCAGAACCTGAGTATTGGGATTGAGTCGCCGAAGGTAATAGTATTGTTCCGTACGTAGAAATTAAATAATAAAGGGTGAAAGAATATGCGACAAGCGGGACGTGAACCCACGGACCCGCGGTTTCTAGTTTCGCACTCAACCACGAAGCTAACATCGTAATGCCATGACGAGTGCATCGCGGGCTAGCTGTTGTTCTTTTTGCTAAGTCGACGGTTTCTCGTCTTCTATGTTATCCAAACGTCGACGGAAACCTCAGTGACAGTATATTTCAATCCTTTTTTTTGTGTTTTTTTTTTATGTAATTTATTTTCCATGGATTTTGTTGTGGTACCATTGCAATTTACTTAACGACGAAACGATGAACGTAGGCGTAAGAAAAAGCCGAACGAGGGATCAACGACGCCGCCAGTACTTAATATCTCTCTCTCTCTCTCTCTCTCTCTCTCTCTATCTCTCTCTCTCTCTCTCTCTCTCTCTCCCTCTCTCTCTCTGCACACACACCCGCACACACAGCCACACACGCACACGTACATACACAGTCACACACGCACACATACGTACACCCACACTCACTCACACATATATAAAAAAATATTATATAATTTTATAACTGTATATATGATATTTATTATTATAATAAAGATACAGTGAAACTTATAATTTTTAACAAAACATTGAATAAAAATATTTAATAGAACTTTAGAGATTCTTTAGAAACATTAAAACATTAATGAATTTTGTATCATCTTTTATGACTGGAACTTGATTTATTTTTGTATTTGCTACCATCCTTATGATGTTTATTGCGTTTATGTTTATGTTCTGATTTATCCTTGTATTTATGTGTAATTGTTGTTCTGTCTACGCTTCTTTCTCTTTCTATACTGATGTTTCTAATCCTCCTTTTTTTATTTGGACTACCATTCAAATTTTCTCTATGCTCGCTGTATCCTCCCCTAGGGGCTGTAGGACCTTGTCGCGTGCCATGCGGGTGACCTACCTTGGTGGGGAACTCGGGTGGACCGGTGGGGAGGCTTAATCAGTGCAGGAGGGCAAGGGTGAGGCGGAGCTGTATGTATGTGGCGCCCTATAAACGGGTAGTCCGGGTGTGTGAGAGGTTCCCTATAAACGGGAGGCCTGGTGTGAATGTGGTGGCAACTCCTAACAGGGTTCTTGTCCAGGTGAATCTAGGGTAGATAAGTCCCGGCTATCGCCTCGCCCAGGCCGGATCGCGCTGATGACCAACAAGCAGCCCCCCATCCAAGGTGGTGGACTGGATGGGTAACACACCCCCTGATCTGAAGGTGTTATGCGATCCGTGCCAATGTAGAGTCATGGCCCTCGGGGTAATTGGAGGGTCTCTAACGGAGCCTTAGAGGCACCTGGTGCAACCTCTAAGTATTTTACTCGCTTTACCGTCGCATGCGGGGCTCTGCGGCGGTGGACCGTTATTTCCCTAGCTGCTCGTGGGATCAACATGGCAGAAGTAAATATAAACAAGATAAATGAGGAAGACGGCAAGGGCCTAGTACCTACCGGGGGGGGTCACCGAAGGGGACGAGGTTTCCTCTCCCATGGAGGTGTTGGCGGCGAAGACGTCCGGCGCGCACAATAGGCGTGTGCGCTGGCTGAAGTATATCGAGGATAAGAAGAAGGCGGAGGCGGAGGGGAATCCACCCCCGCCTCCCCCTCCTCCGAGGAGAGCTGGGGCCAAGCACAAGGTGAAGACCTTGGTAGGGGCTAGTACCCACCAGGCTGGACCAAGTAGCTTAGGCCCGGGCGAAAAGGAAAGGCTAGCACCAGAGGAGAGGAAGAGAAAGGAAAGAAGTGTTTCTGACCCCTCTATCAAACCTGCTAGCAAGAGAAACAGGCAGGGGCCTAGACCCGCTGGAAGCGAGGGATCGTCATACTCCACTATCTCCGCTAACCTACTCAGGGTCCTAGTGACTTTCGGGGAAAGAATTAGCGAGAGGATGGAAATGACGGCTTTCGACCACCTTAAGGGAGCGGTGATGGATAAGATCGTGGACATACCGGAAGATGGCTTTGTTCCGCGGTTCAGAGACACTTTTGTAAGGGACGGGATAGCGACCTTCATTTGTGATGATGGGGAGTCGGAGGCGTGGCTGAGAGAGGCAGTGCCGACCATCGAACTCAGTGATGGAACTCTGGCGAGGATTGTCCTCCCGGAGGAACTCATCAAGAGGGTGAACGTTTCGGCACTGGTACCGCCGCCAAGAAGAGAAGCATCCCAGTTGGTCAAGCTCCTGGGGCGTCAGAACCCGGAGTTGGATACGACAAAGTGGAAGATTCTCCAGTGCTTGGAGCGGGGCCCGGCCTGCCTCCTTCATCTGGGGGTGAATGTGGCCACTTTGGGAGTGCTGGAGGCCAGGGGCGGGAAGGCCTTCCTGAGGACAAGCGAGATCACCTTCAAGTGGTCTTCGAAGAACCCGGGAGGCGAGGACGCGAAGAGGGAGCAGGATGAGGTAGTAGCGGGTCAGCAGTAAAATGGCTGATACGCGTGTAGACATCCTGCAAATTAACTTGCATCACAGTAAAAGCGCCTCGGTGGTTTTAACCAGGTGCATGACTGTCAGGCACACATGCCCAGCAATTGCGCTGGTGCAAGAACCCTGGCTGGTCAGGAACGCGATTAAGGGACTGTCGGCCACGGGACGCGTCTACGCGAGCGGGGAGCATGTGGGGCAAAGGGCGTGTGTGGTCGTGAGAGGGCTAGAGGCGACGCTTATGCAGGAATTTTCGACAAGAGATTTAACTGTTGTCGGGATTCGAGGGAAAGACGGGGTCAATAGGGGCAAAGAGTTCATAGTAGCCTCTGCCTACTGTGCGCATGAGTATAAATCTCCCTCGGAGGAGGTTAAAAGGTTAACCAAGTACTGCAGGAAGAAAGGTCTCGGGCTCGTTGTTGGATGTGATGCTAATGCTCACAATGAGGTGTGGGGTAGCACGGACACGAATGAGCGTGGGGAGGAACTCCTGGATTATCTGGTTGAGGAAAACCTTGTGGTCTTAAACACAGGTACGGAGCCGACCTTTGTTACGTCTAACAGAAGAGAGGTACTTGATATCACCTTCTGTAACGGACTGATGAAGGGATGGGTTCGCGACTGGAGAGTCTCTGACGAGCCCTCCATGTCAGATCATAGGATTATCAGAGCCACTTTGAGGGGCATTGTCCCCAACGTGGTGTGGTATAGGGATTCCAAGAAAACTAACTAGGATGGCTTTCGGGCCTCAATTCGGCGACGAATTGACGGATTTAAGGGGAAATACGGGACACCGAACGAGCTGGAACGCACCGAAGCCTTTATCAGGATGGTGATTACAACGGCGTTCGAGGAAAATTGTCCTATCACTCAAAAAACCACTGCACGCGGAAAGCTCAAGTGGAGTAATGAGTTGGAGGCAAGGCGGAAGGAAACAGGTAGGCTCTTTAATAGAGCGAGAAAAAAGAATACGAAAGAGACTTGGGAAGCCTACAAGGCTAGTCAAAGACTCTACAAGAACCTCATTAAAGAGGTAAAACATGATTCGTGGAGGGAATGGTGCTCAGAGTGCAGCACCATCAGCGATACAGCTAGACTCTTCAAAGTTCTAGCAGGGACTCAAAATGGGGAACTAAGATTAATAAGGAAGGCAGACGGGAGTTTTACTAAGACCCCGGAAGAGACTCTACAGAGGCTGCTGGAGACCAATTTCCCCGACTTCAGTCGGTCGGGTGGGGCTGACGATACCCCCCGAAAGACTGGGTGACGGGCTGATTGGAGCACAGCAGGGCAGGTGGTCACGGCGCAAAGGGTCAAAGAGGCTATCATGTCCTTTGAGCCCTACAAAGCACCGGTCATGGATAACATCACCCCAGTGCTTCTGCAACAGGGCCTGGAGGAGATTACAGGGCTGCTGACGGGGGTAATGAGGGGCTGCATAGCCCTTGGATATACACCCAGGCAGTGGCTTAAAACAAAGGTCATCTTCATCCCCAAACCGGGGAAGAAGAGTTACACGGAAGTGAAAGATTACCGGCCCATTAGCCTCACGTCATTCCTTCTGAAGGCGCTGGAAAGGCTGGTAGACGGATATCTTAAGGAAGGACCTCTGAAGATCTGGCCGCTTCATGAGGAACAACACGCGTATCGCACGGGCAGGTCAGTGGAAACAGCACTCCTTTCGGTGGTCAACTTCGTTGAAGACCAGCTTGAGCTGAAAGGAGTATGCATAGGAGCCTTTCTGGACGTCGAAGGAGCGTTCAATCAGACCTCTAGAGAGGCGATCCGGAAGGGAGCGGAAGAACATGGGATCGCTAAGAGCATCATTGACTGGATCATGAGCTCCTTGGAGGGAAGAGAGCTGACGACCTCCTGGATGGGATACCCAATTGGTGGGCACGTATCCGAAGGCTGTCCCCAGGGTGTGGTGTTGTCCCCCCTGCTGTGGAGCCTGATGGTAGACAGCCTACTATGAGTACTAAACGGGATGGAAGTCAAGGCGGTAGGATATGCGGACGATATAGCTATCCTAGCAAGGGGGGGCTTATGAAGAAGTCCTTAGGGACGTAGTACAAGGAGCCCTCAAGGCAACGGAGGAGTGGTGCAGTAGCAAAGCATTGCGAATCTAAGGGGATAAATCGGTAGCCCTTATCTTCACAAAGCGCTATAAAACTAGGAAGCTGAGGAAGATGAAGGCGGGGAAGTTAGAGATACCGTTCGCGGAGGAAACCAAATATCTGGGAGTTATCCTTGATAGTAAGTTACTCTGGCGTAGGCACCTCGAGGAGAAATGTAGAAAAGCCATTTCTACTTTCTGGCAATGCAGAGGAGCGTTGGGTGCAAGGTGGGGAGTGGGTCCACGGCAAATGTACTGGATCTACTCCGCCATCATTGTGCCGAGGATAACATTTGCCTCTATAGTTTGGTTGAGCAGAACACTGCTGAGTACGGCTTGTGGGAAGCTGGACCGAGTACAGGCGCTTTTCCTAAGGGGCATAATTACCACTAGGAGGAGAACGCCCTGTGCCGTCATAAGGACCATGCTGAACCTGCCGTCTCTGGCACTGCACATCAAATCTGTGGCAATGAATACGGCATACCGGCTAGGATGCGTCGGTATGTGGAAAACGGACAGCAGGAGGCATAAACAGCTGTTCGGGGTAACACTGAGGGAACTCTGGGAAGAACCCCAGGATAGAATACCACCTCGACCGCTAAGGAATGCGAGATACAAAATCCGCTTTCCGGAGAGGGAGAGGTGGGAGGAATGTAGACCCAAACACGGCGAAATCTGGTACACGGACGGGTCTAAGGCAAAAGAGGGAGTGGGAGCTGGTTTCTGTGGTCCCAGGCGGCAGGACAGCTTCTGCTTCAGGATGGCAAGCTACAACACAGTTTTCCAGGCCGAGGTACTCGCGATTAAGCTATGCGCGGAGGAACTAACAAGGGCCGGCAAGACGGGCAAGACCATCGAGCAAGGCTATCGAGAAGACCGTTACTTGCTCTAAGTTGATAATGGAAACGAAGGCCTCGTTGAATGCACTGGGTATGGTCAACCTTCTCAACCTAACCTGGATCCCAGGTCACTCCGGCTGCAAAGGAAACGAGAGGGCGGATACTCTTGCTAAACAAGGGAGCCGCACCCACGGCCCCATTAAACAGCAAGCTGGCATGCCGGCGCAAGAAGGCCGTAACAGGATAGCTGTGCACATCAAGAGCCTATGCGAGGCGGAATGGCTCGCGACCGCGGGTTGCAGCAAAGCCAAGGACTTGTGGGGAGTAACGGGCGACCGATGGGGGAGGAACTGCTCTCCCTCGGTAGGTGGCAACTCAGAAGGACAGTGGAACTGATAACGGGGCACTGTGATCTGAGGGGGTTCCAATATAAAATAGGCAAGGCAAGCTCCCCATACCGCTCTAGGTGCGGGGAAGATTGTGAGGAAACGCCAATTCATGTGATCTGTGAGTGCCCTGCAATGGCGGACTCCAGAAAGAAGTGGTTTGGCAGGGCGGTAGCCATACCAGAGGAGATCAGGGAGCACAGCATTAGGAGAGTCCTTAAATACTGCTCTGCAGTTGGCCTCCCCTAATGTGGTTCCTCAGGTAGGTGGGGAATAGCGTACAAAGGCTAGCAAGCTAAGGGCGCTACACCGTAATGGTCCCCGCGAGTTCTCAATCTAATCTAATCTAATGCTCGCTGTATCTAATACTCTGACTTCTGCTTCTCTTTCGATTTTTTTTAGCTTCTTTTCCTTCTTTGCTTCCTTCCCTTTCTTTACTCTTGTTTCTATTTATCGCATCTTTATCCCGACTATAAACGTTTCCTCTGTGCTCGTTGGATCTACTACTGTGACTTCTGCTTCTCTTTCGATTTTCTTTACCTGCTTTTCCTTCTTTACTTCCTTCCCTATTTTTACTCTTGCTTCTACCTCTGCCATCCTTATCTTGTCTATAAATGCTTCCTCTGTACTCGCTCGTTCTACTACTGTGACTGCTACTTCTCTTTCGATTTTCTTTTCCTTCTTTACTTTCTTCCCTATTTTTACTCTTGCTTCTACCTCTGCCATCCTTATCTTGTCTATAAATGCTTCCTCTGTACTCGCTCGTTCTACTACTGTGACTGCTACTTCTCTTTCGATTTTCTTTTCCTTCTTTACTTTCTTCCCTATTTTTACTCTTGATGCTTCTATTTCTGCCATCCATATCTCGACTATCAATACTTCGTCTGTACTCGCTGTATAAACTACTCTCACTTCTGCTTTTCTCCTTTAGATTTTCTTCACGTTCTTTCCTATCTTGGTTTCTTTCCCTTACTTGGCTCGTGCTTTGACTCCTATTTGTTAAATTATGGTCATTAGTTCGTGAACTATTAATACTACTTGCTCTACTCATACTTCTGCTTTTAGTCTTCCTTTGCTCTATGGTTTCGTTACTCGTATTTTTATATATTCTTATTCCACTATCAACATTTTCAAAATCTAAACTGCCTTCTTCACTCTTTCCGCTATCAATACTCCTGCTCCTGTCGCGCCTTGATGTCTTACTTGTTTTTTCACTATTAACATTTTCAGTATTGGATTCCCTACTAAAGCTTTTTTGTCTTTCTTGGCTATTTCTTTCATTATATTGGTCGTCATTATTTTTATTCTTGAGTTTTTCTAATTTGACTTTTAGACTTCCACAAAACAGAGTAACAGTTCTATTATAATCACTACAACTTAGCTCTTGCGTTTTCCGAGCATTCATGTTTACATATCCTGCAATTATACATTTTTCATTAAATGGAAAATATAAATTTATGTTAATTTAATTATTTTTATATTACTTCGTACGGCATCCATAATATCGTTTGGCACAGTGGAAGCATTCATCACTGATAATTTCTCCTCGCCAATCAGTTCCCTCAGTAAGTATCGTGTCAGAGTTTTTGGATCTCTTTTACTAAACCTTACAAAATCTTTCAGTTTATATCTGTCCATAGTTATATTGGATCCGGGAACAAGCGTAATCTGAAAATTTAAATAATATAAAATACATGCGTCACTTTCTTTTACATTTTTATGATTTAAAAAATTAAGGATCAGGTTATAACAGTAAAAAATTGTAGTAATTTAAAATTCTATTTTTACCTTTCCTGACGAATCACCCCGGTGCTCTTCCGTTAACTGTTTTATATGTAATAATGCAGATTCACAAACTGCGGCAATTTTTTCAGTCAAAGTGGAATCTTCATTATATATGTTGCAAAAATAACAAACGATTGGATTTTGTTGGTGAAATTTCCCCGGTTTTTTTTCAGGTTCGTACATAGATTACTATTCTTCTCTGCTTGCCCAGAATCGGTTACTTTAACATCTCTTTCTGTTTCGCTTAAAGAACGCGACGTGTTCTTGTTTATGCACATACTGATTGTGCACATATTAATTGTGCACACTTTAACATTGGTATATATCTATATATATATATAGATCTGTACCAATGCTATCTGTGCACAATAAATATGTGCACAATCCTTATGTGCACAAACAAGAACATGCCAAGAACGCAATAGACAAATAAGTATATTTTGTAACATATTGTTATATATTAATGCAAGACAATTTAGGCCACTGTCCATCCACGGTTGACACACTCACAATCTACCGCGTCGCGATCATCCACTGGGAACATCTCCCGCTCTCGTCTCTCTCACACACACACACACATACACACACACACACACACACACACACACACACCGTCACTCTCGCTCACTCTCGCTCACTCGTCGCTTATAGTTAAACGGCCCGAACACTCGCTGATCATGATTCCTAGCGCACGCTTGCTACAACCTTACACGCCTATATGTACGTATAATTACACTGCAGCTATCTTTCTCCCATTCTCTCTTTCTCTCTCACTCACCCTCTCTCTCCCTCTCCTCCCTTCCCTCTGACTCTCTCTGATTATAAAAACTTACTTTTCGTGTACATCTTCTACATTATTTTGCACTTCATCTTCAATTTCTTCAAAAATTGATTTTCCATGAATGGCTTCATTATTTGTATTGATGTCAGCTTGCTTTACTCTTATCCTGCTTTTTCTTTTCTCCTCTCGTAATTGCCTTTTCTTTGCTACAGTATCCGGGGAAGATAATTTATTTTTTATTATCTCGCCGTCTGTAGAAACCACCAGATTTTCTAACCATTTTTCATCAGCTAAAACAGTAAAAACGCATGTTAACACTGTATATAAATTCGAAATATTTAATAATCGAGAAAATAAAGTTGACTATATGAGTCAATAAAAAACACAAAGTAAAATTAAATAGTCAACATTTCAACCGTGATTTCCGTCCTCTTCATGGTTAATATTCGAAATATTGTTCTTACTTACGATGTTCTGCAATTACTTTTACGGGATACCACTTTCCTTCAGCTTTAGCTTTGTCACCGTCCTTGACGGTTTTAGTTTGGCTCTTATTTAAAATTGAAAACAATCGCGGATTTTCGCTTAGCCACAAAACAAGAACTTTCATTTTTCAAAATTGACGTTGCTTGAAATGGGTTAGAATATTTAAAAAAATAATCAATACTCCCTTGAAGTTCGAACAGCTTTTGTTTTAGAATATGTTCACGTTTATGAAGTCTCATTAACCAAACATTTATGTACATAAACATTATTGTATGTTACGAAAATGTAAACAAAGATTTGGTTGTACTGTAATTCTCGATTAGAACTGCTGAAGATGTTTAAACGAGACTATGAAAAATATTCAGAAAGGCAGCAAGCGCGAATAAAAAAGGTTCTTCTAGATGGCAAACGAGGAGAAAAATTTGTGAATAATAGTAAGTACATACATAATTATTTCTAATAATACACTTTATGAATTTGTTCTATGTTACGCACTTTAAGATAAATTTCGGCTTCTGAGTTTATTCATGACTTTTTTCCAATAAAAATCTGTAGATTGCATTTCGAACTTTTCTCAAAAGTGTGCGGTCAGGTTTATAAATTATTTCGCGAAGCTTTCTTTGAGAGCAAAATTTCTTGTTTCGAAAAAGTTCATCGATACATTGCGCTGTTGGTCGATAGAAAGGGTAAATGAACTTTAACTTAAACTTTAAGAAGTATTTTGATCAATTACGGCCTCGCTCACATATCATTTCGCCGTCGTAGTTAATGAAGTACCTTGGAACTCAAGGTCACCACGAATTTTTTGTTAGCCTTGTACTCCCTATCATTCGCTGACATTAAATCGCAGTTCAATTGCATTTTCCTTATTATCGCATTCATTGCCGTTTTATTACCGGTATAGCGTTTTGTACTTTGAAATATGTACGTGCTAACACTAAAAATTGCTTTCGAAAATTCGTTTGATTGTCTTGAAAAACTGTAACACGGAACTTATTGTTAAAACAAAATTTAATGTGTGTATATATGTATATATGTCTTTAATTGTATAAGTAATATAAACCTTATTGGTATTTTCAGAGTTATACACTGACAACGAAAATTTGAATCCCAATGGAAATAATGATTGTGAAGTTTACTACGATGCAGTTGGTAAATTGAATACTTTTTTACGCTACATGAGTATCATTTAAAATACGTACGGCTTTTAAAAAATATTTTCTTAAAATACGTATACAAATGTTCATTAACTCGAGTTTTTCAAAGCATAAGATCCTCTATTATGACTGTACTTTCTATTTTCTCGATGATTATTAAAAATAATTTTTTTCTATAGATTCGAAATAATTTCTTATTAATTTAAAAAAAAATATATTATAGTTTTATTAATTTAAAAATGTGATGTTATATAATATTTTTACACAGATGAATTATCAAGCCACTGTGAATCTTCTACCAATGGACACAATATGAATAATTATTCTGAATCTGATGATGAATGTGATGAGGAACTATTACGAAAAATGAAATGAAGATAGTTATTCAGAATCGTCATCGGGTGAAAGTGATGATGAAAGCGATGAAGACGAAGAAGACGAAGACATAGACAATTTAAGAACTACAAGCGACAAATTTGAAAATGATTTTGATGAATCCATACACGATCCGATTTATGAAGGAGCCTCTATAACGGTAGCGGAGAGTTTGACTTGCATTTTGAGTCTCATGACTTCATTCGATATGACAGGAGCTTTACTTGCAGCAGTTCTAGGAGTTATTGAATATCATTGCAAAAAGCCAAACAAATTTCCAAAAACTTTGTACAAATTAAAGAAGTTTTTTAGGAATTTGAAAACTCCACTTACCCGACACTTTTTCTGCTCAAAATGTTTCTCAAAAGTAGAGAGAAAAGATTCTGTGTGCCCCCAATGTAATGAAAGTGAAAATATCACATATTTTATCGAAATAGATATAATTCATCAATTGAAAACTCTTTTTAAACGACCAAATTTTTATAAAAATGTCAGTACTTACAGATTTAATAGAAAAAAGATAAACGAAAACAACTTTGAAGATATTTATGATGGAAATATTTATAAAAATTTAGTACAAAAAGGATTTTTGGACGATAAATCAAACATTTCTTTTACCTGGATACGTATTCCATACGGATGGTGTTCCTCTATTCAGATCTTCTAAATTTAGCATATGGCCCTTTTATTTATCAATCAATGAACTACCGTATGAAGAACGAATAAAAAAAGTTAATATGATTTTTGCTGGGATTTGGTTTGGCAACCAGAAACCTGTACCAAATCTTTTCCTTAATTTTTTACGAGAGCCTTTAAAAAAATTGTATAGAGGTATTTTTATCGAAATAGCTGAGAAGTTTGTTAAAATAAGAGCTATAATCATATGCGGAACATGCGATTTATGCGCTAAATCACTTTTTTTGAACATGAAACAGTTCAACGGCTGGTTTGGCTGCCAAAAATGTAAAATTCGCGGTAAGAGAGTATCTAACGTACATGTATATCCGTTTTTTGAGCAACTGTGTATGCGAACATCAAACGAAACTATGCAATATGCTAGAGAAGCCAGAAACTCAAATAAAGTCGTTTTTGGAGTAAAAGGGCCAACAATTTTAGCAGAAATCGTTCACGACTTTATTATTACAACTACTGTAGACGTTATGCACTGCGTTTATCTTAATGTTTTAAAAAAAATAATGACGCTTTGGTTTGACTCAGAACACCATGATCATCCAGCAACATTACGTCCTTTTATAACTTACATCAATAAACATTTGATATCACTGCAACCTATTGATTCTACTACGAGACGGCCACGAAGTCTAGACGATTTTTCTTACTGGAAAGCAGCAGAACTAAGAAATTTTTTATTAATATACAGTTTACCTATTTTACAACAATATATGCAAGGCAATTATTTTAATCATCACATTTTATTAGTTTTTGGGATTACAGTAATGAATATGACCTCTATTTCGGAAGAAATGCTAAATAAAGCCCATTCAGCTCTCACTCAATACGTTAAAGAATTTAAAGTTTTATATGGTGAGGTGCACATGACAGCTAATATACATCTGCTATTACATTTGTCTAATGAAGTACGACAATTTGGCCCACTTTTCTATAATTTTTGTTTTGCTTTTGAAAATTTAAACGGAATTTTAAAAAGATTTGTACACGGATCTAAAAATCCGGAACTACAGATCCATTCATCAATTTGCATGTTATTCAATCTAAACAAATTAAAAGAAGTATTAAAAAATAAAAAAAGTGACGTTATCTTATTTTGTAATAAAATTGAGGAAAGAAGCAGAAATCGTAAAAAATTAATTAAAATTTCGAGTAAGCTTTTTGTAGTTGGAACTTGGTACAAAGAGAAAAATATTTTACAAATAAAAAATATTCTTGGAATAGATGGTGTTCATAATAATAAATTACATTGTTTTAAGAGATTATTTAAGGAAGGTATTATATTCGAAACAGAGTTTTATAGTGTAAACAAAAAAACAAATTCTACGTGCATTAAGTATTTCTTAAATAACGAGGAACAGATAGGTTTTATTAAACATTTTGTGAAAGTATGTAAGTGTCAATGTCTCTCTGCGTTTAATTGTAATAATTGCAATAGTCATTGTAAAATTTATGTTATTATTTCTAAGTGTTTCAGTGAACGTGCATTTTCTATACAATTAAATCAATTTATTCCAACTATTTATAAATGTACTATCTATGAGTCCGAAAATATGGTAGCTATAGCAGCTGAAAACATAAGAAATAGTTGCTATAAAATTATGATTAATAACCATACTTACGCAATCGAACCCTCTAATTGTGTAGAAAATGAGTAAACGCGTGTTTTTTAATGAACTGTAAAACATTGTGTTAATAAAGTCTTTTCCCTGATATCTTGTTATGTTTATGTATATTAATTAATTATAAGAGCATTAATTCTTTAGCTTAACTCTTTGAAGAGCCTGTATACGTGCGACCTTTTCATTTTGAGTTGTTTCTGTAATTTCGAAGTTTTTGCAGTGCTTTCATGATTTTTCATTTGGAAAAATGTGTAAATTTTCTTATTGATAATTAATAAGTAAACAATTAAAAAAGAAATTCATTTTTTTCAGAATAAAATCAGTTCTTAAACTATAGTAAAGAACAGGTTTTTAAGATCAGAAAATGATCGTATTGTTACTGGTTTCATAAAGAAAACCACACCTCAAAATCATCTCACAATCGTCTTAATACGGTCTTTATAATCATTAGAAAGATCATCTCTAAAAGGTCTTAAAGTGATCTTAAGTTTGGGATTCTGGAGTACTTTAGGACTCTTAATAGTATATTAAAATAGTAATATAAAAACATATTTTTAAGATCTTAAAATCCTCTAATTGTTACTCTTATAAAATAGAAAAATTTCATCTTAAGATATCTTAAATCCTGCCATTTTAGAGATATGTCTTTTTTTTATCGTTTTGTGATCACAACTTTTTTTACGCGGGTAAAAATTTTGAGATTAATTTGAGATTTTTTTCATTAACCTTTTATACTGGTTTGAAATATTTTTATATCGTTTTTCTAGGTATTTAAGATTGGTTTGACACATTTTTATATCGTTTTTCTATATATTTCAGATTGGTTTGAAACATTTTTATATCGTTATTGCTATTATGCATTTAAGGTAGTTCATCACACATATATTGCAATATATATAAGCTATTCGTAATAACTTTTTTTTTGTTTTGTCTTTTATATTTGATACAACCAGATCAAGTTTATTCGAATGATGGGTTTCTTAAGAAGTAGAAAACATTTTTTTCATGCAAAATTACGTAGTATTGGCGCTAATATCAACAATTAATTATTTTGTAATTTTACTAACACGTCGCTTCTATGCAAATTTTTATTATACATGCAATCGTATCGATCAAAGTCTCATTTTGTACCTTATGAAATTTGAGGGTAGGTTCGCGGTAACGATATTGTTGTATAACCGATCTGAACGGTGCTAGATCTCATTGTTTATCAAAAATTCACGAAATTCACTGGAATTTCGATAAACAATGAGGTCTAGCACCGTTCACATCGGTTATACAACAATATCGTTACCGCGAACCTATCCTCAAATTTCATAAGGAACAAAATGAGACTTTGATCGATACGATTGGCTGTATAATAAAAATTTGCATAGAAGCGACGTGTTAGTAAAATTTCAAAATAATTAATTGTTGATATTAGCGCCAATACTACGTAATTTTGCATGAAAAAAATGTTTTCTACTTCTTAAGAAACCCATCATTCGAATAAACTTGATCTGGTTGTATCAAATATAAAAGACAAAACAAAAAAAATTCATTACGAATAGCTTATACCCTGGTAGAAAATAAACCAACTCGGATGGCTTATCTACTAACTGTTGGCCAATAATTTAGGCCAACGAATAAGAAAAATATTGACCAACGGTTAATCAACGGTTGGTGGACTATCAATTAATAATAAAACATTGAGTAACTCGTAAAACAATAATAGAAATTAATAAGAAATATAGATATGTAAAAAGATTTTGATACATAAACAATAATAAAAATTATCGTAATGCATTAAAAAAATATTTGAATGAAGTTGGGAGTAAATTTATTTGAAGGTTAAGTAGACAGCGTAGCACGTGGGCTATGCTCCGAAATTACTGTCCGCATCCCGCTTTCCGCAAGACAAGCACACATGCACATAAATACACACATATTACATACACACGAGTGCGATCGCAGGTTCATGTGTTATGTATAGGTAAAAGTATTTAACTGCGCAGACTCATACGAGTCATGTGACGGGATTGCCGGGATCGCGTGGTTTTGCTTCACTGTAAAGGTCAGATGGTAACGGAGCACCGTGTATAGAAAACGGAGCAATACGAGTACGAAGAATTGATGTAGGATACTTTCAAATTTTAAATGTAGAATACCTTTTATGTAGGATTCTTTCAAATTTTAAATATAGGATACTTTTAAATTTTAAAAAATGTAAGTATCCACCTGTACATGTCCTGACTTACGTCAAAAAGTCACGCACACTACACATTAACACGCCCTAACCTCAATTTGAACAAACAAAACTATACCCGTTACCGATCTAACCATATTTATCTGAAGAAAAATACTATTAATATGTGGGTTTTGATTATTCTATGAATAATACAAATTTTGAGAGTTTTATTTAAATAATAAGTTGTATAAATGATTTTTATTTAAGATTTTTAATATTAAACATTCATTGACCAAGCGCAAGGGTGATTCCGTGACGAAATAAGCGGTATTTATCGCTAACTGTTGGTTAAACGGTTGGCCAAATCCTTGCGATTTGGCGAACGGATGGCGTACGGTTGGTTACAATTTCTACCAGGGTATATATTGTTATATATGTGTGATGAACTACCTTAAGATTGATTTGAGAGAGATGAGATTTAGTTTTAATACTGATTTAAGACATGTTTGTATCATTTTATCCTAATTTTCAGATTACATTTTTAATCATTACTCGACAATACTAAACGCTACTTTAAAAAACGATAATTAAAAAACAGAAAACGGGTAAGTGTAATTGATGAACAAGGTTTATTTCATAAAATTTTGTATATTAATACAAATTAATTTATAGTTTTTCAACGAAATTAGGAGGTTGAATTGCATAAACATAGTTATTTATCTTAACTTTAAAGCATACATTCATGATATTAGCTAATTCAATGGCAATCAAATGCTCGCTCTCTTCACAAATAATTACGTTGCGTATAGACGCAGTTTCGTTATCTGTAAAAGCAAATTTACTGTCACACTCTACAATAATCGCATATAATTTACAATTATTATAACAATTGTCGCAATTATTATGCGAATTACAGCTACATACACAAGCTTTAATAAAATACTTTATGAAACCAAATTTTTCATTGCTGTTTGATAAATACTTAACACGCGAAAAATCGGTTTTTTTCCAACACTATATTCTAGTGTTTCGTAGATTACTTTATTTTTTAATAATCTTTTAAAAAGTTTTAAAAACTGTGTTTCATTTGAAACACTGAGACCTAGAACATTTTTTAAAATATCAAGATTTTTTACGGTAAAATAATTGCCAACAACATAAGTTTGATATGCAATTTCTTTCATCTTACGTCTTGCGCGAGATTTGTCTTCGGTTGTTTTACAAAATAACGCTACTTTGACTACCTTCCTTTAAAACGGTATTCTTCAATTTTGTTAAATTTAATAGCATTGATACAGATGAATGTACTTGCAATTCGGGATTTTTTGAACCATGTAAAAAACTTTTGAAAATTCCATTTAAATTTTTAAACGGAGCGCACGATATTACAAAAAGAGGGCCAAAATGTCTAACTACACCTACTAAATGTAATATCAGGTGTACATTCATTGTCATGTGCCGCTTTCCATAAATTATTTCAAATCTCTTAACACATTCTCTAAGAACTGTTTCGGCTTGAACAAGATTCACTTACGCTGGATTAATAAACACACACAAAACCATTAATATTGGAGTCTACTCTGATAAAATATTAAGAAAAGTATTTTTGAGTCATTTTTTATGTGGTTAGTATCATGTTCGAAATTGATCAATTGACAAATCTGAAATGCTATGATAATAAAAACAAATACGCCATAACATAGTTTAATTTATTTACTTTTATATAGTAAAACTCGATTATTACATTTATTTATTTATAATTATCAAATAAGTTGAAATAATAAAAAAGTCCGAAGCGGCTTGATTAGCGCAGGTATGAAAATACACCACCTAGCTTTTATTTATCAAAATGAGTTCATTTTTATATTCTCTTGTTATAATGTTTATGCATTAAGTGCATTATTTGATATTTTTACTCGTGCAGCCAGTGTGTATAAAGTAATATCGTCCTTGAGAAAATATTTTGGGGGTATGATTATTTAGATGGGCAAGATTGCAAAAAAATACAACCAGTGGGACAAAGATAAGTTGGAAAGTGCTATAAATGATGTTAAAGATGGAAAGTCTATTCGGGCAAGTGTAGCACATTAGTTTGCGCAAGAGATCTAAAACTATATACGTGTGCGCCAATCAATCTGCAAGCGGCGGGTTGAATGGCGCCAATTTTTTTTTTAATAAATCGTTTATATTCAATAAATTGTAAATGCTATGCTGTAAAAAAGTTTTTAGTTTGATACCGTAGATGTTTGGCTATCTTCAAGTATAATTCATTTAAAACTTTCTACGAAAGTGTAAAATAAGGCAAGTATAGAAGTTTTTTCTGTATAATCTATGTATAATCTAAATATAAAACTTTCTACGAAAGTATAAAATAAGGCAAGTATAGACGTTTTTTCTGTATAATATACTCTTCCTCTCTCTCTTCCCCCGCCCTCTCTCACCCTCTCTCCCCCCTCCCCTTTCTTCCTCTCTCTCTCTTAACATCCGTCAAACTCTGTACCAAAAACTTTAATCACAGCTTAAATATTTGTTTAATACAATCAACATGTTTAAAAAAAAAATAATTCCTTAAGTAGGTTACGTACGTTAATTAAACACAAGAAAGTACTGAAATCAATTATATTGTAGTCAAGTACCCATAACTTAACTTGACTGACATAATACAACTTTTCGTACCTACTCAAAAATATTCAGCTAGCGGGCATGAAGTACTATTTAACACCCAAGAGGCGTAATAGCTCTCATACTCCTACAAAACTTTATAGAACCTACGCACTTTACGTCCGTGTGGGCAAAAATTATTTAAATTATATATAACTATCTTTTACTTCGTCGAGTAAATATATACTGAACAAATTATATGTATGTAGATTCAAATTCTTCATTGCAAATCAAACAAACGAAAGTTGTGAAATCAATTACCGATAGTCAAGTAATGCAAACAACTCTCCGAAACAACTGTATGACTGATCTCAGAAATATATTATTCTAATTTGTTCATTCTTCTATACAAATTAAACACAAGAAAGTACTGAAATCAATTTATTGTAGTCAAGTATACCCATAAGTTAACTTGACTGAGATAATAGAACTTTTAGTACCTTGCGTGTAAAATTACATTTCACGCCCACGTTGTAACTTCAAAAATATTCACCCAGCAGGCATAAAGTACTACTTAACGCCTAATAAGCGGAATAGCTCACATATTCCTACAACACTTTATAGAACCTACGCACTTTACTCCCGGGTAGACGAAAATTATTAATTAATTACTATTATGCCTTCTTTTTATTTCTAAAATTAATAAGAATTTTATCAGATATTTACGAAGTCAATGCCTATATAAAAAAATTACATAGTTACCAACACATCCCCATTTTTCATTATTTTTTCTCAATTTTGAAATTTCTATAATATTACGCATCTTGGGAGGACACGAGAAGTCTAGAGCTGCTCTAGCAGGGGTGGTCGTCCAATCTTCCATACATACTTGGCGGGCCCGACGGTTTGCAGTTTACCGGTGAGCTTTGTAAATGTAGAATACTAGATTTTTGCATATACCTATAAGTCCACCATAAATACCGTTTAAATATAATATCCCTACATGTACTGTGTGCATAATCATGATTTACTTTTATTACCTAAAATATTTTTCCTTGTGTTCGTCTTTTTTATATGGGAATGAAATAAAAAGATACATATAAATTCATAGTCTATTCAAAAGAGCTTTAAATTTTACTAACTATTTTATGAGCCACCTATTTTTATCCTTTTCCCGCGTGTAAATATCATATGAGATCTTATATGAGTATTTCGGACATCAGATCAGATAAGACATCATGTTATGAGTATTTCGGACATGACATCAGATAAGACTCATATATGTTATGTCATCTGCAATTTTATATATTATGGGACCTCATATGTGATCTCATATGGGATCTGATGTCCGATATTCTCATATGAGATCTCATATGAAATTTTCATCTGTGTTTGGACTTTTCTATTTAAAAAGAGTAATATATTCACGGATCAGTATTTAATATCTAGAAGCAATTGATTTATACATTTTATCTGATCTTTAAACGTATGAATATTCATATGAAAATGACAATGTCTACACCTTAAACTGCAAACCGTCGGGCCCGCCAAGTATGTATGGAAGATTGGACGACCACCCCTGCTAGAGCAGCTCTAGACTTCTCGTATCCTCCCAAGATGCGTAATATTATAGAAATTTCAAAATTGAGAAAAAATAATGAAAAATGGGGATGTGTTGGTAACTATGTAATTTTTTTATATAGGCATTGACTTCGTAAATATCTGATAAAATTCTTATTAATTTTAGAAATAAAAAGAAGGCATAATAGTAATTAATTAATAATTTTCGTCTACCCGGGAGTAAAGTGCGTAGGTTCTATAAAGTGTTGTAGGAATATGTGAGCTTTTCCGCTTATTAGGCGTTAAGTAGTACTTTATGCCTGCTGGGTGAATATTTTTGAAGTTACAACGTGGGCGTGAAATGTAATTTTACACGCAAGGTACTAAAAGTTCTATTATCTCAGTCAAGTTAACTTATGGGTATACTTGACTACAATAAATTGATTTCAGTACTTTCTTGTGTTTAATTTGTATAGAAGAATGAACAAATTAGAATAATATATTTCTGAGATCAGTCATACAGTTGTTTCGGAGAGTTGTTTGCATTACTTGACTATCGGTAATTGATTTCACAACTTTCGTTTGTTTGATTTGCAATGAAGAATTTGAATCTACATACATATAATTTGTTCAGTATACATTTACTCGACGAAGTAAAAGATAGTTATATATAATTTAAATAATTTTTGCCCACACGGACGTAAAGTGCGTAGGTTCTATAAAGTTTTGTAGGAGTATGAGAGCTATTACGCCTCTTGGGTGTTAAATAGTACTTCATGCCCGCTAGCTGAATATTTTTGAGTAGGTACGAAAAGTTGTATTATGTCAGTCAAGTTAAGTTATGGGTACTTGACTACAATATAATTGATTTCAGTACTTTCTTGTGTTTAATTAACGTACGTAACCTACTTAAGGAATTATTTTTTTTTTTAAACATGTTGATTGTATTAAACAAATATTTAAGCTGTGATTAAAGTTTTTGGTACAGAGTTTGACGGATGTTAAGAGAGAGAGAGGAAGAAAGGGGAGGGGGGAGAGAGGGTGAGAGAGGGCGGGGGAAGAGAGAGAGGAAGAGTATATTATACAGAAAAAACGTCTATACTTGCCTTATTTTATACTTTCGTAGAAAGTTTTATATTTAGATTATACATAGATTATACAGAAAAAACTTCTATACTTGCCTTATTTTACACTTTCGTAGAAAGTTTTAAATATCAACACTATTATTATTAGTACAGTCATGAAAAAAATTATTACCATTTGTAGAGAGTGCTTATTGAATAGATGAGACTAGAAAAAATAAAAAGACTAGACAAATTGTGTTGTTACATTAATAATACTATTTGTGTTGCTGATTGTTTTAAAAAAATATTTAGTAAAAAATATCTTAGAATCTTATACGACATAAAAAAATAATAAGCCATTCTCAAGCCATTGGTGGTACATGTACACACACAGACCCATAAGGATCTAAATAAAATTTTTCTTAAAATGGACAGATTTTAATGGAGCACTATAGTCATATATTATGAATAAAATTTGTCTTGATACATTATAAAAGATCAAAAATTATCTGAGGAATAAGTAAGCAAGCAATACCTATAAAAAAAAATCTTATGTTTATCATTATACATATAAACACAATGAAAGAAATTAATAATACTAATTATTTTATAAATATTATATTCTGTATAGATATTGATAGGATTAAGATATGAAAATTTACTTATTGTCTGAAGCGAACATTCACAATGAAAACTAAATTGTTTTCATAATTTAATCATGAAATATTCTCAAATAAGATAAACATAAAATTAAAATATACCTTTATAAATACGATTTTTTGTACATAAAAACAGATATATCATACCTCTTGTTTCTTTAATAAAAGTATTAAACTAACTATAGTTATAAAAAACTTTATCAACAAGAAGTTTGCCAAGATGAATAAAACCAAATCTTTGTCGATTTGTTAAACTATCATTGTTTTTGTGGTGTCGATAATGGAGATTAATTCTGATTTCACTAAAGCAAACTTAGCGTATCACTACATGTGATGAGATCTTTTCCAGGGATACCAATGTACCATTCGAACCATAAAGGTTATACTACATCATGTGTCGTATTGACAAGTTTTGTGTCCGTTGTTACACGCATTGAGGAAAGGCCGTAAATATATTATTACAAAAGGTCTCCACTACATTTCAGATAAGAAAAGTTTTTTCATGTTACATTAAACATGTTTTATATTATATGGAATGCATATGAAAAAAATTCGTAAAAATAACACATAAAGTAAAATAAAAAATATAATGCAGTTTAGTTACATAGCTCTCAAAGGCTGTGGCCCCAATGTATAAAAGTGACTGTCGAAAACATAAGTTTTCTACACGTAAAAAACTATATGTAACAGACTGTAAGCGAAACTTTTGAACTTTCCTACAGTATTTTACAACATGAAAACAATATAAATTCAAATTAAAATTTTAATCATAAAAATTTGACTGCTTTTGTTTAATAAAATTGATATTGCGCCGTACTGGTAAATCGTATCATAAATTTTTGCATGGATATTCCCCCTGAATTTTCTTAACGTTACGATGTGTTTTGTTTGGTGTGCTCTAGTCGCTCTAGAGCGTCTATACCGACCAATTCGCAAGTTAAGGCAAAAGTGGCACCTCTGGCGGATGAAATAGAAGCTCTGTAAGTTATACCAAAATAAAACAACATGAATAATAAACAACAGTGAAGAAGTTTGTAAGCATAGTGCAAAATACTTTTCAGTTTCTGTATTTACAGTTCCACATTATCCACATAATAATACATGATTGGAATTCACTATTCTGGATCCTTCTTCAAAAGGTCTACAACCCTAATTTACATACTTCATGATTTCAAAAATTTTTAATATTAAACTCATAATTATACAAACTTATTTTACAATAATTCCATAGCACTATGTTAGTCAGATCATATAATAATCATGTTCAAACTTTCCTCCAAAGATCACGTGATCTTAGTATAACTTACAGAGCTTACGTCAGCACCCTCTTACAGCGACTTAACTTGCGGATCGAAGCAGGATTGGTCGGCACGCGCATCATCAACACGTGAAACAGAACACACTCACAGTGTTGGAGCCGCAGGGCGCAGCCTAATCTCTGGAGGTGTGGCCACAATAGCGTGATAGCTTGTTCTATCACGCGTGATGTCTTGAGTGACCACCAATCCCAGCTTGGCTCGAGCGGACTTGATATTCTCCGCCACTCGAGCCAAGCTGGGCTTGATCGTCACTCAAGACATCGTGTGTCACAGAACAAGCTATCACGCTATTGTGGCCACAGCCTCATTCTACAATGTGTTGTCGGTTGGCACATACACTTATAATAAAAGCAGCATATTGTAGATATTCTATTAGAACTTCAAGGCGGTGTTCCCGGAATTTTATGATTCGTTTGATTTTGTTTCAAACGGACTTGTTAAATCTTTGATATTTACTGTGATAAAGCAAAGATATTTACTGTTTTATACTATTATTTTTTATTACTGTAGCTGCTTATACTACGCATCAATAGTCTCAAATTTGACAAAATAATGGACGGTGGGAGGGACATTTTAGAAGAAATCGATATGGAAATCGAGAATTTGGATGGTAATTATTAAAAAATTAGAAAGTTAAATGCACAACAAGAATTTCTAACATCCTATTACCAAATAATTTGTTTTTAACTTTTACAGTAGGTGTCAGGAACGTGGCAGTTAATGAAGGTATGTATAAAAAAATACTGAGATTTGAATTTAATTATTAATTAATGTTTTATTTTGAGAAAATAAAAAAATGTGTTGTAATATATGAAATTAACGTCTCATCATATGATTTCAAAATTTAGTAGTACAAAACCAGATTCCACAAGGGCCACCTAATAACATTCAAGTTAACCAAGGGCAACCTGTTGTAGGCAATATTGTTGTAGCACCGGCTAATTACAATAATGTGCACCAAGATGTTGGAAATGAAGGTGCCCCTGTCAATGGTAAATTGTTTCTAAATTTTCTTGTATGAACTGATTTTTGATTACTATGCATTCGTATAATTTAAATACCTGATAAATTAAAAATTTTATGTATAGCTGAAAATGAAGAAAACCAGGCAGCACTTGTTCCAGGTGTCAATGAAGATTTAGAGGCTTTAGAAAATCAGAATGCACCTGGCAATGGTAAATTATTTTAACTAAAATAAAACTAAAATAAATAAATAAATTTATGTCGATGTTAAAGTTTGATCTTACTTAGAAGAAATATATAACTGACATATGTCTTTCAGTGGACCAGAATCAAAATGTAGAGAATAATAATGTGGTTGAAAAAAAACGTAAGATATTATTAACTTTCTATAAGTATTTTTATAAATAATTTTTGTGTATATAAAAACTTATCAAAACTATTTGATTTTATCTTAGCACGAGGGACTCGAGCTGGATGGCAGAAAAAATTTTACTATCGTGTAAAGCCATACGATAAAGGACAACACAAACGATTAGCTTCACTTCTAAGTGAACTAGCAAATATGGATCAACCATATAATTCAAGACAGAACGAAGGAAACTACAATCGCAGAGGGGGTGCTCAAGGTGGTCGTGGGAATAATGGTGCTGCTGATCATGGGAATGCTGCTGGTCTTGACAATGGTCGTAATCGTGATGGGAATGGCGTTGCTCAAGGTGGTCGTGGTAATAATGCTGGTGGTCGTGGTAATAATGCTGCTGGTCGTGGGAACGGTGCTCGTCTTGGAAACGGTGGTCATGGCAATAATCCTAATTATGGAAATCATGGTGTTGCTCCAGACAATGATGGTGTCCTAGGCAATGGTGGTGTTCCGGACAATGATGTTGCTCGTGGAGGACATGGCCGTGGTCAACAATAAAAATAAATTATTTTTAACAATGTATTTATAAAAAAAAATTATAATAAATATTAAATGTAGCTAAATATGTACTAATAAAGTTATTTTTGAAAAATACCAAATTAATTACCTACCTTTATTATTAGAAAAAAATATCTTTAAAAAATAAATCTATTCTTTCAAAATATACTTCGAAATTAAATTCTTCTTAACATTCTTTGTTTCTGGTCATTGTTCACAACAAAAATTTCTTGTTAGCACACATTAACATTTTTTATATTATAATTATATTCATACTGTAATTATTTGACTTGTTATTGCATCACACTTTTATTTTACTTCTTTGATATCTTAATGTCTGTACATTTTGCTGACATTAAACACTATTTGGTGACTACATTAAGCTCTTAACCAGTTATTTTATTTATATTACACAAAATATTTTATTACACTTTTTAACAATACAATAATATATTTTTATCTGGCAGATCACTACATCATTTGTTATTGGAGAGTTTCCAACAATCCCTCAAGAAAAGGTCAAACCACATTAGCTTTGAAATGTATCGGGCAGATCACTATACGTTATTTGTTGTTAGAGAGTTTCCAACAATCCCTCGAGAAAAGTACAGGCTGAGCTTGTTCCATGAGTCTTTAAAATACTTCACCAGCTCTAATTAGATTTTCAACTAGATAGATGATCTCTTCTATTAAAATGACAATTTTCTTATTTTATTTTGAAGAACTAATTATTAAAAACTTGTATTATAATCAAACTAATTCTTTCATTTTCACAATACTTTTTTTGCACTTTTTGTGAAATACCGTCTAAAACATCTTAGTTGTAGCTCCCAACAGCTTTTGTCACATTTTGAAGATCTATTGAATGTACACGAATTGGAGAATGAATTCAGGATATTTCTACATTATTTTCTTGTAGATGACGCTTGTAGATTTACATTTCTTCAGGCAGTTGTTCATAATATTCAAAAGTAGGTTTTTCTACCACCAACATATAGTCAAACAACATTAGCTTTGCAATGTATTGGGCACATATCACTACGTTATTTGTTATTAGAGAATTTCCAACAATCCCTCGAGAAAAGCACAGGTTGAGCTTGTTCCATGAGTCTTCAAAAACTTTACCAGCTGTAATATAATTTCCAACTAGATAGATGATTTCTCCTTCTAAAATCACAATTTACTTATTTTATTTTGAAGAACTAATTTTTGAAAACTTGTATTCTAACCAAACTAATTCATTAATTTTTATAATACTTCTTTCGCACTTTCTGTGCAATACAGTCTAAAACATATTAGTTGTAGCTCCCATCAGCTTTTATCACATTTTGAAGATCTATTGAATGTATACGAGTTGGAGAATGAAATCAGGATATTTCTACATTATTTTCTTATAGATTTCCATTGTAGATTTCCATTTCCCCAGGCAGTTGTATAATATGCAAAAGTAGGTTTTTCTACCACCAACATATGGCCAAACCACATTAGCTTTGAAATGTATCGGGCAGATCACTATACGTTATTTGTTGTTAGAGAGTTTCCAACAATCCCTCGAGAAAAGCTCAGGCTGAGCTTGTTCCATGAGTCTTTAAAATACTTCACCAGCTCTAATTAGATTCTCAACTAGATAGATGATCTCTTCTATTAAAATGACAATTTTCTTATTTTATTTTGAAGAACTAATTATTAAAAACTTGTATTATAATCAAACTAATTCTTTCATTTTCATAATACTTTTTTTGCACTTTCTGTGAAATACCGTCTAAAATATCTTAGTTGTAGCTCCCAACAGCTTTTGTCACATTTTGAAGATCTATTGAATGTACACGAATTGGAGAATGAAATCAGGATATTGCTACATTATTTTCTTGTAGATGACGCTTGTAGATTTACATTTCTTCAGGCAGTTGTTCATAATATTCAAAAGTAGGTTTTTCTACCACCAACATATAGTCAAACAACATTAGCTTTGCAATGTATTGGGCACATATCACTACGTTATTTGTTATTAGAGAATTTCCAACAATCCCTCGAGAAAAGCACAGGTTGAGCTTGTTCCATGAGTCTTCAAAAACTTTACCAGCTGTAATATAATTTCCAACTAGATAGATGATTTCTCCTTCTAAAATTACAATTTACTTATTTTATTTTGAAGAACTAATTTTTGAAAACTTGTATTCTAACCAAACTAATTCATTAATTTTTATAATACTTCTTTCGCACTTTCTGTGCAATACAGTCTAAAACATATTAGTTGTAGCTCCCATCAGCTTTTATCACATTTTGAAGATCTATTGAATGTATACGAGTTGGAGAATGAAATCAGGATATTTCTACATTATTTTCTTATAGATTTCCATTGTAGATTTCCATTTCCCCAGGCAGTTGTATAATATGCAAAAGTAGGTTTTTCTACCACCAACATATGGCCAAACCACATTAGCTTTGAAATGTATCGGGCAGATCACTATACGTTATTTGTTGTTAGAGAGTTTCCAACAATCCTCGAGAAAAGCACAGGCTGAGCTTGTTCCATGAGTCTTCAAAAACCTTGTTCTGATATAACTCTGTAATAATAAAAAAAAGATTTCACAAAGTAACAATACTTATATTTAGATTAATAACATTATTTTTTTTATTTTATAATCAAAGTTTGCTACTTATCTGAATATATGTGAAACTTTAAGCAGAAAATGGAACGGAGCCTGAATCTGAAAGAATTTATGTAAAATGTAAAATTAAAGAATACTTGAGCATGATGCACTTTTAACTTTTAATAATCTGAGAAAATCTTATATATCACTATTTCCGGGTTTTAATAATGCTAGTTTACCTTTAGAAATCATAGGGCCAGTAAAGCATATCCACAATTAAAACACCATAAAGTAGAACGAGGCTTGATCTGCTAGAGCGAATATTATCAGCAACAGTATTTCTATTTTTTCTACTACAGGAGGTTGCATGCTTTGACAGACTTGAACATAATTAATCTTTTGGTGGCCTTAAAATACAAAATAATAATTTTGAACTCTTCTATGTTACATACTATTTAAAGATGATCTACTTGTCAATTATCCTTGTTCTGATATCTCTGTAATAACAAAAAAAAAATATTTCACAAAGTAACAATACTTATATTAATAACATTATTTTTTTTATTTTATAATGATAGTTTGCTACTTATCTGAAAATATATCTGAGATATACCAAGTCCATTTAATATCTATCGAATTTCAATGATGTAAAAAGTCTTGAATATAACTTGTATATAAATGATGATTGTATATGGACCAATGCGTAATATTGAAAGTTTTATGTATACATAAAATAATAAGGTTAGGTTGGTTGACCAGATATATATATATACCATATACGGATTCTCTCTCTCTCTCTCCGTCGCTCTTCTCTTTCCCTCTCTCTCTCTCTCTCTCTCTCTCTCTCCGTCGCTCTTCTCTTTCCCTCTCTCTCTCACTCTACCCCCTCACTCACTCTCTCTCTCTCTCTTTTGCCAGTCGGTCGGACAAAAATGCTATACTATGTACCGGTCGGACAAAAATGTATAGTTTGTGCGTACTGAAGAATATGGAGATTCGGAGATTCGGAAATAGTACATAAAAATATTCAGATCTCTAAATCTTTTGAATGAGACAATCTTTTTAAATGAAACCTTTCGATTTGAGTAGAGCAATGAAATGGCTTTCGATTAATAGGGATATGTTATATAGTTAAAACTAACGCAATAGGTATATAATCGCATTGAATTTCTCGTACATCCATTTCAAAGTATATAATCACGCGGTCGTCCTAAGGCTCTTCTATACTTGCCTTCGGAACGCTCCCGCGTTCCTTGATTTTATGTTTTAACTATTTTATTTAAATAATCAAGGACAAAGGTTAGGTGTGCCAATCATGCCGCTTCTCCCCTACGTGGATTTGGGAAAAGTCGCTCATTTTTGGTCATTTTTTGCAATTTTCAAATTCCCGTAGCTTTGCACAGAATCGACCGATTTTAACGATTCTAGTATCAAATTAAAGCTTTTTTCTTCTACTTTAATCGCTTTTTTGTGAAATTTGTTTTTGCCGACTCAATAGCTTGCTATTGGTTAAATTTCCATAAGAAAACTTAAATGTAGCTTCCTGAAAAACACTATGCCGATTTTCTTGGTTCGACATGCTTTTCGTGCATTATTTTTGCTACAGAATAGGAAAAATCAGTTGTTGGAAGTGTGCTTCAACTTTGAATTTGTACGATTTTTCGTCCACAGTTATAGGTAATTTTCTGTAGAATTCGACGTATACGATTTGAAAATACGTCGACACGCGTTTCGCCTCGGCATAAGCAGGTCATCGCAACCCATGACACCTGCACTCAGCATTTTTTAAATGCAAGAGAGATTTTGCCGCAAAATAACCTTTTGTAATGTTTCGTATGTTATGAAAATTATTATAAATTATTAAAACATTTTCAATCGATTTTTGTGAATATAAGTGGAGGTTCGATCTCACTAAAGTTAGTATCTCGCAGCCAGACCGCGAACTCTGTACCACTCTAGACGACAAAAGGAGTAGTTAATTTGTAAGAACCAATACGAGTTCAGTTCAATAAAACAGACCAATTTATCTATATTTAAAATCGTACTACTTAGACGCGTATTTTGCGAAAAAATTGTATTTCAAATTATTCTGTAAAAGCTAGCACGAGCCTAAACCATTTCTTTGACTAGTTTAACTTGATCGATTAAATAAACAAACACATTTTATAAAATCTCGAGTTGTTCAATTGAGAACCTACGCCAAGAAAAGGTAATGAACCATCATATTAATAAAACATATCGCATAAAAGTATTTTCTTTCAATTCCAAAACTTAACAACTGTTACGTCTTGTGACGTATTATTAAAAGAATTTAGTAATGTACGTTACATCAGTGATTTTCGAGAGTCAAAAACGCGCGTATACGACTTCGAAATACGACACGCGCTTCGCCTCGATGTATGCGGGTCATTGCAACCGATGACACCTGTACTCAGCATTTTTCAAATGCGAGAGAAATGACCCACTTTCGATTTGAAGTGAAATAATTTTTTTCTTGATGCCCTGGTGGAAAGTACGTGGTTTCGCCATTGTTTTCGATAGCGAAAGAAGGACATTTAACCATTACTAGGGCTTTCGCCACTGACAACAGCTTTTGCCACGCATGCTTCTGAGTTGGTAACTAGGCAACTGCAGATTTTATTAACAGATTGTTTTAGAGGTTTTGTCAACATATTCAAAGTTATTAACCTATATGTACAACAAAAACAATCACTTCTGATCATCAATCAACAAGCGATTTATGTTGTTTTAATTTGTGAAATGGACAAACAGTACATTACGATACTAGTGGCATAATAGTTGCACTTTACGCTCATAGACATAGGAGAAATAGACTGCGGATGTAGGTTAGCGAGAGTGGCACCCGTTGAGAGAGAGACAGATGCATAGAAGGTATATGTAATAGAAGGTATGCTGTCTCTCTCTAACATATGTGCGCGAACATGGTTAGAGGTGCCATACTCTTGCTAACCTACACCCGCAGTCTATCTCTCTTATGTCTATGTTTACGCTACGCTCGGGCGCTTATACACGCCGTGCCATAAAGAACGACTTATGACACGTGTATGGTACATTATTTTATAGCACTGACTGCATAAATCCGCCATGTCACGGATAGGCGTGACACAAATGCGGATTTATGCCACGCAGTGCTATAAAGGTTGTTGTTTAATAATGAATTGTCCTCATCCGACGAATCTGAAGATGAGGAAGAAGTACGTAGAAAATTGATGTTTTCGAACGTGATGTTTTCGATGCCCCTCCCGACCAGCAGCACTTGCTGCGCTCGTGCCGCAAACGTCGGGGCGGGCATCGAAATCAACACGCTCGAGCTTTGATGAAATGAAAGACTCCTAAGAGTCAGAGCAGAAAAAGTGAGAATTAGTCGGGTTACATGCGAGAAGCTGAATGCATGCTATATACGGTGTTATCATTGTCGGTGGCAAAATATATATTGGCGAGACTAATTATGTAATAGTACATTATGATACGGGTAGGGAATGTGATTATTTACCAAAGGAGCCGTTTTTCGCACGAGGGAAGCGAGTGAGAAAAGTCGAATGCGGTAAAAATCATTTTACGCATCAGTGTCATACAGTATTTTATACCACGAGAGCCGAATAATCATATTAAAATTATGATTTTGAGTGCTATAAACGTACTTTCCACCGGACATCAAGAAAAATAGTATACGGTACACAAGACAAAAGATCAAGGCCCACCACTGCGTGATATGGCGCCCTCGGCTTCGCCTCGGGCTCCAACTTCACGCAGTGGCGGAACTTCAACTTTCGTCATTTGTACCGTAATGTACTATTGTAAATTTCTTATGTTATGTAAATTATTATTAATTATTGAACAACTTTTCATCGACTTTTTGTGTAAGATGAGGTGCAAGCTCACGAAAATCGCGTATTCTGTCTTACTCCGGCCGACAAAAGGAGAAATTTTACTCTTAATACTTTGTAAGGGCCATTACGAGCCTAAATCATCTTGACCAATTTGCTCTATCTAAATAAATAAAGCACAATAATTTAAAATGTCGGGTTATTTCATTTGGGAACCCGCATCAAAGGAAAGGTTTAAGGGACAAGTATAATTAATCCATAAATTATAAAAGTATTATCCTTATTTAAGGATTTATTATTAAGTCTTGGAATTTTCCAAGACTTTTTACTTGTATTTGTCGGCTACGGTGCCTACATTATTTTAAAACGTTGGGTTCTGGCGGTGCAGTGTGCTACCGCCCCGTAACACCTAACACCAGAAATGTTACGAATGAAAACTCGCAAATAAATAAATAGAGGATTTAATAAAAAAAATGGCACTGCGTGACTCGCGCGGGGAATCGAACCCGGGACTTTCCGTTTTCGCGGCGGGTGCTCTGTCGGCTGAATTATATGCAATCCGATCCGCCTCGTATGCACACGTAACAATTAATATTAATGTAATTAAATATTTCATAAATACTCAAACATTATTCCTTCGATATGAATTTTTCTTCTACATAATACAAGTATGAAACAATATCTGTTCATATAAGCGTTACATTACACACAGTAGCCGGCTTATAAAACGCCTTATAACTCAAAGTAAGACGTTGTCGTATAGCTCACGACTCGCAATATAATTAACGGAGAAAAGAATGTTATTTTGGGTGCCGCCGCGCAAGAACCGTATTTTCCGTGGCGCGTGCGCGTTCGCGGCCATAATGCGCCATTTTGCAGTCGCGCGCTGTACGCCTCGACACCCGGTAAACTGGAATCCTCGAGTGAAAAATTTTCATTTTTATATGTCGGCCGGTGCGCGCAGGCGCTCTGAGGAATGAGAATGGCCGATTAAGTGCGACTGCGGCGCGCACGCGTGCGCGCTCAGTCATTCGTCGAATAGTTTAATTGCCGCTCTGCACTTCTTTGGGAATTCAGGAGGTGCGCGCGTATGCGCGTACGCGCGCGGGAATCGACCTCCGAGAAATCGGTTATTTATCCCGACGCGAAGAACCGGGTTTCGAGCCGGAATTGCGTATTTATAACTGGTGAGCGCGCGCGCGCTGACCGTTTTACGCGCGTGATGTGGTGGAAAAAATCGAATTGCGCGCTCTGTATGTGTGTGTGTGTGTTTTTGGTGTTAGTGTAGGATTTGGGTTTACCACTAATTATGATGCGTAATAAAAATAAAGTGGTCGACGGGAAAAGGAATAAATAAATTGTTACGGCTAGGTTTAATGAACGGAACATGTTTTGAGTAAAAGTTCGTAATAGGCATTTAATTTCTATATAGCTGAAGTTTTAGAAAGGTATAGAGTTTAGAAATAAAGTAATCAATTAATCCATAAATATAAAAAATGCAATATAATGAATTACTCTAATTACAAAATTTAAAATTCACTACAAAATTCAAAAATTAAATTATTGTATTTACACTTCAAAAGGAGTTTTTTATTGTTTGATGTCGCTCTCTTTATACATTTCGATACTAATCAGTGGTAGGTGATGCTATTGTTAACCAAACTCATTGGTAGGCGACTTGGATTTAAACCGGGGCTGATGAATTAATTGTCCTTTGCTATGTCACTGAGCGACCATGCCCCCTTTCAAAAGCTTTGTGTGTCGGGGAAGGGGGGTGTATACTAACACACATACACATACTAAGAAAATATGATTTTTAAAAAGTGTAGATCTTTCGTTTATGTCGAATGAATATCAATACGTATACATAGATAACTCTTTAGCATTCAACTATTGTTATTTTTCACATTTATTCATTTAATTCTGTAAAGAATTTTTTGGCTAAAATTTTACGCGGTTATTTTTCCGATTCTAAGTAAAAAAGTCTTTTTTTTCTTAAGACATGGGCCATCTTATTTCAAATATGCTTCATTTCGTCAAAAATGATGTCTCTTCTATTGATTGTTATGACACGTTCTAAATACAAACCAGATTTGTTTAATAGTTTTAAATGTTACACACACATTTTTTTGTATATTTTTAATCGCACATTAAAGGATTACATCATTTTTTCATATAATTTATAGAGCGTTAGTAGGAAATTTACATCAGTTTCTAATTATAGTATATGTCATTATGTCAAAAGAGAAACGTTGCCTCCATTTCAAAATGTGACTATATACTAATCAGCTAAATTCTACGTTGCATAATATTGTGCAATTTTTACTTCTGAATTGATCTACTTATAATAATGTATCAGTTGAGTGCATTGGATTTTAGAAAAACATTTAAATAATACTCATTTTATCTTTACATCATAACGTTGCTGCCATTTCCCAAGATACTGTTTCCTATTCCTTATCTTAACTTACATCTATTTAGCCACGAAAAATCTACACGAGTGAAAAATTTAGAAAATATGACGTAACACTATCTTAAGATTAAAAAAACCAGTGTAACGTGATAAATAATAAACATTCATTTCTGTGTCTTAGTGCCCCGTAAATCCGAATCAGATAAACCCGATAAACTTTCCGTACGTCATCGAGTTAACGAATTTTTACGATCCCACTAAATAGCCTTGATAATTTTTCGAAAAAAAGCACGTACACGCACATCTCAATCAGCGTAAATTCTCGGGAGCCCGAAGCCCCGGTGATAATTAACCATTTTAAGCGCGTCCGTTCGGAGGCTCGCGCGGCAATCCCGAAAAAACATCAAAAATTTAGCGGGGAAAAATTCATTATACCCCGCGTCGCTCGGCAGAGCAGCGAGGGACCGCCGTAATAGGAGGGTCCATGACGGGTGCAGGATTAATATATGAGGGAATAATAATTATTGGCGATCGCCCCGAGGCGATACTACTGGGAGATAAGGGCAGCAGCGCGCACTTGCGCGTCGATGTGTTCGTCCCTATGGTCATCCCGCGCAGTCCGCGCAGTCAAAATGATTTAGACGATAACGTGCACGATGCCGGAGCGGTTGTATGTGTCTGGAGTCAATGGTTGTTGGCATTTTTTTTGCAAACTGCAAGGTTTACAAAGTAGCTGTAGATGGAGCGACGGAAAGATTGTGGTACGAGGGTTGTGTATTTTATCTTAATCATTCTGGAAGTCAGTTTTTTGAAAGATGAGCTAAATAAATTGTTTATTGTGTGGTGCAAATCTGGATATGATTATTGAATTGTGAGTACTTAACTAATGTAATTTTCATCCCAAAAAGTGTCAAAGGAATTTGTGGAAAATGGTTGGCAATGTTGCGTTACCTTTGCTCATAAACTAGGATAGATTATTTCATTGAATATTAGACTCGTCCCCATAAATAAAATAAAATCAATGATTCGTCAGTCCAATTTCGCCTTAAAAACTTACTATTTATTTCATACCATTTTAATTATATTCAAACATAGAAAAAACCTACCATTCCTCAATGCAAAACAGACGAACAAACTTGACAACATTACTGACATGATTTATCTCTTACGTCCCAAATCAACCACCATGAGACTCCGACAGCAGCACTCGAACACGTTATAACTCAGTCGAAAAACACATATTCCCTTACACACACGGGCGCGCGTGCGAACCCCCGAGCAATTATTCAGGCCTTCGGAACCGATTTCCACCCTCGGAATCTTTTCTTCTTATTACACATCGTGCCGCTGCATCACACCGATGACTCCTCGGGCGCTCGTTCGCCCGCTTATACGAGTGCGCGCTCCCGGCAGCGGAATTTATCGCAGGCCGATCTAGTAATTAATTTTAAACGCAATATAATTGCTTCGCCTGCTCCGCTCGAGCCTCCTTCGTTATGGACCGATTAGCCGTGTGCGCTGCGCGCACGGCATTAATTGACTCGTTCGGCGCGCGCTGAAAAGTCGCTGCATGCAGCAGCAATATCGTTGATCGGGGATCGATTCCGTCGGGGCCTGCAATACTCTTGCCTGCCAGTGTACGAGATGGGCAAAGTGTCCCGCTGCTGCTACTGCTGCTTGTGGTGGATTTTTTGGTTAGTGGTTTAGAGGGGAATTCATGAAGCGCGGTTACATCGTTTCTGTAAACAATAGGAATAAATCTTGCTGGAAAGATTGAGAGAAATAGTTGCACAGGATTCTTGCTTATTGGGGAGCTACTTACGCCCACGATTTCGAAAGTTGGAACAATGTTTTTGTTTAAAGCCGTATTAAAGTCACACTCCTAGAAGAATATATAAAAGTTAATCTAAATAACAATAAAATATATTTAAGCTTGGGAACGGTTTGTACACGTACAAAAACATTTTAGAATGTAATTCAGAAGTATATATTTAAATATGTTAAGAAAAATGTGTGAAGTAGAAAGGAGAGAAATCCAAAATTCCCTAGCCTTAGCATCCAACTCCCCAGACGAATTCGCCTATAATATAATGCAGAAACCAGGTTAACTCGCCAAGCTTGCATGAGAAGTAGTACATATAATAAAATGTACTCCTACAAATGTGAAAATACATAATACCAAAGAATGTTATGAAGAACTGCCAGTTATGGCAGGAAATACAACATGGTTTCTCATACCAAAAACACAGATATTGGTAAAAACAGGAACACAACTTGACTGCGACACTATCATTCCTCTTTATTACAAAGTAGATGGCAGTTGGATAAATTGGTTGCCGAAACCAAGAAGAATAGAGAAAAACATTACAACTTTCAAATCACGAATATCAAAAGATTGGGAAACAGAAAAACTAAACTCACTGGCTACCAGCGGAATATACTTTCAACAAGATCTACAAAACTTCGAAGAGAGACTACTTTTCCTACTCGAAAAAAAGCAATTATCAATAAGATAACACGCATCACACAGAGTTCCAATTCTGTTAAAGACGATATTATGAAAAATCTACTTACAGAAAATACACTGTCAAATATCGCCGAAAACACTTGAAAAAAAATAGTTGAGAAATACGAGGAATATGGAATGGTAAGTTCTCGGATCATAATGACATTAGTAATATGTCAATTTATTAAAATTATGATCGACCTAATGATACGAGGATGTGCCCTACACGCATTATATGGTGGTCAATGAAGTTACTAGAAACTCTTTTCAGTTCAGTGACACATTTATTAGTAGTATTAAACGAAAAGAATACGATTCCCGGTACCGGAACCACTGCGAAGTCTTGACAGTTGAGGAAAATACTTTTATATGGTATTTTTATTTTAGGTTGTAATTGAATAGTTACTCTTTTGATGATGCTGGTTCTCTGAAATGAATTGGAACAGAGAATTTGAGTAATAATTATTTATTGATATGAGATCTGGCTTATAACTTGATATGGACTCTTATTGATCCTTACAAAATAGCTACTCCTATTGTCGTCCGGAGTGTTACGGAGTTCGAGGACTGGCGCGAGATACTGAATTGTGCGGGTGATTACCGCTTATTTTATAACACTATTAATTTAGGCCAAGATGATTTTGCCGAGGAGTCGAAATCATCTTTTTAAACAAGTTTAATAAACATTTTTACGTAAGCCGTTCGATTTTGAATTTGAAAAGTGCTGAGCATACATAAAAATTTCGACGCGCGTATACTTTCGCGAATTCGGTGGCTCGCTACGTCACGAGGTTGCGTAGCCGAAACGCTGTGTCGTTGAAATTCGCAGTCACATCATTTTGTGAGTCAGGAAATTGCTGATGGGAATATGAGTATCAAATTTAATTTTAAAAATACGTCACAGACGTAATACCTCCCTCCTTAGACTATTGGATATCGTAGAGATTCAACAAGTATAGAAACAGTTAAAACATCAGTAATTTTCTGTTACAGATTTTTCTAATTGTAACAATAAGTATAATTGGATGGTTGAGTTGATGACTTGATGAATATGGAAAAATTGTTGCGTGTGTAGTTCTCTAGGATCAGAGACTTACTTTGTCTTATTACAATCGTAGCAAAATTTGTGTACAAGTGTCGCACTGCTTCAATATGTTGATTCGACGCTCTTGAGGTCATTACCCATTTTTTCGGTGGGGAAATTGAAATTCCGCTGAACTAAGCATCGTAGGCAAAAATCGTGTATGTAAAGTGCGAGAATGATGCTCTCAAGTATATTTGGTTTGAAGTCGAATTCCAGGATAACTAAAAGAAGTCGTGGCACCTTTGATCAGCGTAAGTTTTTTTCAATTGTTATTATTATCTTTTACATAAAAATCCTATTCGAGAGCTATCGTTTTATTAAATATGTCAGCAATCGAATATCGAATCTTTGATAACAAAAGACAAACATAGGCACGCGTAGCGCGCCAATTATAACGCTAGTTCTGTATATTTTGTAATAATTACATATATAATTTTATTTTACATTATAGGTTCATCGCATCATTCACGAGAGGGTCAAGCGGTCCTTTTTTCGGACCCGGAACGATTTGTTCCAATCGGGGATTGAGGCAGACGGCACCCTCCAGAGACCCCGGGTTTCGCGGTTTTTCAGAGTAAAATTTTAATATGGTCTAATTGGATTTTAAAAGAAAAATACATATTTAACATTTTTATTTCTACTTTAATTTGGATAAATTTATAAATAAAAAAATATTTTCGAGAAAAAAATGTTAATGCTTTCTTTTTAGAGAAAACATTTTTCAAAGATTTTGTAGTTTTTTCAAAATAAAGTTTGTTACTATATTATTCTTGTAGAAAATATCTTGTTGGCTGTTTTAAAATAATACATTACGATACGGATGTCGAAGGTGATTATTTTTTTCGACTTTATAGAACACAAAAATTTAGTATTTATTCGTAGAATTCCTTTCCATAAAATAAAACGTAAATAATTTTTAAGGATTGTATAGGTTTCGGAAAATAATTTTTATGGTTTCCGAAAAAAATATTTATGGTTTGCAAAAGTTTTTCTAAAAGGATTATAAAGGGTTTGGAAAATAATTTCTCGTTGTTTGCAAAAGTTTTTAAAGGATTGTCGAGATTTTGTAATTTATCAAAGGATTTTTTAAAAGATGTAGTGGTAGACCATTTTTGGAGATATTTTGTAGAGAAAATAATAATGAATTATTTACAGAAATGATACTGTTATTGATCAATAATGGTATGGTCAATACCATTAATTGTAGTAATACATACAAATAATGGTAACAATATTTTAAAACAGAAACGAAAAAAAGGATAATTAAACAATTTTCCTTATGCAAATACTTGGATAAAAAAAAAAAAAAAAAAACGCCCGGGATTTGAACCCTAAGCAAAAGATCAACAGGCGCGCGCCTTAACCGCGTCGCCATCGACGACATGCTATACGTCTAACGTGAGATCGTTTATGATCATCTTTACCCCTTCGGGGTTTAGGTTTAGATATTTGGTTTGGTTGTTAATATTGGGTTTACATGGTTTCAATTACTTTTATTTAATGATAATATTAAATATTATAATTTATATATCATTTTTAATAATAAATCATTATTTTGAAATCGTCTCGTGTTATGTTCTCAACCGCTCTCTGTTCAAGCGCGCGCGCAGTCCGGGCAGCCAACCCACGTAGGACGCTACTGCGCAGGCGCGGGCTCTCAGCACGACTTCGGCGCACTGGTATAAGAGTCCTCATCTTTCGTTAGAACTGTATGAAATTCAACTTTAATGTTTTTTTATTAATCGAGAGCAATGAAACAATAGTTTTCCTCATATAATTCAACAGGATTTGACTATACACAAAAATTTCAAATACATAAGTTGGGGATGACATTGAAAAAAACTTTTTTTCTATTTAACGTTTTCATAAATAAAAATAAAAAAAATTTTATAATTTCGATATAAATTATGAAAACAATGTTTTTTAATTTTAAATATACCTGCAATCATGATACTTATATTCAATATTTCTATGTACACTTTAATCATATCAATTAGTACATATTAAATTTATGTACATCACAGACTATATTTGAAAATTTATCTAAATATACTTATACATGCAGAATTAAAACGCAAACCTTCTACAAAATAGAAGAAATAAATGTGTAAAAGTAATGGACAATTTTTATTTAAACTTTACTGTAGATATATTTATGTTTATTTTAATGATGAAAATGATAAATAAAGTATTACAATTTTTGCAATAATGAAAGTATAAGGTTCCTCTGAGCACTGCGGTCGTGCCTATTATGTAAAAACGAAGTTTTTACATAGGGAAGGGGCGGGCGACGAGCGAAGCGAGGAGCAGGTATGTGTGGGGGCGGTGGGGATGGCGTGCGGAAGGCACGCTGGGGGGCGCAGCCCCCCTAGTTCTGGTGTACAATTTTTAATATTTTTGGTTTAAAATCGTGATGTTTTTCTCGACTTTCCTTGGCATAGGTGTTAAATTTATCCAGTTGTTGTCTACTTTATAATAGGGTGGAATTATTGTATCACAGTCGATCTGTGTTCCTGTTCTAATTAAAATATGGATTTTCGGCGTAAGGAATCAAGTAGTATTTACAGATATTACGGGAAGTTCCTCGTAGCATTCTTTAGTATGTTGAATTTTTACGTTTATCGGGGTACATTTAACTATGTGTACCACCTCTCCTGCAAGCCTAGCGATATATCCTGGCTTTTGCATGACGTTATAAGCAAATTCATCTGGGAAATTGGATGTAAGGGATAAGGAATTTTGGATTTCTTTTCTCTCTATCTCGTACATTTTTGTTAAAATATTTAAATATAAGCTCTTAAATTGCGCCCAAAAGTGTTTAAATTTCGCATTTGTATACACAAAAATATCTATATTAATTAAATCTCGCGGCTGACTCACATCATTATCGAATAGAACGTTTACATTGGTTTTTTCATAAATAAATAATTTATAATGTTCTGTTTTCGTTATTATCCTGTCGCAAAAATAATGTTTTCTGCAGCGTTTAAAGAAAAAGATATATCATAAGTATTTATTGTATACATTACTTCCTGGGTTAGTGATAATGTTTTTGTTACAGTGCCTTTAAATAAAATATTGTATTTGTTATCAAAACAATTTTCATTTGGAACATGCGACCAAAATGCATAACTGGCTTGAGCGTCTATGCAATGTTCGTCTGAGAATTTGCATGTCGTTCCTGAGTTTAAATGTAATTTGTTATTATTTAAATTTACTTTTACATATTCTTCCATAAGGGTAATTTTTATGAGACCCTGAAGAAGAACATTATCCCAACTTCCGTAATCATCCGGGTAGGTGGCTCCTGAACAAGATTTCCCTTCGATTTTTCCTGCGAGGTCGATTCCAACTGTTTTGGTTTCGTTTATTTTTATATTCGCTATTGTGTGAAAGTTGTCATATTTATATTCCTGTATCGTGAATAAATTTACATTGTTCTGCGTTATTCCTGTAGGCCGTTTTCAACCGGACCTAAATGACTAATCATTCCGCAGTGATATTGTTCGACTTATTTCTATTTTCTATTGTATTACATGATTTGTTTTGAATTCCGCTAATTGTAATAACTCTATGGCTGTATTGGATACTTGCAAATTTTCTTCATGGAAGTCGCATTTCCCAGTATCCACTAGGGAGTATGTTTTCACTGCTGGTCAGTAGAGTCGCAGTTGAATCCAATTATGGCTTTGTTATATTTAATGAGGGTTAAAATTATAAAAATTTCGAATAATGTTTTCGCCATTTCCTAAAACAGAAAATTATTTTACTATTTTTTTTTCATTTACAAGACTTAATTTATTTGAATGTACAGTTTTTGCTTTTCCCTTGTAATCAATTGTGATATTGTTTTTCCATTTACTTTTAATATGTCGAAAGAACCTTGATAATGATCTTTTTCAAGTTTACCCGGTTTTGGCTTTTTAATTAGCCATACTTTATCGCCTTTATCAAATCGCAGGAATTAATTCCCAGACTTAAGGTATTTTTCTTAGTTATTCTTTTCCTTAATTATTCTTAACTATATGTACTTATTTGTTTCTTTTCTCTTTTTCTAAAGGTGACTTATTTTCCCTGTTTTAGAGCAGTATACCAGTGCTCGATCTGACCGCGTCTTTATCGGTTGCAACGTCAATGATTAAAGATGTAGCCTCTCGTCGGGCATGGCCCATTTATGCCATGAATTTTCTCAATGATGGAACGGTGCTATCTTCATTCCTCAAGGACGTGCCCTACCATATCAGTCCGGTGCTGAATCCGGCTCTGGACATTTCTCTGGGTATAAATGTTTCGACCTACTATCTTTCCGGCAGACTTTCGTTTTCCGAGATGCACCCTGAGGACGGGTATCTAGATTCGATCAACGGGGTGCAATGGGGCGAAGCCGACGCTGAGAAGATCTGGATTTCCGTCAATCCTGCATTCTCCCGTGTTCTATGTGATGTTCTGTCTAATACAATTAACGATATGCGAGCGACTGCTAAGGATGTGTCGTCGTGGGAGCCATTTGCCCCTATCAAGTGCATCACAAGAATCTTATGGTTTTGCCGCTTTTTCTTCGGTCCAAGGGAATCCCGTACCAACTGGTGTGCCAGCGCCCTGGTACAGTGGTATATGTTCGCGAAGCTGTATATCACCAGGTCATCAATACAGGTCTGCTGCTAGCTGAGGCTGTTAATGTTGATGGACCCTCCTGGAACGCGGTATTAGCGCAAGTATATTGCAAGTGCCCCAAAACCGCAATCGACACTATCATCAGAAATAGGCGCTTTGTAGAAACATCTAGTTTCAACCCTTCCATAATGGCCCTTGCAAAATGTTTGGAGTACAATTTTCTCTCTTTGTCGGCCGGAGTGAGACGAAATACGGGACTGAAACTCGAAGGTTTGCTCGAAGATTAATTTTCGTGAGAGTGCACCTCGTCTTATATTCACGAAAATTGATTGAAAGTTATTTAATAACTTATAATAATTTACATAACATGCGAAAGATTACTTCACCGCAAAGTGCAAGAAGGTCATTTCTCTCGCATTTAGAAAATGCTGAGTACAGGCATCATCGGTTGCGATACCTACTTATCATTCACTGATGTAATTGCATTTACTGAAATCTTTATTAGTACGTCACAAGACGTAACACCTCCCTCCTTGGACTGTTGGATATTGATAGAGATTCAATAGGAGAAAAAAAATTTATTAGCTTATGTCAGTGATTTTCGGCCTACTGTAATTTTGGTTGTTTATGTTGGAGAATTCGGTTTGTGTGTACATTTTCGAAAGATGTCATATCGTTGATCAACCACGGACTTAAGCAACAATTTCCAGAGGACAATTTTCCGACCCATTTGCGTAAGTAAAATTATCATAAAAATTATCCTAAAAATTATCTTAAAAATTAAAATTCAATATTGGGTTTTTAGTTTTTAGATTGGGCCAAGATCCGTTCCTGTAGATGGTCGAATCGTCGATGTAACGAGATCTTCCTTGAAGGATTATCTTCTCCCACCTGCTATAATGTATAGGACCTGGAGCCTCTCTTTCGCGATGAAGCTGTGAGAGTAGTAATTGGCAACGGCACCCCGATGGTTTTTGGGTTTTTCTCAAACCATTTCAAAATTCTGGAGAGCGAAGATGAGATTTCCAGCGGAATAATTGTTTATGCGTGGGAATTGGAAGTACCATTCCATCAATCCGTAGAAGTAATTTCCGCAATTGGAACGTCGATGGTTGTCGAATTCTTTTCGAGCTATTTTAGGATCATGGAGGATGATCAGAAGATCTCCAGTGGTCTAATTATTGATATTTAAGAATTTCGTGAACATGTTATATTATTCTAAATTATTGTAATCATATAATGTTATAGATATAATAAAATAATTACTGTATAATCAAGTTTTCTCTTTTTTTTGTTTTCCTATGTTATCCTTGTACTTTCAACTTGAATTTCTACGTAAGATTATAAAATAATACGTTACGTCAGAAGACGTAACATTTAATTAATGTATTTTTATAAACTATTTTTATGTTAAGACCATGAAAACAATTATTAGAGTCACCGTTAACATTCATTCGCATCTATTACGTAAATCGGCTTAGAAAATCATATTAATTTTTAACGCTCAGTGCGTAAATCAGCTGCACGTTTCTTAATTAAATATTTTTACGTTATTTATATCGCTCGCAGGCTGAAAGCGTTCACTTACCCAATGATTTAAGCTCCTCGTAAAAGGAGCAACTTTTGCTAAATTACGATAAAGATGAAAGAACGATAAAAATCGTAATTATTTTAAATCTCCGATCACGGCTCGATAAAAGTAATGAATAGCTCCTCCGCTGTTCGCCGTTTTTATCTCAATTTATTAAACCCCGATAATATTTTCTTGCGCGTCCGTGCACACAGCTCCCGCTCTCTCTCTCTCTCTCTCTCTCTCTCTCTCTCTCTCTTCCACACACACACATACACACACACACATACACGCATATATACACACACGAGATGGCTCCTTTTACGCGATTTCAATTCCAATTCTTCTCAATCAGCCGAGATGTATTCATTACGTGCGATAAATGCGCGCCGAGAGATTAGCATCGCTGGCTCTCTCGCGCACGATTATAATGCGCGCGAGAAGAGGGATATTCGTTTATCTCTCGTTGGCGCGAGTATATCTCGCGAAATATAACTTGCCTTCCACCTTTACAACTATATAATACGTATGTCTGTGAGCCACGATTTATTTCTACGCGAGGCATATGAGTATACACATACCTACACACGCATACTCACGTAAGAGCTATCGGAAAGATTTATTCGTCGTTAATGCCAAAATATTTAGAGGTCGATTACCGAGCGCTACGACTAATCCCGACCGATTCAGTTTCCTGCCAGTGCAGGGGAGATTGCACGAAGGATCAGTTAAGAAGAAGAGAGATTGATTGATTGATTGAAAACTGTTTTTTTCTACCATGATCAAACTTGACAGTATGGCATGTTGAATACAAAAATACAGAATAGAATAAAAATATACATAATAAAATACACAAAATATATAGATTTTTGTTTGTTAATTGATATTTACAATTATAAATCGCAATTTGTATTAGAATTACAATCAGATTGTATGCTTTCATTGCTTCTCTCTTATCGTGGGTTACATATTCGCATTTTATACATAATATTGGAGACATAATATCGCATCTTATACATACTGGTAGTTCACTTTTTTAAATATATACCAATACCAATGCTATATATTAGCATTAGTATTAGTATTGTCGGCCAATCATTCGATTTTATTTAAGTCACCTTCAGTAGTTATATTAATAATCGGTGAGTTTTTGGTATAATCGGCCTAACTTCAAAAATATCATTTATGGCTCTTTCTAAATTTATATATTTTAATAAGTTATGAGCAATTTCCGTGATAGGCACGGTACATGTAGTGGGGATACCGCAGATTTTGATTTCCGAGCTCGGTTGCCTATTTACGTATTTCAGACCCTCTATTTCTGCGCGCAATATCATGTTCTGATCCTCCAGCGATATAATTTGGGTCGAGTGATGAGTTATTATCGCGTTAAAATTACCAATTTTAGAAGCTAATTCAGTGTGCGTATTCGCTATAGCTACAGAATTCTTATTAAATTTCCGAAATAAAATCAGGAGCTGTTGAGATGTTCCCAACGCATCCCAGTTTTCCGGTATGTTTCCCATTTCTTTATTAATTACAGTAGGTTGAGACAGTGAATAAAATGAATGATTTATTGTAGACGTCGACACCTCCCGCGCAATACTATTTACAACGGGGCTGTTTTCTACCTGAACTATATTCAAACTTAAAACTTCCTCCAAATCTCGTGCACTATCAAATATAGATGCTCTGAAGACGCCCTCTATCGGAGACGCTCGAAGTTATTGGGTGGTGGGTGAAGAGTATGTCCAGTTTCTATGAGACGATGAGTAATGAGCGGACGGAGTGTGCGTAGATAGAAGAGGCGCTTAAGAACAGCCTTCAGCACAAACGACGAGTTCTCTGGTACTTCTAACCTCAAAATGATGTCGACGAGATTTCTATAAAGATTCCTCGGCTCAAAAGTGAAGTCATGCAGTTTATGCTCCAGATGCAAGGAGCCTGCCGCAATCTGATTACGCTATAACAAGTCCGACTCGGATGGAATGGTTAAATTTATAGTAAATATAGCTTACTTGAGGAACGATGTTAAGAGCGTGAAGTCAACGTACCTCAGAGAGAGAGAGAGAGAGAGAGAGAGAGAGAGAGAGAGAGAGAGAGAGAGAGAGAAGTCCCTAGCGCGCGGTGCGGATGATCCGACATGCGGTTATGGACTGGCATATGGATGCGTCGTTGTCGTCGTGATGCTCTCCCCGGTGGACTCTAGACCTTGTCCCTTCATATTAGTCTTTCACCATTCTCAATCCGTCTGCTTTTATCCGCATCTAACAGGTATTGGCTAATTGCCAATTGAGTCGCTGGTGATTTTTATCATTTTGGCCCATATCAACGTGGGTCGATAGCTTACCAGCTGCTATCTTACAGCTCTCTTCTTCCACGTGTATGAGGTCTGCGGGCCTCGGTATGAGGCGATATAGACGCGCCATTGTTTTTACATTGTAAAGTGGAATTAATAAAATTATTATCGATATGATTACGCAAATGTTGTTCTTATTAAGCCCCATCCTCCAACACCTCGACCAACTCAAACTATCCTCACATAGCAGTATGAAATCATTTTTTTAAGAAGTATGATCAAACCATGTAGGCGTTATTAAATTAAATACTACTGATGTCACAGTACAGGTTGCTAAAATCTAAATAGTATAAATTAATATTAGATTAAAGACCGAATTTTATGAGTAAAACTTTTGTTAAGTCTTGGGTTGAGAGAAAATAATATTTATTTGTTAATAAAATATGAGATTGATGACTGGTGATTTATCTATGATTTTATAATTATTATACAAACGTTATAACTTTTGTCGATCAGGGAAGACCGAATTCAATATTTTATATGTAACTGAATCGCTCATGGCCGCTTATTGCTTTTTATCATAAGAAATTATTTATACCAATTTACTTTAACATAAGTGTGAAGGTTATTAAATATTTCAATTCCTTTTTTTTAGATCAATAAACGTGCATACAAAAATCACTGAGTGCAACCGTTCTCATTTTTCTTTAACCGCATAAGTAATTCGCGCCGAATACGGTGCTCCAAAACTTCGTAACAATATGTGTGTCAGGATGAAAAATCATTGATGTAATATATAAATGAATTCATAATATGGCACGTCACAAGCCGTAATACCTCCCTTACCAGGTTTTTGAATATTGGTATAATTCAACAAGTAATAAGCGTATAAATAATCAATGATTTTTCTTTACAAGATATTTTAACAATGCATCAAATATAAAATTTATATTAGAATTTTTGTGTTGTATATTTTCATTTTATATAAATTTAATAAGTAGTTTTAATTATCAAGAAGTGTATGACGAGTTCTGAATATATGGGAGATTAAGATGACTAAAAATAAAGAATAAAATTTTTAAATTGTAAAGTTTAAGTCAGTCTTAATGTCACATATTTTCGTTTATAATCTAAGTTCTTAGAAATAGTCTATAATTATTAATATTAATATAATTTATTATCATCTTTTTCAGTTGCACCGTGTTATAGCGGAGAGGACGATGTAGATCACGCATCAGAAATTCCCCTTTTAAAGATGGGATTGTAACAAATTGCAGTACTGCCAGGCCTATAGAATTTCTGCTTTTTATCCAGCGCGGATGTGAGCTGGGCGTCGATTGAACAACAAAACTTGCGAGAAGATTCTGTCTGAACTTCAGGGGGGGGGGGGCGGTTGGGGCTGCTTTGCGTGTAGTAATTACAACGTTTAAAGTTTGGGTGTTTTATGCATATTTATCGATATTGAACAGTTCCTACCTCATCCTTTCATTTACAAGAGACAATATAATGAGATAATTATTTTTTATACAAATAAAATATGAAAGATAATGATTTTTTTTTGTTATATAATTTTTTTTTACTTTCTTTTCAGGTAAACCAAACTAATAAATTATCGAAGACAGAACAGTTGATTCCTATTATGAACGGTGTCGAATTATAAAACTTTAATTCTTGTCATGAAAATTGATACATGATTATTATTCTACTCAATTCATAACACAGTAGTCTCAATTCTAAATTTTATGTCATTTATAGAAATATTAATTTTAAAATTAATACAGTAATATATAACAGTTATTATTAACAAAAGTAGAATGATTTTCTAATCATTAATTTTAAAAGTTAATGTCATACGCTTTTACAAATAAATTGCTTATGGGTTGAATAGATGTGAAATTAAAAGTAATAATAATAATAATAATAATAATAATAATAATAATAATAATAATAATAATAATAATGATAATGACAGAATATCTAGTTGGATTTTATCGTTGTTGTACACGAATAGACTTTTAATGTCGCATATTGTCATTTACACAGTAGATTCCTAAATTATATGATCAACGAATTTATGTTGCCGACCTATCAAGGAGCGCGGGGGTGCTCCGAAGGCAAGCATAGTACCGATATACGCTGCAGTTGCATTTTTTTTTCTTCGATGTAGTATGCTTTTATTTAGTTTTTTGTTCAGTTCGCAATTCTTTTTTTTTCTCTTTTCTTTAATATTTTCTTTTTTCTTTAATATTTTTTTTTCCATTTTATAGTGAATATATTTTGTTTTTTTTCGTTTTTGTTGATGTTTTTATGTATGATGTAAGTCAAGAAAAATTTTATGGAATGATTTAGAATTATCATTCACTTCTCTCCCCGTTTAAAATTTTTAATAATGAAGAGAATTAATTTTTTAATATAGATCGACATTTCAGGGCCTTTTTAAAGTAAAAATATTCAAGGGCCTTATTCTTGAGGGTGTTCTGCATAGTTTATAGTATGTTTTGAGGGATTTTTTTTATAGCGGGAGTCATGGAGGAGGAAGGAGAAGAGCTCTAGAATTTGGAAGATTTCTTGGGTATGAAATTCGAGATGTCGGGATGTATTACTATTTCCCCTAGTTCAGCCTCATTCTTCCTGAGTTTGGCTGAACATGTGGTTGTTGACTTTTATTACCTTGATTCAGTGCGATTAGAAAATGTGTAATTGAGTTGAAGACTGGTTCTAATAAATATATTAATCAGCTGTTACGAGTAGGAGCTCACAGAGCTCAGGTATGTGGTCGAAGACGAATTGCGAGTCAGCTCACAAGACATTGAACCGCCAATACATGTGTCAGGTGATGAGCAAAGAGCTCAACAAATGAGGAAGCACGGCAAAAATGAGCTACAAGTTATTATCTCTTCGGTTGAAGAGACCCGAGAATCATCGAAAACCCTTCTGCACGGAACACTTGACTAAATGTATTATTATTAGTGTCATAATAATTCCTGAATATATTGTCCCATATTTTTTATATTTTTCTACGATTTTTTTTCCAACCATTTTCAGAAATATGTGTCAAGGTTTTTTCTGTTTAAAAAATGACTCATTAAATTATCTTTCGCAGAATTTGAACTTTGGTAAATTTTGCTATTGTATTAATTGTGGATTCTTTTTCTAGTGGAAAGAGTAGTCTTCCTCACGTTTTTCCAAATCTTGTTGATTGTATATTTCACTTGTTGCCAGCGAATTTAACTTTTCTGGTATGCAATTTTTGATAAGTTTTTGTTTGAATTGCGATATTTTTTACACTTTTGTTGATGTAAGTGCTAGATTTATCCAATTTCTTTCTAATTTGTAATATGGTGGAATAATCACGTCACAATCTACTTGTGTTCCTGTTCTTATTAATCTATGGGTTTTCGATTACATTCTTCATAACATTTTTTCGTATGATAGACTTTCACTTCTATGGGTATTGTTACGGATAGAAGCTCGCAGAGTTCAGGTACGTGACCAAAAAAGAGCTGCATGTCTGCAGCTCGCAAGACATCAAACCACAAATTATAGCTGCAAGTCAACAGCACATTGAACTCGGGAACGAGATGATGAAACCCGGGCATGCCGATGAAGATGTTAAAAAGCTGACGCTGGGTCAATCATTAAGAGTCGATAGGTTAATTGTTGACCCCCACTCACGGGTTACCCGGACACAGAAACCATGGATGAAAGACGATGCATCGCACATCATCAGAACTTAGACTAGTGACAATCAATAAACGAGAAAGGTCTGTACCAGCATTCAACTGTAAACTTGATGCGACACGAGAACCAGAGTTCTTTGGCATGTAATTAGAGTGCGTTTACATGTAAGCGTGTGTATTTGATGATGTGTAAAACTTCGCTTGAAAGTATAGCAAGATATTCCAGCTTTTGCATTATGTCGTAGGCAAATTCATCTGGGGAGTCGGATGCTAAGAATAAGGAATTAGGATTTCTTTTCTCTCTAATTTACATATTTTTGTTAAAACATTTAAACATAAACTTTTAAATTGTGCCCCAAAATATTTTTCTACATACACAAATTTTGCATTTGTAAATGCAAATAAATCTACGTTTATCATGTCTCTTTCTTGTCTTACATCATTTTCAAATAATAATACATCAACGACATTTTTCTTTTTAATAAATGATTTTAAATGTTCTGTTTTTATTGTTATTCTGTCACAAAATTTTATAGTTTTCATTGCATTATGAGAGAATGATATATCATAAATATTTATAGTATACTTTACTTCAGGAAGAAAATATTTAAGTACAATTTTATATTTTAATGATTATGTAACGAGAATTACAATTGAGTATTTTTTTATATGTCCACTTGTTTGTAAGCTCAAGTAGAAAATAAAAATTTCTGTTATTTAAAATAAAGTAAAAATCAGTCATAGTTACCGTCTTCCAAAAAAACTGTCTCAGACGATCTAAATTGGCTAAGAGACAGCTGCAACCCTGGATAGAATATTCATGCTCGCGGTTGGTAAACCGAAAATTTCATTTTCGAGCCTGAGGCAAAATTTAAAAAGTTCCTTTTCTATATGCATTTATATATGATTAATAAAGCTTAAGCTTAAATAAAACAAATGGACTTACATATTCTTTATAAATACTTGTTCAATTATACAACTACTTGGTTCCGTAACATACATTGTTTTGTGATTTGGTGATATTGTTTTTGTATCAGTTTCTTTATATAACATTTTATATTCATATTTATTTTCAAAATAAGTATTATTATCAAAATGTGACCAAAATGTACAGCCTGCTTGTGTATCTATGCAGTTTTCTTCTGAAAATTTAGATACCGTCTCTGAACTCAATTTTAATTTCTTATTGTTTAAGTGAACTCTAGCTATTCTTCTAACAATGTAATTTTTATTAGTCCTGTACAAAAACATTATCCCAACTTCCATAATAATTAACATAATCGGCACCGCGATAAGTTGTTCCTTCAACATTCCCCACTTTGTCAACTTCTACTGTTTTTGTTTCGATTATTTTAATATTTGCTATATGAAATACGCGTTATCAATAAATATAAATTAAAATAAATTGAATTTCATTGTTTATTCATTTATATTCTGCCAGTGCAGAATAAAGATAAGCCAATTCAATAATAACTAATTATAAAAAAAAAATAAAAATAATAAAGTTAATTTACAAATACTTGGCTGGTAGTGATCATTTTTTAAAGATATTTAATAATAAAAAATATTATCCTCTCAATGTCCAGACTTAACAGAAGCTTTAGTGTCTTCAAGATGTGAAGTGCTCCATGAGCATTAATACAAAAGTAATCAATATTTTTACGAGTGAAAGATCACGATTTTCAGGTGTGCGGCATACAATGAGTTGCAAGACAGCAGCTCACGAAGAGCTGAACCTCACCTACATAGGTCGATGTCACGAAAAGCTAATACATAAGCTAATACATGCACCTGGTTGCCAAATTAATGGCAATTAAAAGGTTTACGGTCAGACGTCCTACTTGTCAGCGACAAGTTAAGGATAAATACAGAGTCGCGCAGCAAACGATGGCTAGTCTAGTTAGTTTTACGTCCGTGACGTACAAAATTGTTTCCAAATCTCATGTTCGCTACGTCGAACGATATTTTGAAGAACCAAACTCGCAATTTTAATTAGGTCGTTCAGTCAATGAGCCGAATTGCGATTACTGTAAAGGCAGACGGAGTTGAGACTCTGTGCGCTAAACAATTAAATATAATTTTTATAAAGTCAAAGCCGAGACTCCGTGCGCTTACATTAAAAGTAAAATTTTTATATACTCTGATGAAATTACAATTCAATCCTTAATTTATAACATGCTTGTTGAAATAGCTTTTCCAATTATATACGTTAAAGTATCGGTTTTTCTGGCATTTATCAATCATTATATTGCTTACTTTTTGTTCAACGTTACATGTGAATGCTTACGTGATGGCTTACTTTTTGTTCAAAGTTACTAAAATCGACAGTTTCGTCGATATTACAAGTCTATTTATAATGACTATACTTTGACTACGACCATAAGGCGGGAAAAAATTTAGGATTTTTTTTTTCTCTCTTCAAAGAAAAAAACAGGAGACCTAATATAGTTTGATAGGTATTTACACCCCCTAACTTTATACAAATTTTCATAAATAAAAAAAGTGTCGTTTTTGAGAAAAATGCATTTTTCATTTTTACGCAAATATCTTGTAGGGGGTGAAAGATGACGTTAAACTAACTATAACCACACCATCTATAATTTACTCAAAAGCTTAAAAATCTCGTAAAATGGCAGCAGTTTGAATATGACCTTGAAATATAAAATTTCAAAGTTAGGATTTTGTAATTTTGAGCATTGAGATTTTGAGCATTGACAACCGGATGCAATTTTAGTGCAACCGAAAAATGACAAAATACGTGTCGAATAATTTTAGTCGAATTAATTATTAATTATATTGATATAAGTATTTTCACGTAAATTGCTATAGGCTCGTATTGGCCTGTAGAAATAATCACTACTCCTATTGTCGGCCGGAGTGGTACGGAGCCCGCGATCTGTGCGCGAATACTGACGTGTGTGGCGTTTAAATCGTTCAATTTCGAGGTTGAGAAATGCCGAGTGCACAAAATTACGACATGCGTGTGCTTCCACGATGTTGGTGGCTCGCTACGTCACGCTGTACCGCTTGCACTGGAATGAAACGTTGTCGAAATTCGCATAAACTTCGTTTGTATGTCAGAAAATTATTGATGCGAAATATGAGTGTTAATAGAATTTTAAGAATACATCTCAGACGTAACACGTAATAAAAAATCATTACATCACCATAATTTTCACGGAGTCACATGCTCTCCTAAAAATACAGAAAACTCCGACTTGCTCACTACCTATCGCGATAATTCTGACGAGCCGTGTCTATCTCGTCGAAGAGGGCGAGAACCTACAACACGCGCCTGCGCGACAGAGCCAGCTGTCCAGCTCACGTCGTCTCTCCGTCGATTTCCTGTTATGTGAACCGGTTCTTCTCCCCCTCACCTCCACCCATCTTCTCCTCGTCATCGTCGCCGCCGCGGCTACCCACCTTAATACAATGAAATCGATGCACTCTTTAATCGCGCCATCGGAATGCCACGCGCGATCCTTTGTCCTCCTACTGTTGCGGGGACCCACGCGCGCGGATCATCCGGATTAGGCGCCGGGGAAAATCCCTGGCTGGTCCTCCCTCGTCTAATTGCCTTGGGGTGCGCGCCCATCGGTTTGCGGTTTGCAGTTGCGCGACTCAAAGACTGCCGCCGCCGTGGTTGTGTGGCTTTCTGGCCGTATGGGTAAGTTGTGGGCGGGTACTGATTTTGCCCGCGCGGCTGGCCGCAGAGGCGGGTAAGTGTGTTTAGCGAATTAACGATTATGAGGGGATTATGGCGGGGCAGGAGAATGAAGGGTCGCCAAGAGGCCGAGTTGAATGACTTTTCGGCGGAGGAATATGCGGCCTTTTGAGAAACACAAAGGTAAACACTTTGATGTTCTTAGTCGCTTTGGGAATTTCAAAGTTATTATTGTGAAAGTGAAGATTCATCACATTTTAGTTATTTATGTTTAAGTATACAATATTTAAAGTATAAGTTGTTTTTAAAATTAATATTTATTGAAATAATTATAATGATGGTAAACTATAAAAGTAATATATCTTTGCTGACAAACTTCATTTAAGGAGGTTCAGGGGTGTCATGCTGCGGGGTGAGGCTAGGGACGTCTCCTCTTTCCCCGCGAGCGCTCCCCGCTCACCGCGCACCCCCTCGCGCAGCCAACGAACTCGGCGTTTTGTTTACGTTTTCACCTACTTCTTTCCCAAATGCCTTATAAGCGACCAAGATGCCTCTGCGTTTTTATTTTTGTTTATTTTTCTATTAAAATGAAGGTTTTTTAACTGTATTTCTGCTTTTTTTATAAGTGATTTTTATGTTCAAAGGTCACATAACCTCACTCTCCCATAAGAGACTATGCTAAAAACTCGATTTTCAAGAATTTTTTTCTCGAAAAAAATGGCTTATAAAAAATACTGAAAAAATTCATGTAATCTTCTTTCAAATTAAAGAACAATATATAAAAATTCTAAATTGTTCCCTGCATTTTGATGTGATGACTGAACCTCCTTAAGGGGATATCGGAACCCATACAAAAAAATTACATAGTTACCGACATTTTACATTAATCAACAAGGTTATTAGTCCTGTGACGATATACAATAAATAAATAAATAAATAAATAAGCTATTTATTTATGTTAGAAATTAGTTGAAAGATATTTCGATGTTTTATCCGTATATATTTATATTGTTACGGGTGAATGCCCTTTGAAGCAATACGCTCTACATATCGCTCTACACATGTACATGTGTCGCAGCAATAGCCTATGGGATAACCCGAGCCATATATCAGTACGTAGAGCGTCTTCGTCCGTAAGTGTCCCACAGCACACATGTCGTCAGCACAGGTTGAGTCGCAGGAGATGGCGCAACAGCTCATCGAAACACGAAAAATAGTGACGGTCGTGTTCGGAGTATGAAGAAATGACTCCCACTCAGGATCAATGTCGTATTCATCGAATATATACTATTTGCATTTTATATAAATTTTAAATATAGTTATTTATGGAGAGAGCAGATGTATCTTTTCAATATTAACGTATTCAATAACGCAATAGATATTGTTGTGTTATTTTGCCATTCACTAAATTTAATTATATTATATTGTATGACATATATTTCATTCTTAATAAATTGTTGTTTTAATTATAAATATCTTTATGTATGTCCTATTTTAGAGTAATACTCCGTTTACTATACAAAATTTACAATTTGTCAATTTGGATTTCAGGAAGCTGATGGCCAATACTACCAGGTGTTTAAATATTAGAAAAATTTTTTTATTCAACACAACGTTTCGGACATTTTGTTATGTCCCTCTTCAGGTTAAAATTTGTCAATATTAACTATTCGGAAGAACTTTCCGCTGTCAGTTCATAAATTTGTCAATTTATATAATGTATTGATTCGTTTAATTATGTTTATTCGGTAACATTATTCTTAAAAATTGTATACAAATAAAAAATGTTTCAGTAAATAATAAAAAGTTAATTTCGTAAAATATTTTATACATGGTATCTATTAAAAGCTTTAATTAATACAGTGAATTAATATTATTACAATTAAGCGCAATAAACGCCACCACACTCGACTACCCCTAAGTCGAAAATACCAAATCTTTCCACACTCGCTTAACATTCCTTTCAACAAGATCAACCACATCCACGTCAAAAGGTGATTCCTCGAGGACCTGGTGAGAAAGAACCTCGTCTTTCTCGCGAGAGATTGGCCATCTTTCCGCTGACTTCCTCCATTTTCCAACGATTATCTCCCTCAACTCCGAAAAAAACGATGCTCGTCGCGTTGCAGCGTAGACATGGTCATTGCCGTGGTCAAAAAGTCGAGAAGAGAAGAGCGTCTGAGTTTTCCCGGGAAAATTGGCTTAGTGAAATCCCACCGGTCGGTGTCCCGTGAGCAAATCCAATTCCTTAACAACAATTAGCGGCTCATCCTTTCGCTTTGCAAAATCGAGGACGGCCAGTGCTGTGACTAAGCTGCCGTAGACGCGGAGAAAAATAGCCGGGTCAATAAGTGCACGCGCGCGCGCGCTGAGAAGAATCAAGGCAGGTAGATAGGGATTAGGGGCCAGTGAGAATGTCTCTGCAGGATTTGCAGGTTCATTTATTTGCAAATAAATTGAAAATTTGAGTTTTAATTTTCTGGACAGAGATTGGTAGGTATTTTCATGTCTTATTTTTGCAACACAGCAAAAGATAAATTAAAATGAATTTGTAAATATTGTAGCGCGGAAGATCATCGTGTATATAACTGCAAATTAAATCAAATAATACGGTAATACAATGTCCCACTATAACACAATACGAACTTTGGTGGAAATGCAAGGGAAGAAGGGCATGACCCGTACACTTGTAGGAATTCAGATAGCGTGGTGGAATCGTGTGAGTTCTGTGGTATTCTACGATGCAATGACTGTTTTAGAGACGGGTCGTATGTGCCAACTGAGTATGATGTTTGGGAATTGGAGTCACTCTTTCATTATGAGTCTAAGAGGGTGGTTTCTTCAAATGGCACACCAATGGTTTTCGAATTCTTTTCGAATCATTTTAAGATCCTGGAGGATGGACAAGAGATTTTCATACGTCATCATTATTGATTAGATTCTTGTATATATAAATTTAAAAATACGTATTACTGAGCAATAAATAAGAAAATTTTTGAGCTGAAATTTAAAAAATTTTTTAACCACGTATTTTTTTGCATGGATTGTGAAAGACAGATAGTCACATTCATTTATACAAAAAAAGGACGCAGGATTTATTATAGTAAATAAAAATTAAATGATGATGTCGGTATGGTAGGGATTTCTAAACACACCCTTTTCATATGTCCTTTATTTCTGACGAACAAAATTATTGTTATTTACTTCTAATATTTTTAAATAAAGTAACTATATTAAATTTGATAATAATGCTATTCTTACTTAATTATGTATTGATTAATAAACAAAAGCAATAGCACGTAAATCGTAGTGTAGCTTATGTATAAGTTTCGAAAAGGGTCTTTTATAGGTGAGTGGTTAGAGCGTCCGACTGTCGTGCTAAGGGTCCCGAGTTCGATTCCCAGTGTCTGTAACAATTTTTTCATTTCTAAATTTAATGTTTTTCTTGTATATATGTGTTGCAGAAAACTCTATTTCGTGTACCAGGAAGCCGCTCGATGGATGAAATAGAAGTTGTATTATGCCGGTACCTAGCTAGAGTCTATGATAAATAAATAATATTGTTTGTATTGTTAATAAATTAATCGTATGTTTTTTATTATAGTAATAGGAATGATCCCTGCAACGTGATCGACGAAGTCACGAATGAAAGCAATTGTTATTGTAGTGTTGTCTTGATAGTCGAGGAAATACTCTTTAATTTATTGGTTAATAGTACATTACGGTACAAGTGACGAAAGTTGAAGTTCCGCCACTGCGTGAAGTTGGCGCCCGAGGCAAAGCCGAGGGCGCCATATCACGCAGTGGCGGGCCTTGAAATTTCGTCTCGTGTACCGTATACTATTTTTCTTGATGTCCGGTGGAAAGTACGTTTGCTACTGACAATGATAACGCACCCGACGGGCTCGAGAGCATTGAGTTCGATGCCCGCCCCCGACATTTGCGGCACGAGCGCAGCGAGTGCTGCTGGTCGGGGGGGGGGGGGCATCGAAAACACCACGTGCATAATTTTAATAAGTGAATTTTACTGAAGATCATCTAAAATATTTTTATTTTACGTGCAATTGTTACAATTGCTACACGTACAATTATTAAACATGCGGTACTTTTGCTCCATTTGCAGCAACAAAGTCAACTACTTTATTTGTATCTGAAAAAATAAATGATCACTCAAGAAGAAATTCTCACAAAAAGTGCGACATTATTAACGAACAATCTTTTATCCATTTCACAAATTAAAGCAATATAAATCACTTGTATACCCGATGGGCCGCATTGATTCTGACAATGCATACCCTGTTAGTGACTGTCACACATAATATTTAAATCGTTAACATACCTCGAAAATGATATGAACATTCAAAAGGTTATGTGTGAGTGCCACTAACGGGACATGCATTGCTAGAATCAATGTCCATCGGGTGTACCTTGATGATCAGAAGTGATAGTTTTTGTTGTAAATATAGGTTAATGACGTTGAATATGTTGACAAAACCTCTAAAACAATCTATTAATAAAGTCTACAGTTGCCTAGTTACCAACTCAGAATCAATGGTTAAATGTCCTTCTTTCGCCATCGAAAACAATGGCGAAACCACGTACTTTCCACCAAGGCATCAAGAAAATATATATTTTTGGTATGTATATATGGTTTTATTGTTTTAGTTGTATTGGATACTTACTCTTTTGTGGTGCAGGTTCTCCGAATAAATTGTACTAAAGAAATTGGATTAATATTGTTGTATTTATTAACTGATATTTTTCACTTGTATAATAATTTAGGCTCTTACTGGCCTTTACAAATAACTACTCCTTTTGTCGGCTGGAGTGGTACGGAGTTCGCGTTTTTGTGTGGTGAAAGTTGCCGTATTTATTCAGCGATTAAATTAGGTTAAAGATGATTTTGACGCTGGATCAAAATCATCTTTTTAAACAAATTTACTAAACATTTTGACGTTTAATTTCGACGTTGAGGAATAAAAATTATTATTTCAAAAAGTAAAATTTGCTTTTGTTACGAGTAGAAGCTCCTAGAGCTTAATCGCGCGGCCAGAAGCGAGCTGCATGTCAGCAGATCGCAGGACGACGAACCTCGAACGACAGCTGCAAGTCAGCAGCGCATCGAACCCAAGAACGAGATGATGAAACTCGGGCGCATGAGACACAGCATCGAAAAGCTGACACGATGGTTCGATTGGCAATCAACGAAGTTAGCGATTGACTCCCACCCACGGACACTTTGATACCGATATAAATACGGGACAGAGCACGTACGAAGGGAGTACAAGACCATCCGGGAAAGAGAGTTCAACACCATCCAGGAACGAGCGAAGAAGAACGAACGAGGAAGCTCTAAACCAGCGACCTACGAGAGGACGATCGCAAGTCAACCGCGCCGCGACATTTAAACACGTTAGGGATACCTCTCTCTTATTGACAGGAAATAAATATCAGTACACATATAAACCGACTAGTATTTCACTGCATCGCTTCGAGTGCAAACTTGGAGCGACCCGAGAACCAGAACCATCCACATCCTCGAATACGTCTCACACGTAACACTTTCTAAATCTTAAAAAGTATTATTTAAAATAGTAAAAATTAACACAAGTTGAGTATGTCCCAGCACTACACTGAAAAATAATAAATTTTATTCAAAAATTTTTCTCCGTGTACAGTGAGTTTTCCAATTTCCACCAGACTAGTTAGAACTCAGAATTTCGTGTAAATAATCGTATTATTAATAACTAAGAACGCGATCGAGTATATTCAGTTTATTATAAATTATTGTATCATGCTATTTATTTAAATAAAAAAAATGTTGTCTTTCTTTATATGAAAATTTTTCTTTTCTCTCTCTGTTATTCTTGTCTTATGAAATTTACAACTTGAATTACAAACATATAATTTTCCAATGTATAAAATGATTTTTATGATTAATTTAATTTTAAGATTTCTGAATTTATACTGTTCTTTTTTCTTTTTCTCCACGAAAAAGACCACGACTGCGCAGAACCGCGCCGCGAAGCAGGACTAGTGTCTCTCTCTCTCGTAATAAGTTGTTATACGTATTGTTAATACGTGTGCAGTTCATTCATCAGCTGCCTGTAAACCCACCCAAAAGAAAGGTAAGAGTTTAATTAAATAATTAAGGAAGGGAGAGCATCGTAGGCCTCAATTTCAACATCTCTGAGGTGAAAGAATCTTTGGTGCATGATGGTTCGGTTTCCTTAGTAAATGGACGATTGCAGCTGACTTTAACAAGTGTTGATGAAGAGGATTTCTACGGTCTTAATAATTTATTTCTGTTTGTAGAATTAGTCGTTGACTGGCGAGTCAGGTTGACTTTCAGACAAACGTGTGAAGGTACTTCCTGTTTCGTCGGTCAGAATTTAATTTTCAAATGTTAAATTTAGCGGAAAAGTAATTTGTAAAAATATGTAAAACTAATGTAAATTATAGTATGAATTTTGTGAATAATAAGTGGGATAATTTTATATATATTTTGTTTCCTTAATTTTCGACCTTTCTTCTATTGTCCTTATTTTTATGTTTCCTTTTGCTAACCCTGATTTCGTGCTTTCATTTTATTATTTAAAATTTAAAAATTTGATTTAAAATAATTCTTAAATCGTAACATTCCATATATATTTATAGAATAAATTCCTAGTTTTATATTTTATTTAACAAAAACAAATAATTATTTATTGATTTCCTTTATATGTTTAAAGTTTATCTAATAAACAGTACTGCAATGTAAACTATGATGCTATACATTTGAATATATAAAGTATATTCAATAATAATAGTACATCCATTAAAAAAAATGAAAATAAATCTAATGTCATTTATGTTCTTTCTTCACCTAAGTGATATAGGTCAATATCCCTAGCGCCCTTCAGGTTAAAACTTTATTTTACTATAATGAAATAAATATTATTCACATTTGTTGGGGTTTTTTTTTATATAATATTTCCTCCCCCCTTAAGATAATATTTATTTCATGAAAGAATTGACATTTTAGAATTTTAAAATCAAATAAAATTTTAAATCAAATTTCAAATATAGATACTGATATAGAACTTCCGTCGTTTTGTGCATTCATAGATGGAGCTATTAATGGAATTGGGGGTAAAGGTCTAAACTTTTGGAATTTTGGTGTTTTTGGTGGTTGAAGTTCAAATTCTACCCTTTTTTGAATTGTTGAGTTTTTTAGAATAGGATTAGATATAATTGGTCTTTGGACTCTTACCTCTTGCAATTCAATCTCTTCTCTAGCTGATTTTCTTATATTCTGTTCAACATTATTTTTATTTAATGCTACCAGCAGGTGGGTCACTGAACTAAAGATGGCTCCGAGTAACTTCGTTGACCATCCGTATAATGTGTGTAGAGCACATCCTCGTATTATTAAGTCAACCATCATCTTAATGAGTTGGCATATTAGAAGTGTCATTATTATTCCAGAACTTATCATGCCGTATTCCTCGTACTTTTTAACAATTTTATTCCAGGTGCTTTCGACAATATGCGACAGTGTGTTTTCTGTAAGAAGGTTTTTCATAATATCATCCTTTACAGAACTTGAACTCTGTGTTATATGTGTTATTGTATTGATAATTGTTTTTTTCTCAAGTGAGAAGAGTAATCTTTCCTCGAATTTCTCTAAATCTTGCTGAGAGTAAATTCCACTAGTGGCCAGTGAGCTTAGCTTTTCTGGTTCCCAGTCTTTTGATATCCGTGTTTTAAAAATTGTAATATTTTTCTTTATTATTCTTGGTTTCGGCAGCAGATTTATCCAATTTCCATCTATTTTATAGTAAGGAGGAATTATGGTGTCGCAGTCAACCTGTGTTCCTGTTTTCACCAATATATGTGTTTTTGGTGTAAGGAATCATGTTGTGTTACCTGCTACAACTGGAAGCTCTTCGTAACATTCCTTGGTGTGATGTATTTTCACATTTGTGGGCGTACATTTTATTATATGTACAGCCTCTCCCACAAGTTTGGCGAGGTACCCTGGTTTTTGCATTATATTGTAGGCAAACTCGTCTGGGGAATTGGATGCTAATGATAAGGAATTTTGAATTTCCCTCCTTTCTACTTCGCACATTTTTGTCAACATATTTAAATATATACTTTTAAATTGCATTCTAAAATGTCTTTCTACGTGTACAAATTTTGCATTAATGCAAGAAAAAATATTTATATTGACATAATCTCTTTCTTGTCTAATATCGTTATCGAATAAAACATTATCTACCTTTTCATAAATAAACAATTTTGGGTGTTCTGTTTTCGTGATTATTCGATCGCAGAATTTAATTTTTTCGATCGCTGTTAATGAGAAAGATAAATCGTATGTATTTACAGTATAGATAATTTCATTATTTCGAGATAAAGTCTTTGTTACAGTACCACTATATAAAGTATCATATTTATTATTAAGGCAATTTTCCTCTGAGATTTGTGTTCAAAATGTATAACCTGCTTGTATATCTATGCAATGTTCGTCGGAGAATTTGCAAACTGTTCCTGAACTTAAATGTATTTTGTTATTATTCAGATTAACTTTTGCATATTCTTCGGTAAGTGTAATTTTTATAATGCCCTGAACAAGAACTTTATTCCAATTTCCGTAGCTATCAGCATATGTCCCTCCTGAACACGATCTTTCTATTACTTTTCCCGCGAGGTTCTGTTAAGTCTTGAATGTCGAGGAATCTACTCTTACAATTGATTGTTAGTTATATTTTGGCTTATTTACCTTTTTTCCTGTTGGTGTAGGTTCTCGAAATGAATAGATTGATGGTTCAATAATTGCACTATTTATTCGTTTATAAAATTAACAATAAATTGATATAGAGTCACAAAATAATTATATTCGATCTGTTCGATTAATATGTGTAATATATGCGTTGCTTGCGCGGATAATTAATACCGATAGATTCTTGATTTTATAGATATAAAATATAAATAATATATAAAATATAAAATATACTCTTGTCGGCTGGAGTGGTACGGAGCTCGCGACTTTTGCACGATTACTGATTTGTGTAGTGAGAGTCGCCGTATTTATTAAGCGGTTAAATTAGGTTGAAGATGATTTTGATGCTGATTCAAAATCATCTTTTTAAACAAATTTAGTAAACATTTGACAAAAATCGTTCGGTTTCGAAATTGAGAAATGCTGAGTCTACATGAAAGTTCCGGCGCGCGTACACCTTCGCGAAGTAGGTGGCTCGCTACGTCACGCTGTTGCGTAGCCGAAGTGCTGCATTTGTCAAATTCGCAATTTATCGTTTTGTGGGTCAAAGAAAATTATTGATGTGAAATATGAATGTCAAATTAAATTTTAAAAATACGTTCAGACGTAACACCTCCCCCCTTAGACTGTTGAATAGGAATTCAACAGATATAGAAATAATTAAGCCATCAGTAATTTTCCCTTACAAAATTTTACAGTAATACAAACTTTAACTTATTTGATTACAATTATAAATATGAACTTTAAACTTATTCGATTACAATTATAAATACAAACTTTAAACTTATTCGATTACAATTATAAATACAATAATGTCTTCCGTAAAACTTCCTTTTTTTTGTGAAATTCATAATTCATTTTGTATAAGAGTCTCGACAGTTTCCTGCGTTGCATTTTTTCGATGTGCTGGTTATTAAGTATATTATTATTAATAAGTAAGAAAATTATTGATGTGAAATATGAATGTCAAATTAAATTTTAAAAATACGTTCAGACGTAACAGTATATTATAATTTGTATAACATTTTGAGAATTAAATTAATTTTCACAAAAGATTACTTTAACGTATCAGTCGTATCAGTGGATCAATTTTTTCTCATTGGAAAAATTCTGGGCGTGGACGTTGGCGATTTCGAAGACCCGCATACGTCACGACGCCGCGCGTGCCGATTACAGGCGTTATTGAAATCGTATACTCTCGTGATTTATTCCAGAAAATCACTGAAGCAATCTTATGACTCGTTTAATTTTTTTAAATAATATGTCACAGGACGTAACAGTAAATTATCAGGTTTAAACAAATTGAAAAAAAAAATTTCTCGTTTTTGTAATGTAATGTTAAGTCTTGAGAATTCGAGAATATACTCTTACATCTATTGAATTGATTATATTTTTATATTAGAATGATATTTGATTTATATTACCTTTACTCTGGGCATAGGCTCTCGTAAATAATAAACAGGTGACTAGTTAGATACACTATTTATTGGCTAATATAAGTTTTATAAATAAGACAATCCGATTTACAACTTATTCACTTTATTAAACAATATATAATACCGATAACGTATTAAATTGATATAATTGCTTTACTGTTATGGGCTCGTATTGGCCTGTACAAAAATAATAGCTATTCCTATTATCGATCGGAGTGGTACGGGGCTCGCGATCTGTGCGCGAATAACTGAAGCGCGTGGCGCATTTCGCTGTATTTATAACTTGGTTAATTTGGGTTAAAGATGATCTTGACAATGAGTCGAGGTCATCTTTTTAAACAATTTAGGTAAACATTTAAACATAATCTTTTTGATTTCAAATTAAAAAGTGCTGAGCATAAACAAGAGTTAAACGTGTGTATGCTTTCGTAATTTTGGTGGCTCGCTTCGTCGTGTACCGCTTGCATTGGAATGCTACGTTGTCAAAATTCGCATACACGTCGTTTGTATGTCAGAAAATTATTGATGAGAAATATGAGTGTCAATTTAATTTTAAGAATACGTCACAGACGTAACAGTAAATATTTGTAAAGTTATTGTCAATGGAAGAAACATAATTTTTTAACACAATAATGCATATTTACGATTATGTGATTCTATTAAAATGAATTACCGGTACTGGGTTTCACTTTTAGATATAAATAACCGACTCTAAAAGCTACGCCAAAATCTGTTTCACACACATGTAACTCACTCCTTGTTGTATCATCTTTATAATCCACACATAATTCAGTTACAAAAAGTACCAAATAAACGAAGAAGCAAGGCAAGACGCGACGCTGAAAAGAGCGAAACGCGAAAGATAATCGCGACAGGCTGCAGACCTCGCGCTCGTTTATAATCTGCCGGCACATTATCTTCCGACTTTCGACGATTGACAGATTTACGACACTTCTCTCTCGCTGGTTATATACGTATACGGGAGACTATACGAGAGAGCTGCTGCGCACGCGCGTGCCTATGGTTCCCCGCGTTTGTTAGTTTCCACTGCGCCAGATCGATCATCGTTTTATGGCCGTCGTGCGCCTCCCCCGGAGGACGGGCCGAAAGGATTTATCCAGTCTCGGGGTTCAGGTATAACAATAAGCAGACAGCGGCTGTAGTGGGTGTTTAGGGAATATGCAAGGAGTTAGAAAGTCGTATGTTTTATAGGGATATAATATTGGATTATAATAGATTTAAAAGATTTTTCAAATAAGTACAATGTATTGTGAAGTCCTGAACGCTGAGAAATTTACTCTTATATTTTGATTGATATTTATTTGGTTGAAATATATTACCTTTTTCCTTGGTGTAGGTTCTCGCAATGAATAACTGCTGTTCAGATAATTGCACTATTTATTGAATTACAAAATTTACAATAAGGTGATCTAGAGTCGCAATTGGCTTTACAAATAACAAATTCGATTTATTCGATTAGTGTATATAAAATATGCGTTAATTGCGCTATTAATTAGTACTGGTGAATTATTGATTTTATTAGAAAACTACTCCTTTTGTCAGCTGAAGTGGTACGGAGCTCGCGTCACTTTGCACGAATAACTGACGTGTGTGGCGCACGTCACCGAATTTATTACATGGTTAAATGGGGTTAAAGATGATCTTGATGATGAGTCAAGATCATCTTATTAAACAAGTTTAAATAACAATTTTACGTGAGCCGTTCGATTTGGGATTTGAAAAGTGCTGAGCGTACATAAAGGCTTCGACGAGCGTTTGTTTTCGCAAAGTCGGTGGCTCGCTACGTCACGCTGTTGCGCAGCCGAAATGCTGCGTTCGTTAAAATTCGCAATTACATCTTTTGTGGGTCAGAAAATTACTGATGAGAATATGAGTATTAAATTTAAGTTTAAGGATACGTCACAGACGTAATACCTCCCTCCTTAGACTGTTAAATATCGTAGAGATTCAACAAGTATAGGAATAGTTAAACCATCAGTAATTTTCTGTTACAGAATTTACAATAATAATAAGATGATAATGTAACTAATTCTGTTGCAGAATTTACAGTAATGATAAGGTGATAATTTAAACTATAAATACAATAATATCCTCCATAAAACGTGTTGATAAATTCTGATTGGAGAAATAATTTCAATACGCTGCTTTTTGTGAAATTGGCGGTTCATTTCGTACAAGAGTGTCGACAATTTCCTTGCGCTGCATTTTTTTCCGATATGCGATTTGATGCAGTTTCGGGTCAATAACACCTCTTTCGCAACATTATGACTGCAACGCAGTGGCAGGCATAACTTCGTTGCTTTACCTATCGAAATTTCGCTAAGTCTACAGAAAGTTAGTATATAAGATGCGATAAGTTTGCGGTGAACATATTCAGTTCCGAATTACCACAACAATAGCACCCTGAATTAGTGTAAGTATTTTCCTTGTTTTTAATTTTTGTTAAATTAAATGGAGGTAGCTAGTGCCTGCCTGATCAATTATTATTATTATTTTGTATTAACCATATGGCCTTTGATTCTTTTTTTCCGTAAAGATTTTTTTATGATAATCTTGTAACGTTAAATTATATTTATATTCTTTTTTTATATTTTTTTTTACTTGGTTATAGGTTAATCAAGTTGTTCACGCAAGGAACAAACAAATGTTTTCGTCTACCAAGAACGACCTATTCCAGTTGGGTGTGAAAACGGAAGGTGTCCTGGAAAGACCAAATGTTTCCAGATTTTATAGGGTAAGAGCATCTTTCAATTGCTAATTATTTTCCTTAATTATTACTCGGTAATATATATTTTTTCCTTTCTCTTTGTTTCAGAGATGGGAATGGGCCCGTCTTGATCTTCGAGTAAAGGAAGATCTGGCGAGGCCGGATTTTGATCTACTAGAATTGGCTGCCTCGTTAAAGCAACACCGATCAATCTTCATCCTGAATGGTTGTTTACAGCTCACCTTTTAAGCTCAGCCTGATGAGGAAGAGGATTTTTATGACCTTTTTTGAGTTCGATTCCGAGTGTCTGCAACAATTTTTTCATATCTAAATTTAATGTTTTTCTTGTATATATGAGTTGCAGAAATAGTAGATTTTCTTACAAGGGAGGAAAATGGAACTTTCGCAGGTACGTGATATGACGACCGAGGCGAAGCCGAGGCCGTCATATCACGTGCATGCAAAAGTTCCATTTAACCCCCGTGTAAGAAATAGTATTTTTCTCTATTCCCGGGCGAAAGCACGTTAATTAATCAGTCTAGAAAAGTCGAAAATCATCGTCTTTCCTGGTGATGTCAACTCTGCGCAGCCATGTTTTTACTTTCGCCCTATGCTTTGATAGCGTTAGCGACTTCACGTCGTTCTTGTAGTTTGTAGGTTATATTTTTCAATTTTATTTTACCTGTCACAATTGGTTTTTCCCGATGCGCGCGTTTATGTGTGTTCGATGCCCACCCAATATTTGCAGCACGAGCGTAGCGAGTGTTGCTGGTTGGGGTGGGCATCGAAAATACATGAACAAGCAGATTGTTACATACTCATGTGAGTCAAGAGAAAGAGGGATAGAGAGATAGATACATAAATAAATCTTTATTCTGCCTTTTCGGCAAAAATTAGAAAATACATTAAAAGGTATAAAATTATAAATTTCAGTCAATTAAGTACAATAGAATACAATAACAATTTAGTTCATTATGTCGTAAAATACATAAGAGATATAAAAGATTTATCAAAAACATAACAATGCAAAAGAAAACTAAAAAGATAATCTTTGAAATAATAAATAAGAGAACATGTGGTAAATAAAAATACTTATACGAATATCATAATGTTCCGCCAATAGGCTAAAATAGAGAGAATAAAGAGAGATAGGGAGAGAAAGAGAGAGAGAGAAAGAGAGAGAGAGAGAGAGAGAGAGAGAGAGAGAGAGAGAGAGGATATTTCCAAATAAATAAAAATGAATTCATAGTAGACCATCCTTCTTGAGAGCACCACGCTCCCAATGCGAGACAGTTCCGCGCCGATGTCGCACACTTTCGCGACTTCCGCGCGGCAAAGTCACAATCCGCTGTATCGTATATAGGGTTAGGCTATTCAAAACATTGCTCATAGAGTTTTCGGTCGTGCGTGAAACAAGTGACGCATGCAGTAGGCCAAAGTGCTTCTTCTTCTAGTGTAAACAAACGGCGAAAATGCGTACTTTCGCCCGAGGAATAGAGAAAACTCTATTTCGTGTACCAGGAAGCCGCTCCATGGATGAAATGAAAGTTGTATTATGCCGATATGTAGCTGGAGTCTATGATAAATAAATAATATTGTTTGTATTGTTAATAAATTAATCCTATGTTTTTTTATTATAGTAATAGGAATGGTCCCTGCAACGTCATCGACGAAATCACGAATGAAAGCAATTGTTATTGTAGACAACAATACACTAGTTATCTAGTAAGTTCAATTTCTAATATGGGTGATATACAGGAGAAAAATTACGAGATTCCAATTGGTTCTATGGCCCAATTCGAATCGCCGACCAATTCAGAAGTGGAAAAGTGGTACGAAAGCGTCGTGGAAGCATTGAAACTTTTAAAGAATTTATTGGCAGCAGGACGAATAATTATAAAGTTTTTGTTTCCTCCTAGAGGAAGTTTTGTGATAGTAAAAAAAAAAGTTTATGAGATAATGTGTTAGAAATGTTATTTAGCAAATTTGGAATCGAAATACACTATTTTTAGGAAATGTCCGTATGGATGTGTGTGTGTGGTGTGTGTGTATGTATGTCCGTATACGCTGATATCTCATGATCTACCCGGCCGATTTTAACGGGAGAGTGATCATTTTTTTAGATTTTGCTTCCACAATTGGGGTCAATATTCTATTTTTGTAAAATTTAATTTTTTTTTTTTATAGCCATTTTTTAATTTTCAAAATTTTTATTTTCGATTTTTTTAATATTTAGAACATATATTTTTTATATATCATGAATTCTCTGTATGTAGGATACAATTATCTACAATTAAAAAAAAAAAGTTCGGTAGCTATATTTCGTCATAAGTTATTGATGAAAACGTAATTTTTTGTAAATAGGTTATATTTCGAAATTAAAAAAAGATATTAACATGAATATTTTTTTGGTTATAAAGCATATTAAGTACTATAACTTACTAAATTTTTAGGTTTTTTTATTCATTATTTTTTGAGAAAAAAAATAATTTATAAAAAAAAGTGATTTTTTTGTCGTTCAATAACTATAGTAAAATTGCCTTAATCACTTTGAAATTCTTTGTAGGGGTAGATTTTGTATACCAATCAATTGAGTTCTTTGGGCAAAAGGATTGATCCATAAATTTCGGAGATATTTGAGGTTAACATTTTTTTCAATTTTTTTTTTAATCGTAATTTCTCGAGAACGGCTCTATGTATCTAAATGGGGTAGGTGGCATCCGAAAGAGAATTAAATTACCTATATTTTCTAAAAAAAAATTAATTCTCTAGCTATCACGGTTCTTTTGTTATTAACAAAAACGTAAAAATTGAAAAATGAAAAAAAAATGAGTTTTATATGTTCAACTATTACAAGAGTAAAATTGTCTTATTCGCTTCAAAATTCATTGTAGAGGTATATTATTGATAGTTCTCGGATGAGTTCTTTTGGCAAAATGATTGGTTCATAAATTTCAGAGATATTTGAGGTTAAAATTTTTCTAGACATTTTTAAAATGTATTTCTTGAGGATGGCTCTGTGTATCTTAATGGGATGGGTAGCATTTGAAAGAGAATTAAAATATTTATATTTTCTAAAAAGAAAAATTTTTTAGTTATCACGGTTTTTTATTATTAACAAAAATGTAAAACTTGAAAAATTGAAAAATGAAAAAAAATCTGTCTTTATCAAATTTTTTAAAATACATCATTTAAAGTACATTTAAAATACGCACACATATCCGAAGAACAATCGAACAGACGACGACATGCGTGAGTAACTGAAGAAGACGTATATTCAGCAAAGAGAAGTCGATCGAATCGTCAAACCATAGTTATTAAAAAACGATGATCTTGTACGAGATGTAGAATCATTCTCTGGATATTAAAAGAAACAAGCTTACTCTTTAGCACGACACTAGACGAATCCACAACCTTCGATGTTATTTATTTTATAGTTTAAAAATATGAATTTTTCTTATGAAATTTTTTGTAATCAATCTCAAAATGTAATAATAGCAAAATATTAAATAAAATGAATATATTGAACTAACATGTGAATAATATTTATATAAAAAAATTTATTTATAAAATCCGAATACAACATTTTTTATGGAATAATATATAATTATATTATAATTTTTACAGAAATATAATAGAAAATAAAATTGCTTTACTGTATTGCATGCTGTGCCGCATGTGCCGCATGTGTATGTCTCCCATACAATAATTTTTCTTGTAAACACAATCAAAGAACAACTTTAGAATATTTTTTTATTTCGAACAAATGTACGACGAGAAGCCGTTGACAGTGGACTTGAAGAAGAAAAATTTCATGAAGAATAGAACTTGAAGAAGATTGTTTTCCATTCATATAAGAATTAAAATCACAAACAAATAAATTATAAATGGAACCTCAATGAATAGCCATGAAAAAATTACAAGTTAATGTTTTCCATAAAATTTTTCAAATTTTTTTCGTGAAAAATTTATTTTTCGAATTTTAATTTAATAAAAGGAATCAAAAAATTATTTTGAGGAAGCTACGTGCCAATGAATTGGCAGCGGTTTTTTAAATTTTAGATGTTGTTAATTACAAATAAACACAAAAAATAAAAACCACAGTTTAAGCTGAATCCGGACCCATGACCCTCCCTCCCCTTGTTAGTCTAACCGTACAAGATAAAGTATTAAATTTTAAATATTAGAAATAAAAATTAATTAAAGGGATCAATAAATTAAGTTTGAGGAAGCTACGTGCCAATGAATTGGCAGCGGTTTTTAAATAAAGTAACTGTATTAAATTTAATAATAATGTTATTCTTACTTAATTATGTATCCATTAATAAACAAAAGCAATAGCGCGTACATCGTAGTGTAGCTTATGTATCAGTTTCGAAAAGAGTAATTGCCGTGCTAAGGGTCCCGAATTCGATTCCCAGTGTCTGCAACAATTTTTTCATTTCTAAATTTAATGTTTTTCTTGTATATATGTGTTGCAGAAAACTCTATTTCGTGTACCAGGAAGCCGCTCCATGAATGAAATGGAAGTTGTATTATGCCGGTACGTAGCTAGAGTCTATGATAAATAAATAATATTGTTTGTATTGTTAATAAATTAATCCTATGTTTTTTTATTATAGTAATAGGGATGGTCCCTGCAACGTAATCGACGAAGTCACGAATGAAAGCAATTGTTATTGTAGACAACAATACACTAGTTATCTAACACGTTCAATTTCTAATATGGGTGATATACAGGAGAAAAATTACGAGATTCCAATTGATTCTATGGCCCAATTCGAAACGCCGACCAATTCAGAAGTGGAAAAGTGGTACGAAAGGGTCGTGGAAGCATTGAAACTTCTAAACAATTTATTGGCAGCAGGACGAATAATTATAAAGTTTTTTTTAATTTTAGATGTTGTTAATTACAAATAAACACAAAAAATACAAACCACAGTTTAAGCTGAATCCGGACTCATGACCCTCCCCTTGTTAGTCTAACCGTACAAGATAAAGTATTAAATTTTAAATATTAAAAGTAAAAATTAATTAAAGGTATCAATAAATTAAGTTTGAGGAAGCTACGTGCCAATGAATTAGCAGCGGTTTTTAAATAAAGTATCTGTATTAAATTTGATAATAATGTTAATCTTATTTAATTATGTATCGATTAATAAACAAAAGCAATAGCGCGTACATCGTAGTCTAGCTTATGTATCAGTTTCGAAAAGGGTAACTACCGTGCTAAGAGTCCCGAGTTCGATTCCCAGTGTCTGCAACAACTTTTTCGTATCTAAATTTAAAATTTTCCTTGTATATATGAGTTGCAGAAAACTCTATTTCGTGTACCAGGAAGCCGCTCCATGGATGAAATGGAATTTGTATTGTTAAGTCCGGAGATAAGGGAAAACAAATAGTAATTGATTTAAATGTGAATTTATTAAATAAAAATACAATTAATTACCAATACAATCGACTTGCTTCGAGTTAAGTGCAGATGTTGCGCTTTCACTTATAGGTCCTTGTTCTTCAGTTATTCTCCCGCTTAATTTGACACTTGCTTCGTGAATTAATTAGAATAACTTATAAATTCTGCTTACTGGATGAGTAAGGCTTACGATTTTAATTTACTCAATGTCATAGAGGTGTTAAGTCTTGAGTGTCGAGGAATCTACTCTTATATATGTATTGAAATTTGTATGGTTTATCTTCAAATTATATTTGAATTATATATATATATATTATATTTTCAATTGATATTTGATTTATATTACCTTTATTCTGGGCGTAGGCTCTCGTAAATAATAAACAGCTGATTAGTTAGATGCACTATTTATTGAAAGATATAAGGTTTATAAATAAGACTATGCGATTTACAACTTATTAACTTTGTTAAACAATATATAATACCGATAGATTATTGAAATTATTGATATAAGAAATTCTCTTCGTAATTGAATGTAGGATATTTGACCCGTATAAAATATTCGGTTCTCCTCTTGTCGGCTGGAGTGGTATGGAGCTCGCGACTTTTGCACGATTACTGGTTTGTGTGTTGAGAGTCGCCGTATTTATTAAGCGGTTAAATTAGGTTTGACGATGATTGAGATCATCTTATTTGGCAATGTAATTGTCTCCAATCGTATTAAATTCGGTAATCACATTGCGAAATGCTGATTCTAAAGAAAATATAATACGCAAGTTTGATGACCTACTGCTACGTCACGATTGCCTCGTATTAAAAAATTTCAACGTTGTAAAGTTCGCCCGCTTCGGCGTGATGCCGCTTGCATTAAAAAGCAACGTTGTCAAAATTCGCATATACGACATTTGTATGTCAGAAAATTACTGGCGATAAATATGCATTGTTAATTTGATTTTAGAGATACGTCACGGACGTAACACCTCCCCCCTTAGACTGTTGAATATCGTAGAGATTCAACAGAAAAAATAAATCATCAGTAATTTTCTGTTACAGATTTTTCAATAGTAAATTTAAGTTGATAATTTTTGTGCAGCGCAAAAAAAAAAAAATTGATGTATAGTTTTATGCGTTTGAGGTCAGTAACGCCGCATTGACTGGCATTTTGCAATGGTAAGTTGTTAACAAACATGATTTCGTTATTTTCCTTTATTGAAATTTCGCTGGATCGACAAAAAATTTGGTATATAAGATGCCGTAAATTTGCAGTAATCTATCAGTTTTATACACAGCAAATCATGTCAGCCCGTGTAAAAATTTTAGTCTCGGATTGATCTGCCAAAAGTTTCGCGAAATAAGTCTCCAGTGAATCTCGCAATAATCTCGCTAAGGCCACTTTGCGAGACTAATCTTTTTTAGTTTGTAAAGTCTCGCACAAAATGCAATATGAATTGCGGGAGTTTTAGCTAGACTAAATTGTTACTTTAAAAAGTACCGCATAGAGCCTAAGACTAACTCCGAGACTTTTTCTAGACAAAATTTTTACTTAAATAAGTCTCGCATTGAAACCAAGACGAACTGTAAGACTTTTGGCTGGACAAGATTTTTACTTAAATAAGTCTCGCATTGAAACCAAGGCAAACTGCAAGACTTTTTGCTAGACAAGATTTTTACTCAAATAAGTCTCGCATTGAAATCAAGACGAACTACAAGACTTTTGGCTGGACAAAATTTTTATTTCTTTTTTTTAGTAAAAAAATTACTTTTTATAAAAATTTATACAATTTTATTATTTACAAAAAACATTTATCGTCAGAAAAAAAACCTACAATAAAATATCTTCTTTTGAGGTCAACCTCAACGTTGTCCACACGATCGTACGTGCTCTGCAGAAGCATAGAGATCCCATCACTTCTAAGGCGTGGAGGTGGAGCTCGTCAGCATGGCGGCCGGGGTGGCAACGGTGACAACAACGGCGTCAACGGCAACGAGAGGGTTACATGTGACCGTGGGCATGAGCCGCATGAGCCCCGCGCCTGACGAGCTCCACCTCCACGCCTTAGAAGTGATGGGATCTCTATGCTTCTGCAGAGCACGTACGATCGTATGGACAACATTGAGGTTGACCTCAAAAGACGATATTTTATTGTAGGTTTCTTTCTGACGATAAATGTTTTTTGTAAATAATAAAATTGTATAAAGTTTTATAAAAAGTAATTTTATTTACTAAAAAAAAGAAATAAAAATTTTGTCCAGCCAAAAGTCTTGCAGTTCGTCTTGATTTGAATGCGAGACTTATTTAAGTAAAAATCTTGTCTAGCCAAAAGTCTTGCAGTACGTCTTGGTTTCAATGCGAGACTTATTTAAGTAAAAATCTTGTCCAGCCAAAAGTCTTGCAGTTCGTCTTGGTTTCAATGCGAGACTTATTTAAGTAAAAATTTTGTTCTGCCAAAATCTCGCAATTCGTCTTGGATTTCATACAAGATTTATTTAAGTAAAAATTTTGTCTAGATAAAGTCTCGGAGTTAGTCTTAGGCTCTATGCGGTACTTTTTAAAGTAACAATTTAGTCTAGCTAAAACTCCCGCAATTCATATTGCATTTTGTGCGAGACTTTACAAACTAAAAAAGATTAGTCTTGCAAAGTGGCCTTAGCGAGATTATTGCGAGATTCACTGGAGACTTATTTCGCGAAACTTTTGGCAGATCAATCCGAGACTAAAATTTTTACACGGGAGGTTGGATTAGCGTAAGTATTTTCCTTAAATAATTACATGTTATTATTATAAATTATATTTTATAATACTGTTGTAAATGTAAGAGATAATTAATATGTTTGATTTTGTTATAGGTACACCATATTGTGCATTCGAGAAATGGAAAAACTCTCAGACGGACAAAGAATGACCTTATGTATTTAGGTGTGGAGACTGAGGGGACATTAAAGAGGCCAAACGTCTCTCGCTTTTATAGGGTAAGTTACAATTTTTATTACTCTCGTTTCGCTGATTTTCATTTCTTCTTTCTTTTTCTTTCCAGAGGTCGCAGTGGGCCTTAATGGATCGGCAAGAGAAGGAGGATCTGGCGAGGCCAGACTTCAATGTGTCGGCGTTGCCTGCTTTATTAAGACGCCAATCATCAATATCGCTGTTAAATGGTTGTTTGCAACTATTTCTAAACGGATATGCTGATGAAGAGGAAGATTTATTTGGCTTAAACCGTTTATTTTTATATTCAAAAGTAATAGTTGATTGGCGAGTACGAATGACCTTCGTACAAACCTTTGAAGGTACCTTCATATTTGATGGTCAGGATTTAGTTTTAAATGTTAATTTCGGATAATTTGTAAAATTTATATAATATAATATGTATTATGATTAATGTTATTTATATGAATAAAAGAAAAAATAATTTTATATCTTTTTTTTTCTGATATCACGACCTTTCCTTATTCCTATCTTTATAAAATTTATAAATTTTTATAAATTCTAATAACTTAAAACTAATAGTTAAATTTCCTTAAATTAATAAAAAAAATGCAACTTAAAGTTAATGGTTCTATATGATTCAAAATTTAAAAATTTTTCAAAATTTTCCTTATTATTTTTCTTCTAGATTCAAAATTTAAGTGATATAGGTCAATTTCTCTTGCACCCTTAAGGTCAAAATTAATTTCATTTATTTGTGCTTCAATGAAATAAATATTATTTACATTTGTTGGGATTTTATTACATATTTCCTCCCCCCTTAAGATAATATTTATTTCATGAAAGAATGACATTTTAGAATTTTTAAAATTAAATAAAATTTAATTAAATTGCAAATAGAGATACTTCTCTCGATTTTCCTTCTCTTTGAACTTGTGCATGTGTAGAGGGGACTGATAATGGAATGGGAGGTAGAGGTCTAAGTTTTTGGAATTTTGGCGTTTCTGGGGATTGAAGTTCAAATTCCACCCTCTTTTGAATTGTTGAGTGTTTTAGTATTGGATCTGATATAGTAGGTCTCTGAACTATTACTTCTTGTAATTCAAATTCTTCTTTAGCTGGTTTCCTTATATTTTGAGTAGTATTATCCTTATTTAATACTACCAACAAATGTGTCACGGAACTAAAGAAAGCTCCGAGTAATTTCATTGACCATCCATATAATGTATGTAGAGCACATCCTCGTATAACTAAATCAATCATTATTTTAATGAATTGAAAAATTAGTAATGTCATTATTATTCCAGAACTTATCATTCCATATTCCTCATATTTTTCCACTATCTTTTTCCAGGTGTTTTCGGCGATATTCGTTAGTGTTGTCTCTGTAAGTAGATTTTTCATGAAATCGTCTTTTACAGAATTTGGACTTTGTGTGATGCGTGTTATCGTATTGACAATTGCTTTTTTCTCAAGTGGAAAAAGTAGTCTTTCTTCGAAATTCTCTAGATCTTGTTGAGAGTATATTCCACTTGTAGCTAGTGAGTTCAATTTTTCTGGTTCCCAATTTTTTGAAATTCTTGATTTGAAAATTATAATATTTTTCTCTACCTTCCTTGGTTTCGGTAGCAGATTTATCCAATTTCCATCTACCTTGTAATATGGAGGAATAATGGTGTCACAGTCAACTAACGTTCCTGTTTTTACCAATATATGCGTTTTTGGTGTAAGAAACCACGTTGTGTTTCCTGCTATGATTGGAAGCTCTTCGTAACATTCCTTGGTGTGATGTATTTTCACATTTGTGGGCGTACATTTTATTATAAGTACAGCCTCTCCTGCAAGTTTGGCGAGGTATCCTGGTTTTTGCATTATATTGTATGCAAACTCGTCTGGGGAATTGGATGCTAATGATAAGGAATTTTGAATTTCCCTCCTTTCTACTTCGCACATTTTTGTCAACATATTTAAATATATACTTTTAAATTGCATTCTAAAATGTCTTTCTACGTGTATAAATTTTGCATTAATGTAAGAAAAAATATTTATATTGACATAATCTCTTTCCTGTCTAATATCGTTATCGAATAAAATATTATCTACCTTTTCATAAATAAACAATTTTGGGTGTTCTGTTTTCGTGATTATTCGATCGCAGAATTTAATTTTTTCGATCGCTGTTAATGAGAAAGATAAATCGTATGTATTTACAGTATAGATAATTTCATTATTTCGAGATAAAGTCTTTGTTACAGTACCACTATATAAAGTATCATATTTATTATTAAGGCAATTTTCCTCTGAGAAATGTATCCAAAATGTATAACCTGCTTGTATATCTACACAATATTCATCGGATAATTTGCAAACTGTTCCTGAACTTAAATGTATTTTGTTATTATTCAGATTAACTTTTGCATATTCTTCGGTAAGTGTAATTTTTATAATGCCCTGAACAAGAACTTTATCCCAACTTCCGTAGCTATCAGCATATGTCCCTCCTGAACACGATCTTTCTGTTACTTTTCCCGCGAGGTCAATTCCTACGGTTTTTGTTTCGTTTACTCTAATGTCGGCTATAGTCATGTACCTGTAGTCATTTTTTTGTCATTTTTCCTAGGTCTGCCCCTTTTTCCTTTAATTTTCTGTCTATCTTCATTCATTACTTTGATTTTGTCATCGTTACTAAGAATTCTAGGTTGTTCGTTATTTTTATTTAATATTTTCTTATTTTGTGCTCTGGTAATAACAAATATCTCTACTGGATTCCTAGATAGAGCATCTGCATTTGCGTTCTGTTTTCCTGGTTTGTATACGATATCAAATTCATAATCTGATAGTTTTAGTCTCCATTTTTGGACACGATCCTAAACTGTCTCCCTCTAGCCAAAATATATCTTTATTTTTGAATACTAGATCCTTAATCATTGTTTTACTATTTCCAGGCAAGTTTTCGTAACATATTTTTTCTAATAATCTTTCTTCTCTATTATATTCTTTAAAATCTTGTACTGACTCATTTTTTCCTATAAAATTTATTGATCCCAAATTTAAAATTTCATTTTCATCTATGTTAAAGTCTTCTGTTATCTGAAAACCTTCAGGTAAATTGTCTATTTCATAAGATATAAAGCTATATTCTTTTTCATTTCCATAGAGTTTATTATAATCTTCTAAATCTACTTCAATCTTTTTATTCATTATTGTCAAAAATTGTTTATAATCTGTTGATTCGATTTTCTCAAAATCGATTGCTTGGTCATTATTTTCAAAAGCAATATTAATATTATTTATGAATGACTTAATATTATTTTCGTCATTTTCCAAAATTTCCTCATAATGTAAATCATTTATATTTTCTGGTAGAATTTCATTTAACATTTTTTTTTGTAAATCCTTTCCTTCTGCATTTAATATTGGAATCGTATTTAAAATTTTCATAACGTCATCACATAATGTTATTTCTGAATTTATATTTACTTCATTTTTATTGATTAACTCAGGTTCATAAGATATTAAACAAGATGATGTCTCCATTTCATCCTCAATTTGAAAATTTTCAGTTTTTTCGTTTATTTGTATTACTTATTCGCAATTTTCATGAATTATGGGTATTAAGCTTTGTTTTTCGTCCATATTTTCTAACATTTTCTTTAAAACTTCCTTCTGTTCTATTGTTATTCTTGATTTTAATTCTTTATCCGTTTTTTGTGACTTTTCAGATACTGTATTAAGATTATGATTTAATTTATGGGCTGCTTTCAGTTTGATCTTACTATGATTTATTTGTAAATAGCCCTCGTCTAGTCTTAATTTTTGTTCAGTAAGAATTTTGATTCCTAAAATCCCGTCGTAAGGTAAACAAAAATTTGGTGGTGCTACATGGAAATCAATATTCAGTCCATTTATATTCATTTTAATTACTCCTAATGTTTCAATTGTTTTATCTGTAATACCAGATAAATGAATTTTCCTATTTTCTAAAATTATATTAGAAGGTATCTGATTTCCCTTGATAATATTTAACTGAGCCCCACTATCTACAAGTAAATTACATTTTTTATTTGTGTAGTGGTTTTCTATTTCGATATACTGCAGTGAGTTTTCTAATTTCAGAAAATACATTGCAATTTTGGTTGCTGCTATTCTTTTTTGTGTTTTTTCATTTTTAATACTATTTATTTCAAAATCACTTAAATTTATTTCGTTATTATTTATAATTTCTGATCTATTTATTGCCTTATTTTTCTCCATGTTCCGTAATATTCTTTAAATTCTTTGTAATCAATAAATCGATGTCCGTGTCTTTCCCTCTGTTGGTGATACCATCACTATTAAATGTACCTACTTTAATATCTGCGCTATCTTTGAATGGTTTTTTGTTAATCCTTCTAGTCCACTCATTTCCAGAAGAATTTGTTACTTTTCCGAAGTTTGTTGATTAAGTACTGATCGTGACGCACATTCCTCAGTTGTGTGATTCGTGTTTTTACAAATTTTACAAAATTTATCTAATTTATTTTGTAGCATCTTGATTTCATGGCAATTGTTTATTTGATGTCCATTTTTATTGCAAAAAGAGCATTTAATTTGTGCCGTCAGATTTTTTAATTTTCTACAATCTTCCAATGTATGCCCGGTGAAATTACAATATTCGCATTTTATACTTTGTGTATTAAAGTTCCCCCGATAATTACTGTTTGAATTCCTTGAAAAATGATTGCTGTTCTGGTTATTTGTTCGGAAAAATCCATTCCTATTTTTATCTCGATGTTCATAGGCTTTATTTAAGGCATTGTAATTGTTACTTGGGAATGTACATTGTTGGTTATTGCTTATTTTCCTACAAGTTTTTGCTGAATGCCCCGGCATCTCGTAAAATTGACAAACTTCTTTATTCTGAGAGTTTTGTTGTCTATTTTGCATAATTAAAACTTTTACGTTCTTGCAATCCGCGGTTTCGTGACCTTCATCTGCACATATCGCGCACCATATCGTTCCTTTGTTTATCGTGCAGTATTTCATTAAATGCCCGAGGTTGTTGCACCTCTTACACAATGCTGACAGGCAATTTTTAGCTGTGTGTGACGCGCTGCCACACGCGTCGCATACTTCCGTAATTCTTACCGAATTATTGCACGTAAGCGGATCGTGTCCTCTTTCCTTACATCTCCAACACAGCTCGTATTCTGTAATAGTAGGACATTCCGTAACCTCGTGCCCCATATTTTGGCAGTATTGACAATGATTACTCTGCATCTTATTTAACTTACACGCATCTATTGAGTGGCCTTCCGTACTACACAATTTGCAAATTAATTTTATTACGTGCTTAGCTGTTCTGCAATGATATGATACATGCTCCTTACTTTTGCAATAAACACATGAAGTTTTCATGCAAAATAATGCTTCGTGATTTATTTTCTTACATAATTGGCAAAAAACTTGTTTAATTGTGTTTGGAATTGGAGTTTCGAAATTAAACAATATGCTTGTAGTATCATTTCTTAAGCTATTTTGCTTTTTTAAGTTTGATTCTATTTCAATTGCTTTTTGTACTGCGTTATCCATGTCTTGGTGTTCTCCGAGTTCGATTCTAATTTCTTGTTTTAATCCTTTTTTAAAACTACTGAGTATGTCGGTTTTTAATCTAGTTTTATATTCTGTTAGAATTTCTCCTGTTACATTAGGTTCTAATTTTTTTAATTCTATTATTTGTGTACCCAACACTCGTAATTTGTTTGCAAAACATAGTACATCTTCATCTGATTTTTGAATTTGTTGTGTTAGGTTTCCGTATAATGAATGTATATTATCCGTTAATGGATATATTTTACGTATTGTTTTAATAAAAGTTTCAATACTTTCAATTTCTACATTTGCTAATGCTTTATAAATTTCTTGAGCTTTATTTTGAGGATCTGTACTAGGTTCGATTCATCATTATTCGATATTATTCTTTTTGCTTGTTTTAATTTTTCTATATATTCCTCTAGTTGGATATTTTTCCCGTCAAAATCCGGTACTAACTTTGCAACTTCTTTAAATGGTAATTTTAATGCTTGATTTGCCATTTCTGGTTCTAGATTTATTAAATCTTCGTTTATTTGAATTTCTGGCTGTTCGTTATTACTTGTATTATCTCTAACCAAAATCAAACTTTGTTCATTAAAAAATCCTTCTATATCCGTGTAGTCGTGTTGCCTACCGTTTTCTACATATATTGATTCTTCAAAAAATGCTGGGCTCTGATTTGGTGTGTTTGGAGTATGAAAATTTGTTGGTGATAATATATCCCGTTTTATTTCCGGAATAAAAAGATTATTTATATTTTTATTTGATATATCTTGTTTTTGTGTGGGATTTTTAATATTCTGGTTTTTGACTGAATGTTGTGCATCTAGTTCGTTATGGTCTATTTTTGAAGTTGATGGAATTGAAAGTATTTCCTCATTTTCCTGTGTTTTTGAGTTAATGTAGATATCCGATGAAGTTCTATTTAATTGTGTATTTGGAGGTGATCTTGGTACTTTTGGTCTTCTTCCAAAAATGTTCGTTTGTTTATTTATATCATCTACTTGCTTTTTAAGTTCTGGATTTCTTTGGGTAGTCCGTCTGGTTATAATCCCTTCGTTTCCCTTATTTTCTATACCTTTCTGATTTGACATGACATATTACTTCTTTGTTTATACTATACTTAATATATCTTTTAAAATATGTTTTTATTATTAATTCCACTATTTTTCTGTATATATTTTGTAATTGTTTATTTCACAATATAATTTATTTATTTATTTGTCACTTTTATAAATTTTTTCCTTTGCTTAGTTTTTAGTGTTTTATCTTTTATTGTTTAAACTGTAATGTTTATTTATGCAATTTTTATTTAATTGATCAATTTGTTTAATATTATTATTCGTTTGTTGAGCTGCGTTGATCATTATTCTATGTTTATTTTTCGTGTGCTGTATTTTCGATTTATGTGATCGTTGTTCTTAATTTTTTTGTAATTATAATTTGTCTTTATGATATTTTGTTTTATCTATTGTAGTATTTTCTTTTGGTTTTACTTTTATATCTTTTTATTATTGATTTTTTTCAATTTCTTACTTGTATTAGACTGCTATTTTCGCGTAATATATTTTGATTTCACTCTGTAAATTTATCTTTTCACTTGCTATTTCAGCTATAATTTGTTATATAATTTATTGTTAAAAATTTTTCTTACTTCTTTGTTTTATTACTCCTTGTAGTGTCGTAACTTTTTTCGTTTGTATTTTTATTTTTCAATTTTCTAATCTGTGTTAGACTGTATTTGTATTTTGCGTAATATATTTTTGAAAAATGTCATTTGTTTTGTAGAAATTTTTCTTATTTCCGTATTTATCATTTGTTGAATACTTGTTAATAACTCGACGAGCCGTACTTGCTTATCTTCCGAAATTTGGGTGATTCATGCTACAATGATCCCCCCAACTTCTTACTGCAAAGCAAGAAGCTCGGACTTATTCTATGTTAGTTGTATTTATATATGAATATTTTCCTCGTCTTTCAAGAGCTTATTTTATCTACTTTAAAACATTTAAAGTTTGATTTAGCTGATCTAACGAACTTTTCGTTCGACTGTGTACCGGAACCAATGTGACGTTCCGAAAAATAGTTATTTTATTTCTTTTATTTTAAATAGTCTAGTGAACTAATTTTCGATCGGTACCGGAACCACTGTTAAGTTCCGGAGAAAAGTTATTTTTATTCTTTAATTTGAAATAGTCTAGTGAACGATTGTTCGATCGGTACCGGAACCACTGTTAAGTTTCGGAGAAAAGTTATTTTTATTCTTTAATTTGAAATAGTCTAGTGAACGATTGTTCGATCGGTACCGGAACCACTGTTAAGTCTTGAGTGTCGAGGAATCTACTCTTATATGTGTATTGAAATTTGTATGGTTTATCTTCAAATTATATTTGAATATATATATCGTGCAAAAGTCGCGAGCTCCGTACCACTCCAGCCGACAAGAGGAGAAGCGAATATTTTATACGGGTCAAATACCCTACATTCAATTACGAAGAGAATTTCTTATATCAATAATTTCAATAATCTATCGGTATTATATATTGTTTAACAAAGTTAATAAGTTGTAAATCGCATAGTCTTATTTATAAACCTTATATCTTTCAATAAATAGTGCATCTAACTAATCAGCTGTTTATTATTTACGAGAGCCTACGCCCAGAATAAAGGTAATATAAATCAAATATCAATTGAAAATATTATATATATATATATATATATATATATATATATATATATATATATATATATATATATATATATATATATAATATTTTCAATTGATATTTGATTTATATTCTCGTAAATAATAAACAGCTGATTAGTTAGATGCACTATTTATTGAAAGATATAAGGTTTATAAATAAGACTATGCGATTTACAACTTATTAACTTTGTTAAACAATATATAATACCGATAGATTATTGAAATTATTGATATAAGAAATTCTCTTCGTAATTGAATGTAGGGTATTTGACCCGTATAAAATATTCGCTTCTCCTCTTGTCGGCTGGAGTGGTACGGAGCTCGCGACTTTTGCACGATTACTGGTTTGTGTGTTGAGAGTCGCCGTATTTATTAAGCGGTTAAATTAGGTTTGACGATGATTGAGATCATCTTATTTGGCAATGTAATTGTCTCCAATCGTATTAAATTCGGTAATCACATTGCGAAATGCTGATTCTAAAGAAAATATAATACGCAAGTTTGATGACTTACTGCTACGTCACGATTGCCTCGTATTAAAAAATTTCAACGTTGTAAAGTTCGCTCGCTTCGGCGTGATGCCGCTTGCATTAAAAAGCAACGTTGTCAAAATTCGCATATACGACATTTGTATGTCAGAAAATTACTGGCGATAAATATGCATTGTTAATTTGATTTTAGAGATACGTCACGGACGTAACAGAGGTATACGGAGCTCGCCAGGTTTCTTGTACACTGTGACTGACGTGCGTGATGCATTTCGCAGTTTCTATTATGCGGTTTAATTGGGTTATAGATGATATATTGAGATCATCTTTATTAAGAAATTTTTGGTTGCGGCTTATATGCATAGCATTTAAGCGGTAGCATTGTGAAATGCTGATTTGTTAAAAATTGCACGCCACTGTCTTCTGGAGGTCGATGGCTCTCTACGTCACACGCTCTACGGTACGATGCCTGAGCGAAATGCTGCGTTGCATTCTCGCTTTTATATGTCAGGAAATATCTGATGTGAATAAACTTTCAGAATAAAATTCTAAATCTCTATAATACGTCTCCGGACGTAGCACCTCCCCTCTTAGACTGTCGAATGTCATAGAGATTCAACAATGTATTATGCATCGGAGATTTCCCGTTACAAAAATTTATTGATAAGTAAATGATAAAATATAATAATACGAGTTATGAATGATAGTAATTATAGTAAAAATAATAATAATAATAATAATAATAATAATAGTAATAATAATAATAATAGTAATGATAATAATAATAATAGCAATAATAATAATACTCATCAGTTCTACTTTGAATTAGTGGTTATCAGGTTTAAGTTTCAAATGACCCTTTCAGCATTTTTGAGGTTGTCTGGTCGAACGTTGATTTGATCTACTAATTTTTCTTCCTGATCCCCCTATCTCGGTTCTTATGGGGATTTCGATGTCAGAATGTAAGTACTTCATTTTAGCCCTTCCCTATCTGCTGGCATTGGCACTAGTGTTTTCGGGCTTAGTCGTCATTTAACTTGATTATACGAGGTCGGTAACTCGATGTCGCACGAACGAAGTGCTGCGTATACATTATTCTGTGTCTCGAAAAATCACTGATTTACGTTTTATTTGATGAATGTTTAAATGATACGTCTCTTAAATGGACGTATTACCTCCCCACTTGAATTGTTGCGTAAAATTCAAACATGTGTGGCATCAGTGATTTTTCCTTACAAGGGAAATAAATACATGGAAATAAATGAATGTACTAGGACAATAGGTGCAAACCGATGGTTCGCTGTGAGGAAAATTTTCTGATGAGTCGTAAGTTAGATGACCCATAGTTCATTAACTGTCACTTATCAAAATTCCGCAGGACTATGCAAAAATGGTGTATATAAACCGAGGTAGGTGTGCAGTGAGTGAGTATCGTTAGTTCTCAATTCTTCTTCAAGTTCCAAGCTATAGAGTGAGTCGACAGGGTTTTCATCAGCGTAAGTATATAATTTTTCCCGTTTATTACTATTTTATTAATCTGCTTTATATCTTTTATGATTGTAATTTTATTTGTTGGATTATAGCTTCACCACGTTGTTCATGAGAGGACCAAGAATATTTCGTTTCATTCTATGAACGAATTATTTCAAATGGGAATAGATGTGGTCAGCGAGTTGAAAAGGCCCAATATATCTGGTTTTTATACGGTAAGAATAGTTAATTTGCTCACTTAACTTTTCTACATCTTAATATTATAATTGGTTTAATTTGTAAATGAGGCTGAGAGAAGCTTCTTAATATATATGAAAAAGAAATATAACATGCATATTTTTAATGTTCCATTATTCTTCCTTTTGTTCTAGATAAGTCAATGGGCTAACGTTGATCATAGAGAGAAGGAAAATCTGACGAGGCTGGATTTCGATTTACTGGAGTTGCCCGCCTTGTTGAGGCAAGACAGGTCGGCTTCTCTGATGGTGGGGAGGTTGCGGCTTACAATGGTGCCGAGCGAAGAGGACGACTTTTATTGTTTACAAAAATTATTTTATCTCGCAGATGTAAATGTGGACTGGAGGGTGAGATTGCGCTTTGTTCAGACCAGTTTTGAAACTTTAATTTACTTAGGTGATAATGTTATTTTTAAAAATAAGTATTAAGTTATGTACTGTTGTGTTATAAAATAAAATGAGAAAAAAAAAAATTTGTTTATATACGAGAGGGAAAAATAAATTGTTTTTATTTATTTCTCCTTTCCATTTCTTGTCCTCCTTAACCCTTGACTCCCAGTGTTACTCTCATGGATTAAAAAAAATATTTTAGGGAATGATTTCATATCGTTCACTTCCCTCCCTGCTTAGAATTATTTATTATTTTATTCAATTTTTATTTAACATTTTTGGGCATTTTTTTTTTTTTATTATTATTAAAATAATTTGTTGTGAATTAGAATGAAAAGATTTTTACTTCATTTTCTTGTATGGGTGTTGGTCGGATATCGTTCGTTGAGTTAGGAGGTGATTTAGGAAGGGGTGGTAGGGGTCTCAGATTAAATGGTCTTTGTATTTTTAATTTTTGTAGTTCGAGTTCCTCGTGTTTTTTAGTACTGATTTTTCTTTGGATTGGCCTAGAGATTGTCGGTTTGCTGACTATTATTTCTTTTAGCTCGCTGTTGCTTTTATTTTTTTCTCTTGTCTCATCAAGTTTGTTCAATACTACTAGTAGATGTGTTATGAAGGTAAACATTGCCCCAAAAAAATCTGTGGAACATCCATATAGTTTTTGTAATGTGTAACCTCGTATTACTGTATCTACTAACATTTTTATTAACTGTAGTAGGATTAGAGTCATTATAATTGCAGAACTATATGTTCCATATTCTTTGCATTTCTCTAGTAGTCTTTTCCAAGTATTTTCAGCAATGTTAGTTAATGTTCTTTCTGTGAGAAGATTACTCATGATGTTATCTTTTGCAGAATTTTCGCTTCGTGTAAATTTTGTTATTGTGTTTATTATAGATTTTTTTTCATCGGGTAAAATAGTCTTTCCTGGAAATGTTCCAAGTCTTGTTGTGTATATATCCCACTAGTTGCTAGTGAGGTTAATGTTTCTGGAGTCCAATTTCTGATTATTTTTGGTTTAAAGATGGTTATGTTTTTTTCAATCTTTCTAGGTGTGGGTGTTAGACTTATTCAGTTATTATCTATTTTGTAGTACGGTGGAATTATCGTATCACAGTCGATTTCAGTTTCTGTTCTTATTAAAATATGAGTTTTTGGTGTAAGAAACCAAGTAGTATTTCTAGCTGTAACAGGAAGTTCTTCGTAAAATTCTTTTGTATGTTTGATTTTTACATTAATAGGGGTGCATTTTATTACATGTATTGCTTCCCCTGCGAGTCGTGCAAGGTATCCTGGTTTTTGCATTACATTGTATGCAAATTCATCTGGGGAATGGGAGGCTAAGGATAAGGAATTTAGAATTTCCTTTCTTTCTAATTCACATATTTTTGTTAAAATATTTAAATATAAGCTTTTAAATTGCGCCCGAAAATGTCTTTCTACATGAACAAATTTCGCATTTGTATACGCAAAAATATCTATATTAATTAAATCTCGCTGATGACTCACATCGTTATCGAATAGAACATTTACATTGGTTTTTTCGTAAATAAATAATTTAGGGTGTTCCGTTTTTGTTATAATTCTGTCGCAAAACTTAATACTTTCTACAGCATTTAAAGAAAAAGATATATCGTAAGTATTTATTGTATACATTACTTCCTGGTTTGGTGATAATGTTTTTGTTACAGTGCCCTTAAATAGAACATCGTATTTGTTATCAAAACAATTTTCGTTTGGAAAATGCAACCAAAATGTGTAACCGGCTTGAACGTCTATGCAATGCTCGTCTGAAAATCTGCATGTCGTTCCTGAATTTAAATGTAATTTATTATTATTTAAATTTACCTTTGCGTATTTTTCCGTAAGTGTAATTTTTATGAGCCCTTGAACAAGAACATTATCCCAACTTCCGTAATCATCCGCGTAGATGCCTCCTGAACAAGATTTCCCTTCGATTTTTCCGGCGAGGTCCATTCCTACTGTTTTGGTTTCGTTTATTTTAATATTTGCTATTGTGTGAAAGTTGTCATATTTAAATATTCCTGTATTGTGTAGAAATTTACATTGTTCAGCACTAATGTCGTATAAATATTCCTGTCGTCCGTTTTCAACTGGACCTAAGTGGCTGAACATTCCGCAGTGATATATTGTTCGTCTTATTTCTATTTTGCATTGCATTACGTGATTTGTTTTGAATTCCGCTAATTGTAGTAATTGTATGGTCGTATTTGTGATTACTAAATCTTCCTCGTGAAAATTACAGTCTCCGTTGTCTACAAGAGAGTACGTTGTTACTGTTGGGTCAGTAGAACCGCAATCGAATCCAATTATTGCTTGATTTGGTTGTAGTAATTATATAGTAAAAAAATTTTTAGTAACTCCATCATGTCCTATAACAGAAAATTATGTTATTATTTTTATTATTTTACAAGGCTTAATTTGTTCGAATGAACTGTTTTTGCTTTTCCGTTGTAATTTATAGTAATATTGTTATTTGCATTTATTTTTATTATGACAAACGGACCTTGATAATAATTTTGTTCAAGTTTTCCCGGTTTTGGTTCTTTTAAGAGCCATACTTTGTCTTCTTTTTTAAATTGTATCGGGTTTATAAGTTTGTCATAATAAATTTTTGATTTTTGTTTTGAAATTATTAAGTTATTTCTAGCTAACTCGGTAGTTGTAGTCATGTTTTTTATTAATTTCCCTAAATACCCGTTATAGGTCGGTAATAATTCCGATCTTTTAATTGGTTCACTAGATGGAACTCTTGCAGGATAAGCAAAAACAAGTTCGTATGGTGTAAACTTATGACTACTATGTACGCTTGTATTATAATGAAATTGTGCAAATTCTATTAGTTCGTCCGATTCGTATTTTTTTGTTGAAAAATTTTTTAGATATTCGCATAGTGGGTGGTGTGCCCTTTCTAAGGATCCATTTGATTGTGGCGAAAATGCTGTTGTTTCAATTTTTTTGAATTTGAATCTTTTAGTTATTTGTTTAATAAGATTGATTGTAAAATTTGCTCTTATATCGGTTAGTACTATTTTTGGTGAGCCAAATATACATATAAAATTTTTTATAAAAGCGTTTGATACTGATTCCGCCGTTTGATCTTTTAAGCACGATAAAATATATTTATTACTATTTTTAGTAGTGTTAAATGGTCCTACAATATCCATAGCAATTTTATTAAAAGTTTTTGCTGGTGTGTCCGTGATAATCATTGCTTGTTTTATTTGCTTAGTTTTTTTCCGTTTTAATTTATTTCTTTGGCAGATTCGCATTTGTTTACTCTGTTCTGAATATCTGATTTCAAATTTTCCCAAAAATATTTCTCTTTGATACGATTGTAAGTTCTGTTTATGCCTGAATGTCCCCCTATTGTAGAGGAGTGATAAGTATCAAAAATTTTATTTCTATCGTTTATATTTACATAATCTATATTATTCAGACATATTATTACTTTAATTTTTGTGTTCTGAAAATTGTCTTTCAATACTTCTTCTATTTCTTCCCAACTTATATTTAAAATTTCAATATTCCCCGATATGCTAAAAATGAATATCTTCTGTGTTGAGGAGTTTGAGGAAGCTACGTGTCAATGAATTGGCAGCGGTTTTTAAATAAAGTAACTGTAATAAATTTGATAATAATGTTATTCTTACTTAATTATGTATCAATTAATGAACAAAAGGAATAGCGCGCACATCGTAGAGTAGCTTATGTATCAGTTTCGAAAAGGGTAACTGCCGTACTAAGGGTCCCGAATTCGATTCCCAGTGTCTGCAACAATTTTTTCATTCCTAAATTTAATGTTTTTCTTGTATATATGTGATGCAGGAAACTCTACTTCGTGTACCAGCAAGCCGCTCAATGGATGAAATGGACGTTGTATTATGCCGATACGTAGCTAGAGTCTATGATAAATAAATAATATTGTTTGTATTGTTAATAAATTAATCGTATGTTTTTTTATTATAGTAATAGGGATGGTCCCTGCAACGTAATCGACGAAGTCACGAATGAAAGCAATTGTTATTGTAGACAATAATACACTAGTTATCTAGTACGTTCAATTTCTAATATGGGTGATATACAGGAGAAAAGTTACGAGATTCCAATTGGTTATATGGCCCAATTTGAATCGCCGACCAATTCAGAAATGGAAAAGTGGTACGAAAGGGTCGTGGAAGCATTGAAACTTTTAAAAAATTTATTGGCAGCAGGACGTATGATTATAAAGTTTTTTTAATTTTAGATGAGGTTAATTACAAATAAACACAAAAAATACAAAACAGAGTTTAAGCTGTATCCGGACCGATGACCCTCCCACTCCTTGTTAGTCTAACCGTACAAGATAAAGTATTAAATTTTAAATACTAGAAATAAAAATTAATTAAAGGGATCAATAAATTAAGTTTGAGGAAGGTACGTGTCAATGAATTGGCAGCGGTTTTTAAATAAAGTAATTGTAATAAATTTGATAATAATGTTATTCTGACTTAATTATGTATCAATTAATAAACAAAAGAAATAGCGCGCACATCGTAGAGTAGCTTATGTATCAGTTTCGAAAAGGGTAACTACCGTACTAAGGGTCCCGAATTCGATTCCCAGTGTCTGCAACAATTTTTTCATTCCTAAATTTAATGTTTTTCTTGTATATATGTGATGCAGGAAACTCTACTTCGTGTACCAGCAAGCCGCTCAATGGATGAAATGGACGTTGTATTATGCCGATACGTAGCTAGAGTCTATGATAAATAAATAATATTGTTTGTATTGTTAATAAATTAATCGTATGTTTTTTTATTATAGTAATAGGGATGGTCCCTGCAACGTAATCGACGAAGTCACGAATGAAAGCAATTGTTATTGTAGACAATAATACACTAGTTATCTAGTACGTTCAATTTCTAATATGGGTGATATACAGGAGAAAAGTTACGAGATTCCAATTGGTTATATGGCCCAATTTGAATCGCCGACCAATTCAGAAATGGAAAAGTGGTACGAAAGGGTCGTGGAAGCATTAAAACTTTTAAAGAATTTATTGGCAGCAGGACGTATGATTATAAAGTTTTTTTAATTTTAGATGAGGTTAATTACAAATAAAGACAAAAAATATAAAACAGAGTTTAAGCTGTATCCGGACCGATGAGCCTCCCACCCCTTGTTAGTCTAACCGTACAAGATAAAGTATTAAATTTTAAATACTAGAAATAAAAATTAATTAAAGGGATCAATAAATTAAGTTTGAGGAAGCTACGTGTCAATGAATTGGCAGCGGTTTTTAAATAAAGTAACTGTAATAAATTTGATAATAATGTTATTCTTACTTAATTATGTATCAATTAATAAACAAAAGGAATAGCGCGCACATCGTAGAGTAGCTTATGTATCAGTTTCGAAAAGGGTAACTGCCGTGCTAAGGGTCCCGAATTCGATTCCTAGTGTCTGCAACAATTGTTTCATTTCTAAATTTAATGTTTTTCTTGTATATATGTGATGCAGGAAACTCTACTTCGTGTACCAGCAAGCCGCTCCATGGATGAAATGGACGTTGTATTATGCCGATACGTAGCTAGAGTCTATGATAAATAAATAATATTGTTTGTATTGTTAATAAATTAATCGTATGTTTTTTTATTATAGTAATAGGGATGGTCCCTGCAACGTAATCGACGAAGTCACGAATGAAAGCAATTGTTATTGTAGACAACAATACACTAGTTATCTAGTACGTTCCATTTCTAATATGGGTGATATACAGGAGAAAAGTTACGAGATTCCAATTGGTTATATGGCCCAATTTGAATCGCCGACCAATTCAGAAATGGAAAAGTGGTACGAAAGGGTCGTGGAAGCATTGAAACTTTTGAGAATTTATTGGCAGCAGGACGTATGATTATAAAGCTTTTTAATTTTAGATGAGGTTAATTACAAATAAACACAAAAAATACAAAACAGAGTTTAAGCTGTATCCGGACCGATGACCCTCCCACCCCTTGTTAGTCTAACCGTACAAGATAAAGTATTAAATTTTAAATACTAGAAATAAAAATTAATTAAAGGGATCAATAAATTAAGTTTGAGGAAGCTACGTGTCAATGAATTGGCAGCGGTTTTTAAATAAAGTAACTGTAATAAATTTGATAATAATGTTATTCTTACTTAATTATGTATCAATTAATAAACAAAAGGAATAGCGCGCACATCGTAGAGTAGCTTATGTATCAGTTTCGAAAAGGGTAACTGCCGTGCTAAGGGTCCCGAATTCGATTCCCAGTGTCTGCAACAATTTTTTCATTTCTAAATTTAATGTATTTCTTGTATATATGTGATGCAGGAAACTCTACTTCGTGTACCAGCAAGCCGCTCCATGGATGAAATGGACGTTGTATTATGCCGATACGTAGCTAGAGTCTATGATAAATAAATAATATTGTTTGTATTGTTAATAAATTAATCGTATGTTTTTTTATTATAGTAATAGGGATGGTCCCTGCAACGTAATCGACGAAGTCACGAATGAAAGCAATTGTTATTGTAGACAACAATAACTAGTTATCTAGTACGTTCAATTTCTAATATGGGTGATATACAGGAGAAAAGTTACGAGATTCCAATTGGTTATATGGCCCAATTTGAATCGCCGACCAATTCAGAAATGGAAAAGTGGTACGAAAGGGTCGTTGAAGCATTGAAACTTTTAAAGAATTTATTGGCAGCAGGACGTATGATTATAAAGTTTTTTTAATTTTAGATGAGGTTAATTACAAATAAACACAAAAAATACAAAACAGAGTTTAAGCTGTATCCGGACCGATGACCCTCCCACTCCTTGTTAGTCTAACCGTACAAGATAAAGTATTAAATTTTAAATACTAGAAATAAAAATTAATTAAAGGGATCAATAAATTAAGTTTGAGGAAGCTACGTGTCAATGAATTGGCAGCGGTTTTTAAATAAAGTAATTGTAATAAATTTGATAATAATATTATTCTTACTTAATTATGTATCAATTAATAAACAAAAGGAATAGCGCGCACATCGTAGAGTAGCTTATGTATCAGTTTCGAAAAGGGTAACTGCCGTGCTAAGGGTCCCGAATTCGATTCCCAGTGTCTGCAACAATTTTTTCATTCCTAAATTTAATGTTTTTCTTGTATATATGTGATGCAGGAAACTCTACTTCGTGTACCAGCAAGCCGCTCAATGGATGAAATGGACGTTGTATTATGCCGATACGTAGCTAGAGTCTATGATAAATAAATAATATTGTTTGTATTGTTAATAAATTAATCGTATGTTTTTTATTATAGTAATAGGGATGGTCCCTGCAACGTAATTGACGAAGTCACGAATGAAAGCAATTGTTATTGTAGACAACAATACACTAGTTATCTAGTACGTTCAATTTCTAATATGGGTGATATACAGGAGAAAAGTTACGAGATTCCAATTGGTTATATGGCCCAATTTGAATCGCCGACCAATTCAGAAATGGAAAAGTGGTACGAAAGGGTCGTGGAAGCATTAAAACTTTTAAAGAATTTATTGGCAGCAGGACGTATGATTATAAAGTTTTTTTAATTTTAGATGAGGTTAATTACAAATAAAGACAAAAAATATAAAACAGAGTTTAAGCTGTATCCGGACCGATGAGCCTCCCACCCCTTGTTAGTCTAACCGTACAAGATAAAGTATTAAATTTTAAATACTAGAAATAAAAATTAATTAAAGGGATCAATAAATTAAGTTTGAGGAAGCTACGTGTCAATGAATTGGCAGCGGTTTTTAAATAAAGTAACTGTAATAAATTTGATAATAATGTTATTCTTACTTAATTATGTATCAATTAATAAACAAAAGGAATAGCGCGCACATCGTAGAGTAGCTTATGTATCAGTTTCGAAAAGGGTAACTGCCGTGCTAAGGGTCCCGAATTCGATTCCTAGTGTCTGCAACAATTGTTTCATTTCTAAATTTAATGTTTTTCTTGTATATATGTGATGCAGGAAACTCTACTTCGTGTACCAGCAAGCCGCTCCATGGATGAAATGGACGTTGTATTATGCCGATACGTAGCTAGAGTCTATGATAAATAAATAATATTGTTTGTATTGTTAATAAATTAATCGTATGTTTTTTTATTATAGTAATAGGGATGGTCCCTGCAACGTAATCGACGAAGTCACGAATGAAAGCAATTGTTATTGTAGACAACAATACACTAGTTATCTAGTACGTTCAATTTCTAATATGGGTGATATACAGGAGAAAAGTTACGAGATTCCAATTGGTTATATGGCCCAATTTGAATCGCCGACCAATTCAGAAATGGAAAAGTGGTACGAAAGGGTTGTGGAAGCATTGAAACTTTTAAAGAATTTATTGGCAGCAGGACGTATGATTATAAAGTTTTTTTAATTTTAGATGAGGTTAATTACAAATAAACACAAAAAATACAAAACAGAGTTTAAGCTGTATCCGGACCGATGACCCTCCCACTCCTTGTTAGTCTAACCGTACAAGATAAAGTATTAAATTTTAAATACTAGAAATAAAAATTAATTAAAGGGATCAATAAATTAAGTTTGAGGAAGCTACGTGTCAATGAATTGGCAGCGGTTTTTAAATAAAGTAATTGTAATAAATTTGATAATAATATTATTCTTACTTAATTATGTATCAATTAATAAACAAAAGGAATAGCGCGCACATCGTAGAGTAGCTTATGTATCAGTTTCGAAAAGGGTAACTGCCGTGCTAAGGGTCCCGAATTCGATTCCCAGTGTCTGCAACAATTTTTTCATTCCTAAATTTAATGTTTTTCTTGTATATATGTGATGCAGGAAACTCTACTTCGTGTACCAGCAAGCCGCTCAATGGATGAAATGGACGTTGTATTATGCCGATACGTAGCTAGAGTCTATGATAAATAAATAATATTGTTTGTATTGTTAATAAATTAATCGTATGTTTTTTTATTATAGTAATAGGGATGGTCCCTGCAACGTAATTGACGAAGTCACGAATGAAAGCAATTGTTATTGTAGACAACAATACACTAGTTATCTAGTACGTTCCATTTCTAATATGGGTGATATACAGGAGAAAAGTTACGAGATTCCAATTGGTTATATGGCCCAATTTGAATCGCCGACCAATTCAGAAATGGAAAAGTGGTACGAAAGGGTCGTGGAAGCATTGAAACTTTTAAAGAATTTATTGGCAGCAGGACGTATGATTATAAAGTTTTTTTAATTTTAGATGAGGTTAATTACAAATAAACACAAAAAATACAAAACAGAGTTTAAGCTGTATCCGGACCGATGACCCTCCCACTCCTTGTTAGTCTAACCGTACAAGATAAAGTATTAAATTTTAAATACTAGAAATAAAAATTAATTAAAGGGATCAATAAATTAAGTTTGAGGAAGCTACGTGTCAATGAATTGGCAGCGGTTTTTAAATAAAGTAATTGTAATAAATTTGATAATAATGTTATTCTGACTTAATTATGTATCAATTAATAAACAAAAGAAATAGCGCGCACATCGTAGAGTAGCTTATGTATCAGTTTCGAAAAGGGTAACTGCCGTGCTAAGGGTCCCGAATTCGATTCCCAGTGTCTGCAACAATTTTTTCATTCCTAAATTTAATGTTTTTCTTGTATATATGTGATGCAGGAAACTCTACTTCGTGTACCAGCAAGCCGCTCAATGGATGAAATGGACGTTGTATTATGCCGATACGTAGCTAGAGTCTATGATAAATAAATAATATTGTTTGTATTGTTAAGAAATTAATCGTATGTTTTTTTATTATAGTAATAGGGATGGTCCCTGCAACGTAATCGACGAAGTCACGAATGAAAGCAATTGTTATTGTAGACAACAATACACTAGTTATCTAGTACGTTCAATTTCTAATATGGGTGATATACAGGAGAAAAGTTACGAGATTCCAATTGGTTATATGGCCCAATTTGAATCGCCGACCAATTCAGAAATGGAAAAGTGGTACGAAAGGGTCGTGGAAGCATTGAAACTTTTAAAGAATTTATTGGCAGCAGGACGTATGATTATAAAGTTTTTTTAATTTTAGATGAGGTTAATTACAAATAAACACAAAAAATACAAAACAGAGTTTAAGCTGTATCCGGACCGATGACCCTCCCACTCCTTGTTAGTCTAACCGTACAAGATAAAGTATTAAATTTTAAATACTAGAAATAAAAATTAATTAAAGGGATCAATAAATTAAGTTTGAGGAAGCTACGTGTCAATGAATTGGCAGCGGCTTTTAAATAAAGTAACTGTAATAAATTTGATAATAATGTTATTCTGACTTAATTATGTATCAATTAATAAACAAAAGAAATAGCGCGCACATCGTAGAGTAGCTTATGTATCAGTTTCGAAAAGGGTAACTGCCGTGCTAAGGGTCCCGAATTCGATTCCCAGTGTCTGCAATAATTTTTTCATTCCTAAATTTAATATTTTTCTTGTATATATGTGATGCAGGAAACTCTACTTCGTGTACCAGCAAGCCGCTCCATGGATGAAATGGACGTTGTATTATGCCGATACATAGCTAGAGTCTATGATAAATAAATAATATTGTTTGTATTGCTAATAAATTAATCGTATGTTTTTTTATTATAGTAATAGGGATGGTCCCTGCAACGTAATCGACGAAGTCACGAATGAAAGCAATTGTTATTGTAGTGTTAAGTCCGGAAATAAGTGGAAATAAGTAGTAATTGGTTTTATATAAATTTATTATATAAAATACAATAATTTATTACCAATACAATCTGCTGGCTTCTGGTAGGTCGATGTGTTGTAATTTCAATTACAATTCTTTTTATAACGCTTGCTTTTATAAATTTACTATAAATAACTTATAAGATCTGCTTACTAGACGAGTAAGGCTTACGATTACAATTTTAATAACTTATAAAATCTGCTTACTAGATGTGTAAGGCTTACGGTTTCAACTTCTCGATGTCGTAGAGGTACACGGAGTTCGCCAGGTTTCTTGTACGCTGTGACTGACTTGCGTGATGCATTTCGAAGTTTTATTATGCGGTTTAATTGGGTTATAGATGATAAATTGAGATCATCTTTATTAAGAAATTTTCGGTTGCGGCTTATACGCGTAGCATTTAAGTGGTAGCATTGTGAAATGCTGATTTGTTAAAAATTTGCACGTCACTTGTCTTCTGGAGGTCGATGGCTCTCTACGTCACACGGTCTACGGTACGATGCCTGAGCGAAATGCTGCGTTGCATTCTCGCGTTTATATGTCAGGAAATATCTGATGTGAATAAACTTTCAGAATCAAATTCTAAATCTATAATACGTCTCCTGACGTAACACCTCCCCCCTTAGACTGTTGAATGTCATAGAGATTCAACAATGTTATTATGCATCAGAGATTTCCCGTTACAAAAATTTATTGATAAGTAAATGATAAAATATAATAATACGGGTTGTGAATGATAATAATTATAGTAAAAATAATAATAATAATAAAAATAATGATAATAATAATAATAATAATAATAATAATAATAATGATAATAATAATAATAACAATAATAATGATAATAATAATAATAATAACGATAACAATAATACTCGTCAGTTCTACTTTGATTTAGTGGTTATCAGATTTAAGTTTCAAATGACCCTTTCAGCATTTTTGAGGTTGTCTGGTCGAACGTTGATTTGACCTATTAATTTTTCTTCCTGATCCTCCTATCTCGGTTCTTATGGGGATTTTGATGTCAGGATGCAAGTTCTCGATTTTAGCCCTTCCCTATCTGCTGGCATTGGTACTAGTGTTTTCGGGCTTAGTCGTCATTTGACTTGATTATACGAGGTCGGTGACTCGATGTCGCACGGACGAAGTGCTGCGTCGCATAAATTCGTATCGAAGTTAATTTTTCAAATAGAATCAAAGGTGCGCATTATTTAATTTGACAATTATATTTGGCGTATGCTATTCTTGCTAGCCGTGAAGTTAAAAGTGCATAGTTGTCGAAATTCGCGTATACATTATTCTGTGTCTTGAAAAATCACTGATTTACGTTTCTTTTATTTGATAGATGTTTAGATGATACGTCTCCGGACGTATTACCTCCCCCCTTAAATTGATGGCTATAATAAATGTTTAAAATGTGGGGAATCAGTGATTTTTCCTTACAATATTTTACATTAAAAAAAAAAAAAAAAAAAATTTTTGGATGTATTGTTGCAAAATTTTTTTCTCGAGTTGCAAGTTTTGACACACAAGAGTTCGTTGACTGTCACTTATCGAAATTCCGCAGGGCTATGCAAAAATGTTGTATATAAACCGAGGTAGGTGTGCAGTGAGTATCGTTAGTTCTCAATTTTTCTCAAATTTCTACACTGGAACGAAATGGCTCCTATAATCAGCGTAAGTATTGAAAAAATTTTTTTTTTTTTTTTTTTTTTTTTTTGTTTTAATCTCCTTTATATCTTTTGTGATCGTAATTTTATTTGTTCGGTTATAGATTCACCGCATCGTTTATGAGAGGACTAGGAGTATTTCGCTTCGTTCTATGAACGAATTATTTCAATTTGGAATCGATGTGGTCAGCGTATTGAAGAGGCCCAATATATTTGGGTTTTATACGGTAAGAATGTAGTTAATTTGTTCTCTTAAGTTTTACATATTGAATTTAATAGTATAATTGGTATTAATATGTACGGGAGGCTGAGAGAAGCTTCTTAATATACGTAAAAGAAAAATATAATGTACATTTTTTTAATATTCTTTTTGTTCTTTTTGTTCTAGATAAATCAATGGGCCAAGGTTGACCCTAGAGAGAAAGAGAGTCTGGCGAGACCGGATTTTGACTTATTGGAGTTGGCTACCTTGCTGAGGCAAGAGGGGTTTGCCTCTTTAATGATGGGAAGGTTGCAGCTTACCATGGTGCCGATTGAAGAAGACGATTTTTATTGCTTACGGAAATTATTTTATATCTCAGATGTAAATGTGGACTGGAGGGTGAGGTTGCGTTTTATCCAGACTAGTTATGAAATGTTAGTTTACTTAGGTGATATTGTTATTTTTAAAAATAAGTATTAAGTTATGTATTGTATATAAAAAAAAAATTTTGTATTGTAAAATAAAATGGCAATGAAAAACCAAAAGAGGAATGTTTAATTTCTTTCTCCTTTTCATTCCTTGTCCTCTTTAACCTTGACTCCCAGTGTTACTCTTGTGTAACATAATATAAAAAAGAATTAAATTAGGAAACGATTTCATATTGTTTTCTTCCTTCCGCACTTAAAATCATTAATTATCCTATTTAATGTTTATTTAACATTATCGGGCATCCTGGGGGATACCTGGCTCTCACCCAGGAGGCTCGGGTTCGATTCCCGGTACCGGAACCACTGTTAAGTCCGGAAATAAGTGGAAATAAGTAGTAATTGGTTTTATATAAGTTTATTATATAAAATACAATAATTTATTACCAATACAATCTGCTGGCTTCTGGTAGGTCGATGTGTTGTAATTTCAATTACAATTCTTTTTATAACGCTTGCTTTTATAAATTTACTATAAATAACTTATAAGATCTGCTTACTAGACGAGTAAGGCTTACGATTACAATTTGAATAACTTATAAAATCTGCTTACTAGATGTGTAAGGCTTACGGTTTCAACTTCTCGATGTCGTAGATGTACACGGAGTTCGCCAGGTTTCTTGTACGCTGTGACTGACTTGCGTGATGCATTTCGCAGTTTTATTATGCGGTTTAATTGGGTTATAGATGATAAATTGAGATCATCTTTATTAAGAAATTTTCGGTTGCGGCTTATACGCGTAGCATTTAAGTGGTAGCATTGTGAAATGCTGATTTGTTAAAAATTTGCACGCCACTTGTCTTCTGGAGGTCGATGGCTCTCTACGTCACACGGTCTACGGTACGATGCCTGAGCGAAATGCTGCGTTGCATTCTCGCGTTTATATGTCAGGAAATATCTGATGTGAATAAACTTTCAGAACAACAACAGAACAGACAACAATACACTAGTTATCTAGTACGTTCAATTTCTAATATGGGTGATATACAGGAGAAAAGTTACGAGATTCCAGTTGGTGTATGGCCCAATTTGAATCGCCGACCAATTCAGAAATGGAAAAGTAGTACGAAAGGGTCGTGGAAGCATTGAAACTTTTAAAGAATTTATTGGCAGCAGGACGTATAATTATAAAGTTTTTTTAATTTTAGATGATGTTAATTACAAATAAACACAAAAAATACAAACCACAGTTTAAGCTGAATCCGGACCCTCCCCTTGTTAGTCTAATCGTACAAGATATAGTATTAAATTTTAAATAGTAGAAGTAAAAATTTATTAAAGGGATCGAGTAATAAATTAATAAATAAATAAATAACTTAATTTATATATAAAATTTGAGGAAGCTACGGGCCAATGAATTGGCAGCGGTTTTTAAATAAAGTAACTGTATTAAATTTGATAATAGTGCTATTCTTGCTTAATTATGTATCGATTAATAAACAAAAACAATAGCGCGTACATCGTAGTGTAGCTTATGTATCAGTTTCGAAAAGGGTAACTGTAAGTCTTTTATAGGTGAGTGGTTAGAGCGTCCGAATGCCGTGCTAAGGGTGTACCAGGTAGCCGCTCCATGGATGAAATGGAAGTTGTATTTTGCCGGTACGTAGCTAGAGTCTATGATAAATAAATAATATTGTTTGTATTGTTAAAAGCTAATCATATGTTTTTTTATTATAGTAATAGGAATGGTCCCTGCAACGTGATCGACGTAGTCACGAATGAAAGCAATTGTTATTGTAGTGTTAAGTCTTGATAGTCGAGGAAATACTCTTTAATTTATTGGTTAAATATATATTTCTGGTATGTATATATGGTTTTATTGTTTTAGTTGTATTGGGTACTTACTCTTTTGTGGGGCAGTTTCTCCGAATAAATTGTACTAGAGAAATTGGATTAATATTGTTGTATTTATTAACTGATATTTTTCACTTGTATAATAATTTAGGCTCTTATTGGCCTTTACAAATGACTACTCCTTTTGTCGGCTGGAGTGGTACGGAGTTCGCGAATTAACTGCGAGATACTGATTTTGTGTAGTGAAAGTTGTCGTATTTATTAAGCGATTAAATTAGGTTAATGATGATTTTGACGCTGGATCAAAATCATCTTTTTAAACAAATTTACTAAACATTTTGACGTTGAATTTCGACGTTGAGGAATGCTGAGTGCACAAAATTACGACACGCGTTATGCTTTCGTGAAGTTGGGGGCTCTCTACGCCATGCTGTTGCGTAGCCGAAATGCTGTGTTCGTCAAATTCGCAATTTATCGTTTTGTGGGTCAAAGAAAATTACTGATACTAATCTGAATATAACATTTAAATTTAAAGATACGTTACAGACATAACAGTAGATAACAATACACTAGTTATTTAGTACGCTCAATTTCTAATATGGGTGATATACAGGAGAAAAATTACGAGATTTCAATTGGTTGTATGGCCCCATTCGAATCGCCGACCAATTCAGAAGTGGAAAAGTAGTACGAAAGGACAGAGGGAGAGAGGAAGAGAGTGAGTGAGAGAGGGGCGGGATAGAGAGGAAGGGAGAGAGAGAGGGCGAAAGATCTAACATATTTTGTATTTTTTATGTTTATTTGTAATTAACACCATCTAAAATTAAAAAAACTTTATAATTATACGTTCTGCTGCCAATAAATTCTTTAAAAGTTTCAATGCTTCCACGATTCTCCCTTACAGAAAATAATTATAGTCTCACATATAATAATGAATATAGTTTGACTATAGTCGGACTATAGTCAAACTATAATCATAACTATATTTTTTTCGCGGTATTATACGTAACTACTATAGTATCTGGCTCGAACTAAAATTACCGAATATAATCATTACTACATAGTTACAATCTTATACTATAGTCTGCTACTACATGCCCGGAATCGGACTATAATCGTCACTATATGACTGTAGTACTTACTACATTTCGTGATTATAACCAAATGTAGTCGAGTGTAATCATGACTATAGTTCTGTGGTTTGAACTATAGTCAATTACTATACCCCTAGGAACGGACTATAATCGTCACTACATGACTGTAGTACCTACTACATTTTGTGATTATAACCAAATGTAGTCGAGTGTAATCATGACTATAGTTCTGTGGTTTGAACTATAGTCAATTACTATACCCCTGGGAACGGACTATAATCGTCACTACATGACTGTAGTACCTACTACATTTTGTGATTATAACCTAATATAGTCGACTATAATCATGATTATAGATCTGTGGTTTCGTGCTATAGTCAAATATTATACTTCTGGAAACGGACTATAATCGTCACTACATGACTTTACCCTACTGAAAAAGTTCAGCTGAAAAGCTGGGTGTGTGGGTAAATGCAGGTGCTTCGTGTATCATGTGTAAGTCCGGTGTACTTTCAATGTGTGAGTAATCGCACGTCGGAGCGTTTTCTTTATAGGCTTATTCTGACTAGCTTGGAAGTATTTTTCGTAATTCTTATAACGTACCGCCTCGTGTTGACTTCGCGGGAAAAGAGAAAGACATGTCGGTTCGTTCTCAAGATTTTTTTTTTTTTTGGGTGGTACGGCGCAAGAATTTGTTAAGTTTCATTTTAATAAGAATTTATCTCAAGGCATTAGTTTTATACAATGCCCGAGTGGTCTGTATGTGCATCGAATGGTACACGTGGTAAAAATGAATTTATATATATATATATATATAAAAATTTTTGTGATGTTTTACTTATTTATGGTTTTCAGTTTTCTAATGTCCTCCAACCGACCCCTCAGGCTGTGGCTGCGAATCAATTAAGTAGTATTTTTACGTCTCCTAATGTTCTCGTGGAGATTCAGAAATTATGGAAGACAAGTACTCCAGGTGTTTTCGTAAATGATAAGGATGGAGGTTTCCTAACTGGTTCCTCTGCGGATCTACTTTCGCATTTCTCGGTGAGTTAAATGCGTGTATTAGGTTTTGACTGCCAAGAAAAACAACAAAAAAATGATTATTTTTATAGACTAGTGTTCCTCGTATGAATCCTGCGGCATCTCTAGTGGAGGTGGAGCGGATATATTCTGCTCACGTTAAAAGTATTGCGGCTGGGCAGACGCAACCTGTGTATGCCATGAATTTCTTTGGGAAAATTAGCACGTTGCCGTCTGTATTAGAAAACCTCTTCATATTGACCCAGAATTAAACGAGGACATCGATAGATCTCCAAGTATAAACGAGCCGTCATGCTACTTGTCAGGATCTCTCTCCTTTTCGGAAATACATCCTGAGGATGGTTATTTAGATTCTTGTAATATAGTATATTGGGGAGAAACTGGAGATGAGAAGATTTGGTTATTTGTTCATCCGGCCTTTTCCACTGCTTTTGTCGAGGCTGTATATGACACTGTTGAACGCATGCGTGCAGCTAAGGAAAATGTTTCTTCGTGGAAAGAAGGATGCCTTTTCCCTTTTCATCATAAGAATATTATGATTACGCCAGAGTTTTTACGGGAGTACGGAATCCCCTACTAGGTGGTATGTCAGCGACCCGGAACCTTAGTGTATGTTCGAGAAGGCGTTTATCACCAAGTAATAAATACAGGACTTATGCTTGCCGAGGCAGTAAATGTAGGTGGTCCGGCCTGGAACTGTATGTCGGTCCAGCCACGTTGCAAGTGCCCGAATGGGCGATAAAACCTATTGTCCGAAATCGTGCGTATGGTGAGAAAGTGACTTCGTTCAAAGTTTTGTATCTTCCGTGTCGAGTGGATGGATGTCTGAACGTGGCGCCTATCCGAGAAGAGTTAAAGGCCCATGTTCGGCAGCATAATGATTGTGTAAAGTTGCTGTCATGTCGATTCTGCAATTTTACCTATGTTCACCAGGCTGCATTAAAAAATCATCTGTTAAACTGTGATCCTGAAGAGCATTCAAAGGCTGGGTTCACCTTGTGTTCAACATGTGGTGTGCTGATTAATACTCCAGGTCTTCGTCGTCATCAGTCAAAGTATCTCGGTGGAGATGTTACTTGTGATAGGTACCATCGAACGTATAGTTCCAAAGGTTATCGAAATCACAGAAGGACTTGTAATTTTCCAGTGCGTCATTAATTTCAAACTCAGGCTTATCCAGTCGGTCAGCTGATGGAGTATTATTTTTGCTGGCTCACTTATAACCTGTGTGTAATTTTTGCTGTGTAGACGATCCAATAGGTTGGTTGGTGGGGTACTAATTCGCCTATATAAGTTGCCTGAAATTTATGCAACTTAAGTTAGTCGATTCCAGTTATTCTGCCATGCAGTCATTCTTTCTGGAGGATCCCCGTGGTCTATATGGATACATTGAAGTCACTATTCATCCGGGAATTTGCTATTGTTGCGGGGCGGAACCCATGCAGCGTAACTCAACAGTACTTCCAGAAGGAGGTTCTCCTGGGGCTGCTTGTAACGCTGGGGAACCATCATCAAGGGACATTCCTCCTAGTCCTTGTGTCCATCCAGGGACCAATGATGGGTGTCTACGGTCGGCTCGACGAGCTCGAGTTAGAGGACGGAGCCCTCCACCTCGTTATTCGCCGCCTGCAGAACAGGATGATGTTTCACCGGAAGATGATCAATGGCTTACGGACCTACCATACTCTGGATTGATGGACGGTCCAGGTCGTGAGAGAACACGAAGGTTTTCTAGGTTTATAGGGCCTATTCCTGGTCCCTCCTGGTTCAGGCCTCGTGAGTTTTCTATCGAGACGTATTACTTCAAGATCACACGACGAGCCCGGGCAGGTATTCGGCGAAATGAGGCGAGTCGGGTGGCAAACAGAGAGCAGCTCCTATCACCTGTCATTGATCCATAATCGCTATGCGAAGAGAGGGAACCGAGTTTTAGTCCGATAATACCAGATGACGAGGCGGACGACCAACAAGAATGATTATTTAAACGTAATTTATTGACATGAGTTTTATAGATTTGTTCTGATTGTACGATTGTATTCTATCCATTATTAATAAATAAAAACTATTATTTGTTTAACATGTATGATAATTCTAATTTACCCTAACCTGCCATGTTTCCCTGTCACAATAATCTCAAAATAATCTTGACGTGTCGATTTTAGAACCATTTTATATATTTAAACTTAAGGCGGTCTTACACCTATAGGTCTTTCTGGCCAAAATTACCTAAAAAAATGATAAAAATTATTATTATAATAAAAATAATAAAATAATCAAAATATATTGTAAATATAACTTATTTTGAATAAAATGAGCCAAGACAGAGGTCCTTAAACTCATTTTATCCTCAGTTATAGCATTTTCAAGAAAAAAAGTTTGTCGTAACTTTTCTCTGAGACCGCATGATGGATTTTCATGGGACGAAGTGCAAATTGTTCCTAATTTATGTAGTTATGGGCGTAAAGTTGCAATTTTAAGGTTTTTATGTATAAGTATTTTTTTCATGGCAAAAACTGATTTTTTTGCAATAATTTTTTGCATTTTTTTGAATTTTTAGGGTTTTTGCCATGAAAAAAATACTTATACACGAAAACCTTAAAATTACAACTCTTACGCCCATAACTACATAAATTAGGAACAATTTGCACTTTGTCTCATGAAAATTCATCGACCGGTCTCAGAGAAAAGTTACGACAAACTTTAAAAAATGACATTTTGAGAAATAAGCCTGCAAAGAAAAATACCATAAAACTCCAAAAATAATCAGCCATTTGATCCCCATTCTTTTCATTCTTGAAACTCATTTTCCTGTATATCTGTTATCTGTCCTCTCATATAAAATGGTTAAAATAGAAGCTCTGGCACCTTGCATGTATCCGTTCCATTAAAAGTTATTGCTAAGCTAGCAGCATTCGTTCCATTAAAAGTTACTGTACAATCTGTCCTTTTGTACTTTTGATTCATCCACTGTTGAATCACTTCTTAACACACTGTACTGAGTTAGATTATTATTTATAATACTAAGATAAATGTAGAATATGCGCCAGGTCTTATGAAATATAAAATTCCAATAATCCAAATCGAAACTTAAGAAGCCATCACTGTCATAGACAAAAGTACATAAGTACATAAAAGCCGATAAGCCCATTTTTTCAATGATCACTTGATTACGCATATTGAATATTAAATATATCTTTAATTTAAGCCTGTATTCTTGTGAGCAGGCTTGTCGCTTTTATGTGTATAAATACGTCTTTACACTTATTGCAATTCACAAATCTTCTGAATTGAATTGTATATCCTATAGTGAGTTAGACTTAATATGTCACTTTCATCTTTCTTAGAAAAAAGATGTATTTATTTTTATGCGATAAAAATTTTTACTGCCTCTTCTTTAAAATACTTAATTCAATCTTGCCAATGCACATGTTTTTCAGTATTAATTTTCATGCAACATTCCCATCTTGAACTGAAACTACATTCCAAATTTAAACAAAACTGTCACTGCACGCTTGTATTATAATTACACTTACACTTTTCAGACATATATCTTCACATACACAATACATTAAATTTTTAGTCCTAAATTCACTTATGAATACAAATAATCAAGCACTAAGAAAAAAATTTGTCTCTATCTGAAAGCAAAAACTCTGCAAAACAAACTGTTCAAATAACATGGTTATGTATCTTGGCTTATTTGAGATTTTGAGCTGTCTGCTGTGCAACTGTGTTGACACTATGGTATTATAGTTTTATAAGTATATAGGTATACAAAAGGGAGTATTAATATAGTAATTTGCTGTCAAATTTCGTTGACGGAATGGTCACTTTACTAGAACAGAAGTGCAAAATTGTCACAACTCAAAAGACGATTCCACTGGATTTCAAATTCCAGAATATGATTTATATTATTTTTATAATAAATCCTGTATTTAAATTTAATTATTTTTTTATAATTCTTATACTAATAAGTCTTAAATAATGTTTTTTGATATTTTAAAACACATACAAGTAAACGTGTTCCTATATATATCAGAAACCTATAGAAAAGGCAAAGAAAAGGAAAATCAATTTTTTCGTCATTTTGAAGATAGTAAGCTCTTTTAACCATATTATTTTTAATTTTTTTAATTTTTGATCCAAACTAGTTTTTTTAGGTTCAGAATAACATATATAATTAAAAAATTCGATAAAAAAAAGTTGATTTTTTCAAAATATGTAGGTGTAAGACCACCTTAATAAAATTTTGTTTTGTCATGTTTACACGGTCACGTCCTCAGTACTTAAGCTACGCACTCTATGACTTTGGCTAAGGGGATTCTTCCGTTCTAATGGGAAATCTGTTGACCGTGGTTTCTTATATAAAGGGATGACCATTCTATTTTTAGTTTTGTAAAAATAACATCGGGCTAACGTATATAATATTATTATTATTACGATGTTTCCAACAAAACCGGTCGCTATATAGATCTTTGTTATATCTTGTGTTCTTCTTTGCGTGGACATTTGATGGAATTGACGTTCAATATCTTCCAATGAAAGTACATCATTTGTTGAGGCCCATGTTTCGACTTGTTCTGCTGATTGTTCATCGAGAATAGCTAATCCTTGCTCATTGATTGAGAAGTTATTTTTTTGTAAAAATAAAGAAAAATTCAAGGGATAATTGAAGTCGTAGATAAAAGTTTCGGAGACTTCCGTCATCGAGGTTCCAAATAAAGTAATATCCGATGTTTGCGCTACACATTCACCTTTAAGACTTAGTATGCCGGTTCCATTGAGTTGAATTTTTGCTTGTAGGACTCCATCGCATATTATGTTGATATTTAATTGTCCTGCCATGGAATATAAACATTCTCCTGTAGTTTCTAACCTTTTCCAATAAGTTGTGGTGTCATCGTGTAGTGCGATATTACAGGTTTGTATAGCTGATTTCGTTGGATTTGTTAAAAGAGAATACTCACAATGTAACTTATCTCCTTCTTCCATTATCGGATATTCGGGATGGCATAGACGTATTGCCTCATAAGTTTGGCACTTCTGTAGGTAGGCTTCGTCTGTCAAAAAGTAGCCCAGTGGGTTACTGGTTACAAATATATATACACCTTTAGGTTGAATCCCCATATACCCGCTCGCTCCGGCATGTAATTCACGGGAAACTGGCAAAGAGTGCATTCTGTATATTAAAAAAATTTCTAAGCTGTTTAAAGGAAATTTTAATTTTACTAATAAATGACCTCCTTGCACAGACACGCTAGTTTTCGATAACATGAACAGCCTTTCTGGTATCACCTCGGATGTTTCCCAAGGAAGTATATGTTGGGATTTTAACTGTTTAATGTTACTTAAAATTTGCTGGACATGTTCATGAGAGAATAGTAGTGGATGCAGATTACCTCGTGCAGTAAATTCAACCGCGTCGATCAAAATCTTATAGGATGAAATGCTGAGATCTAATGATTCTCCGAATTGTCGTGACCACTCTGCGAAGTTTTCTATTATTCTGGAACGATTTTCATTAGTTATGAAATTTTGAGTTTTCTCGAGTACGTGGAGATGTTCGTGGTGGTAAGTTTGCATTTTTCCTTCTTCCTTCGCCATCTGTTGACGTACCGCATCGAGATTCGATCGCACTATATGTGTCTGTTGTTCGGCTAGAAGAGATGTTTCTTTGCGTGTCATATAGATGCTCTATCTCTCCCATGAGATTGTCCCTGTCTCCTGCATTCATGGTTCCAAAAAATTTCTTGGAGGTCCATCCAATGAATTCGAATGGGGCTCCCCGCTTTGTGATGGAATGCGGAAGAGGTTGTGAACTTGAGGTCATAGAGGGTAGTGTAAAATACTGGAGCAGGTCTTCCTGTAATGATTTGAGTGATTTTAGTTGTTTTCTCAGTGATTCGAGAGGGATGACGTTATGACACTCTTGTCCCACTGCTTCTATGCAGCTCCTCCAGGCTGAGTACATCTGAGTTTCCTTCCATTCCATAGGCTGGCTCAGGCTCCTACAGTCCAACGTTGTAATAATATTCCAATAAGAACGAATCAATCTTGCTTCCCCGTGGGCTTCATAATAGACTCCTGGGTTTCCCGGTAGGGCGTGATCTTGTATGGATCTAATCCTCTGGTTTGCGTGGATAGTACTAGCACCAAAAATAGGATCATCTCGGCTTCCTGTAACAAAATAGAGTTTATGTATAACATTGCTTAACTTTATCCTTATGTTTAAGCATTTGTTTTCCATTCTCTGCCTCTACTATGACATTATTATTATCTCGAACTTCTCTTACTATATATTTTCCGTTATAAAACCGATCCAATTTCCCTTTTCTTGGTTCCTTTAATACACACACGATCATTCCTACTTCTAGGTGTTGTGGTCTGGCTTTTCTATCGTAATATTCTTTACTCCGATGCTTAGCAGATATTACGTTTTCTCTTGCAACATTTCTAATATTTATTAGATTTCTCACGAGATCGCAAACGTACGATCCGTAGGTTTGTAAAGGGAACTCATCTGCTAACTTGGTTGGATTTCGAGTCTTTCGACCATAAATGACTTCATAGGGTGTAAATCCTGTGGCAGAATGAACAGAAGTATTGAATTCTTGCATTGCAAATGGTATGACCCTATCCCAGTCACTTTTATCACTTGCATGATTTCTAATGAAATCGGTCAGTAGCGCGTGGCTTCGCTCTAGTGATCCATTCGATTGCGGGTGATAAGCAGTTGTTGTTACGAGCCAAAGAAATAATCCAAAGAATCTAGATAATTGTTCTAGTAATTTGTTTTGAAAACTTCGTCCCCTGTCACTTAGAATGATTCTCGGTACTCCATACTGGGCGATAAAGTGTCGGGCTAATGCATCAGCGATTGTTATTGCTTTGATATTAGGAATGGATACTGCAATACAAAATTTTGATAGTAGGCATTGCATGGTAAGAATATGTTGATTACCTGACGTGGTTATAAGCAGCGGTCCTACTGTGTCTATGGCTATCTTTGCGAAGGGCTCACTGGGCGTGTCCGTAATCACCATTGGTTCCTTTGTTTTAACACGGGTTAACTTTTGCATTTAACAAATTTCGCATCTCTTTACAAAGTCATTTACTTCCTACTTCATTCCCTTCCAATAAAACCGTTCTCGTATGCGTCTATACGTTTTCTCCATGCCGCGATGTCCTCCGAACAAGCTGTCGTGATGATCCTGCAAGACCCTATTTCTTTCTTTCTTTCTTCCTCTGGTACCGGTCTGCAAGCTTCTGAACACACGGTGATGGTTAAATCCAGTTCACCTAAAAATTTTCTCAGCCCTTCATTCAAAACTCCCTTTGGGATACTATCGGTGATTTCGCCGCACTTTCCTATGCGTATGGAATGTACATCAAGATTGCGCAATTTACTTTCCAATGTTTTTAGACAAGTAGTTAAATTTTTAGGTGTTATTGCTTCTCTATGACTCACTGATATCACTAGACTAAATATATTGCGATTTCGATATGGGGTAACTATTACGTCACCTACTCGAGGATTCAATTTTGATAGTTCATTTTGACTAATAGCTCCGAGATCTAACAAAATTAAATTATTATCGGAATCGAGGCTCAGATCCTCGGTAATGAAATGTACTCAATTATTTTTCAAATAAGTAAGAATCTCTCGAGTAGAGACTAACCTGAATGCGTTCTGATTAGGCGCCTTTCTTATGAATCCATTCGTATCCGGACCCTACGTATCGGGTAAGAACGTTTCATGTACAAATATTCCAGACGTTTCCTTAGGCTTCTCCCATGTTACAAGCGTTGACTTTAATTCGGGCTGACCTTCACTTGGTGCAACGGTCTCTTCTTCCCCGCTATCTTCTTGTTGAATTGTCGACAGCTGAGGTTGTTGCTGTTGTGATTTTGGAGGTGTTGTTGGAATTGGAGTAAAACGTGCTAGCGGTCGTGGCTTGGTCCGGGTTGATGAAGATACTGAGGCAGGCGGTACTTGACTTATGTCTGTGTCTAAAAAGGATTCCCTTCTCCATGATTATACTACTTCTGGTGCGACTTCTTCTTTCTCGGCACGGCCTCCGCATTCGCTTAGCGGGACGGCCTCGTGAGGTTTCACAGGTGAAGGTGGTAAGGATTTAGCATTACGAGAAACGAAAGGGATTATTAGATCTTCAAAGTTACCGGAAAGTTGCAACTCTCCTTCCCCGTCTATCATCGGTGGTGTATACAAATCTTCATTAGTGACTTCTAGCTCTTCAATAGACTGTTGTTTATTCCCTGACTCATTGGCCTGTTGCTTGTATGAATCCCACCATAGGCTAGTCGTATTCCATTCCTTGAGGAACTCGCTTTTGCCTTCTCGACTGAAATTGGTTGGTTGCACACCATCTTGATGGGTTTTCGCAGGCAGGTCGTCCGGTACTACCGATCGTCGCATAGTAACCTGAAAAATAGGTAATAAGTCACCTTCGGAAGATGAAGACGAAGAATCATTGGATGCTACGTGTGTGATGGAAGCATTAGATGCATCGTCTTCTATACAATCCTTACTCTCTATCACAGTCTTATTCGCTTCCTCTCCAGAACTCGAGTCGCTGGTCTTTTCGGAACCCTCGGGATTTTCCTGATCTGTGACTTCAGCTGATGCATCGAGTAAACTCGGCATGAGGGATTGGTCTCTTAAAGATATGGGTGGCACGTGTGGTTCTTCAGATGCTTCTCTTTCAGAGGACGAGAGTTTCGTCGACGTTTCGTCCGATGGTGTAGATAATGGTTTGGTATCCACCTTCGAACTGGAAGGTTCAGGCTGTATTTATTTTCGCATCCTTAGTCGTTTTGCTATTGTGGTAGTCTCGAGACTTCCTTGGCTGGTGGTGGTAAAAGGGGAGAATTCTTAGACCCTTTCTTTCTTCCACGTCGAGGACGGTTTTGCGGCACTTCAGAGTCTGACCCAGTTACATCGAATGATGCTTGTGTCTGGGCTTGTCGAGCTAGAGAAGTTTTAGTTGGTCTATTGCGGTTCGTTTTCTTCCCCTGAAGCATCGCAATCCGGTGATCTCGAAGAAAAAGCGGTTGCACAGTGGTGTCGTCGTAACAGCTGACGAGACGGAGCCACGGCGTTCATTGACTCTCCTTCCGGAACTGAGTTTCGCGACAAGGCATCTGCGTTGGTGTTTAGTTTTCCTGGTTTATATATGAATTTATAATCGTGTCCTCTCAAACGAGCTCTCCAGCGATTGAGACGACTCATGGGATCCTTGATAGAGTCGATCCACGGTAAAGGTTCATGATCCCCGTAGATGGTGAAAGTGCAACCATACAGATAATGTCTGAAATGCTGGACCGCGGCTATAACAGCTAGGCATTCCTTTTCTGTTGTTGAATAATTAAGTTCACTTTTACTGAGACTGCGAGACATGTATGCGATTGGATGATCATTTGGTGGATCCCCTTGACTGAGCACGGCCCCGATAGTTTCGTTTGATGCATCTTTAGTTAAGATAAAAGGTTTACTTAGATCTGCACATACCAATACCGGTGAGTCACATAGTGCGTCCTTTAGTATCTGGAAACTCTTTTGTTTTTCCTCGATCCATTTAAAACTCCTTCCTTTATGGGTGAGGTGATTGAGTGAACGTGCTTTGCTTGCGAAATCGAAAATAAAACGACGGTAGTAGCCTGCTAGGCCCAAGAATTGCCGAATTTGCGTTACACTTTTCGGAACTGGAAAGTTGGCTACAGCGGTCACTTTTCCTGGGTCAGGTCGAACTCCATACGATCCGATTTTGTGTCCTAAATACGTGACCTCTGAAGTCAGGAATTCGCACTTATCGATTTGCAAACGTAGTCCTGCCTTTGATAGGCGTTTGTATGTATGAAACACTTTATCCTCGTGTTTTTCATCTGTCTTGGCATATGAGGCGTTTCACGTCAGCTCTCCAGACACGGCGCACAAGCGCGAAATCATGCTGTTTTCAGCTTGTGTTTGAAGAGCTAAGATGTATCTAAAAAATAATCCCCAAGTGATTTCGATGTATTTTTTCCTCAGCTTTCCGATGGTGCTATTAGTTTCTCAAAATTTTTCAATTCTAACCTCAAAAAAACATAAAACGTGTTATATCTCAAAAACTATATTTTTAATATTTTTTTTGACCTGCTAGATCGAAAGAGGAGGAAATTTTACATGGATATAGCCTTTTTCTACATAGGGGTTTTTTGATTTTTTCGAGATATTATTCAAGAAATACAAGGCGCTCGGCCAGCCGCCGCGCTAATAGCACCATCGGAAAGCTGAGGAAAAAATACATCGAAATCACCTGGGGATTATTTTTTTTTAGATACATCTTAGCCCTTCAAACACAAGCTGAAAACAACATGATTTCGCGCTCGCGCGCCGCGCCTGGAGAGCTGACGTGAAACGCCTCATATATTATAATATCATCTAGATAAACAAAAAGTTCCGTACCTTGCATCCCCAGCAGAACGTGGTCCATGAGACGTTGAAACGTGGGTGGTGCGTTGTTTAGTCCGAAGGGCATATAAACGTATTCGTAATGACCATACGGAGTGCTGAAGGCGGTCTTCTGCCTGTCTCTCAGTTCCACTTGAATTTGATGGAATCCACTAGCCAGATTAAAGACAGAAAAGTATTCGGCTCCTCCTATCTGTTCCAGAATCTCTGTAATGTTGGATAGAGGATAAGGGTCTGGAATAGTTTTCTCATTTAGCTTACGATAGTCGATTACTAAACGATATTTCTTCTTTTCGTCTGGTCCCGGTTTCTTTGGAACAATCCATAGTGGGCTATTATATGGAGACTCGGAAGGCTGAATAACGCTGTCTCTCAGGAGTTTGTCAACTTGTTCTCGCACTTCTTGATGGAGCGCGGGCGGATATCTATATTGCTTTGTAAATATGGGTCGATCATCGACTGTATTGATGTGATGTTTTACTACATGTGTGCGGGGTGGTGGATCTCCTTTTAATAGAAAAAGGTAATGATACTCCTCTACAATCCTCCGGATTTGTTCTGTAGCTTGATTATCGTGATGTTCCCTATGTAATCATTCGCATATATGCTTTAACCTCTCCGTAACTGGAGGTTTTTCGGGCGTCGAGCTGTCTGAATCGAAGAAATCTTCGGACATGTTCACATCAAAAGGCTGCAACTCTTGTGGTGGCATTTCTATATCGACTTTGTGGTTGCACGTATTGATGGCCATTACGAAACAGCGCCCGTTGTTGTTGGTAACAGCTGCTTCACCGATATAGACTCCTTGAGGTGTTGGTATCTGGGATGTTCAGTACTACTCTTGAACGTGCCGGTAGTCTCTGGTAGAGTGTAGTAGGCCGTAATGTACATACCCTTTTCTTATTCCCGGTGATCTTTTCGAATAGTCCTCGCTTTGCGTCAAGGGCCTGAGGCGATCTGTTACAGTATTAATACCTCCAAGCTGTAACAGATGCGAGCTTTCTCTTCCTTGAAAAACGGGGCTCCTAGAATGGCACCCTGCAAAATTGGAGTAGTCGGAGATAAAACATGAAACTTATGATGTTTATCAAAGATCTTTATCTCTACTACGCCTAGTGTTTTGACAGGGCTTGTAGAAATACCGGTTATTTCTAATATGTGTGACGAATCTATCGTGACAGATGTGGCAAGTACGTCACTTTTTACTGCATTAACGTCTGCAGCCGTATCTATTAAAAATATACCCGCACCTCCTGCCATGTTCTCTGTTTTTACTTGTATTGTCGGTACGACGCTCCCTGAGTTGACATAGCAGAGCGTTCCGGTTCCTCGAACCTCACCGTGGGACGCGGTGTTTTGGTATTGCTCGTCGCTGCGTCCCGTCGTCGAGCACCTGATGAGTTTAAAGGCTCTCCTGTGTTGTGATAGTTTCCATATCTATTCGGCGTGGCTTCCCTCGGCCGATAACTGGACGGTGGTTGTTGCGGTTGTTGTGGATAGTAATATGGTTGAGGAGGTAGTATTGGCAAAAGATGGTGTTGAGGTGGATAATATCCAGCCACTTCTCGATAAGGAGACCGGGATCGAGGAGGCGTCGGCGTTGAATAAGGAGGTGGTGTCCTACTTCGTCTCGCGGGTCCTAGTGATAAGTGATCCTGGTAATAACTGAGTTGTGCTGGAGCATTTATTCTTCCTTGTTCTATGTAACTTCCTCGGAAGGCTGTATCATTCCTATCGTAATAGTATGGCATAATGTGTCGGTGATAACTGTCTGGACTGGCGAAGTCTACATACCGAGGTGGAGGTGGTAAGTAGACTACCTGCGACTGTTTGGACTTGCGGTTCCCTTTTCGCCTGTCTCTTCTTGAGTGTTCGTAGCTACTAGACTCGTCCCCGCTGTCATCAGAGCTGGATTCGCGTCTTCTCGAGCGGTGCTTGCTCTTACTGCGGCTCTTTTGAGGTTGGCTACTCGGTATAAGATACGGCACTGTATTTGCAGCAGCAGTTGGAATTGACGATGCTGCTCCTTGCGCAAAGTTCGTGGGTCCGGCTAATGTCAGATTCTCGCGTAGCAGCTGACATATTTTTGTTGTATTAGACCCAGTCGGAACTCGGTAGCGTTCTTGGGCCTGCGCAGTATTTAGCGCTTGTTCCAAACTGGTCGGGGCGACCGCAGCAAAACTGGTACGCCATCCATCTCGTAACCCTTCGATGAAAGCGTCGACGGCTAGGTACTCCAAATGTGCGACTGTGTTGGCCTGATTTGCCGTAGGAGGCAAATATTTCTTGAGAGCGGTGGTGGCTGCAGTTTTATAACCTACCACTCGATCGTAGAAATCTTTGGCTGACTCACCTGTTCGCATCTTTGCAGACCACATCAGTTTCACATACTCGGAGTATGTTTTTGTTTGAGTGGTGGCTGATAGTAACAGCGATTCTAGGTGATCCAAATCTCGAACTGTTTGATTTCTTATGGCATTTCGTGCTCGTCCCTTGATGTGTGCGAGCACTATCTTTAGATAACTTTCTTTTAATGCAGGGTCGTTCAGTTCGGCACTGCCCATCCGAGCTGTCTGCATAAAGTCATCCAAAGGCAAACTTTCTCTATCGTAGTCAGGAAGCCGTAAAGACACTCGTGTGAGGTTGTGTGTCTGTTCGGCGGCAGCCATCCGTTGTTGAAATGATTGCGCCTCTTGTCTGCGATACGTCTCTACTAAGTGTGACCACTTTTCGAGATCCTTCTCCCGGTCAATATCTTCTAGCGTTACCATGCTGATAGATTTATGACTTTATCTTCAATCCTAGAACAGTTTAGGCTAGACTCCCCACAAGGGATGCCAATTGTTACACCCCAGAATTGGGTGTACTTAAATATAAAGGTTGTGTGTCCTGGGAGTTTAGCCTCGCTTGAGAGCTCCCACTGGTTTAGGATTAAGAAATTGAAGATTATGATATGTGTATATATGTATGTATATTTTTCGTGTATTGCACTTTGATACAATAATGTAACGACGCTTTTGGCAATAACGTGTGTAGGAAATATATAAACTTGTGTTGGGTTGGGTTAATATGTGCACTTTGATACAATAATGTAATGACGCTTTTGGCACAACTTACAATCTAGTTCTTGTTAGATCTTGAGTTGGAGGTTCGTAACGCTGGAATCCTGCAGTGGGTACCCAAGTCTCCGGTAGTTCGGCCTTAATCAACTATGCAGAGGCACGCCAGAGGAAGTTCGAGAGTGACCCTTGTCTCCTAGTTCGCACGCGGTCTTATACCCGACGAGAAGATAAAAAGATGAAATAAGTATTACACGTAAGTCGGGCGCTTACGCGTAATTTCGGTAAGCGCTTACAAAACTGCTGACGGCCACCGCGATTCTATATAACCGTACGCGATATATTAGCGTGTCCGATTGCGAAAATGTACGAAAAGTGGGTTGATGACAGACGTCATCATACGATGCGACGACGGATGTCACACAATGATACCACATGACCAAGCTAAAAATAAATTTTTCTCTATTCCTCGGGTGAAAGTACGCGTTTTCGCCGTATGTTTACACTAGAAGAAGCACTTTTGCCCACTTGCGTCACTTGTTTCACGCGCGACCGAAAGCTCTGTGAGCAATGTTTTGAATAGCCTAACCTCATAAACGATACAGCGGATTGTGACTTTGCCGCGCGAAACTCGCTACGCTCGTGCTGCAAATGTTGGGCGGACATCGAATACACATAAACGCGCGCATCGGGAAAAAGCAATTGTGACAGGTAAAATAAAATTGAAAAATATAACCTGCAAACTACAAGAACAACGTGAAGTCGCTAACGCTATCAAAGCATAGGGCGAAAGTAAAAACATGGCTGCACAGAGTTGATGTCACCAGGAAAGACGATGATTTTCGACTTTTCTAGACTGATTAATTAACGTGCTGTCGTCCGGGAATAGAAAAAAATACTATTTCTTACACGGGGGTTAAATCGAACTTCTGCATGCACGTGATATGGATTTGGAAAAATTCCAAAGCCAATGTAGGAAGGATTGTTGTGAAATTTTATCCCCCCCCCCCCACATTTATACGGCGGAGGAGAAAAAAAAGCCTACAAGAATTGTTTTTCGTGACAAAAATTAACTTTTTGGTCTGATGAGGGTAACATTGTTTACCGAAACGTCATCATACACATGTGAAAATTTATTTTTGAAACTCCGTGCGAGAAGTTCGATTTCCCGCACGCTGCGTTAAACGATGCGTGCAAAAATCTCACTTCTCGCACGTCGTGTCAAAAAATACGGTTCGACACTTGTGTGAGAAGTTGATTTTCTCCTCGTGTGACCTTTTCACCCTCGCTTCGCTCGGGTGCAAACAGTCACACGAGGGGAAATCAAATCCTCGCACTAGTATCGAAATGTACTATTCTCACATTCTTGCCTCGGGAAGATCGAACTCCTACATACCAATAAAATATCTTTACTCTGTCATTTGTTATTAAGGAAAACTTACTTAATTTATATATCATAAATTAATTTTTCAAAAAATTATTTATTTATCGACTTGAAATAAATAACTAGTTATTACACTAATTGAAGACTATATTTGGTTGAAATTTCAAGAGATTATCTTCATTGGTTTTTTAGAAACAAATCATTTTAGAAAAAATTTGCGTTTTAATTGTCGCACGATAACAAGAGCAAAACAGGAGCACTTTCGATCAATTTCAAACTTTTATAACTTTGGAAGGAATCAATATTTTTTATTCTTTAAAAACGCAAATGAAAGCTCGTTTTCTCTAGTTTTATTTTCTCTACTTGAAATTATATTTAAGACTTTCTAAAGTTTAATAGTTGCCATTTTTAGAGAAGGTTTTTTTCAACACTTTCTTCAAAATAAAGCTAAAAGTTCCCAGAACTTTAGTTTTTTTAGCGTTAGGGTCTAATATTGCAGCTTTCTTCATATTTGTATATCCAAAAACATATACGACAGTTTAAGCTGAATCCGGACCCTCCCCTCATTAGTCTAACCGTACAAGATAAAGTATTAAATTTTAAATATTAGAAGTAAAAATTAATTAAAGGGATCAATAAATTAAGTTTGAGGAAGCTACGTGCCAATGAATTGGCAACGGTTTTTTATAATCATATGATCATTTCTTACTGACATAGTTGTTGTTGATATGATCATCTTTTTTGTATTTAATTTTGCATTTTGTTCAACATCAATTTATATTTTATATCTTAATAATTATATGATGTTTGGAAAGTTTTATTGATTTTTTCGATCTTATCTATAGCTATTTAATATTGCTGTGTCGAATCAAATTATGTTAAATAATAAGCGAAAATTGGCTATACCTATTAGGTGTATTTAGATGTTTAAAATCGTTTTTATAGCTCTAGATTATCAGGAGTTGATTTTACATTAGTATGTTATATAGAAAAAAGTTTTTTTTTTTTTATTATAATCTACAACTTTTACATTTTACATATTTGTGTAAAGTTAAACCCTGTCAAGTTATAGCCGAAATTCGTCAATTTTATGTATATTTAGGTGTTTGAAACCGTTCTTAGAGGTCTAACTTATCAGGAATTGATTGTACATGAAAATGTTAAATAGAAAAAAGTTTTGTTTTATTATAATTTACAACTTTTACACTTAACATATTTGTGTAAAGTTAAATCCTATCGTCTATTTTTTATCTTTTAGCAGTTTTTCTCCATTGTATTGAAAAATATTGCTCGTAGCAAAAACTGTTCAACCAGGAAAAAGGTATCCTTTAATTAGTTTTAGCATCTATCTAGATGTGTAGATAATAACTTAAAATTCATTTTTCTAGATATTATGCTCAAAAATCGGTTTTTTGAAAATTTTCTTTGTGCTCGTATTCCTAAACTTTTTGATCGATCTTTTTCGATAGAGGACCTCCGGGTACACTGGAAGCAAAATTTCATTGCAGTACATTAAATTTAATGCAAATTTTATTAAATTTAATGTACGGAAAGCAAAATTTTATCTCGCAGTACATGAAATTTAGTGTAAATTGCATTAAACTTAATGTAAATTTTATTAAATTTAATCTACATTGCATTAAATTTAATGTACTACGATGTAATTTTGCTTCCAGTACCTACATTAATTTTCATGCAGAATTTAACAGTGTAGATATAATTAGAGGAGTATTTTTTCGCAATCCTGATGGAATTGATCGAAAATTCATTGAGATAATCGGGTAACTTAATTACATACGAACATACAGACATACATACATTATGGAAAGTGCCTAAAATTGACTCTGGATGGAGGGAAAATCATTTGTATACCTCAAATTTGAGGTATAATAGAGTTAACAAATTTCACTCTGGTGAAATTATAAGGCTCTCCTGAGTAGCGGTGGTGTCTAAAAACTATGAAAGAATTTTAGGTAAAGAAACAAAAGCTGCCAAAATTAATTTTGATAAAAGAAAAATTGAATCATACCAACAAAATACTAAACAATTGTGGAATTTTATAAATGAAAAACTAAATAGAAAAAAAGAAACAGCCCGACTAGAAATTTTCAAACGGCAAAGACGCGGGACGGATCCGGCTGCCGTGATTCCTGATCCGCGCCAGACGAGGCATGTAACGCTGAACCTTATCAGGGCCGGATGATTTTAACTATCGATATCCGTAGGTCCGGTAAAACATATGGCCCTGATCCGTCCCTCATTCGGACAACACGCAGCTTATTGTCTCTAAATAATCTTCATAGTTTTTTATTTAGGTCTCAGGACGCGTTTAATAATACGTAGAGGTGTTCGCGGTAGCCAATGACACTGTCTATAGGTGGTGCGTTCTGTAAATGTTTGCCTCTAGGTGTTAGAACCCATCGAATGTGTAGTCTAGGTGTTCGGGGTGGCCAATGATGGAGCCTAGATGGTGCGCTCTGTAGTTTTTCGCCTCTAGCTGTCGAACCACATCCAACGTTTGATGTAGATGTTCGGGGTAGCCGATGACGGAGTCTGGGTGATGCGCACCGAAGGTTTTTGCCTCTAGATATCGAAATGCATCGAATGCGTGGTCTAGGCCATTGGGGTAGCCGATGACGGAGTCTAGGTGGTGCGCTCCGTAGTTTTTTACGTCTAGGTGTTGGAATGCATTCAATGCGTGGTCGATGTAGTCGGAGTAGTCAGTGACGGTGTCTAGGTGATGCGCTCCATAGTTTTCATTGTCCTTCATGTTTTTCGATGCATTCCAACACCTAGAGACAAAAAACTACGAAGCGCACCACCTCGACTTCACCATCGGTCACCCCGAACACCTAGACCATGCATTCGATGCATTTCGATATCTAAACGTAAAAAACTACAGAGCGCACTACCTAGACTCCATCATCGGCTACCCCAATGACCTAGACCACGCATTCGATGCATTTCGATATCTAGACGTAAAAAACTATGGAGCGCACCACCTAGACGCCATCATCGGCTACCCCAATGACCTAGACCACGAATTAGATGCATTTATAACGTAAAAATGACACGTACCTTATCCGGAAAATATCAGGGCGTTATACCGGCCCGGATAAGGCTTATTGTAAATGAGTTTATCGTACGGCAGAAACGCAAGTACCTTACAATAAAAGCGTTACATGCTGCGCGAGGGCCTTGCACGGCATACGCCATCCGGCCCGTGTGATACCTACGGCACGCCGTATTTCATGTCTACTCGGGAGGACAAGAAAATTGATTATATTAAAGATGAATACAATAGAAAAATAAATAACCCAAAAGAAATGGCCAATCTTATGAATTCTTATTTTAGCAAAATCGGAGAAAAACTAGCCAAAACATCAAAAACCCTAGAGGAGAAAAAATAACTTTGCCTTCCATGAATTCTAAAACTATTTTTCTAAAACCTACTAATGTTTGTGAAATAAACACAATTATTATTAAAAATATGAAGGATAAAACTGGTGGGGTAGACAATATAAGTAACAAAGTTCTTAAAACGATTTCGGCTAGTATATCTGAATCTTTAGCTCATACATTTAACCTGTGTATTGAAAAATCTATTTGGCCTGATGTGCTTAAAAAACCGAAGTGGTTCCCATTCACAAAGCTAATGATAAACATGACATATCTAACTGTTACGTCCGTGACGTATCCTTAGATTACTTTTGATATTCATATTCTCATCAGTAATTTCTTGATGTTTGGATAAAGAAAGTATCTGGCTCGTGGCGATCATTTATGTTCAAAACCCTATCAACTCTAACGAGCATCCTATCAAATCGATTTCTAATTTCTTGATCCACAAAATTATGTGATTGCGAATTTAAACAACGCAACCGCTTGCCGTAGCGAGTCACAAACTTCGCGAAAGCATGCGCGCGTCGTAATTTTCTTTATACTCAGCACTTTTGAATTTGAAATCGTACTACGTACGGCTTACGCTCATTTCACTTGTTTAAAAACATGATCTCGACTCATCGTCAGATCATCTTTAACCAAATTTAATTGTCATAAAAAAGCGAGGTGTGCTCGCACGAGTTAGTTACAGCGTGGAGAATAAACCGATCGCGAGCTCCGTCTGCCCCAGACGACATACGAGGGCATAATTTTATTAATAAGCAACTATAAGTGCCAATCACATTATATACACATAAGAAGAGCAATTCAAACAAGCGATTATACAGTGAGATTATACATAAAATCAAGGATCCATTGTTCGTCAGATCTATTGGTAAATAAAACTATTTTATAAATAAACATTTATATGACAATTATTATTTGTCTTTTCCTTAATTCCAGACTTCACATAACTATCGACCAATTTCACTAATATCTAATGTTGCTAAAATATTAGAAAAATTAATATATAACAGGATAGATAGTTTTGTACTGGACAACAACTTAATCAATCCTAACCAATTCGGGTTTGTTAAGAAAAAGGGAACAAAAGACGCAATAAGACTTTTAACTAATATCATATATAATAGATTAGACAAAGGTAAACCCTTCATTGCCACTTATCTAGATTTGGCTAAAGCTTTTGACACAGTTAACCATGAAATTTTATTAGATACACTGTATAACTATGGTTTAAGAGGCAATGCACTAAATTTATTAAAAAGCTATCTGACTGATAGGCAACAAACGGTTCAAACCACTTTAAGTGAAAATTGTAGGGTAACTACAGGTGTACCGCAAGGTACTATTCTAGGACCCCTACTGTTTATATTATATGTAAATGATCTCTTAAATAACCTCCCAGCTGAGGCAGTGGTGTCATATGCTGATGGCACAGCTATATTATCAGCAAAAGATACGTGGGAAAATTCGCAGGATGAGATGAACAGATTATTAGATTATGTTAGTGTTCCAGAAAAACTAAAAATAAAGATATGTGATAAATGTATAGAAAGAGTAGAGAGCTATAAATATTTAGGAATTACTATTGATTATAATGTAAAATGGGACAAACATAAAGAGCATTACTAAAAAAACTAAATATTTACTTTTCGTTTTCTTCAAAATGGCAATGATAATTGAATTAAAGACTCTGTTGATACTATATTACACATTTTTCAATAGTATAATAAATTATGGGATATATATATATATATATATATATATATATATATATATATATATATATATATATATATATATCATTCAAATATAATTTGAAGATAAACCATACAAATTTCAATACACATATAAGAGTAGATTCCTCGACACTCAAGACTTAACAACGTAACAATTCAATGGAAGTTCGTCAGTAACGAAAGTATTTTTATATATTATTTTTAAAATTGTGTTTTGAAGATTTTGTAGTAGTCTTAAACTATTCATGTATTTCATGTATGAACCACCCCAGTCTATTATATATATATATATATTATATTTTCAATTGATATTTGATTTATATTACCTTTATTCTGGGCGTAAGCTCTCGTAAATAATAAACAGCTGATTAGTTAGATGCACTATTTATTGAAAGATATAAGGTTTATAAATAAGACTATGCGATTACAACTTATTAACTTTGTTAAACAATATATAATACCGATAGATTATTGAAATTATTGATATAAAAAATTCTCTTCGTAATTGAATGTAGGGTATTTGACCCGTATAAAATATTTGCTTCTCCTCTTGTCGGCTGGAGTGGTACGGAGCTCGCGACTTTTGCACGATTACTGGTTTGTGTGTTGAGAGTCGCCGTATTTATTAAGCGGTTAAATTAGGTTTGACGATGATTGAGATCATCTTATTTGGCAATGTAATTGTCTCCAATCGTATTAAATTCGGTAGTCACATTGCGAAATGCTGATTCTAAAGAAAATATAATACGCAAGTTTGATGACCTACTGCTACGTCACGATTGCCTCGTATTAAAAAATTTCAACGTTGTAAAGTTCGCTCGCTTCGGCGTGATGCCGCTTGCATTAAAAAGCAACGTTGTCAAAATTCGCATATACGACATTTGTATGTCAGAAAATTACTGGCGATAAATATGCATTGTTAATTTGATTTTAGAGATACGTCACGGACGTAACAACGTCTTGACATTCGAGGATTTATTCTTATATGTTTAGTTAGTTATTTATTTGATATGGTTGTATTACCTTTTTCCCTGGTGAAGGTCTTTGGAATAAATACACTGCTATTCCAACAATTTTACTTTTATTTAATTATGAATTTAAGTAATAATCTTTTACAATGAACTGATACAAAATCGCAATTACAAATAATTGAATTAATCTATTCTGTAGACTTTGATAAAACCGCGTTGGTTTAGCGAATCAAATATTGTAGATAATGAATTTGAAATTAATCGATCAATGTATTACCCTGTAAAATGTATTACCCCGTATTTGTTATTAGCTGCTCCTATTGTCGGCTGGAGTTGTACGGAGCTCGCGATTTGTGCACGATTACTAACTTGTGTGATGCGTTTCTCGTTATTTATTAAGCGTTTAATTTGGGTTAAAGATGATTTTGACGCTGAGACAAAATCATCTTTTTAAACAAATTTAGTAAACAGTTAAATATCATCATTTCGATTTGACACTTAAAAGGTGCTGATTCTAAACAAAGTTGCGATGAGCGTTTGGTTTCACAAGATCAGTGGCTCGCAACGTCACGCTGGCTGTTGCGTAGCCGAAATTGCTGTACTGTTAAAATTCGCACTCGCATCGTTTTGTGGGTCAAAGAAATGAATATTGGGATTTAATAACGTCACAGACATATCAGTTTATAATTTGTCTTGCCCCATCGCGATGCCGCTTGCATTGGAATGCAACGTTGTTGAAATTCGTATACACGTCGTTTGTTTTAGAAAATTACTGATGAGAAAATATGATTGTAGATTTAATTTTAAGAATACGTCACAGACATAAGAGAATATTGAACAATTATTCATTTTTGAATCACTTACGTAACATTATGAGGAACTAAAAAATATATTTCTGAATCAAAAAATCATTACAAGGAAAAAAAGTATACAAATATCCAAACACGATAAGACGATCAGCAATAAGGATTGCTATTTAATACCGGTTAGAACATATAATTCTTTGCCTTTGGACCTAAAGAACCTAACAAATAGTAACAATACAATCAAAAGAAAACTTAAAAATTGGGTATCCAAATACAGATAATTTATGTTACTCGGTAGTAGGTAATACCTCTATAGGGCCGAATCCATTTCAAATCAGGTGGACCGCGTATGCCTATGTCACCGATCATTTTGGAATTAAAGTATTCATGTTCTTCTCCAAAAATTATTTGACCCGTATATTTTTATTTTTTTGTTGCATCAAAATTTCATGCGTTCAGCAATGGCAAAAAATTCCGAGAAAAACCTTACTTAGAAAAAAATTTTTTCAATGTAATTTTCAAACCGCTACTGCTTCACCAGTTTTTTTAAGCTTTTTAGCGTGTAACACATAATTTCACTAAGGTTTGAGCTCTCTTTCACGTTCTTTATGTTATTTAAAAAAAAAAATAGAAAATGCACGAGTTATGTACTTTTTACTGAAAAATGCACTTTTTAGAAAAGTGCATTTTTCTCAAAAACACCATTTTTTTTGCTCAATTTTTTTTTGTCCTGATAGAGGACCTAAATACCTATCTAGACGTATTTGTGAAATTCCCGACCCGTGCCCAGGAATAGCGATCATTAATGAGATAATACACAAACAAATTTTTCACGCTTAACCCTTACATATAGTCAATGGTATAGCAGTCAATATAAAGGTTTTTATCTTTGTGCGTAAGCAATGTACAAGTACACATAGTATCTGTTGTATTTTTTATTTTTGTCTTTTAGATTTTTTATTTTTATATCTACCTTTCTTTTTCTGCTTCATTGTTCTTACTTCAGTAAGGGGACAATTAGCGGTCGTTGCTGTTAAACAATGTACTTTATCATTGCACGTTTCTTTAATCCATAAATGAGTTTTTTTAATTTCAGGATACTTAGGAATAGCAAGCCAATCGACATTTTTTACCTTTCTAAACTCTTCTACGTCAACGTCTTGTAAATGTATTATTTTAATTGCATCTGTATATTTTTGAACGTGCTCTACAAAATCATTAGCATTTTGAATGGATTTTTCATGGGGATCTCGAAGATTATGCGAAGTAGCATAATGCTTTATAAGTCCACCGACACCATCTACAGCTCCTTTGCCGTGCCCAGTAGCAGAGAACAACCATTTTATATCAAACGGTGCTCGTTTTAAGTCGTATAACTGAAAGCGATTTTTAAAGTGGCTATAGTGGCACCGTCTGATACAATGGTAATTTTTGTTATTGAATGACAACAATTGTCTTTCAAGTAGGTTATAATGTTTTCTACTGATAGCAAAGTATACGTTCAAATCATTGAGTTAATGATCAAATTTCTATTTTCAGAGCAGTGTCTTTTCAAGGGGATTCGACACGAAGTTACACAGTCATAAGCAATGACTGAAAACATGATTCAGCGTATGCTTTGCTCGCAGTAGCAAACATTATAACCTACCTGAAAGACAATTGTTGTCATTCAATAACAAAAATTACCATTGTATCAGACGGTGCCACTATAGCCACTTTAAAAATCGCTTTCAGTTATACGAATTAAAACGAGCACCGTTTGATATAAAATGGTTGTTCTCTGCTACTGGGCACGACAAAGGAGCTGTAGATGGTGTCGGTGGACTTATAAAGCATTATGCTACTTCGCATAATCTTCGAGAGTCCTCATGAAAAATCCATTCAAAATGCTAATGATTTTGTAGAGCACGTTCAAAAATATACAGATGCAATTAAAATAATAGATTTACAAGACGTTGACGTAGAAGAGTTTAGAAAAGTAAAAAATGTTGATTGGCTTGCTACTCCTAAGTATCCTGAAATTCAAAAAACTCATTTATGGATTAAAGAAACGTGCAATGATAAAGTACATTGTTTAACAGCAACGACCGCTAATTGTCCCCTTACTGAAGTAAGAACAATGAAGCAGAAAAAAAAGGTAGATATAAAAATAAAAAATCTAAAAGACAAAAATAAAAAATACAACAGATACTATGTGTACTTGTATATTGCTTTTGCACAAAGATAAAAACCTTTATATTGACTGTTATACCATTGACTATATGTAAGGGTTAAGCGTGAAAAATTTGTTTGTGTATTATCTCATTAATGATCGCTATTCCTGGGCACGGGTCGGGAATTTCACAAATACGTCTAGATAGGTATTTAGGTCCTCTATCAGGACAAAAAAAAATTGAGCAAAAAAAAATGGTGTTTTTGAGAAAAATGCACTTTTCTAAAAAGTGCATTTTTCAGTAAAAAGTACATAACTCGTGCATTTTTTATTTTTTTTAAAAATAACATAAAGAACGTGAAAGAGGGCTCAAACCTTAGTGAAATTATGTGTTACACACTAAAAAGCTTTAAAAAACTGGTGAAGCAGTAGCGGTTTGAAAATTACATTGAAAAAATTTTTTTCTAAGTAAGGTTTTTCTCGGAATATTTTGCCATTGCTGAATGCATGAAATTTTGATGCAACAAAAAAATAAAAATATACGGGTCAAATCATTTTTGGAGAAGAACATGAATACTTTAATTCCAAAATGATCGGTGACATAGGCATACGCGGTCCACCTGATTTGAAATGGATTCGGCCATAGATGAAAACAAAATTATGATTTTCATCTATTGCTACAATTGCATATACTGCAACTAATTTATCTGTTAAGTTTCGAAAAAGTTTAATGAAGCAATTATGTGAATTTTAGTATATAAGTTATTATGTAAGTTATTTAGTAAGGAATATACCAGTCCTACGCTCAGGTAAAAGTTTTTACCTATGTAAGATTACTATGTAATTTTCTGGTCTTAAATAAATAAATAAATATTTAAATATATCTATTGTCACGGGTAAATACCCGGCGAAATATGCAGTCTAGAGGAACGACGCACGCATCGTCGTTTCGTGACACTAATGAACTTCAACGATATGCAAGCTATGAGGAAACGTTCATCGGACCAGACTAAAGTGCTAGCATCCTGGTACAACAGTTGCAGCAACACTAACTTTAGTACGCGAAGCTACAAGGAAATAATCATGTGACCGAACCAAAGTACTGACAACTCGTACCAGCGGTTGCAGCAGGATTATCTCCCACCTATAGACAGGAAGAAGAAGGGCGCCTACCCGGTCAGAGTTAAATACGACCGGATGGGAGAGAAACGGGAGTAGAGAGATATTCGGATGTACGTGTGACAGGACGAGGAGAAGCCACGCAGCGATCCACGAGGAAGACCACAACAACCAGCAACCGCGCCGCGAAGTAGAATCGCGTAGTATCTCTCTCTCTCTCGTAATAAGTATTAAATAAAGACGAAATTTCATTATACATATACTTCGTATCTCACTGTACCGTTCCAATACTGGAATGGCACGGAAACAGAAAATCCATCCCTTGTTATAGTAGTGAATACTCTTCACACGTAACACTATCACTAGTTGCCTTTTAATTTAGCAATCTTATTTCAGCATCTTCTTTAGCTTTACAAGTGGACGAAGACCTTGTTTTGAGACCAAAAACATATCTTTACGAAATAATAACGTTAAAAAAAACATTATTAATCAGTAAATAGAAGCTGATTATAAAATGCCGCGATCCCAAAAATAAAAGTCAGTCTTTCGCTCGAATTATAGCCGCGGCTCCGTTAATCCTCAAATCGACAATAGAGGAGACCCTTTTGTATTATAAAATATTAACAAATAAATCAACTCTGAATTTTACCTTTTATTTTTCTTCAATAATACGTGTATTACCAGTTGGAACGCATCCACCCGTTAAGGAGTAAGTACGAGGTTTGAAAACTGTTGATTACAGGTGTCAATGAATGCGATGACCCGCATACGACGAGTCGAGACGCGTGTCGCCATATTTCGAAATCGTATGCACGTTTTTGACTCCCGAAAATCACTGACGTAACGTGCATTATTTAAATTCTTTTAATAATACGTCACAAGACGTAACAATAATATTCTTTGTTGTACAATGATAAAAAAACAAATCATGAAACTTCATAAATGTTGCTCAATTCGCCTATAATACTCGAATTGCATTTCCACACAGAGATATTATACTGGGCGAAAAAATCATGAATTATTCCAATCAAGAATTTACCTTAGATATAAGACTAAAAGCTATCTTTGGCCATGAACCATGTAACCCTCACATCCATAATATTCAAGGAACCCTTTAAAGATAACCATGCAACTACTATTTTTTAAACTAAAGAACGTGACGAAAATTTTCATAAAAATATCCATCTTCGCCATGTGCAACGATAAACCATCGCCCTTTACCTATATGCGTACTCGGAAAGGAGCCAGAGACTTTTTGGCCAGGCGACGATCCCTATCGCGGGAGCGACTGTCGACAAATTTTTTTATCGCGACCCGCTCATTAGGCCGGCGGGCCAAATCACAAGGAAACAAGAGCAACGGAGCGCGTCGTGTTTTGGGATAGAGGGAGACGAAATGAATTTGTTCGTACACGATAGGGACGATACGAGAACGCGCGGGCCGCGAGCGATGAGCTTTAGTTTGGTTTTATAAATATAAGCGTGAATCACGGGCCGGGCATCTCCTGACCGGTGCGCCCACGTATCGATGTGAGAAATCTCGGCCGTTTGGTGGTATGTTGTGGATTATCGGAATTTAGGACTGGTTCGGTAAATAACCGTAATTAGGCGTAATAAGCCGACGCAATAAAATGTTAATTGTTTACGTTTGTGTATAATAAGTAAATATAGTAAATTGTTTTCTCGGAATAGTTTTTTTTTGTGACTCCAGAAATATCGGTTAATAATTTCTTTATGATTGTAATAAGTAACGTTTATAAATCTTAAAATGTGGCCGAAATCATTTGCGGCAATTAAAATTATGTAAAATATTTGTGAAAGAGTTGCTGTATCACCAGGTAGCTGTCATTTATAAAAAGGTAATTTATTTCGGGAAAATAAATCAAACATGACAATAGATAATGATCGTCAAAATCACCTTTTCATAATTAATCGTATGCGACTCGAAAACCTTTCTTTTATCTTAGATCAAATACTTATGTCCACGAAAAGTCAAGAGCCTATGCGTTATACCTATCCAAATAGTTTTATACTTTATAACGTAATTGAGTAAATACAATTATCTTAATTTTAAAATCAGTAAAATTAATCGAAAGAATAATGCTATGCCATGGTGATAGAATATTAATAATATTTTTACATATGTTCATGATTTGAAATCTCAAATCAAGTCTATGTGAATATTTTAACTAAATATGCTCCAAAAATAATTTACGAAAATTGCCTGACTAAAAAATACACACATGAAAATTCATTGGGCCCATCCTAAAATCGTCATATCAATGGCATATACAAATTCAAATTAGCAATACCCCAAACAGAGCCATTCTATCCCCTTACACTAGCAGCGAACAAAGCGAGAGCACGCATAAAAGGCTTGACAATGACGGATTAAAAGGGCGCTGCGGATCATCCGCGTGACTCCCATGAATTTCGATCGATCGAGCAGGTAAAAAGTTTCGTAGAACCGCCGCGATCGCACTCCCACGGAACGATTAAGCGAGCGCTCGAGGTAATTAAGATACAATCGATCTTGCCCGCTCGACCGATCTCCCTCTTCGAAATTCCAAGCGCGCTCGATTTTCGGAAATCGTGCGAGCGCCTGTTTGTTAGGATTCCGTCACGGTTGAACGTATACATTTAGTTAATTTGGTAGCGAGGTATATATTATACAGCGGTGTTTTGGGAAGTGAATTGGTATATACTTTCACGCGTGTGTTTTGTAATTGATTTGGTGTAGGAATCGAATTTAAATATTTGTGTAATAAGGAATATTAGGAAATGACAGGGAACGATGAAAGTTTCGAACGGTGTAAATAGACTTGATTTGTTTGGCATTGTATCGATGGCGTAATATTATACACATAGTGCATTTTTGTTTGACATAATAGCCACCGTGAAATTTCATACAGATTTAATTCTATGATCGGTGTTTTCGTTATGGTATAATACGTACCTGGGCGACTTTTAAATTGGTAGTTTGTTAAAAAGTCTGCTAACCAGATAAGATGTATAGATTGTAATCTAGTAATATATAAAATAATGATCGGTTCAAATTACACGCTATTATGGCAATCACTAAACTTCGACTTATCCATTTGACGAGTGATCATCATTAATAAAATATTTAAGAAAGCCCGTAATTGACTTTATATAACAAAGTCGAAGAGAGTATCTTGGAAAAAAATGAAAATTATCTTATAATTGCCACAATATAACCATTTACAGAGAGTAATACGATGTTGAAAGGATAACCGTTACACGTCAATTTAAATTCTTAAAACGAGCGGCTGATTCATTTACCGATAACATGTATAAAGTATACCAAAAATGCTTATTCGTTTATAAACGTGTATGTACAAACATTCAAATTGAGAAAATATAGTAATCATAAGAAGTTACAAAACCGAGCACTTTGTTTATTCCAATTTACGATTAACAGTAAAAATGTTTTTGTAGAAACAGTAATTTCACCTGTAAGTATACCATAATAATTGTGAAATTCGACTTTATTATAGTGTTATATAGTCATATAATTACCGACCAAAATTAAAACCATTATGATGAATTTAAACTTAATTAAGTATTTTTTCTCGAAACTATGTATACCTATAATACTGTCGTAAGAACCTTTTTATATCCGTTACACATGTGTCAGAGCAGACATTTTTTAATTGTGATACAAAAATTTACCGATCTCTTAACGTTAATTAACCGAGCAAAAAATCGCATTAAAATTATCCTCGTGACGTTAATATCGCTAAAAGAAATGAAACATTACCGAATATGAAACACGCGGAAAAAGTTACATATTTCGTTCTCGGTATTAACGGAGCGAAGGTAGTGCCCAAAATTAAGTAATTAAAGCCAAGACTCGACTCGCTGATAAAAAAATAAAATAAAGCGTAGAAAGTTAACAATGTCCGCACGGATGCATATAACGCGAGAGGAGATATATAATAACGGCAGGCATTTAAGCTTCGTGCCTGGGCGAAATAAAAGTTATTATCGAGTAAGGAACGAGCGGAATCCACGCTCGGTAGCGCAGTGAAAGCGGAATATGAACCTCTGGAATCCGGGAGACTCGGCGACCGCCCGCCTCTGCCCATTAATATCGCGTGGATTTCATAAATCTTAAATAATAACTTTTTTACGCATCGCGCGCCGCGCATAATGACGGCTTAATTACGGTTTCTTACATCTTTTTCGCTCCCATGTACCCTCCACTTCCCTTCTTTCTTACGCTCTTCTTTATCCGCGTTTCTTTTGCCTCTCTCTCTCTCTCTCTCTCTCTCTCTCTCTCTCTCTCTCTCTCTCTCTCTCTCCGATTTCCTCTTCTTATTTTTCTTCATTTTTTGTCACACGGCAAGAGCATAAATACCAACGCGCGCGTGTGTGTGTATGTGCGCTCGCACGCCACTACATAAATACAAGCGCGTTCGAAGAAGCGGAAGGAGCCTCGGAATATGAACGGGAATAAAAAGGAAGCGAGAGAGAGAGAGAGAGAGAGAGAGAGATCGTCGAGGGACCGTCGCGCGTTGTCCGGTCCGTGACGGCAATAATGTTCGATGTTAGAAAGGGCTGATAATGCCATTATTTATCTGTCGCTTAAACTGGCAATGAAGCGCTGTACTAAATTTTTACTGCGTTCCGCGTTTCGTTTCACTCGCCTCTGCGTCTTGGCGTTTGCATCCATACCCTGAGTTATAAGGAAGTATCTCAACCGATGATATTTAATATTATCTCTTAGTCATAATAATTCATAAAATAGAGGCTATTTAATATCGTTAAATTATTATTTGCGTGTAATTGTTTTATCTATAATTTGTCGGTCATTAGACGTAGCGATTACTAGCAAACGATAATAATATTAAGTAAACTATTATTATCTTAGCTACATTATAATGTTTTACGATTATGGAATCCTCAATAAAATAAAGTCAATTTCAGTTCTATTTGGATTAACTGACATCTCCTAATTAATTTACTCGCTAACAATGCGAATAGCATAGAAGAAGGTCATAAATAAGTATCGTATACTACATTCAAACTGCAACTATCGTAAAATAAACAAGTGATTCTCGAATATTCAAACAACGCTTATCGAATGCTTGTGGCTTAACAGGCCTGCCCAATGAGAAAGAAACCGAACGGGAGAAACAAGAAAATAACTATCGGCCTTAGGCAATGCCAGGCGGCGTGAACTCGTAAAATTAGAAATGCATTTGTTTCGCTTCTATACGGCTGGCGAAGAAGGTGAAACCAATAGCCATCTCTACAGTTAAATCAACACCATTCATACGTGCACATGCACACACACATACAGAGGAGAGTGTGCATATGCATAATCATACGTTTGCGCGTACGTATAATTGTCTACAATATATATATATATATATATATATATATATATATATTGTATGAGAATATATATATATATATATATATATATTGTATGAGAATATATATATATATATATATATATATATATATATATATATATATATATATATATATATATATATATATATATATATATATATATATATATATATATATATATATATATATATATATATATATATATATATATATATATATATATATATATATATATATATATATATATATATATATATATATATATATATATATATATATATATATATATATTCTCATACACAATCAACAAATGCAGATATGATTCTGTTTTATTTAAATTCTTTCAATAATACGTCACAAAACGTAACACCTCCCTCTTTAAGCTGTTGAATATCATAGAAATTCAACAGGGGAAAATTAATTAGATTACAGTAGGTTACAGTAGAAGAATTTTATTTATATAGTGAGCGTTAACTACGAGTCTGCGAGGGTAATTTCTTCAAATGGAACACCAATAGTTTTTAAATTCTTTTCGAGCCATTTCAAGATCCTGGAGGATGGACAAGAGATCTCCAGTGGATTAGTTGCAATTTAGGACTTCATGTAGATAATAGTGTTATTATTAATTCATTATATCATGTTATTTGAATAAAAAAATACTGTTTTTATATCAAACTAGCAAATTACTCACTCGCTATCGCTCGCTCGTGATACAATAACGTAGAAATAATTATATTTAATAAGCATTACATTGGAATACGGATGTTATGTTGTTTCAGGACGGTAATACATGTTACAATATTTAATCAAATAAAATATATAATTACATGATTATAATATAATTAATACTCATCTATGTTAGAAGCTGAAAGCTAAGCGGAAGTAGGAACCTGAATGTAGGCGCGAGAAGGTGCAAGAGTTAGAGTGCGAGCGCGCGCGAGGACGCGAGAGCGCGGCGATTTCGTCATTCGCTAGTACGGCGTGACGCGAGTCGGATTGTCCTAGATATAGCGCGACAGACTTACGAGACAAAAAGGGCTCGAGGGCGAGCGTGGCATCGGCCGTATAACGCGGAGCGTGCGAGGACTCAACTTTCCGGCGAGAGCAAGGCGTGAGGCATCGGCTGTGAATTTTACGGAGAGCGCGTGGATTCGGCTCTCGAGCGAGTATTTTGTGCGAGCGGGCTAACGAGCCGGAATTGTACCTGCAAAGTGTGAAAGTGAAGAGGTGAATAAAGACATTCTTTTATTTATTTATTATACGGGCTATAAACCCTTCAACAGTATATATATATTACAAGGATATATTATATGTTACTTGAAAAAATAGAATTTCTTATTACAATTATAAATTAATAAGTAAAACGTGATAAAAAAAAAAATAAACATAAATACAATCAAAATTTTAATAATTCTTAGACAAAGAGCGGGTGGCGAATTTAAATGACAGAATTGATGCTTTATTAGTAATAGTACTCGGCAATAAATTCCATTGTCTTTTTAGTCTGTTAAGCACCGAATGAAAACCAGTACCGGATGAAACTATCTTCCACAATATGACGAAAGTTTCATAATGAATATATTAATTGTCTCTCCTCAAATCACCAACTTGGGTCAAGACAATTAATAAATCCATTGATTATCTTACAAGATAAAACGCAATCCTGCAGATAGTGTATTGAGTCAATGGTCTGAATATCACAGTCCTGAGCAATCGTGCTGTAATCATGGCAGAAACGATGTAGGGGTCTTTTCAGCTTAAATGAAATATATCTAAGGCAAGAGTGTTGGACAGATTCGACTTTTTTCTTTGAAATTTGAGTGTGTGGTCTCCAAACTTGAGAGCAATACATTAAATTAGAGAGAACTAAACTTTTGTAGAGATATATAATTGCTGAGGCATTGGTAAAATCTGCAGTATTGCACTTTAAAAAACCCAAAGATTTGAATGATTTAGATACAATATAATCAATGTGCCCGCTGAACAGTCAAAAATTATACCAAGGTCTTTTACAGTGGTGACCTTAGCAAGTTTTGCGCTGTTTATAAAATAATCGGAAGACAACGGATTTCTTTTATGACTAAAAGAAATAACACAACATTTATTGATGTTAAGTGGAAGCCCATTTTCTTCCGACCACCTAGCCAGTATATCAAGATTCGATTGGAGGGCGTTAACATCTTCAGTCGAGCGTATATTATAGTATATTTTTACATCGTCCGCATACAATAAATATGTACAAATCGCATGCAAGATACCAGATCATTAATGAATACGCAAAAAAGTATAGGGCCCAAGTGAGATCCTTGAAGAACACCTGACGTCATCTTAATAGGTAAAGAAATGCAATCATTAAATCTTACAGCTTGTGAGCGATCCCTTAGGTACGAAGTAATGATATATAGTATATTGCCATGCACTCCAATATTCCACAGTTTAGATATAAGTCGATCGTGATTAAGAAGATTCGTGACCGTGGAACGGACCCTAATAAAACCGTGCTGTTGATGTGCTAGCCTTAGAAAGAGTGTGGATGAAAGTTCGTTAGCTAAGTACGCGTCTAAAATCTTAGGGAGACAACTAATTATATATATAGGCCGTTAGTTTGCCACGTCATGCTTATTTCCCCCTTTAAAAATTGGTATTATATGTGAAAACTTCCAAACCTTAGGAAAGTATCCTGAACTAAAAATATTTTCAAAGATGCGGCAAATTGGTTTTTCAAGGGCCGCCCAACATCGCTTAATAAAATATGCCGGAATATCATCGGGCTCAGGGTTGACATTGTCATCTAAATTACGCACAATGTTACGCAAAGATTCTACAGATAATTCAATGTTAGATATACATGAATCATTGTTATAAGTCTGAGATAAATCTTGTAAACTAGCATCATTATACGCTGAGCTAAAATGGTGGGTAAAAAGATCGGTTATTTCCACATCATTATTAGCAGTGCGGCGTTTCAAAAATACATTTGACGGAATCCCTGGATGGATCAGTCGAGAGGTGCTGCGTAGGAGGCGTGCTGACGCTTCGATGGTCCCGAACGGAAAGAGGCCGAGTTTTCGGCGTGACCAGGCACTTGCTCGACTCTTCGTGTGAACTATCAGCGCACCCTGTACAATTACAGCGGAGCGTACGCATGGTACCGTTACAGACTTCACTAGACAGAACATCCGGTTGAAGCCAAGTTTCAGTTACAACAATAATATCTTATATTTATAAATATTTTATATTTACAAATCGCTGAGTACTTATTTCATTGGAGCTCGCCTACAAAAAAGATATCGCTAATAATTCACTATTCCAAGAAAACCTCAGTGCAAAAGTTTAAAAAGAAACTCGAGAAAGAAGATACAGTACCCAATAATCGTATATGTAACTTACGAAACTGTTAGAGAAAATTCGCGGAATTCAAAATGGCGGCCGACGAGTTCAAACGTGCGTCGTCCTGCCAGTAACTGTCGTTCCTGGAACTGACTAACCAGTGTAAACAAGAGAATATGTAGTTGCTCTTTCAAATGTCGAGTGGAAGCATTTTTTTTTAAATCGTGCAAGCGACATTATATTGGGCAAAAGTGACTGAACTGTAAATACACTATATAAACGCGAGTGCTGTATCAAGGGAGAGTGGAGTGTGCAGATTTGTTGAAATTGAGTGTAGCTCAGACACGAGTGTCGATAAGGCAGAGTCCCTTGATTTGACGCGTGAGCAGCTCGTGAGTATAGTACCGCTATAGCAACGGCGACGTCATTGCGCGCGGGATTCTTCCTGTTTGCAAACCCGTTAAAGGAGGCGCTCTAAGGTGTAATATGCGAGACTAACGATAACCTCAGTGCAGCCGAGATATTATTAAGAATGGTAAATCAGAACGTTAAAAATCAATTACTTGAGACCGGCAATGGGATGGACGGTACGCAACAGTCGACTACGGCGGCACCGGTGGACCAAATGACGCAGCTACTAGCAGCTATGACGGCGCTGATGCAACAGAATGCTGCGCTGCAACAAACAGTAAGCAATCAGCAAGCGCAAACATTGCACTATAGTATCCTTCCCGATTTGTCACACAATATAAGGGAATTCGATAGATTCGAAGGCGCATCCGTTGCAAAGTTTTGGTTGCAACAAATAGAGTCAACTGCTACATTACATCATTGGACCGAGCCTATCGCTTTTGAGACTGCGAGAAGTCGTTTGACCAAGGCTGCTAAAAATTGGTTTCTCACTAATCTGGACACCTTAAAAAATTGGTAAGCGTTTAGAAAAGCTTTTTCTAATACTTTCATGCTTGAGAAATCCGCTACAGAAAAATGGGAGTTAATGCGAAAACGAAGCCAAAAATCAGGAGAAAATACTAGGGAGTATTATTTTTATAAAGTTCGCTTATGTAAAGCATTTAATTTAAACCTTTCATTTTCAGATACGAGGTATCGTGCGTAGCAGGTCATCAAACTTGCGAAAGTATACACGCGCCGAAATTCTGTACACATAACACCGCGATGAAACGGGTAATCGAAAAGTATACGTGCAGCAGTTTTTGTGAATTCAGCACTTCCAAATGCCGCAATCGAACTACTTACGGCTTGCGCTCATTTAAGCTTGTTTAAAAGATGATCTCGATTCATCGTCGAAATCATCTTTAACCTAAATAAACTGTGTAATAAATACGACGATGTACGCTACACACGTCAGCAATCGTGCAACAGATCGCGAGCTCCGTACCACTCCAGCCGATAATAGGAGTAGTGATTATTTGTACAGGCCAATACGAACCTATAGTATTTTACTAGGAAATACATAGTTAAAATCAATAATTTATCGGTAATAAATGATTCGCGAAATCAATGCGTATTTATTGAAAGCTAATAGAATAGATCGATTAAAGCATTTCGTAAAGTTAATTGCAATTTTATATCAATTTATTGTAATTTCATAATTAAATAAACAGTGCATTTGATTGAACAGCAGTCTATTTATTTCCAAGACCTTCACCAGGGGAAAAAGGTAATACAAACAAGAATAAATAACTAATAAAACATATAAGGATAAATTCCTCAGATTTCAAGACTTCGTAATATATTATTTTTTGTTTAAATACCATTACCGTCTTTATGAGTGGCGAGTTCCCATAGTAGATAGTGCTGATGAAATATACGGTATACAAAAATTAGGGAAATACCATTGTACTCAAGGAGGAACATCAATTCTGTTAAAAATAATAACGTGAAACCCATGTATGACGTGTTTTATTAAACAGACACGCATTGGAGTATACTTAACACCAACGCGCTGAAGAAGGAGGAAAAACACCAGTGCCGGCGGTTTTATTTCCAGTAAAGGTATAAGGAATACAAATTTCTTCTTACTTGTTATATTCCCTTATTTTTTGATAATACTTTTCCTCTATTTAATATAGTTAATTTATGTATCAGTCAGTGGGAAGGAGGGAATATACTTTCTTCATTGAATTAAGTGAAAATTTAGTATTATTTAAATTTATGCTTTATTAAAATATAAAAGATCTGATAGTATTCAAGAATATCCATTTAAATACGTAAAAAAAGAAAATTTAGATATAATGAAACAATTTTCGTTACAGATATTAGATCATCTCCATTGCGTCCCCTTTAACCGCTGATAATGTTTCGGTATTACCTTTTCTTTTTGCCGTTGTTATGCGACGGTCCGACCTCTCTTCGTCAGGGGAGATCGCTTGGAGAAAAAAATATAATGATCTCCATAGCACTGTGTGGACCACCTTGGATGTCGCAACAAACCTCCTTGCCGATTGCAGTACTTAGTGCAGATCACGGTCGTATACACAGGTCGCGAAACTCCTGTGGTGACAGTGGGCACCGTACTGCAATCTAAGCTTCTCAAACTCGCCTCCAAGAGGAGCGCTGCAATCAAGATCATAACGATTCACACGTAAACAAACAGTTCGCTGGCCCGGGAATAATTTTCATCTCTCTTTTGCAAAAAAAATGTCTTGGTATGTGGTACCGAATTGCGAATCAAATAAAAAAAGGAAAATAGAAAAAATGTCCACTTTTAAAGTGCCAAGTGACACGGGTGAACGAGAAAAATGGAGGTTGGTAATTGGAGTGAATATTTTACGTTCGTCGCACCTATTATTTCCTTTAAAATTCGATGATTCTCAATTAAATATACAATCAGTATGTAATAGTAATTTGGCGTAGAAATTAATTATATAGACTGAAATTAAAACTAAAACAATTACAAAATTGCGGTAGCAAAAAAAAAAAAAATTCTCATCAGGTGGGATTTGAACTCAAGTTACCCAAGTTGCAAAAATCAGACGTACCCATTAATGACCATAGCCATCGCTTAAATTGTCATATTATTGCATGAAATGGTACATGTTCATCCCCCCCCCCTTACGGGTTTACGTTATAAATTTTCACTTTGGTACTTTTAGTTTTAATTTTAGTTGATCTTGTTGAAAGTAATTTCAATGATTTTTGTCCACTTGCAATTAATATATTAAAAAATGTTGACTCGATCACAGCGCACCACCTCTACGGCGACTTATGGAACTATAAGTGCTGCTCGTAAGAAATCTGCTCCCACCGCACGAGTTTCGCGACCTATGTATACGACCGTTGTTCAGATTTAGCGCCGCGGTACTCCGGAGTAGGCGCCGTTTGCTTCCCTGATCTCTCACTCGTGCTACTTTTCGCTCGTACTTCTTTTTCTGACTCCTGGTATCCACTAATTATCGCTCGCAAAAAAAGATGGATCGTCAGCGACACACAAGCCAGATACGCGGTCGTATGTCCGTTTGGCAGCCGGTGGTATCACCGCCGCGGAGAGCAGTCCGCTGTGTCAGTGCTCTCCCAGCGTGAGAACGCTGGACAGCGGACACCTGCATCTGCCGAATCAGACGTGATGACTGGTTGAAAGTAATTTTTTTTTGGCTTTGAGACTCTGGAACTTAACATACTTATTTATTATTTTTGCAAACGTGATAGTCGTACAATTGATATTGATTGTGAGTTCTACTTTAGAGTAGAAACCGTAATCACTACGTCGGTAGCCTTGCCCATCGATACAACGATGTGTTGGATCGGTTTAGCTGACAATTGTGACAGTGACTTCTTCTTAGTGCATAGCTGAGGAGGTGCGTCCTCTGTCAGCAACTTGTTCCAGCAACCGAGGTCTTTTCATTGCCATCGCAGAGTAGAAACCTATGCCTGTCTGCGCCAGAGGTCTCTGACGCCCAGACCAAGAAGGGAGTCTGACTCCAATGCTGTAGACGTGAAGTAGAAGTTCTACCAACCTTTGAGAATCGACTGCATTTGGCTAGCCTTTTCCCTGCGCAGAGGTTTAGTCAGCCTGAAGTCGACTTAGCCGAGTACATATTGCTCCTCGCAGTACCTGTCTGCTGTGGTCTAGTTCATGCGAACTGATTTGAGCATCCGAAACCGCACAGTGACTTGCCATGTACAAACATGAAGAAAAATGTATATATTTGCAACTGTTACGTACATAGAAAATTGAAGAATAAAGTGTGAAAAAATAAGCGACGAGCGGGACACGAACTTGCAAACCCGTGGTTTGTAGTCTCGCGCTCAATCACGGAACTAATGTCGCGAAGCCATAACGAGTGCATCACGAGATAGTTGTTCTTTTACTGAGTCGACGGTCTCTCGACTTCTACGTTGTCCAAGCGCCGACGGAAACCTCCCTGACACAACTTTGATTTATGCAAGTATGTGTGTTTCATCATTTTTCAAGATTTCTTAGCTGAGATATTACAAGAGGTATTTGCGATAACTGATGCGACCGTCAACCGTGGAAGCTTCCGCGTGGATGGATGGATGGATGCTTCTACTTTTATTCCTGGTCGAGGTTTTTCCACTTTTCTTTCATGATCACGAGTGGGAGTCAATGTTTTTGGAGCTTCGACCTCTTGTCCAACATCGCAATCAACTCTACCTTCTACATGTCTCCATCTGTAACATCAACACAGTTCGAAATATTGATAATATTGAACAAACTATGGTAAAGTATTTTTTATTTATTCGTAATGTTTTTGTTGGTAATGTCTTGGAAGGTTTGGCTACTCATCATCTTTTTTTTTTACTTTTTTCATTTCAGTTCGCACCGACCACTAGCGTTCGCTATATCCAGCGTGTTCTCACGCTGATAACGCTGAAACAGCGACGTGACTCGTGAACGCGCAGGGCTGCCTACTCGAACATCACCCGGGCATCGTTGCGCAACTGGCCGTGGGTAGCCCGCGCATTCATACATAGCGCTCCGCTGAACGTCCAGGCGGCGTTCGGCATCCTAACCATGAGGAGCGCTGAGCCAGCGTTTTTAGCAGTGCTTTTAGCAATTACTCACGTATGTATTTGTGAATTAGTACAAATTATATTTCGATTTCATTTTTATTGATAAAACTTGACCATTTTCCTATAGCCCAAAACATTCTGTGGATCTCCTTGAACTCCTTTATTTCAAAGCTCGCGTACGAAAAGTTAGCATATCGCCATATCTGTACCTCAATCCCCACTGCGCAGTGTTGCGGTGTAATAGCGCGGAATTAATAAGTTGCAGCACGGGGGCGGATATCGCATTACAGCACATCGCACGATTCGCACGTCCGTGTTGTTCCCGCACTCACTCGCGGTGGGGATGAGAGCCACTGAGCAGAATTTCGCTCTTCGTATATATGCACGTGTGCGTGTATGTACATGCGAGCTGGCATTTAAGATAGGGGAGAGACGCGTTCGCGCGAGGTAGCCCGGGGATTGGCCGGGTGTCTGGCAGACAATTACTCTGGTGGACCCCCTGCGGCAGCGATGGATGTCTCTCTCTCTCTCTCTCTCTCTCTCTCTCTCTCTCTCTCTCTCTCTCTCTCTCTCTCTCTCTCTGTCTCTTGTCCCGGGACCCCACAGTCCAAATGCCATGTTCCTCGCTCTCTCTTCTCCACTCGGCTGTATGTGTTAGCGCGCGCACGAACACACGTTTATTTATGTCCGCGCGAGGAGAGCGCCGCGAGTGTGAGTTTATGCGTCGAGCAGCGTGCTAAACCAAAACTCTCTTCTCTCGCGCTGTATGTATACACGTCTACGAGTCTTCTGGGTATACGACCCCTCTCCGTGCCTTTCTCTCTTGAATTTTCTCGATTTACTTTTTGACTGGGGCTTCTTTGTCTCGCGAGTGGTGTGGTTTAATGGGCACAAATTAGATTCATCGGACGATATAAAACTAACAAACAGGGCAGGCGCGTGCGGACTGAGATGTCTTACTTACCGGTGATCGAGACTCAATTTAAGCTGTGATGGAAGTTCGCTTGATATTTTAAAAAGTCCAGTAAGAAGAACTTTCAAATCTAATCTCATGAAATAATAAGCAATTCGTTGAACAATACATTAATTTTACGAGAACGCGATAACCCCATCGTAAAGTCAACTCGTCATTTCGCGCTAAACCAATTTAGGTCTCTCGAAAATAAGCCGCACACGTATCTCGTATACAGCCGCGGGAGAAGATAGAAAAGAAGCCCGCGTGAGCGGAGAGAATGAACTTCTTACGGTGGTGCGCCTATATAAACTGTTTGTTTAGTTGATATATCGCCGAGATAGTTATCACCTTGGTGCACCGGGACACACCAGGCGCCCGTGCGCACGTATATATATATATATATATATATATATATATATATATATATATATATATATATATATATATGCAACTGCGGCGGGGCGCAACAGCGCGCATGACATTTATCAGGACTCTCTCTCTCTCTCTCTCTCTCTCTCTTTCTTCTCTCCGGCACGCTGCTGGGCAAGCTGTCGATTCCGTCTGCGATTAACAGAAATTACTGTTATCCTGGGAACTAGATTCTGCAGAAACGCGAGGACTAAAAGTGTGGTGGTGAAAAAGTTTCTTACTTTAAGTTCTTTTATGATTAATTGACAAATGTGGATTGAAAATCAGACAGTTGAGCGAAAATTGGATTTTGTTTATTTCGAAGTTTGAAATTTTTATTTTTTCTCCACACGGCGCGTAAAGTGCGTACTGTACGCCCTGCGGGCGAAAAACAGACTACGCATTTTACGCTCCTCGTGGAGAAAAATAGTATATGCACCACGGGAGTAAGTAAAGAATCCCTCAGATCGCATGTTTGTCACCCTCGCCTTCGGCTCGGGTGACAATTTACATACAATCTGAGATATTCTTTACTTTTACTCCCTAGGTGCATAATCTACTATTCTAGTTTATTTTTTATAATATTTCAGCTTACTTAGATTACCATTCTATATATCATAATATCTTCAAGTTCATGCTTAAATCTGCAATTCAATATAAATATATTTTATATTGACAAATTGATTTTCTATTTTTATGGTTTCTCCTATAGTTATTAATCACAATCCACCTGAGCTTTTTTATATAAAATCTTCATCGTCTTCATTACAAAATCATTTGGCGATCTTTAAAGAAACGCATTATCATTCGTTTACATAATCTCCTACAACACCAATCTTAGAAAGTGTACATCTCACACTCTACACCACAAGCCCCAACCGTGAAATTCAATTGTCACTTTCGATCATACACCGCGCAGCTCCAACTCATCGCGGCTAAACACTCCGACCATCGCAAGCCCATTAACGGCTCCATAAAGATACACGCAGCTCCTCTCCGTGCAAATGAGCAATTACGAGGCAAACGAGACAATGACCGATAATGAGAGAGAGAAAAAAAATCCACGCTCGAATAGTCACGGTACATATAATACACGTACACACGACCGATCGGCTCCGCGCAGGCATTTTAATGGCGTTATAATATATGTATGTTTTACCGCGGCCGCGTGCGCGTGTACAGTTTTCGGAGAGCGGATTCGAGTCAGCATGGGGCCCCCCTTCGATATATTCAATCACGAAATTATCACTTCTGTACGCGCGAGCGTCCGAGACTCCGAGAGCGTCTCTTTATACTTTCTCTTTTTCCTTTTCTCTCTCCTCCACTTCTTTCTTTCCTTCTTTTCTTCTTTTACATTTTTCAGCTCCTCGTCGTTTTTCAATGCGCGCGCACTCCCTATTTCTCTCTCGTAAAATTCGTCGCTAATTATATGAGCGTATCGGGCAATTTTCACGGCCGTTTCAAGCCGGTCTCCTCCGGTCGGCCGACGAGAGGTGTTTATCTCAATTTTACGGGTATATACCAGTGCGTCAGTGTGTGTGGAAAAAAATTAATTTGCACGCGCGCGCGCAACTTCGGTAGTGGCGAATTTTTAATGCCTCGGATTTCGGTGCAGGATGTTTTCGGAAGGTGATTCCAGATAATTTCGACGCGGGTATAAGTACAGATGTTTCATTCTCACGGTTCATTCGCGAAATTAATCACTTGCGGACTGTTTACTTTGGCATTATAAGCTGTAAGAACGCGTTTTTGTTCATTTTTCGAAATCATTCGCTTACAGTGAACAAAAAAAGATAGCCAATAAAATATTCGTTCTCTAATATTACTACTGTTTAACAGTCTAACTACGAGCATGAAGAAAGGCATTAACTGTAAACCCACCTCGAGTCTTATTTAGTTCTTCCCCTGCCTTTCTCTCACTTTCAATAAATCAATACGTTCATTACGAGCTATGAACACACGCAGAGTTTCACGCATGGAATCGATAAATACACTCGCAATCAACATTTATATTTCACAGTTAATGCACACGGCTCCTTATTACAACTCTAAATTCAAAGTGGTACAAATTATTGCAATTAGGGCGGAATAATTTAATTTCCAAACACTTTACACTGAACTTTATAACCAAGCCTCTTGACTTATATATACACACGTAGTGGAACGCTCATACGTATACGCGTGTACCGTTGCTTGCGTAACCCCTATATATATATATATATATATATATATATATATATATATATATATCGGTGAAACATTAGATTTCTCCTAATAGTATTTTGAATATCATGCGACGTGACAAGAGCCGGGCCTCATTAAAATTGCTTGACCGCACTAACGTATTCCGAGAGTGAGGGAGGGGAGAGAAAGAGAGAAAAGAAAATCAAACACCGCGCCTCGAAATAATCTCATCTTTTGCTTACTCTTATACATGTGCGCACGCACGCGTCATTTAATAATATCTAAGAATTTATAATCGTTCGAACGGAAAAAGTCCGAGTGACGTCCGACCTGTGTTCACCTATGTTAATGCCTATGTTAATGGTAATTCTAACATTGTAGCCTTCGGCCATTTAATAGCTCGGGCAAGAGCGAGAGGGCGAACACGAGCTCTGATTGAAACATCTTCCTCTCTCTCTCTCTTTCTGCGCTGTAGCAGCCGCAGCCGAAGATTTACGAACCCGAGACTTGAAGAGTCGACTAAAAAAGAGAGAGAGAGAGGAATAGGAGCTCGGAGAGTCGTTACCGATTGATGAAGCGTGAAATCGCTTAACCTGGGATCCGTATAAATTAACGCGCGAGCGCGCGGAATTGAGGTGTCCGAGTGTTATTCACTCTTCGTTCTCGATTTTTCTTTATTTTGGCCGAGTGCAGCGGCGCACAGCGCTAAGGTGAGAGAGAGACGATCTAGCATAACGGCTCGACAACTGCTGCTGGAAAACAAATATGTAACGAAATATATATATAAGCTCGCGCTACGGGTGGTGCTGTGCGTGCTGTACGTTTTTTTCGTCGTCGAGCGTTTTAAACGCAGTTATCGGGGGGTTATTATTCATTTTAATGAGGAGGAATTTGTCGTGATGGAGTGATTTGATTCATTTTGGATTTTAAATTGTGGCGTAATTGAGTTATTTTATGTACGTATATGTGCAAAATTGTTTGTTTATTTACAAGTTTGGTGAATTATTTTTAAAAATTTTAAGTGTTTGTATTACATGAGACAATTCGCGTTAAGAATGTAATTATAACTTAAGTATATTTTAAAGGAATGGTTTATTTCTGCACTGAATGAATTTTTACCCAATTAACTTTTTTTTAAGTATAAGTGCTTTAAGGAGAAATTCTGAAAATCACACTTTTTAAAGGCGAAAATGTACAATCAGCAACGTGGCTTTCTTTTTTAAATTTATAGCCCATACTTGCGGCTTAATTTTCACTTGAAATAACTTTTTCTTCCAAATGATTCAATGGCACTTGTCTGCCTGCGTATCTACAGGAGCATATACCAATTTATATTTTACGTTAAATTATAAGCAATTGCAATGGATGTGCATTTCCGTCACCGAGATCGCTTTGAATGATGCAAGTACCGCTTACAACATGAACCTGTACTTGAAAAATCAAAAAGTCAAAAAGTATCAGTAGTCCAACTTTGACGAGGGAAGATTGTCTTCATAAGCTTCAATTAATCTATAAAGATGATAAAATTATGGAAAGTCTCTTATTCCAATTCAACATAAATCAGTTACATAAGTTATAATAACTTATTCTTGATTCTTTTACAGATACGTAGATGGCCTGGTCGTCGGGCGGCCAAGGATTATGTACAGCATTCGCATTGGAATCATCGAGAAGCCTATTTTGCAGAAACGAACTACGCTGTATGGGGGTTGGCGTCTTTATTTGAGAAGATAGATCCAGACGTCGTGTTAGGCGTTCCCCTCCCTCTTTCTTATCAATACAAGCGCCCAAAGAAGTTATGCAAATAGAGTATAAATGATAAATTTTATAAGAAGAGTTTCTTTTTAATGTATTGTTAAATTTTGTTTGTTTTTTTTTTTTTTGTTTTTAATTTAACCGGATCTATGACCTCCTGAAAAAAGAGTTGGCCAACATGTCCTTATAGTGACCTCCGATGATCACGACGAGGATTTCTATCGCCACTCCAGGTTATTTTTGATAGGGGAATGATTCGTAGATTGGCGGGTGAGGCTTTCCTTCGTCCAGACCTGCGTATAGGAGTTTCCTTTATCATGGGAGGAGATTTGATTTTTAGAAATTGAATGATTTTATAGTTATAAATTAATTGTAAATGTTATCCTATGTTGTTGTATTGTTATATGAATGCGTTGTAATTGTTTATGCACTATAAAAATTCTCTATTGTATTAAATTGATGTTTCCTCACTTTTTTCTCCGAACCCTCCCATTAAGCTTTGCATTAATTTTTGGATATAAAAATAGTATAATAATTAGCATTTTTGATATTATGGTTGATTTAGAAACTTAATATTATTCATACATCTTTTGTAATGGATCAAATCAGTGAATTTTGTTAGAGCATCGAATAGTAAACTTGGTTGTGCAGTGACTTTACGTATGAGGGAAGACGAAGAAAACGAACCTTCGATGAAGCATATTTACATATAGGCTTTACGATGGTAGGAGATACCGAAGTGTATAAGAAAAGTATTACAATAACCGGGTCATCAATTAAGAATTAAATTGTATATTCTACATCGATTTTGGTAATTAAAATTAAGGTAAAAAATAAAGATTTTATTTAACAATTATTATTCATGTTTTAACCCTTCATTCCGGACTTAACAGGACCAAATATAAACGTAAAAAAAGAACATCTACGAATGAACTTGAGCGAAAGCAAAAGAGTGTCCACAACGTACAGGCCGACTGCTGCGCCGCAAGGATGCATAATTCAAAATCGCATTTCGTACCTCATTAACGTTAACCACACGGCGAAACTACGTGAAGCGGCTACCGCTGCGGTGCCCTCACCCACTTGGATCCAACACTCCTCTCCGAAAACGCACTTACACGCAGCGGTCAAATTTGTAGCCGGTAAATCTGCCGGTTTTACGAGCCGAAACTCGCGCGCGTGGGCCGGCGTAGACGAGGGCGCAGTGATTTTTCTGATTGCCGCGGCGAAATTGAACGGCGCGCCACCGAAAAGGATGACGCGCCCGCGCACGTGATTTTTTTCGATCTGTGTGCGCTATATATACGCACGAGGATTTCCCTCGACGTTTCTGATTTTTTTATTTTGCTTCGGAAGTGGGGAGGTGTGCAAAGTTCAATGGTATAGCGGCGGTGGTTTTTTTTTCTCTCGTTGGGGTGGCCGGAAATTGATTTTTGAATGGGTGTGCGTGACGATGCTGTTTTGGATGGGATTTTTCAAATTGGAAATTTTGGAGCGCGCATGGTCATGTGTGTAGCGCTGTAAAATTCGAATTGTAATAGAAAAAATAGAATTGAAAAGTTTTGAGATACATATTTGGAGAGGCATCGCGTGGATTTTATTGGCGTTGTCTTAAACCATTTCAGGTTCGCAGTATATTATTCATGTATTATACTTATGTGAATTAACACTTTAAATGAAACAAATTTTTAACGTGTAAATCTATTATATACCCTTCAATGCATATATCCATGGCAACATTACTTCGCTCAATTCCCAACCGTACAAACTTCATTTCTCTAAAACCGGCATATTCTACCAGTTGACGTAAATTACCGCTGAAACAAAAAAAACTCTATAGACCATAAAGAGCCTACATACGAAGTCATAACCGCCGCAAATCACACTCCCCGATAAATCACGCGACACCAAAGCTACTTCCACCATATAATCCCTCTTGCTAAGAATCGAAATTACCGTGAGAACCGCGCATAAAAAGGAAAAGCCCGCGCTACACCACTCGAACGAGTGAAAACCGCGACAGGGGCGCGAAACGACTCGTCGTAAACGCGTATATCCCCACCGTTTAGCTAATGTGACGGTGATTTACGTAGCCCCGAAAAGCCCGACTCTCTCTATCGCGTGCATCTTAATAATCGCCCATAAATCAATCCATTCGCGCGCTCTTATCTGGCCGCGCATAAAGAAGACAGAGAACGAGAGAGGAAGAAATCTCGAATTGATACGCTCGGCGTATATGCATGACTCTCCGCGTGATTTACGCGGTTTCATCGTAAGTGTAGAGCGCCTCGGTAGTTTTCATTCTCCATCTCCCCTCTCCCCGTCTCTCACTCAATGCCCCCCTAACAAGCCACCACGAGAGAGATCTTCTTTTGCTCCTTTCATGCGCGTTGCAGATGCTTAACGAGTGAGAGAGGAAGAGAGCAAAAATGCCGATTTACCGCAGCACGCGTGCATAAAGGCGTGTGCATCTCTCGCCGTCATCCGTCATGCTTAAGCATACTAATGCAAGCGCGTTTAATGTATTAATATGAAACTGTCGACTGTCCTATCCTCTCTCTCTCTCTCTCTCTTGCTTGCTTCCTCCTCCTCGCGCGGGCTGCCTTTTTAGTGGAGGTGAGGAGGCGAAGTCAGGTTTAAGCGTGTAATGCAGTCTAGGTCGTAAATGAAGAGCTTATTAGGTGGCTATAAGGCCGGATGATCGTGCATATTATGCAGGGGGGGGGGGGGGCGGCGAGCCATATGTATATAGCTGTAAAAATAGGTTCGCCGAGGTATATAGGATAAGGTGGCGTGAGTTACTGGTCGGGGACTGATTTAACCGTTTGGAAGCGTTATTCGTGGGTGTTAGGTGTTAAAAGTGCGATATTTATAGGGGATATGTATTCATCTTATGAGCACGTTTAGTTACTTCATGTTGTAGTTTATTGATTTGACAGAAAATAAAGGAGCTTTGGATGAAGATTTTATACGAAATACATTTAATGAATATTTAAAAAGTTAGTTATCGCTTGGTGTCTTCGCCACAAGGGAAAAGTTGTTGACGATGAGTTATCGACGCTTTCTGCAAACGCTATCTACATAATCTCGGTTATATGTGAGGATAAAAGATAGTCGCAGCTACCCAACTGTTTTCTATCACACGATCCATATAGCCCCCATTAACAGATTCTGTATATATACTTCCCGTTGATATCGTTACGGGCACGTGAGTAAGTACTCGACTCGACGATCAGTCTCACAGCACTAGCGCCTTATACCGGAGCTTCGTCAAGCTGTTGCTAATGGCGGGGTAAGGTGAAGCTAGCACTTTGCTCTGATAAGCCAGCTGCAAGCAAGTGTCAATGTTTTCTGTCGGGACGTGCGTGTACGTTTTGGGCTACTCCCGATGGAGATGCAAGTACAAGCTTGCATTTTTAGTGGGACTCGTCTAAAGGTCACACAGTGTCTGGTCATATCAGGGGCGATGGACCTCTTCGGGCCATTGAAGACTAGTAGCTAGGGCGAAAATTGTGCTTGTTTATGTGATAATAAATGAATTTAGATGCGATACTTACTCATTTGTAGATTCGAAATTAATTAAATTCTCTTTTTACTATTGAAAGTATTCTTTTCACAGTTATACCTGTTCTTTTTCCAAAATATTATATACTATTGACCGAGACACGGGATCCTTATGAAAGGCGCTATTGAATTTTCACCTTCTCATTTTACTTTTAACTTCTACTTTTCATTCTTTTAACCTGTATTTCGTTTGTTTTTGGAATCCATCAGAAGTAATATAAATATATAATTCTGTATCCACCACGTTACAATTTCTATCATCTGCAACAAAATATTAATACATTAACAATCAGACTCAAGTAATAGACATCGAATACAATAACAATGTTGATCATTTACAGTTAATAGAAATCTTGAACTTGCAATATAACATCTTACTTTCAGTTATACAAAAACAAGACACAAACATATATGCATAAAATATTAACGAAAAATTTTATAGCCACTTTGCTCTCTCTCTCTCTCTCTTTCTCTCTCTCAATCTGAATCCTCTCACCTCGTCCACCCCTTCTCTCGTTCGCACGTTCTTGCACGCGTTCCATCTCTTTTTCAGCCGTCCTCTTCTCCACACTCGATCTCTCTCTCGCTCCACCATAAATCCTAGGCAGTTATGGAAGGCGCTTTATATTACGCGTCCGGCGCGAAGGTGCATCTATATTAATAGGAGGCAAGAGAGACGCGAGTGCGTATACACATAATTATGTTAATCGCCCGATCGAGAACGAAGAAGACGGGCGAATAGTTATACGGCCTGTATAACGGAGAGTGGGGAGGGAGAGACAGAAGAGAAAGGCGCGGAGATTGACGTGGTGAACGCACAAAACGCGCCGTTTCCGTGACACTTTAGCTTATCCGTGCGGAAAAATAGTTAATTATTATTGCTGTCGTAATTTACCGGTAAATAGAGTCCATAAAATAATTTCAGTAGGAAGTGTAAAAATATATATACATATATAAAGCCGCGCATTTTTAATCGACGCATAAATTAGCCGTCATCAGCGTTACCAGTTTTCATTTACCGCGCAGTTAATTCTATTTATTTGTAAGAGAGTTTTGCAGCGATATTGATGCCGCGTAATGCCAATTATTTTTATGCACATGTAACACTTTTTTTATCATGCGTGAAGCTTGATTACGTATTTAGTTATAAGTTATATATCTATACAGTTAAATTGTTTCGGCTATTAATAAAATCTCGTATTTTACTGCATTTAAGTTTCTTTTAAAAAGAAAATCTCGTCTGGATGTAAATCTGTTTATATAATATTTTTATTGTAGGAAATAAAAGTTAATTTCGAATGTCAGCAGTTAAATTCTACACGAAAAAAAGATTAAAACTGCGCTTCATTATATTCATTTGGAAAATTATTGCCATATATTATTTGAATTTCTATATTTAAACAAATTTCTACTAACCTTTATTTTTGTTTTATCAATCAATGTGTTCATAAAACGAATGTTAAATGTACACTTAGACTGGATCTAAATGTTAACGACTATAGTATCACAATTTAGTAATGCTTCAATGGAAACGATAAATATTAATGGGGATTGCTCCACTTCTACGCAAATAAGTTAATCAACTTTGTGTCTATAATTTTCTTAACGGCGTACACGGAATGTAGATATAATAATCACAAGCAGATTAGTTTCATTTCTTCCTGGTTAAAACTTCTGCATGACTGCGTTATCACACCATTATTATATCAGAATAGATTATAAATTGTCCCCGCATTATTTCACAACTATATTTTCCCCGTCGCCTTAAAACATAAATCGGCTATAAAAGTTACAAAAAATTAATACTTTTTCTTGACAGTTACCAATATCATATTGCAACATTTACGCAGGAAAACTTGCTATAGTTTTCACGTAATTTTTTTACCTACACGGAAAAAAATTTGGTAATGTAAGAGTTTAAACAAATGGGACTGCTACAGTTCAAAACGCATTTGAACTGCTAGATTTCAAGCTTTGAGACTCTGAGAGTCCCAATATTGGAAGTACGGCTCGTTGAAGCTCGCACGTTCGCGAAAAAATGTAAACAATAAACACACGTTCCCGACGTTTGACTCGCCGCACTTCCAATATTGGGACTCTGAGAGTCCCAAGGTTTGAAGTCTAGCAGTTCAATGCGTATCTGAAGTCTCACATTACCAAATTTTTCCGTGTACTATCTGAAAATGTATCTTTTTTAAATCTATATAACGTCATAAAACTCAATTACCATACTCTACAAATTTAAAATACTATAACAAGAAAAATATAATTCACAACGATCACTAAGAAAAAATTATTCAAACTAAGATTTTTTAAAGCAACTATAAGAATCAATAATCTGAATTTCGGTATTCCATTACCCCAGGTGCGAAATATCCTGGAAATTTTTCACGCCGACCCATCGTCCGCAACGAAGATAAACAAATTTGTCGATTCAACTCTCTCTCTCTCTCTCTCTCTCTCTCTCTCTCTCTCTCTCTCTCTCTCTCCCTCTCTCTCTCCACCGCCATTCGTTAAACGGCATCCGGCCAGGATTCCCTCAGGGGTGCAGCCGCGACCACGTGCGCACGCGCGATGAAGTAAGACGTAAGCGCACGATAGCCCGAGAGAAAGAGAGAGAGAGAGAGAGAGAGAGAGAGAGAGAGAGAGAGAGAGAGAGAGATGCGCACACGCGCAATCTTATTAATTCGACCAAACTGGTCGAGTATTTGTGCTCTTGTTCGGCCCTTCGGGCACTCGTTATAAGTATGTGTTTGCCATACGCGCTGCCAACCTAACGAGGTAACCTAATCCGTCTAAACCGCGCGCCCTAAAAAAGAAAAAGATTCGTTTCGCGCAGGAGAGTTGTAACTGTCCCGGGAATTCGAGAAATTCGGCGCGTGTATATGTGTGCGTGCGTGTATTTCTTTTTCTCGCGCATCCTCTTTTTTCCGTTTCAGTTTCGTCGTGTATACGTTATATGGCTTTATTCGATGGGCAGAGAGAGACGGTGTCGTTAAATTTTATTAGCGCGCAGCTCCTTTTTGGGGCTGTTTGTGATGTATTTGGCCGGATCGCGGGTAAAATATTTTTTTCGGCTTCAATGGTTGGTATGTTTTTGTGCGCTTTGTGCGCGCGACGTATGCCAACGGTCGAGTAATTTTAACTTTGATAACTCTATCGGACTTTTTTCATTCAGCGTTTTTTGTAGAGGCTATAAATCTAGATTTTTGGTGAGTGACTTGGTGTTAAGTTACGTAATATAATGGATTGGTAATTAAGTGACTCGTCGGATTTTATTTAAGCATTGTACATTTTAAATTTACAGTTGCATATGTTGAATTTACAAAAATAAACTATTTGCATTAATTAAAATATTTCTCATTAAAAATACATTCATTTTGCATAAGGCATTTAGCTGTTAACGATGAAAATAACAAAAATATAATAGTGCACATATATTAACGTTACAATAAATTAAAATATTAGTTTTGCAAAAAAGTTTAAGATATGGCGAAATTGCATTTTGCAATCATGTTTTGCAGCCTGTAAATCTACGAGTCTTTTATAATTGAATGTTTTACTGCACATTAAAATTCCACTCAAATTTCACTAGACAAATAAAATGATTTATTTACGGTTCTTTCGAATTTGTAAGCGACTGTTACATTACAACTATACCGTAAAATTAGTGGCCAATTCTCAAATTGTATTAATGAACCGTGCAGACAATTTTTATTTTTTCTATACGCCAGCTTAAAATACGCTCCATCAATCTCTTATACAAGCGATCAGGAATTTCGGAAACATAAAAAATGCCTCGTTAACATTCCTTTCACCAGTCGAATTAAGTCATAAAATGTGTAAATTCGAATAAAGAAATTTCTCGCCTCTAAATAATCTGTCCCATGAAACTCTCATAATTTATCCTTATAATTAGTTCGTAGAAAATGGCACAGTAATCTTTTACAATGCCACTTATACTCGATAAGGTGATTACATGAATTACTACACGCTTAATTTTAAGTACCCTACGACTGGAGATCTTCTCAATCGAAATCCCGGCCGCATCGAAACGAGCGCCGCCGCCGTGATAACGTTTTTGTCGAAAAAATAATTTACAGCGCGTTTGCACACGTATGCGGGGCAAACAAGGCGTACATACCTCTACGCGCGCAGTCGAAACGCATAACGGACGATCATTCACGTGCGTACATGAGAAAGAGCGGGAGAGAGGAAGAAGAAAAAAAACGAAGCAAAAGAAAGGGAGAAGCGTCAATGGTACACTCAATTATTCCCCTAGCGTCATATTTTGCATAATACGCGGCCGCGCGCAATTATTTATCGGCGCGTAATCGATTGGCGCGAGGGCTTTTATACACATTGGCCCGGGCATGAGTTATTATCGCCCCGTGCGCGTATATGCACCTATAAGAACGCGCGAAGACAGAAAGAAAGAGAGAGAGAAAGAGAAAGAGAAAGAGAAGGAGCGGGGCAACGAAAGTGAGAAAAAGGTCGGAGGAGGAGGAGGAGGAGGAGGAGGAGGAGAAATGACGAGTGAGTGCTGAATTCCGCCCTGTAGCGACTTGCGAAATTGTGTGCAAACAATGCTGGGTGAGCCGAAATTTATTACGGCGAAGGTGCTTGATTAATTTTGTAATTGGGCGTAATATCGGAGGAGATTCGTCATTTGAACAAAATTTTTTCAAATATTTGAGTAGGATGGTATGTGACTATGAATAAATTATATTGATACCTATAAATGTGTAAAAAATTAAGTTACAATTCATTGAGATATATAAAAACATAATTAAATTAAGGTCAAAATTATTGAAAAATTTTCTTCGTACACTACCTTTATTATCTACCAGAAATAGATATTTAAAGTCCATATTTTTAGTGGCAGAGGTTATTCAAATTAGTAGTCAAGAAAATACAAAACTGAAACTCACAATACAGCATATATTTACGTCTTATTAGTACCATGACATATTGAGAAAATCAGAATTGAGCGTAGAAAAAAAGCAACAAAAACCATCCCGAGAGTAAAAAGACAGAACAGCAGACGCGCACGAACCGCCGAAGAAAGAAAGGACGAGATATATTGAGTTTTTGCGATGAATGCACGACGACGACGTTGGTGTAGGATCTTCTCGCCTCTCCCCCTCTCTCTCTCTCTCTCTCTCTCTCTCTCTCTCACACACACATACACACTCGGCCATGGCCCGGCTAATGTGTCGACCGAAATATTTATGATGATTGTTTATGGACCGTGCGTATATTAGCGCGTTCATCACCGGCGGCCATTCTCTCCCTCTCCCTCTCCTCCGTTTCTTTATCACTTTCTTCGTGTGCGAGAGTTCGCGCGCGCGTCTCGCATAATAGATATGAATAGAGAGAAAGATATACACATGTGTGCCTCGCGAGTGAAAGGTCGAAAAAACGCGCGCGCGCGAAGAGATGCGTAAAAATGTTAATAAGAAATTGATCGATTGATTTATCGATTGTTCGGCTGATTGATCGACTCGGGCTCGTTTATGTAAATGATCGCGCGAGCGCGGGAGAGGTGCGCGTGAATTCACAATCAGCGATGTCGTCGTCTCGAGATGATATACCTTGCGAGTCTTACAGTCATTAGGATGTTTTTTTTTATTCTATAAAATGAGTGGAATGAAAAAGTCCGTGTGTTTTTTTTGCCGATAAGTGAAAAAATAAATAAATAATTGATACACTTGCGACGAAAAGTTATGTATGGGTACATTTTAGTATATAATCATTATTACAACTCTGTCATTGATTCCTGTGACGAAACCTCGATAATTAAATTTAAGGTGATGCGATACCTACGCTATTACTCAAAATTGGGTTCTCGTTTTTCTCCTTCAATTTTAAACTTTTTGAAAAAAACTCTTTGATACGTTTTAAGTTTAATAAAGAACTACAACATATCAAAGAGTTTTTTTCTTAAAATTAAAAATTGAATGAGAAAAACGGGAACCCAATTTTGAGTAATAGCGTGGGTATCGCATCACCTTAACGATTAATCACTTTTCACCGATTGGTAATAACAATTACCTTGTAGACTCCATTCAAAAACGTTCATTTTCAATACGCACTTCTCTGGGCACAAAAACGGTCCAAGTTTCACAGCGCTCGCAGTCTCTTCATTATCCCCGCGACTGTATATGAACCGCATAAATAACGGTGGGAAGAGCTAGCGGGCGCGGCGAAAAGGATACGCTATTTTCTCAAAAGAAGCGCTTTCGAGTGGCGTTAGGGCAGTTTTTGTCCCTTTGTGGAAATCTCCGACTCTCGCCCCCTCGACTTGAAAATGAGACGTCTCTCGTCGTGTTCCACGAAAGTTCCGCAGCAGGCGTGCGACCGCGTGAAACGTAATTATACGGGTAGGGTACCTGCCGAGACATAGAGAGACTGAGAGATCTCAAGAGATAGCCAGCCGTACGCCCGGCCGTGGTCTAGTTTCGTCGTTAGCCGGAGAGATGGATCTCCCTCGTGTCTTTAGCGAAGTTAATAAGGGATTCTCGGTAAGTCAAGAGGTCAGCTGCCCGCGCGCGTGAAGTGTATATATGCCTCTGTGGAGTGAACGACTGTGAGAGGCGTATGTGTATATATGCGCGTGTGGCTCGATAAAAACAGGCCGCAGTGTATAATAGTACGGCGAAGATAACGCGCGGAGACTGTCGTTGGGAAAGAGGCTCGAGATAAAAATTATCGTTGGCTGAGTAATGGTTATCCTATTAAGTTATGTGTATATACTGCCGTCTTCTTTCCCAACTTTTTGATTTTATTTTTAACTCCGGGCGTATACGTCCCCTCATTAAAATCGAATAAACAAGTTTTTAATGCGCGTCCAACTAGCGCCGCGGAACAGTCGTTGCTGATTCTGACGCTTCGCCGTTGGAGTAATTCTAAGGTACGTAGAAATAAACATTACTATAATTACTCTGTATTTATATTGTGGATAATTGTGTTAATCGGGTATACATGATAAAGTGTGAAATACATATATCTGCGATAAATTCATTACCAAGTTCATGAAATCTAAACAAATTGCGTATTAAAAACGTAACTGATAATCATCATTTTCCTTGACTTAAGTAGTCGGGAGATTACATAATGACGTGTAAAACTGATAAGTCCTTAATATACTGATAAGGAGATTGCGAGCATGTGTTTTAGAAGTTTCATGACGTATGAGTGCGACGTTAATTGAAACTTTTATTGATAAAAATACTATGCGTTTTCTTTATGTGTTAATTTACATTTTGTTTTCTTGAATTTCAGGTGACGTTTCATGAAGACTGGATGTTATAGATTGGCAAAATGTTGTGCTATAGGAAATTAATTCTGTTATTTTTCGTCCTTTACGTGGAGGCAGAGGTATTAGCTCCCATAGATCGAAGTTTCCACAAAATATGGACTTTCAAGAACAATCAAAGAGTTTACGGTGATACTCCGCTAACTGGCGATTACAACGACCTGTCTTATATCGTATGTGAAAGTGTCAATCGCAGCAGGGCGGAGGTGAACTGCAACATCACTGTCGAATCGCGCATCTTCAGTGACGCGGTGCAATCCAAAACGTGCCACCTTCGGTTGCTGTCCGGCGACGAGTGCATAATAAACGAGCACACCATATCTATAAAGTCACTGGAGAACGGCAAGATAGTAGTATTGCACAAGGACGTGTTTTTGTCGAATGTGAAGTGGAGCCATGGCCATATTGACTGGCAGTACGTACTAAAATTTCGCATAGTGGACATGGCAACTTGCAAGTCGACCGAGCCAGATCACGTATTGAACATAACCAACGTGATGCACGAGTTGTTCGTCATACCGTATAAAGACACTTTCGATGTCATCGTGAGGAACGATTCGCCGTGTAATGGCACTTACTGTGTTTTAACGTACGACTCGGCGGGTAACCAAGTTGGCAATGCTGTACCATTCGTGCCAAATGACAAAAAAGAGACAATGTACTCGACGGTGCTTCCAGTCGACTATCGCTCGTCTACCAAAGGCTTCTTCGTCGTGGGCGATAACTTTATCGACAATGTTTTCAACTTCTTCTCGGTTAAGCTGAACGACAAGAAGGAATTAAACATTAAACAAGACAATCAGAACTTGCAGTATCACTTCAGCAATTCAAACAGTCATGAGTTGTTCTCGGTGTGCTGGACCAATTCGGAGCTGGAGAAAATTCAGTGCCTCCAGATGGATGAAAATTTCAACAATAAAGTCAATGTGACGTTGGACAGAGCGTACGACTTGCCAAAATTGACGTACAACTTGAAGGACGGAGGATTTTTGTTGTGGACAATGGAGAGTAAGCTTGATTCTATGAAATATGGATTTTCGCGGATTTTTAAGATCTATCCGACCGGGGAATACAAAGAGATTATCGAGTTTAGCGAATTGTTCTGCAAGTTCCATGAATTTATGAATGCTTCCTCGACTGTTTATGAAAATGAGAAAGAATTTTGTTTTTCAACTTATTGTCGAAATGGTGCTGTAGTTAACGATGCTGTTAAAATACGACTGAGCGTGAAATGTATCAACAAAAGCACAGTATCAAATAAATAATTTCACGAAATAATAGTTCTAGTTTTATATCTTTCTTTTCGATTGACAAGAATCTATAATTTCAAAGAAATTCATTCCTATGTAAATTCGTAAAGGTGTTTTCTTTAGTTTTCTATTTTCTCATTTCAAAGGACTCTTTAGTTTACGATGACAGAAGTCATTTCTTCATGGTTTCTGACATATTGGAAACTCGTTGAATTCAATAGAGAAAAAACTACCTTAAATCACAGAACTTCTTGAACCTACATTTTTTAAACAGAATACGAAATTATGATGTTATTTTCTCGGATACTCAACGCCACGATTCTATTAATCATTCTCAAATATCCTTATATCCACGAGACTCGCGTAACCAAATGAAGCCATTAGACTCCTCACCATTAACACACTGCACGCATGCCATCCCCTCCAAAAAATCGATTAGACACTCCTCCAATAGCTCTCGAGCCGACAATGAATAACCACTTCCCTCTCTCACCTGCCCGCTATACACACACATACCAATCATATAACACCCCATGCCCCGAAAAAATCCTCGGAAAACGAAATCACATTCCCCGGAAAAGCCATCGCACGCGCGAAAGGACCGAGAGAAAAACGTCGTCGTCCACGTTGCTAACAGTATAATAACACGAACGAGAAAATCGTATACATCAGACCCCTTCTCGGAGCCGAGCGACGGGGGGTATAACAAATCGCTGCCCGGGCCATCATACATATATATATACCCGCAACCTCTACACGTGGTGTAATGACGCACCCGGTGCTCAAAAAAAGGCGCCGTACAAGCTCGCGCGAAAATGGACGCTTAACGAGGCAAAGATTGACTCCGACAATAGGTCCGGCCACTCGAAGATATTCAATGCGCCCTTGAAATCTACACCGCGCGACAATAGGGCACAATAGGGGCGTCCTCCTTCTCTCTTTCTATATATATATACGTCCCAGCACGACGCAGGTTGACTTTGACTTTCTCATTCTGGAGGTTTTTCGGGAAAAATGGAGACCTCTCTCGAGAGAGGCAGACGGTATATGACACAATGCGCGCAAGGCAAGATCACACCTGCCCCCGTAGCGCTCGAGTATATAATGTAAGCCATATGAATGTAAACAGATTTTCCACGGGGCGCTCGCTCATGAGAATCTAATTTTCGGGAAGAACGCGCGAGCGCGGGTGCGTTGGCAACAATTCATTTGGAAAATTCTCGCACGTGTGACGATCGGCAAGGTATATATAGAGAGGATGATGCTTTCATCGAAAGGACATTGTGTCTCGTATGTGTTATGTAGCTGGAGATGCACAATACAAAACCTCTCGAACGGTGTGCTTCTTTGAGCTCGAAAAAGGGCGATGAATACATTTCGCATCTTTGACGACGACTTCGTGAACGTGAAAAGTGCACGTATTGTAGTACGGAGAAAACTGGATTTCACGCGCGTGGGACCTGCGAAACGCGATATACCCGCAGGTCGGCGATGCTCATTTGGCGACTTTTGTTTAACCCCCTGGGCGTGGCGTAACCGATACGCGCGCGCGCGTGTGTGTGTGTGTGTGTGTGTGTGTGTGTGTGTGTGTGTGTGTGTGTGTGTGCGGGCCTGTGTATGATGGCTGCGCGGTGAGAATTGGTTACGCCGCGATTTCGAAACGCGTTTATTGACACTGTTCGTGGAACGGGCGCGCTTTTATGGGGCGCAGGTGATGCGGGAAGGGGTCTAGTTTAGTTCTGGTATAATCAAATTTTGACGAAGGACATGGTTGAAGACTGTTTACGAGCTATAATGATATTGTTATGTTGCTGTGCTATATCGTTTATGTGATGGAACTAGGTATTAGGTATGCAGAAACTATTTGTAACTATATTTTATTATATTTTATATGATTTTTTAATAATGTTCAATAAAAATTGTAATTTTGATTAAAATATAAAGTAGATGAAACAATTTCGAGCGCTTAGTTGGGAAGTGTGATAGTTGATTTTTCATTAAGTTTTAAATCATCTTGTAATTTTTTCGCGGAGTATAAATTATCATTTGTCGCATGGAAAAGCCGTCTTTTGGCTTTCTTCGGTGCGACTGCCCCATTACCAATCTGAGGATTCCACGAGCAGAGACGGAGGAAAAGAAAGACAGATCCGCGCAAACCCAGCGAGGGGTCGTTTTTTTTCTATGGGAAAAATATTTGATTTTGTAAGTTAATATTAAGATTAAACTTCAACTTGCGATATTTAATTTATCATAACAAAATGAGTCTAAGACTAGAAATAAGAGTATAATACTACCAAAAATGAAAAAAGCTATAAGTGATAAAAGTAGCTATATAGAGGCTGTAAAAACTTTTAACACTTTACCGAAGAAATTAAAGTGTTTAAATATAAGTAAAATAACTATTAAAAAAAACATTAAGAAATTTATAAAGTCTATGTAGAAGTTTATTACAAATGTTGGGCAACTATTTATTGCAGTTAATCTTGTAAATTTTATAGATATGTTGTTGTAAATTGGGACACTAGTTTTAAGTTAGTTTTTAAGGATTTACCAAACGCAAACATCCCACAATGGGAGTCCATGAGGATGTTATAACGTTTGATAAAATGTTATTCCAGCCTATGTACAGGTAACTGCGTTTATCTCTATAGGGTTTACTTATGTAATCAATCTGGTTAAATAAATAAATAAACACGTCAGAATAAAATTACAAAGTCGGCACAGTTAAAATAAAAAATAAATAATAAACTAAAACGATTAAATTACTTTAAAACATTAAATAATTAAAAATTATATCCTACGCAATACAACCCATCTAATTTACGGCCACAAAACCTTATAATAAAACGCAAACATTCCTTCAAAAATTAACCAACAGCTCACTGTATAACTTCCGTGTAGCACATACATCAACCCGCAAACAAAAGCCAGATAAAAAGACGAAGTATAAGTGAAATTAACGAACGTAACTACTTTAACGCATTTCCAGGTGCCATAATTACCATGCACGCGCGCCTCGAACAAAAGACCTACATAGCACCCGCAGACACAGGCGTCGAAATTCATAGCACTCAACTGCCCAGAAGCCTTTGTAATTGCTCGTATATACCGGCGAAAGGCGCGCGTACATGCATATCATGAAAGGCGCCGCGGTAATAATCGATAGTTTGCGTCGCCCGGTGAATGGCATACATAACGCGGCTGCGCTCTTTTTCTTTTCCTTGCTCTACCCCTGCTACATCAGTTTTTCGACGATATATATATATATATATATATATATATAATAAATCGTCGTAGCGAGTACGCGACAAAAGGGGGCGACAAGTTGGCTTTATTGTCGAGAATTTTCTGCCCAATAAAGTACGGATGCGCGCAGGCGGCGGATGGCCGAATAATAGAGACGCGCGGATGGATGGAGTAGGTATATATAGCGTGAATAAGAGAGGGGGGTGCACGCGCGTGCGTGGATGCGTTTCGTTGGGTTCGTAAATCACGCTATGCGTTCGCTCGGTTACGCTACATTCGTAATTATATTAATAGGAGTGCTTCGCTTTTCGATTTTATTAAGGTGTTGAGAATCGTATTTACGAATGTTTCGGTGATTGTATTGTGTTTTGGATATACCATTTTTCTTCTATATTATTTTGTCGTGTGTAAGTGAATAGAGGTATGATTTATAATTATTACATAAGTTGACTTCAACATTAAATTTAAAGTTCAAAATAAACTATCTTTTATTTTTATTTTTTATAAATAGTTTATCGGGCGCGACTGCAACTTTGCTATTATTTTACTTTTTTCTCTATTCAAAGCTATGAAACATGTTACAACTCATTTAAATATACTTTATTTTTTAAATATTTATTACTGGAAATGATGCAAATATTATATTGATTTACAATCTCGATACAATAGACCGCGATTTTATCCGCATTCATATATGCAAAATATTGTTTTACAGACTATAAATTAAATAGTTACAAGTATGCGTGGGAAAAATATCCATGAATGCAAATTAATGAAGTGAATCAGTGTTTAATTATAACGTATTGTGAATTAATAGGATTGCTGCCAGTAAAGAAGATTGCAACGCTACATTATGTAAACATTAAGTTATGAAAAGCACATGCACATCTTTAATATTTTAACATTTTAAGCAATTAAAATTGTAACTTTATAATTACAATCTTAAAGAATTTTCCATTATACACTTATTTCTTTGGAATTTCCTCAACAATACCTATATATAAGAGCAGAATACACATAAAAAGGCACATACAGTGATCGAACGAAAAAAGGGAGGAGGAACAAATAATAAAGTTGCCATTTCCTTCTCCCCATTCATCGATCGGCATCCCCTATTGGTCGGCCGCTCCCTACATACACGCGTATATGTATAACACAATCGCCGCTTTTAAAGACGGGGAGGCGAGTTTTGTCGTTGCTGTCGGCGGCGGCAGTGGCACTCCGATGGCGCCTTTTCTCCCCATTATTTCCCGTAATATCGATCGCTCACGATACGCGTCGTCCCGAGTATACCCGAAAAATCAAAGAAAACGACAACGACGGCACTTGAAAGTCTACCGAGAAAATGATACAATCGTAACTAACCGGACTGTTATAAAGTCTTTCGGGGGATGAAAGGAAGCTTATAGATGGCTTTTGAGTGTCGAAAAGAGAGACGTTGAGACGCGCCTATTATGCGCTTTTGGGGTGAGAAAAAAGTTATTGGAATCGCTTTACGACGAACACGCGCCTTTTTTCGCGTGCGGGTTTCTTTCTCTTTTTTTGTTGGTGAAAATGACGTTACGGGCGCCCGGTCGATATTATAGAAAGGACGATATAATGGAGATTGTTAGCTTTCGACGACAAAGAGCGCCAGATCTCGAGTGGATAAGCCTGAATGGAGCTGTCTATGAGAAAGGGGCGGAAAGAAAGATGTGTGTATATGGTTTTCACGATTCGGTAAATGTTTTCTGTATGTATATACGCTGAGTTATTATGGAGTTAGCACGAAGTAGTTATAATTTTTTTCTTCCTCGAAATTATTGGTCAATGGATGGGATAATTGTGATATTATGTAGAAAGGGGATATTTGTGTGTTAATAATAATAATAATATATTTTTATCAGAGGAGGAATTGTTTGAAGTTTATGAAGAACATAAAACAACGAAAAAATTAATATTAAATTTAACAACAAATATATTCAATCGATATTAATTGATTCTCAGTTATCAAAAATAGACAAACCATTTACTACATACACTCTCTGCAGCAAAAAATGTACTATAATAATATACGTTTCGAAAAACAAGCGACCCGTCGATGTGAATTATTGTACAACTCGTATATACTCTCTCCCTTGCCAATACCAGCATGCAATTAGGAAGTAGTTGCATCGGCTTTATCTCCTTTTTTTCTTCCTCAACAACTTTTTAGCGGATTAAGCAGCCCCGCGCGCACCCGCGAATTCTATCCCATTAAGAAAAAAGCCCACCGTAAATCAACGTCGACGCGCTCGACTACTCTCTTCTCTGCCTTGGAACAAAAGATAGCGAAATTGGATGTAAGTATTGGGGCGGACAGCGCTGCGTGCGCATGCGTACGTGTGTGTGTGCGTGCGTTACGAGGACGAAGGGTAGGAGGAGGAGGAGAGAAAAATCCCTAATAGCCGCGGCATTGCTAATAACGCGTGTACATCGTAAGGGCGTGTCAGAATGCAGTATATGAGCGACCCGATGAGAGGCGAGTTTTCGTACGTGTGTTGGCGATAATGAAAGGAGTGCGGAGCGAGTAACGCGCAGGGGATAAGTATGTGATAATGTTTCGAGATTCGTATATGTGTGTATAAGGGGTAAGGGGATTAATTGGGTACAAATTTAGGTTTTTTTTATTGGTAGAATGGAGAATTTTGTTTATAGAGAAACTTCCATATATCGGCTAAATAATTAATATTTCTAATGAGATTTCACGCCTATGGGAAATTACGATAAGAGTCGGACGATTAGAGTATAATTCTATCAGAATTGATGACGATCGATTAAAATAAACGGTACGCCTATGCACGTAACAGGTATAAACTTGTAATCACGGTCTTTAGATCTTTATGCAAACAAATTACAGATGTTTAAATCTACAATAAATTAGCACGGCATCTTATTTACTTCCATCCGTTTATTAGTGTAATTGTACTTTATGTCTATTTAACTTTCCCTCGCATGTGTAAATCAAAAGAATTATATATTGTATGGTAATGCGCGGCTCTATTATCAAACCGATTAATCAGTAAACATTTTTCCGCGCACGACTTACTCATATAATACATACACTATCTCCGTAAATAATATACATCTTTGCATTACCGGTATAAAAATGTTTCTACCATGGTGTACTTACTAATATATTTTCAATATTTTATCAGGGGCAAGTGTAGCAATACATTTCTTAGCGAGGTATAACTTCAACTTGTAATTGCAAATCATAAATATATGACTGAGGTTTCTAAATAGATAAATCCCAATTGTAACGTGAATTTTATTTTTCTAATTAATTATTTAAAGAAATTTCTGAATAAACAATTTATTTCAAGATAGGATAATGTTCCAAATATTTTAATTAGATCGTTAGTCATGTGAGATGTAACATTGTTATCGTATGGAAAGTCACCGAATTAAATATGAGTTACGGTAGAAACATGTGATTATCGTTTTAAACATCATTTTTCCGCGAATGCTTTTATCTTAATGACTTATGTTTATGTTAATTTTATTATTACAATAACTCAACTTAATTATTCATTTTATACTAATAAGCTGACTAACAGAGATTTCCGATAAGTCTACAATATTTTCCTTACGATATTATCTTGAAGTATTATATATTCTACAATATACGATTTCGGTAAGATATCGTCAAGGATGCCCCTGACCAGCGTTAAAAAATTCTTCATCGCTTGATTTGACTTCCATATTTAAATAAAGCTTGACAGTTATAATCATAATTTATATACAAAACTACAACCATAATTGGTATTCCAACAGCACACTTGAATGTTTTTAAACTTCACGCACCTCCTTTACGGAAAAAGGCTAATTTACCCTTTAAAAATCTACGCTAAACCTCCCATTCCCCGCTCAATTTGTATTCTAAACCGCACTACAACCGAAGCTCATCTTCAAAATCGCGAAACTACTCTCGAAACAAAAATCCTCTCTGCCCATAGTCACAATGTACTCACATATTCACGTGGGCGCGCGAACGCGTGGAAAATGAGTATTTACATGCGCGCGAGGTAGAGTATTATAGAAGAGGCGAAAAGTGTGCGCGAGGGTGTATATATACACACACGCGGGGCCCGTAAAGCCGCGGCGATGATCCTTCCTCTCTCTCCCTCCAGCGCGCGCGCGAGGCTCTAAAAGTCTCGGACGGGTAATAACTCTATTTGCCTCGGCGATCGCTGCGCAGCTATATAGCCGTGGCAGTGTGTGCGCTGCGCGGGGAAACTAACTGTGCCGTCGTAACGCCGTGCAATTAAGTTAAACAATTGCCTAGGCCCCCATAAACAAGCCCTGAACCCAGCGCACGTACAAATCATCGCCTCCGAGATAGAGAGGCTGTATGTATGAGGGAGGAGAGTCATCGCAGGGTGAAAGGTATTGGGTGCATGTGAAGCGTACTATATTATTCTTATTTGGCATCTTTTTATTTTTTGGGTTCGGTGTGTTACCGTATATTCCTACGAATATTAGAGACGTTGTAGTGTAAGAAATAGTGTAAGAAATACTTACTAGGAGAGTGTACTACCTGCGGGTCAGGGATTTTGCTTAAACTTTAAGATATGTTTTGGGATGTAAAATTATGGAGAAAGCTCCATCGTTCTAAAAAATTTCATTTGTGGATATTTGTAATCTTGTTTTAATAGAAAATATTGTAAAACAAAATTCTTCTTCAAATTACAATCAATCAATCTAAAAAAACCGCATATGAAACTTTCAGAATAGAAAATGAAACTAGAAAAACAGAACTTTCACCAAATTTTTTCAGAATTAAAAAATATATTAATTTTTGCAAAGGTGTGGTACAGTTTAAAGTTGAGCAAAGAAAATGCACCAAAAATTCGCAAAGATATGCATAGTTTTAGCAGAAAATAATATTCTTTAATTCTGAAAAAAGTGGGTGAAAGCTCTATTTTTCTATAGTTTATTTTTTGTGTTTAAGTTTTATATGCGGTTTTTTTAGATTGATTGATTGTGGTTAAAAGAGTCTTTTTTCAATATTTTCTGAAAACAGGACTAAAATATCCATAACTTGAGTTTTTTAGTGTGTTGGAATTTACTATTGTCGCTTTCTCGATATTATTACGTCCGGAAACATATTCTAAAGTTTGAGCGAAATCCCTGCAGCTAGTAGACTCCAAGTTAATAATAAAACACTACTTTAACAACATTGAAAAAAGAATATAAATAGTCACATAAACAATCTACCTGCATGGTAATTCGAGGTATGTAATATTGGATAGACAGCATCGTTTTTCGAGTATATACAACGCCAAGTGTTCAGAATTTATGCTTATATTCATTTGTCGCATAAAATGGCATTTTGCAACCCTGCAATCATACGTTATTAAAATATGTGCAATAAATATTATATTACCACTTTGGCAAGCAACCTACGCGATAGTTCGCCATCGGCAGCGGTGTCGGATAGACGATGCGGTCTTCTAATGTCGGCCGTAGTCGAATTTTTCAGACCAGCAAAAGTATAACTATGCACTTTTGATTCCGGATGACAACAGCGTTTTCGATTTATACCTCTTTGTCTTACTAATAAATAAATAAAAATCCCGAATCGATTGTACATTCTTATATTAATATAAAGTATTAAAAAAATAAAATTTCAATTTTTATTAATACAAACAGTATATGAACAAGATCTTCGAATTGCCGTTCATCACGACAAACATCGGAACTTCAAAAACCAATGTTGTACTTCATTGAAGTATTGAAGTAGTGCAGATCAAGGTCAGGCTGCCATAATAAAATAGCAGGAACTTATTTCACGACGGGTATATGTATACCCGCGGCGAAGAGCGCGCACAGGTTTAAAAGGACAAGTTCCACCGCGTAACCGTTATTCGCGCGCATCCAAACGCCATAACTCAGATACATATCGCCTCGATATAAATCAGCCGATATTGTACAAATAAGATCTTTTATTCTCCCGTGGAAAATTAATATTTCACACCAGGTTCGCTCTGATTAATAACTCGCGAATAAAGTGCCTATATATTTCTTTCGCTGCTTCAATATTTGCAGGCAACCAAAAACTCGTGAATTATTATTAAACAGTCGTTAAATCAAAAATGTGTATGTATATACTCATTGTTCGCGTAATATATTGTCATTGACATTGTAAGAGGCGTTCAATTATATATGTTTTTAATAACTTTATTGGACATTCCGGGTCGGCCTGTCAATTATTTCGAAAATAATTCCAATGAACGGTTATAACTTATCGTTTATGCCACCATATTTAACATTTCAGACTCGTAAAAATCAACTGCAATGGTGCGATCGAAAAATATACACTTTTTTCGTATAAGGTGATATAGCTGAATTACTAAAATCTGAAGCATAAAACTTGAAAGTTCGGTGCATATTTGTATTACGATTGCAGTATCCGAAAGTGGTAAAAAAATTATCCTCGCAAGCAGTTTATAGCTTTTAACAAATAAATTCGACATTCGGAAAATTTATGATATATAGAAATTTAAGTATATGTTAATATTATACTTCTCGATTAATTGCAATACAAATTTTTCGAAACACACGTTATGTATTACACTCTCATAAGAAAGTATTAATCGTAAACTTTTCACTTTTTATCTGTAATTCATTCATCTCAATAAAATTCAAATAAACACCCGTATACGCGCGCACCTGATGTATACCATCAGCATTCCGGAAGAAAAGAAAAAATCCTCGAAAGATTCTGGAAACCTAGTGAAGACATCAAACCTCTCTCACCTAATTGCTGTTTACCGCTTCATTTGAAACGCTCGTTATCTATTTTCGAATGCCGCGCGTGGCGAGAACGGCTTTAGAAAGTCAATTAAAACTTTCCTCGCTGTCTTTCCGGAAGACGCCTCGGATTTTCCCAGGGCAATAAAAACCATCGCCCTGCCTCTCCGCCGCACTTCATCGATTAATTTACAAATTAGCGCTCGCGCGAGATGCACTCTCTGTAAAAGTAAAACTCGAACGCGTATATATACTTTTCTCGCCCGTGCAGTGCACAATCGCATTCTCACAATTACCGGTGCATTATTTATACCCGATGTTCGGAACTTCGCGCGGCAATAAATAAAGATAATGGCCCGGACCATTAAGCCTGCGCACCTCTCGTTCGATATATATAGGTGTACGTGTACACGCTCACACATACACACATGCATATATGCTACTCTCCACAGTGATACTTTCCTCGCGGCGTGTTCGCGCGCCCACGGGAGATGCGTTATTATCGCGCTATCCGTCAAACGTCTAGGATATACTCCGGAACAATATTCTCGTTGCGCGGCGCGAGGGAGAGATTTTCGATTTGCTGCAAAATCGGTGGTGGAGAGAGCGAGAGAGTAGGCGCCGCGCGTGTGTATGTATACTTATATATATGGCAGAGCTGATGGTATTGTTAAGGCGTCCCGAGCGGCCTCTGCAGCTCCGCGCGCAACGATTTATCGTTATTGCTGGATATTGCCTGTGAGGAGAGGATTTTATGGATTGGGGGGATTTACTGTGCGACACGAGCGGAGGATCGCCGATGGGTAATAGCGGATACCGGTTCGACGAAATTTTTTTACTAAAATAAATATATAGATATATTTGTAGGATGGTTATAATGATTGATGAATTAATTGTTATGATGGTAATGGGCAAAAAGTACAAAATTATAATCAGTGGTTAGAGGCTAAAATTACTTTTTACAATAATTATTTTATTTATATCCGTTATTAAGTTGAATGATAAGTAATGATGCACAGTTAATTAATTAACGGTATTAACTGAATGTGTTGTTGCTAAACGACGATATGCAATGGAAAAGCGTTAAGTATTTTGCGTTGCTTATAGTATAATAGGGCTATTAAATATCCTTTGAAAAGACTTCATCCAATAGCAGGGGGTATACGTACTTTATTATCTCCTTTTAACACAGTTACAAGTAACAATTATATATACAATCTATTGAAATTCATAGTCAATTTCTATCGACTTTTACTAAATTCTTGTCAATGATAATAATTATTTTTGAGAAAATTCAATTTCTGTACATTTAAAATATAATTTCACATTCACCTACGAAGTACGTCTTCGTAAATTTCATATCAACACTGTAACCTTTTAACATTTTAAATTTCAAAAAACTTTTTCCACCATCGATACATCGTCGTCCATAAACTATACACGCAGTCTTCTTTTAAAAACAGTACTTTACAACCCATCACAGCCTCGCGCACGCGGTTTCCATTTTTCAAAGAGAAATCTATTACCGCACTTCTTCACGCCGCCCCCTTTCCAACAAAAACCAACGAAGACGCGCACAATTCTCTTCGGATCGTATAATTCAGACTACAGTATAAATAACGCACTCCCGCGTACGTATTAACGACTGGCGCGCGCGCGTGCGATCGATACCCGCGATAAATATATATACAAGCGAGCGCGCGAGTGCTCAGCCAAGCGAAAGGTCCATGCAGGTATAAGTCACACATTCGGAGCCGTTTTCCTCTCGAAGCTCAGAAAAGTTCCGAGTGCCACAACGCGGATAAAAAGCAATCGAGCAAAGAGGGAGAGGCAGAGATATGTACAAATACAAATATGAGCAATAAAAAGAGGCTGCAGCGTCGTAAATTCGTGCGGTGCAGAGCTACCGAAGCGCGCCAGGCCGCGCCGCTGCTATATCTTAACAGTCGAGATAACCCGCGCTGTATTACAGGCTCATTAGCGAGCTTTTTGCATCTCGGACGCGAGAGAGATTGCACACATACACGATAAGTTTATTACCCACGGAGACATCTGTCCCGGGAAACGCAGTAGCCAGCACACATATATACATATACTCGCAGGCATATTATCGCGCGAATTCGGAGTTCCAGTTGGGGGGACAAAAAGAGACGGCGACTGCCGTAGTCTAGAACAGATGTAATAAGTCGGTCTGAAAAGAGAACAACGCGATGAGAGAGAGGGAAGACCAGTTTAGCTGGGTGTGCGCTCTCTCGCTTTTTAACTTCTGCGCGTGTATTAAACGGCGGTTTAATGATGCCGATAAGTTTCGCGTTTTATTGGCCGGGAGGAGTCAACATTGTCAAAATTAGCGCTGTGATTTTTTCGGATTCGCGCGCGCATATAGCCGCTCCGACCGCGACGACGAATACAAAGTAGCGGAATTAAAGGCTCGAATCGCTCGGATAAAGGATGCGAGGCTTTGAGTTATGGCGGGTTGTAAAAGTTTCGCGCCGCTGCTGCTGCTTGCTAGTGGTGGTAGTATTGATATTTCGCTTTTTCCACGAGATTTCGTCGTAAATATGTGTTTTACGAACGATAAAACAGGCGTTTCCTGCGCGCGCAAATGGCAAATCAACCAATGACGCTGTTTTTTAAAGATTGTTGTTTCCGAATAAATCCGCGACGTAAAAATGCTGAAACGCGTGTGGAGGTATTTTTGAGAATCTTGAAAATAAAAATTGCAGTTATGCCGAATGTTATAATAAAACGAATATTTACTGCCTAGAAAGTTTCCTCAACTGTTACGTATTATATGTCAATTTGAAATTCTATAGCCATAGCTATTCGTAACATGAATTTAATAAAAGCAAAAATTAAAATACATAATAAAATTTTGTATAACTTTGCAGCACCACCGCAACCAACAAATATCTTTAGAAAATCATCCGCACTATACATTTTCGTATCAACCGTATACTTAAGGTCGAACCTCTCCTGTATACCATCAGACAAGTGATAATGAGTTTGTCCAATAAATTAAAAGCCTCCCAAAGCCCATAGCAGAACAAATAAACCAAAGGGACGGACCTGCTGTACGCGCGAGGAAGTGCAAAAGTCAGCTCCGATTCAATGTTCCCTGCGCGCTCGCCAAGACGGAGACGGACAAGTCCCTCGCTCTCTCGCGGGCAAAATAAAGGACGAGCGAAAGAGGCGAGCGAGCCAGCAGAGAGTTGGCCGGTGCAGAAAGGCGAGAGCGCGCGAGAGGAACAAATGAGTACGATGAGTTACGACTCGGCGTAAATCTCGGGCTAATGGCTGCCTAAACGCAAAAGCCCGGCGTCGTCGCGCCGTCTTCGTCGCGAGACCGTTCAGAGGTGTGTATACGTGTGTGTGTGCGCGCGCCTGTGTGTGTGTATACGAGCGAGAAATTTAATAATCCAGCTAATGGCATCGCCTACATTTATTATACCGGCGGTCTCGAATGGCAATAATAAGCGCCAAGTCGATCGCGAAATTGCGGGGGCTGCGAGTCGTGAGAGAGAGAGAGAAAGAGAAGAAGCGCTTTGATGAATTAATATATATACCGTTGCGAGGCCCGATCGACCGGATATATATATATATATATATATATATATATATATATATATATATACCTGCGTGGAGAATGCCTGCGTGTGTGTGTGCGAGGATGTGGTTTCGAGGAGACGTAAAACGGATTGTATTACCGGGTAATGATGGCTTTGGGTTATTATACACTTTTTATTTTTGTTTCGTGGAAAGAATGATTTTTTTTAGAGGTCAGATTATGATAATTATTTTTACGGTAATCGAATATAGTATTCTGTAGAGACAGTAGTCTCGTATACCCTGAACTCGTTCATTTTGTATTCTATATATAGCCTATGTTTCTGGGAATTAGACTATCGACTGCTCGCATCCTAAATTAATGCACTAGTAAACGAGTTACCGAATTGTGGCATCTAGTTCGGTAGCTGCGCCTAATTGATTTAGACTATATCTTTTATCTAAATTGTATTCGAAGATCGGCGTTATCTTTTCTCAAATAACGACCCTCGCGGGAATTTACTACTGAATTATTTCTTATATCTTCGAGCAAATATCAAATTACGGTGCGCACCGACCAATCAACATTCTTCAGAAGCTCAGTGAAGATCAATCCTAATATTGACGTTTAGTATCTGATGTTAATGATTGATTTTTCCCTTACTTACGAATTTACGATATACGTCACTTAACGTTGCTTATCTAAAAAGTTTTTTTTAAGACTTGAATTTATTTGCATCAATCATCTATCAGTAATTTTTCTACGATATATAACATACGTTTTTTCAGTAAAGTAGGGATTATATACCCATAAAATAGCAAATTAATCGACCGCAATAAACGTATTCGGAATCCTTAAACTCTTCAAAAAGCGATAAATAATAATTCCCAAATCCAACATAGTGTCAAGATTACGAAACACCGCGTGTATCAATTAAATTTCCACCGTAGAAACCAAAGATTCCTCGAAAAAAAGGCCAAAAAATCGTAATCGGCGGATTTACATCCTACACTTTTTCTTTCTCTCTTTCTTGTGCGCGTTCCGGACGGCGTGCGATAGTTAATAAATCTTATTATTGGAAGGAATTTCCGGCCCTATCGCGCGAGATCGCTCATTCGCCTTGCGGCCATCATTAGATCCTCGCCTCTGCCTCCTCCTCACGTCGTCATCGTCTTTCGGGTTCCCCCCTTTCCCTCCTATTTATGATTTTTTTACGAGCGCCCCGCATATACGTGCGTGCGTGGAAGCGCGAGCGCGCACGGTCAGAAACTCGTCGCAATAAATATAGTCGCATTTCGGAAACCATCCGCCTCTTAATGGGCCTCTTAGACCGTTATTAAATTATAAATTATGACAATCTCGTCTTTCTCTTTCCCCTTCTCTCTCTTCCTTCATTTAATGAACCCGACGTTTTATGCTGACCGTCAATTTTTCTCCAGACACCTATGCCGAGCGATCTGACGTGTATGTGGGCATCATGTGCGCGCGAAATGTGGAGATACGACGACGATGGAGCGCTGCACGCGATGAAGCGTTAATTCGCCGATGAAAGATCTCGAGAAGTTATTGCGATTGTATTTTCTGCCGAGAGCGTTAAGTAGTGTTTTCCGTGTAAATAACAGGGTGTAAGATCCGTACCCGCGGCCTGCGCGCCTTATTTTTTTCACTTAAAACCTTATCAAAGTAAACGCTTTTAATTATTATCGTAAATTATTTCTTTGAAAAAATTAATTTTGGTCCTTGAAATATTATTTAAATCTGAGATATCAGCTGTATGAAGGAAAAAAGTAAGTATAAGCGTGACTTATGGAATGCAAAAGCAATTTTTTAGGTGTATATACGTATGATAACCGGTGATAATAATTTTTCATTTTTAATTAATCTTTGAATTCAGTAATCGGAATTCAAAGCTTGTTTTCTAGTCGATTATTTGGTTTCTTTCAGAAACTTATGCTGTAGAATTGATTATTATGCGTAATTACGTAAATGACTAAACAGAATACGAGTGTGAATTAATTAGAAACAATTTTTGACAATTTATTAGGTAATATGACACCATTTCCTAGAGATCGAGTGACTGGAGTCAGAATAGGTTTCTAGAATATTATAGACGCCGTCTAACAGCAGGGAATATTTGCTAAATGAGTCAAATTGCGGTTTCTCTAAAAATGTATGACCACCATTTAAAAGTCTATCACGATCATCAATTTCCAAATTTCTTAATTCCATGAATCCACATTTGCTGAAATATATGGTAATTTATTGGCTTTTTGAACAAATGATCGTCATTTCATTATAATCGATTTTCTAACTCTAAATCAACAAATCGCAATGAATGACTTCATCGACATTATTCATTCTAAAAAAGGTATTTGAAGTTTTTATGAATCCTCCGTTCATAAAGTATGCAAAAATAATTTGAAACGCCAAATAAAGGCATGTATCACATTACCATTTCAAAAGATGATTAAAACGATGGTAGTCGACAAGTTCTTCAAGACAATCAAACAAACTAATTGCGTAAAAGAGATTATCCACTTAGCGGTATGCGAAGACTAACAATTAAAATCACCATCCCAATGAATCTTACCCAAATTAAAATACTTTTAAACAATCCATCAATCCACACCTCAGCCATCAAAACAGTTATCCAAGAGCGCAGCGTACACTCTCATCCACCTAGCGTTAAAAATAATTGATGAAAAGTTTACAAAAACTTGATTAACAGTTTCGCGCCAGGCTCCGCCTATATCCTCCGCGTTGCCCATAAACAAGGCATTTAAAAAGCCGCTCTGCCGCGTATGAAAATAACCGCTTAATTAATGAAAAGCTGCGCGGCACTCGCTGCTTCCCTCGGCACGGAAAAAACGGCCCGTTGAGATAATCAATTTGGAAATCTGTCTCTTCCGCGCGCGCGGAATTTATAGGTCCAGTGTGAGCAAGCCTAGACGTTAATATTATTTCGAGAGTCGCGCGCGCATCGTTTCAATCTGATATCTTCCCACGTGGCTCTCGGTGGGGCGCCCCGCGGTGAGAGCCAGCGCACGCGGGGCTTTATTAGCAGTCAATTGTTTGTTCAACATTCCCGAAAAACCCCGTAAACGTTCGCCCCCGGAGATTTACTGCGCCCCCGGCCTTAAAACGGCCCACCTCCGAAAGAGTGAGACGACGAGTTGTGTTGTTGCGGTTCTTTTTTTCTCTTATTTCGCTCCTTTATTTTTTCGCGGGCGTACATATGTGCTCGACGTCGCGAATTCTTCGAGAAGTAGTAAACGTGGGGAAGAGTGTCGAGCTATTGACGTTAATGTCAATGCCATGCGTGTAAAGTGGACTGCGATGTTATGGGATCTGAGAAATTACCCTAGTGTCGGTACTTACTTGGGCGGATGTGATCATCAGCTAATGATACGGTAAACAGTTTGAGAGAATTTATTGTCAATCTTAACGAAATTAATGTTGGCAGATTTTTAAATGATGAAATCGTGAACTCTGACCAATACAAAATACTCGGAATTTCCAGTCAAAGATTTCTTGAATCATTATACAGTAGATTGCATTCTTCACAAGATGGTTCAGGTTTCACTTTTTATCTCATCTTCGAAAGTAGCTACTGCAAAAACATGATATTCCTCTTATAGAAATGCGCATTTCATTATTATAAAAGAAATAAAGATATTCCATAGTATAAAAATCATAATGATGAAATTTATCGAATATGTTAAGCAGATAAAGAAATACTCGTCTAAAGAGGTTCAGGTCCAGTAGCAAGAGTCGTGTAGACTTTAAGAGCTAATCACGCAATAACAATTCGCGGGAACAAGTTGTAGGTTATGTTTCGATAATCCTAACCTAAATTTTAAAGCTCCCGCGCTAAGCCATACGACAGTAAACCCTCATCGAGCCATAAAATGATCAACAGTATAAATTTTACAGCCTCCGCCCGGAATGGAGTAATTGATTTCAGTTAGCCAGTGCAAGATCATAAAAAGTCGAAAATCCTGGGCTTTGCTCTCCGACGACCGTAAAGCCAATCAGGGTGGAGAAAGAGAAAGTCGAGAGAGAGAGAGAGAGAGAGAGAGAGAGAGAGAGAGAGAGAGAGAGAGAGAGAGAGAGAGAGAGAGAGAGAGAGGAGCCTAAAATCCGAGCCGACCAAACAAATTAAGAATTTAACGTGTATCGTCGGGTTATAATACAATCGTTTTATTTCGAAACGTTCATTTTAATTTACCTGACTATTAGTGCGCCGTAAAATGGGAGAGAGAGAATCCGCGGTAGAGAATGGTAGGCGAGAGGGAGATAGAAGAACGGGGAGACGAGAAAGGAGAGAGAGCGAGGGAGAAAGAAAAAACGAGGATAACTGTTAAAAGCAAAAGAACGACGCGAGGTAGTGGAGGTGACGTAAATTTGGCGGTCAATCTTGACTTTCGCGCCATTCACGCGGCTTCATTAATTAGGCGGCCGAGTCATATAAAGCTATCGTAAAAGCCGATGGTTCAGTTTCGTGGAAACGGGAGGGAACAACGAGGTGCTAGAGAACGAAATAAAACAGAGTACGAGGAAGAAAGAGATAAAAAAGATAGAGTCATGGGAGTATACCCGAGACAAAGGAGGATCAGATTTTTCACGACATGGGTTACCGGAATGGAAAACATTTTTAAAAAAAAAATTCAGATAACGCTAAAAACTGACAAACCATTTTTCGTATATGATTTAGTTAATGAACATTTGAAAATATCCATTTACATTATTTTTCGTTATTCTATCTTATTCATAAAATGATATCCAAATTTTTTATAGTTATTTTTTTACTTACATCAAATGTTATCAAGACGGAAAACTAAATTACATTATTGCCATCATCACGATTAAACCTTATAGGATTTGAAAATTCCAGCACAGAATTGTGCAACGTAAGTATACAATACAATTCTGACAGCCAATTACATGCGGCCACGACGCGATAGCGCGGATAACAATTTAGCCTACTTGCTCTACCTACATTCTTACAGGACCATCACAGTACCTCCTTACAACCCAATACCTAACCCGATCCTCGTTCAATCCCGCCCATTATGAAACTCTCGAGCCATAAAAAAAATAAGACCCTCGCTCCTAAAACGCTCGTCCGCCGCTAAATACAAACAAGTTCCAATCGCGGCAGAAAGATAATCCCCGCGCGTTTCTTTATTTCCCTCGCACGTCTCTCGTTATTCGACATTGGTTGTAAACGCGATCATTATAAGCGAAAGGTAGAGCTGCAGTGTAAAACCCGTACGGAGATCAGATATTTATCGCGAATGGAAAGCCTTTGTGTTAAACAGTCTAATTCCCAAGTGAGTTATTATCTATAAAAGGCGACGCGCGGGTATGCATGTGTGTGCGTGTGTGTGTATAAGTGGCCAGTATAAGTCGCGGGTCGGGTGATATTACAGGTGGTAGTAAAAACGCGTTTATGATGCGAGCGCTAGGCCTGTTTACTCGAGAATGCGACGCGCAGCAGTGAGTTTTTTGGTTGATGAAACGCTGCGGAAGACTGATAAGAGAGTTTATTGATTGCTGGTATTACTGTATACGTGGATTAATCGAATGATGTATATTATGTGTTGTTTTAGAATGAAATTCAATCAAATATATTAGGAATATTTCGAAAAATTATACATTTTCTGGTAAATAAATAAGTGAAATGAGTGAGATGATATCTGAGTTATTATTTATTATGAATTACTTTTTAGAATTATTTCTCATAATTAAAAGAATGTCAACATCATGTGCATAAATTATTTTAAGCTATTATTACCGACTAAATAAATTTCACTGTCGCGAGACTATATAAAAAGAACCTAAAAGTTTTATTAAACCAAAGTTTCTCACTAATTCGGACAAATTTAAAATTACGTTAATGAAGCTGGAGTATTTCCTGAAAAGAATACATGAAATCACCCAACTATACGCAGAGAAAAATGTTGTAGTAAAAATTGCCATGTCTGATTGTAAAAGTAAGACAGACTCAAATTAGCAAAAAAAAAATTGCAATCATTTATGGTAAAAGTTGCCATAAATTTATAATAATTTTGGCGATGTAGGAAAAATTGCCATAAATTAATCGCAATTTTTACCACAAGTTATGGCATTTTTTTTTGTATTTCGAGTCTGTCCCACACTTGCAAATCAGACATGGTCATTTTTTTATATTTGTATTATTTTTCTCCGTGTATATAACAGTCTACTGAACCCTCTTATTTCACGCTTATATTATATCAAACGCAATTAAATTTGACATAAAAATAATATTACAGGAAAATTAACGACGAATAGAAATACGAACAACTTCAATTCCAAACCACAGCCACCTGTAAATGCGACTTTGTCCAACAACATCGAGCGCACTTCCAGTTGACATGTACCTCGACATTAAAACTTTTAATTAGTCAGAGCACACGTGCTGTCCGTCACAAACTCGGGACATTATTCGAACTACAGCCGCGCGTTAGCCGCATCCTAGCCCATTTTACACACGCGTTACACGCGCGAATAAAAACCGCTTGGCTATGAGGGATTCGGCCAATAAAAGGGTCGTAATGGCTGCGGATAACGAGCGCGCGCGCGCGTTGCGCAAGGAAACCTTATAAATTCCATCCCCGTCGTCGTCGCGCACGTATATGTACGCCTCCGAAGCCTTACGCGCGTGCTTATACGAGCGGATAATTAATCGACTGGAATTAACGTAAATAATTATGAAATCCCTTTCGATTTATACGCGGCGCAACTCTAGACGTCTTTTCTACTTGTACGCCGTAATGACAGTACGTGTGTATACGCACGTGGCTAGGCAAGAGTATTATACAAAATAATTAGGTGCTTTAATAGAGACACGCGGGGCACTTGCGCGTTTGCATTTCAGTGTTTTCTCGAGATAGCGCGCGCGCCTGTAGAGGGTAATGGCGCACTTTGTTATTCCAGGTAATTAAGGAAATCAACGGACATAACGGTCGTAATTGTAGGAACTATTTTCGCTTAATTCGCGCATTAGCGGTGAGTTATGAAAAATGTCAGCGCGCGCGGCTGTAGGTACTTTTTAAGCAAGTCGTGTGTGCGGAGATTCGAGACATCTTGAAAGCAGTCGTTTAGAGCGTTTAAAAAATCGTCTCTTGTAGGAGGTATTATGGTGAACAAGTAATTTCAGTGGAATTAAGATTTTCGCTTACTAAAAACTACAGTTTGCGGAGCACGTATTTGACTGAAACGTTGCAATGTGTCCTTGGCACGTCCGTTGTCCCCGTATTAAATGATACCGAATATTTATATATTGAATAATTGTAAAATTGTTCAAATCAAACTGTCTAATTAAATAATTAATTATTAAATTTTGAATTATCATATTGTTTATTATATAACAAAATTTTATTATCCATAAAACATTTGACCATATCATTAAATCTACCGAAAGGTTTACATTTCTCGTGGGCAAAGAGGAATTTCATTTAAATATGCGCACACGCATACTTAAACTTTCCACAAATACCCCCGGCGCATCATTTCTCCTCGATTTTTCATCTCACGTTTCTCCTTAACGCACTTAATACCTCCTCATGCACACTATACACTCACTTAAATCTCCCAATGGGATTTCAACCCATCCTCGAAAGAAAAAAGAAATTCTGAATACCCCCTATATAGGACAGGTCAGAGAGGCATTATCCTTAAAGGGCGTAATCTCTCGCGCCACGAGGGAGGGAAAAAAGCGCGCGCGCTTATGTACATTGTACCTGTGCGTCATCGTGAAGAAAAAAAATACCGGCGAGACGACTTTTGGGCGTGAACCCTCTCGACTTTTCGGCTATTAATCCCCTTTCTTCTATCTCTCGCCCAAAATGCGTATTATATACACGCGCCCGCCGCGATTCTCGAGAGTTTGATCCCTCTCTCGAGCGTGTATAAAAGACACAGCCGCAGGCTGACTTTTTTTCGCTACGACGAGCAGCAGCAATGCGCGCGTGAAAAGTCGCGCAACGCCGGGCGGGAGACTCTCGGGGGACGAGCGGCCAAACTCTCGAGTATGCGTGTGTCTTCTTCTGAATGGGAAAAATGGACGGGAAAATGATCTTATTTTTCCGGGAACGTCGAGGACGAGCTCTCGGCGACTTCTTATTCCCGACGCGGCCTTTTCAGAAGAGTCGCGCGATGCGAGAAAGAACCCCGACAATGAGAGAGAGGATGGGCTGCTATGTAAATAGCAGAGTGTGCGAGTGACTCTGCTGGCGGCGACGACGATGACGCGTGAATGGGTGTCGGTTACGGGCCGCAGCTGATCGGCCATTCGAAAATCATTGCCTCGCGATTCTGTTCTCGGTATAGTGCGCGGCAAAGAAAGCCCGGTATGTGTGGATATAATAATGGCGTTATACACTGCTGTAAGAAGAAATTTTTCGGGACGCTGAGTTTTCTTTGACTTCTCTCTCTCGACCGTCGAGACGTTATTATGTTGCGCTTTTCGTGATAGTTTGAGGGGGCGAGAGGCGGCTAGTTGGATTCTCATTTACCTATACTTTTGCGAAAATCGAAATGCTTATGACGCTCTTAAGTAAATAATTTCAATGGAATTGAAGAAATTTTTTAAACTATAGAGACATAGAAAGGCAATTTACTTATAAAAATGTAGAATAATCGTTACCACCGTTTCGTTGTATATATAGTGTATTTTTAAAATAGAAAACAACAAAAGAAATATCTATTTCGTAATTGGTCGCATCAATTGTTTATCGAATTAAATAACATACTTACCAAGTTTTTCCAAGAGATTGGCACTACCAGACTGCACGAGAGCAAGCCTTTTAAATTTCTTTGTATGTTGAGTGACATATTTGTATCTTTATGGGCTTACATCGATCAAAGACGCCGTAACCCAAAACTCCAGTACATATGGTACTAAAACAAAAAATAGCGTTTTGTTTAGTTATTAATAAAAAAACCGCTGCCAATTCATTGGCACGTAGCTTCCTCAAACTTAATTTACTGATTCCTTTAATTAATTTTTAATTCCAATATTTAAAATTTAATACTTCAGAAAGACAGAAATAACAAAACTCCAACATAATTTATTCAAATTTCTATAGATTATACATTTCCACAAAATTTCACATACATAAAATATATATCACAATTACCTATAAATTTCCAACTGATATTTAGAGCTCTATGTATTTGAATGTAATTTATAGCATTCGAAACATAATTAAATTACCTATATTTTCTAAAAAAAATTAATTTTCTAGCTATCACGGTTCTTTTGTTATTAACAGAAATGTAAAAATTTAAAAATTAAAAAAAGTCCTCAAGAAATAGATTTTAAAAATGTCTAGAAAAATTTTAACCTCAAATATCTCTGAAATTTATGAACCAATCACTTTGCCAAAAGAACTCATCCGAGAACTATCAATAATATACCTCTACAATGAATTTTGAAGCGAATAAGACAATTTTACTCTTGTAATAGTTGAATATATAAAACTCATTTTTTTTTTTTTCATTTTTCAATTTTTACGTTTTTGTTAATAACAAAAGAACCGTGATAGCTAGAGAATTAATTTTTTTTAGAAAATATAGGTAATTTAATTCTCTTTCGAATACCACCCACCCCATTTAGATACATAGAGCCGTTCTCGAGAAATTACGATTTAAAAAAAAATTGAAAAAAATTTTAACCGCAAATATCTTCGAAATTTATGGATCAATCCTTTTGCCCAAAGAACTCACTCGATTGGTATACAAAATCTATCCCTACAAAGAATTTCAAAGTGATCAAGCCAATTTTACTATAGTTATTGAACGAGAAAAAAATCACTTTTTTTTATAAATTATTTTTTTTCTCAAAAAATAATGAATAAAAAAACCTAAAAATTTAGTAAGTTATAGTACTTAATATCCTTTATAACCAAAAAAATATTTATGTTAATATCTTTTTTTAATTTTGAAATATAACCTATTTACAAAAAATTACGTTTTCATCAATAACTTATGACGAAATATAGCTACCGACTTTTTTTTTTTTAAATTGTAGATAATTTTATCCTACATACAGAGAATTCATGATATATAAATAATATTTGTTCTAAATATTAAAAAAATCGAAAAAAAAAATTTTGAAAATTAAAAAATGGCTATAAAAAAAAAAATTAAATTTTACAAAAATAGAACATTGACCCCAATTGTGGAAGCAAAATCTAAAAAAATGATCACTCTCCCGTTAAAATCGGTCGAGTAGATCATGAGATATCAGCGTATACGGACATACATACACACACACACACACACACACACACACACACACACACACACACACACACACACACACACACACACACACATCCATACGGACATTTTCTAAAAATAGTGTATTTCGATTCCAAGTTTGCTAAATAACATTTCTAACACATTATCTAATAAACTTTTTTTTTACTATCACAAAGCTTCCTCTATGAGGAAGCAATAAGTTTGATAAGTTAATAATTAATTTGGTTACCTCAATTTTTTATATTAGACACTGTGACATATCAATTTTGAACACATATTATAGGCAAAATCATTGCACCGGAGTTGAAACGCTGACAATCAACAAGTGGCAGTTGGAGTAAAGAATGTTTTTCAACGTTACAAGCAAGAGCAAAGTCTCTGTATTTAAAATGTGACTGTATTTTACATCATACTGCAAATCTATATCAATATCGTAAGGACGATTTAATGAATTATAATTCTTTATATTCTGGTGTTCTCAGCACCACTTAATAAAATGAGAACGAGATCAATCAAGGTTTTGGTATTCAACAGTTGATTAACCTACATTTTTCAGATGTCTAACCTCAAGAGTCTAGAGAACCTTTGGGACCAACTCAGACAACAGTATCAAAGAGTTTAAAAATTTACAAATTTTCTGTGTTTTAGAAAAACAACTTAACTTCATTGTGCCGAGTGGTTAATAATACTTCTTTCTAAATAAAGTTTGGTGGTCGGTTTCAGTATATGGAAAACTGGCGCAACAGAGAAAAATCCTTCCATGTTGTCAAGGGAAGGATATTTGACCGGTAAAAATCGTCTTCTAAATGTTTACCATGTCTCTGTACATATATGAGGAAGTACACAAAAATGTACACTTTTTGCGGCCTTAAAACTGGTCAAAATCTTTTTTGAAGGCACACCTTCCGGACGCAGTTTTTCTTCTTTCCTATATATATCACAAAGTATACGGGAAAAATTGTGTACAATTAAAAACATCTTTGTGACACAGTTTTCCAAAAGTTGAAATTTTTTAAGGAAATAGAAAAAAGACCTCTTTTTTAAACCTATATAATAAGAGTTTAAGTTGAGCGTCGAAAAGGCATAAAAATGTACAAATCGCAGGAGTCGGCAGCCCCAACTTTGAGAGTATTTTTATGCCTTTTCTACGTTCAAGTTTAGACTCATATAACTTTTAAAGGAATCAACATTTTTTAATTCTCAAAAAAATAAATGAAAGCTGTTTCTTTCTAGTTACAATTTTTTTAAAACTTCGTATAGAACGTTTCTGAGCTACATGGCTAAGGTTTAAAGAAGAGGGAATTTTTCATTTTCTTAAAAAATTTCAACCAAAAAAATGTCTCACAAAGATATTTTTAGTTGTACATGATTTTTCCGTGTGTGATACAAGAAAGAAGGAAAAATGCGTCCAGAAGGTGTGCTATCAAAAAACAATCTTGACCAGTTTTGAGGCCGCCAAAAGTGTAATTTTTTATGAATTTCCTCATATACGTGTAATATATCTCTACAGTGAATATTTTGTTTACCTAGACGCCAATTATTCGCAATTATACACTCTGATAAAATAAATTGAATAAATTAGAAAATGATCGAACACAAATCCCACTCTAGAATACTTTACGACCGCCCTAATTCTTAATTGCATCCGACAGTTTTCCCAAAAAAAAAAAAATATCTACTTACGCATTAAAAAGCATTAAAACACTTCCACATTTTCACTTTTGATTACACGAAGCGCAATGCTAATGCCCCGCACCGAGCAACGCGAGCCGAAGCGAGCATATACGGCAACCCGCTCTCATAAAGCCCATAAATAAATCCCTCGCGGCCCGCTCGCATGTCCAATCGGCTCGACGTCGCTCATCGTTCCAGGAAAATGACGGTATTCGCTAAGGATTTCTAATTCCTGCGCGCGCGCAGCTGTCCACGCATATATGTGCGCTCACCCTCTCACTCTCGTGCATTGCGATCACGTAGCCGCGGCCCTTGTTTACATATCTCACCGGAGGCCGGCCCGTGAATCTTAAATCGCGCGCGCGCGGCCAGTGCTGCGGACACGTCTTAAACTCTCCCGGCGCATCCATTACGGCACGTTGCCTTTTTTCCCTAAAAATGCCATAATTCTCGGCCGGCTTCAAGTGCGCGTCCGCGCGCCCCTTTTAAACGCGGGTTATGTGATGTGGATTTTTGATGGTGCATTAATGGACTTTTCAAACTACTTTTTTTCGGGTTTCTCGGCGACACAAATATGTGGCACGAGGTGCAGTTGTGGAAAGTATTTTACGAATTGTGAGTTATCGGCTCTTCGAAGATACGGAGAGTGGTGCGGACGTACTGTGCCTGCACGATAAGGTGACTTTTATTAATGTGTTTTTGTTTAGCTCGATATAGTTTTTGGGACATGTCTAACGGCCTGCCAATAAAATTTTACTATGTAAGTAGGTGTCGACATAAATCCTTGGTTTATGAAAAACAGCATTTCTTTGATTATCCAAAATAGCGAGAAGTTAGCTTATTTTTAACAATTTAAAAATATAACACTCTAAATCTGCAATGTTTTAATAAAAGCTTAAGAACAGATCCTACCCCAAAAGAAGGATTAAATAGTCAAAATTTTCTCAAGCAAGTCACGAGTCCCAGCCCCATTATCCAAAATTAACTCCTCATTCGAGAATAAACAACCCCATAATGGTAGAATTGCCTTTAAAATCCGCCTGACTCCCATCACAATCGCTCGCGCAAATATTTTGCCAAAAGCCCCGGGAAAGCCACCCCTGCACCTGCAGGCCCCCGGAAGAGCAGATCAAAAGCGAACGCGCGCACGTCACATCTCGATCTCGAAAAATCAACCGGTAGCTCTCCATTCTCTGGCTCCCTGTCAACGCGTCCCCGTCATCATCAACCTCCATTATTCTGGGAAGCAACAACAAGTCATGAAGTCCTCGTTAAATCAACACTGCGGCGGTCACGCAGCCCCTACAACTGACGTTTCAATCGTCCTTCTCGGAGCTGAGTGTAGCGAAATCTCTCTCGGTTATCTCGCAGCCGGCGGCGGCGCGTCGCTCACATCTGCCGCGGCGACAATGCGCTCTCAAAATATTTATTTTTCGGAGCGCGCGCGAGCATCTCGGGCCGATGGTCAGCCTGAATGGCGCGACGCGGCGACCCGGTAATCTCGTTAGGGGCCGACAATGAGGGACGCGCCGGTCTCCAAACGCACCGCCGCCTGCGAGGTTTCGTATTTATAAGCGCTTCGCGCGCTCGATCTCCTTTTGAGATATATACACACACGCACAGCTCAGGGTTTGGTTTGGGAAGTGTGACTTTTGGACCTTATGATCTCGTTAGTTCGCGCTCGCTTTTGGGGACAATTGGACGATTTTTCGACTCCGCAAATCTTTTTGGGGTCTCGGCCGCCTTTCACGCCTGACTTCGGAATTGTATTCCGAAAGTGTTCCTTTCATGGCGATGAATGACAAAAGGATTGTTTATGAGTGCTGTATATTCTTTTGTATTTTTAAATATCTTAATTTTTAGAAATTGAAAATTGCCGTACAAATTATCTTTGGATCATTGATTAATTAAATGGATCAATGTTGTATTCTATTTGTCATAAATTAAACTTTTTCTGCTAATTTAATTTTGATTGCAAAATAGTTTACTTTTAATAAATATTAATAAACTTACACAAATAGGCATTGTACTAAACAATCAGTTTTCTATTATTATTCATTATTTCTCTAAAGCTAACAAATTTTATGTTCTGTGCCATTTGACTCTTATTTTAATTATTTCTAGGAAGGCCTACCAATAAGCAGTACAAAGGCGACAATTAACATTTTAATAACTTCTCATAAGTTATATTTATAAGAGATCTTCAACCTTTTTATAGATTTCTAAGAGACCGAGTATATATAAGTTGTGTTATGAGTGTTACAAAGTCTTTATTATATAATCAACTAATAAACACATCTTTTCGTCATGAAAAATCTTGCCTGTTATTGTCCTGACAGTTATTTATGTTATTGTCAATTTTCAGTTATAACTGAAAATTTTTTTCCTCGCATTGAAAAAACATTTTAAAGAAATCTTTAAATTTCTTTAAAAAAAGATTTACGATTATAAATAATATACCTATCATTTCATAAGTAAACATTATTCAATAAATACATCGTTATTAAAATGAAAATGATAATAAACTCTCATTCTAGATGCCTCCCAGCATTAATTGTCGATTCTTTTCCAACAATCATAAATCGATCGGAAAGAAACAAAATTCACACCGAGCAGCCCCGCAAAATTAAAGCAACGATTCCCAGTACCTTTTCGCGAGGGAAAACGTGACTAAAAGACGAGTCGACTCGCTAGGGAGAGTATATATAGTAACCCATAATGGAACCCATCAGCACCCGCCACACGGACGTCACATTACGCACCTTTGCACGCCCGCCGGGCGAGTTTTCCGGGAAATCGCCATCATCCGATATACGTATTACGTGCGGCTCGTTTGCCGAACGAAGGGAAGAAGAGAGAGAAACAGAGAGGGACGGAAAAAGAAAGGACCGTACGGTGCGAATTCCACGCCGTCCCCGGGACGTGCACGGAATTCGACTGCTGCTGCTGCTCCCTCTGCCGAAGGATCGCGAAGGGGGACGAGAGGATATGACGCGGTTTTTCGGACGATCATTAAATAGTGCGAGGAGAGTGACGGCCGCGGGCTTCTTGTTCCTATAAAAATCGTAGAGATTTGTCGGGGAGTGGGGTTCGCTTTCTTTCGTGGATTTTTTGAATTATCCTTGGCACGTTGGCCGAGGGCTTGGCGAATTTGACGAATCAATTAGACCTAAACGAATTTGGGCTGAGTTTTATGTTAGTTTTTATGTTTTTTAGTTTTTGGCGATACTACTTTGTCGCTAACGCTTTACAACTTAACTTGTGTAAATTAATTCAATTATGTTCGTCAAATTTCACAAACAAATTGCTTTAAAGGTCAGAAAAATGTATAGAACAAGTGAAAAAATTTAATTAATTTTTAATTAATAACGTTATTTGAATCTTTTTTCATATTATTATTACATAGTTATAAATAATACTTAAAAACACTTCATATATTTAATCTCAAAAGGATTTCCTAATTAATATAAACATTACTTGCTACAATAAACCTGCACCTCCCGGTGATTTATTCGACTATAATCCATGTAATTAACCCATAATCTACTTTTTTTTTCTAAACCTCAACGGCCACACCCGTAATTACCCTCGCAATCTAAATTCACCCCGCGCGCACTCCCACAGATATAGCAGCTACCGTGCAATTACACCGCGAAAACCGTTATCAAGCCTCAGTGTATATATAGGAGCGATGAAAAAGTCAACCGACAATCACAATAAAATCCCAATAAAAGCACCCATCACAGAGACGCGAGCACTGCAGATCCACACCACGGTACTTCGTTCCGAAAAAAAAGAATAACGCGCGTCTTTCTTCTTCGTATATATGCGGGGGATTCCGCGGCTCGCATTAGCGCGCATTAAAAGGCGATCGGGGCCGCCGCGGTTGGCGCGTATATATATAAGCGTCGCGCGTTATTGTCATTAGCGATTTTCAACGAGGAGGTTGAGCCCTTCCGCGAATCAATTATGACGCGGGCGTATATAATACGTGCAGGTATCTTTAGGAGTGAGCAAGAGAAAGAGAGAGAGAGAGAGAGAGACCAACCGTGGCGAGCATTACGAGTATTTTATGGGCCTTGTGGTGCACGCGCGTGCTTGCGGGACGCTGTGCGAATGCCATCCGGGTGCCGTCGGTTGAGTAGTCGTATGCGGAGGGATTGATTGATGAAAAAATTAAGTCTGAGTTTTTCTGATGATAATGCCTTTCGTTAGTTAATTGTGTGATAGAAGATACAAGGGTAAACGAAATCATTTTGCTTAAAATTGCTTTTAAGTAACTAGAGTTTCTTCCCTACTCCCGCGCCGATGAGGTCGAAAATCAAAGATTCTGTCAATGGAGACAAATTTTGATGAAAAATATATAATAGAGAAACATAAGTTTCAAATATCGCAGTATGTGGTATGTATAAGTGGGAACCATTGACTTTTTAGGGAAAGGTGTAAAACAGTCAATTAAATCTATTGGAACTTGGTTTATCTTGACCTTATTAAAAGATTATTTAAGAAACTTTAGAACTAAATAAATTCTTATAATAACGACCGCAAGAATTTAGTTCTTTAACTTTACTATATAATCACACGTCTTTTACTCATACAAACTTGTTTCCTTAAGGATGTTCAATGGTGTCATGCTGCGGGGCGAGGCGAGGGACGCCCCTCTCTGCCCGCGGGCGCTCCCCGCTCGCTGCGCACCTCCTCGCGCAGCAACGAACTCGGTGTTTTGTTTACGTTTTTACCTACTTCTTTCCCAAATGCCCTGTAAGCGGTCAAGATCCCTCTACGTTTTTATTCTCTGATTATTTTTCTATTCAAATAAAGGTCTTTTAACCTAATCTCTTAACTTTTTATATGAGATTTTTATATCCAAAGGTCACATAACCTCACTCTCCCATAAGAGCCTACGTTAAAAACTCGATTTTCATGAATTTTTTTCTCAAAAAAATGCTCAGTATAAAATATTGAAAAAATTCAAGCTGCTTTTATTTTATCTAAGTAATGATATATTAAAATTTCGAAGACTTCTGTTAACTTTGCTGTAACCATTGAATATCTTTAAACATGTGAAGCATTTCGCGATGATCTTATTATCACACGTGCCAGTCACCAACCCCAGTCCTCCCTCATTATTTAACGGATACACGGAGAAAAATGTTATAATAAATTTTATTATAAAATGTGAGAAAAATGACTATATTTTATAGGAATGGTGTGACATATCGAAATTATAATAATTTTTGCTACCCAACATAGACATTTTTATGGCTGACTAAATTTCAAAAAATTAAGTTTTTTTTTCATTTTTTGAATTATTTTTGCATTTTAATAGAATACTTAATGTGAAAATAACTTTAAAATTAGAAATAAAATTTTTTTTTGACGACGGTTGGGATCGATCCTGGGACCCTCAGCATGGTAATCGGACGCGCTAACCACTTACCCAAGTAGGATTCTTGAGTACAAAATTTTGGAACTGACATATGTCAAACCCCTGGTTACGAAATCTCTTAAATGATAATATTGAATAACTACAATTACACAAAAAATACTCATCGTCAATGTACATAATAAAAAATAAAATGATTGAATCGAGATTTTCAAAGTTTTGCTTACTTAAGGTGATGCGATACCCACGCTATTACTCAAAATTGGGTTCCCATTTTTCTCATTCAATTTTTATTTTTAAGAAAAAAACTCTTTGATACGTTGTAGTTCTTTATTAAACTTAAAACGTATCAGAGAGTTTTTTTCAAAAAGTTTAAAATTGAAGGAGAAAAACGGGAACCCAGAATTGAGTAATAGTGTGGGCATCACATCACCTTAAAAGCAAGGCCAAGTGAAACTGCCATGGAGTACATAACCTCAATTAGACCACGTGCATGCCTTCACGTACGCAGAAAGTACTATAGTTGTGGCAATTTTTACTATATTGGATAACAAAATTTCTTATGACGGGTGGCTAAAATTAAAAGAATATATTTCAAATTTTACTATATCAAAGTTTTTGCTATGTTGTATAGCAATTTTTCTTTTATGTCATAATACTTTTTAACCAACACTGAAATAAAAATGACTAAAAATGTTGTAATTATTCATATAGTTATAACAAAAATTCCGCATACAGTGGAAATGTTACACTTTTCCTATATTATATAGTAATTTTTATTATACTTATAATAAAATTTATTATAACATTTTTCTCCGTGTACATATATATTTCACAAAGAACAGTAAACAACACCAGATTTATCTGCAGAGCAGCGCCGCAGTACACGCCATAAACAGCCCATCCGCGAAATTGAGACACCTTTCCGCACCGGAAACCCCGAACCCATGCTTGTACGTTATACGAAGTATAATTGCGCAAACTCTGCCCTCTCTCCCTCTCTTTTCTTTCGCTCGCGCGTCTCGTAAATTCTAATACGCTGCGCGCCGCGTGCATGCAGCTGATGGCGCAAAGGGTCGCGCGGGGCCCGGCAGTATGGGTGGCACTAGCCCCGACGTTTATTCTTGTCATGAAAGCACGCGAGCAATGAAAGTTAAACGCGCGCGCGTCTGCAACTATATGCACCATCGATGCCTGCGTATTATATACACAGGTCGCTCGGCCTATCTGCTCGCGCCGCACAAACTTAAGAGCTAATCGCCGGCATAAAGTCCCTAACCCCCTCCCCTCTCCGCTAACTAGACTTCCTTCCTGGCACTTTTTTAGCGAAAATTTCCCTTAATTATTGGCTGCGCTGACGTGTTAAGTGGCCGCGCTATGCAACACGCGCGCGGCCGCGCAGGGGCTTATCTAGAAATCGATAAGTCGCTTTGTAAAGTAAGTTTATTAGTGTGTGCCTTTGTGTACCCGGTTGTTTCGCCCGGGCTTTTTTACGGCATACGCTGCGATTGTGAGCGCGTTGGGGTGCGCGTAAGTAGCGAGGTATTATGCGATATTTCGTAAAATTGAAAAAAGAGCCTTTTGATTGTAATTACGCACTTCCGAAGTAATTTATTTGGATTTAATGTAAATGATGTGAGATAATCGATGTAAGTATAACGTTGTAATAGTTGACTTAAATGCACTCGAAATTTTTATACTTAAATGAATTGAATATTAATCTGTCGTGAACAACGTTTTTTGAAAGGCTGGCTTTCCTGTGATTTACATTAGGAAAAAATATTATTGATGAAAAAACAGAAGCCTGAAGAAATTACTGGTTCTACCGAAAAAATTATAAGGTGAAGTAGCAAAAAAGATTTTGAGTACAAACATTTTTTTCTCCAAAACTTCGTACAATATAGTTTAATAGTGTTCTCAGCTTTGAAAATAAATTATAAAGTAGTTTCACGCAACAATTTCCAAAATTTGGGTTAATTAAATTCAATTTAGATTCAATCGCCATTGTTAAAATTTTTGTTTCATCAAAATGAAATACACACTAAATATACTAAAAACTGCTTAAACCAATCTCAACTTAAAAGAAAGTACGTAAATAACCTCGTACACAACCCGTAACAACATTTACCATATCTAAAAATAGCCACCGCGCTCAAAGCTGCCAGCACAGCGCGCAAGCCGCGTGGCAAAAATGTATCAGTCGCTCGATCGCCGACGTCTTCCTCCTTTGCCAAGTTGAAGAATCACACACACACACACCGCGCGCAACCCCGGGCTTCCAGGAATCATTAATATTATTAAGCTGCTCGATCATTCCGTTCGCGCGTCTCTTCAAATTCCCCGCGGGCATCATGAGCAGTTCGCGCGCATCACGTGCATCGTGGCCGAGGAGAGGTGCAGCAGCGCGCCCATATCGCGAAGGGGGCGCCAAAGTTATACGGACCGACGCCTCCGCAATCAAATTACCACCGACCCCGCATGCATTATTTATGCGCGCGTGCGCGCGTGATGTACTCGCCGCGATGCGCAGCTTGCATTCGAGTGCGAGCGAGCGAGCGGGCGAACGCGAGTTTATTGTCCCGGTTGTGGGCCTTTTATGACGACTGCCCGAGCGAGAAGGTGATCGAGTTCGATGTCGTACGGGGGCGTGTGGTTACAACTTTTCCTTGTTTGCTCTTTGATTTAGAAATTTTAAGATTACCAGTTGATATAATTGTGGTTCTTTTATCTCGTATATCTCTATAATCTTCATATGAAATTGATATTGTTAAAATTGAATAAAATTTTATAAACATTGTAACGTCCTCTTGCAATAATGCCTAAAAAAATCTCTTGATTATTATTTTCTTCTTTTTTTATTTCCGCTGTTCCCAGAATTCAATAGTGTATTTGTATATAATTACAAGGCCGGGCCTAGTCGACGAGTTAGAAATAAAAAAAATGTAGTTAATCGGTAGTTATAATAAATATCAAAGAATTATTTGAAGCACAAAATATTTGTGTTACTGCAGATGTAAATAAATTAAGTAAATTAAGAAGTATTACTTTGAATTGCGTTGAAGGTTTGGAAAATAAATTGCGAGACACTAATCAATGAGTTATATTAATTAAATTCAACAATTTAAAAATTTAAAAGAAATCTTTATTAGAGCGCGATCATTAGGTCAGACGTCAAAACTACGTAAGTAACCAACTTCCACTCAGGGTTGATTATAAAATGCCTTTAATCCTATATGACGTGAGTATATAGATTAAATTTAGTGAAATGGTATGGTTATAATCAACGTTTTTGTGGAATGAAGTTTGGAAATTAAGACAGATTTTGAAAGTACCGCGTGGTCTTATCCTATTTACCTATTTGTTGTTCAGATCATTCGTTATCTAGACGAGACTGAACATTTTTTTCATCAAATTTATACTATAAATAGCTCTAGTATTTATCAAAACCATCAATTACTTCCGTGTGCAAACATGCGTGCAAAGTATCTTCGTAACGATTCAATTTTAATTCCTTTTATATTATTCATTATACGTTATGAAACAAATTATAATATTTTTACCAATATGTAATCAACATTTTCATGCAATAATGTACTGCCATTTACAAATATTCCTTATCTCACGGCCGATCGAATAATTATAAATCATACATATCAACAAGACCAGCTTCTTTTTATTCCCTTTTAGTGTTATAATAATGGGCTTCATGTGCGCGCGCAACACGCGCAACAAAACCTTCTATATATAAACTATCTCTTCGCCGTTTATAAATTACCGATTAAACTCGAAATTTATTCATAACACGCTCTTATAAAGTGTCTTTAGACTCCTACGGATGAGAGACGAGAGAGAGAAAGAGAGGCAGAGGAGAATAAAAATAAAAATTACCCGGTGCCCACAAACTTTCGTATACCCACACCCGGGCAGGCTTTTTCATTGTTACACGAGCATGGTGTAATTAACGATAACATCTCGTGGAATTATTCATCGACGCTCTCCCCCTCTCTCTTTCTCTCATTCGCTCCTACACCTTCCCCCCACCCCTATACGCGCATGCTAAATACGCGGCGGGGAAGACAGAGCCGCGATAAAAGGATCGTTCGCGCGTGCGCGCGCGTAGGCCGACGACGATCGTGAATATTGAATAGATTTACACAAACACACTCGCAAATCTGGGTTAGAGTGTATGAGGTATATGTGCACATTATATACCTATGGGCACTTTTTACGGTTTCATTCGCGGCTATCTTATCGCGTTCTGAGCTATACCGTTCATTCGTCGATTATTAAACGACGCGGCCGCGCGCGGCTCACGCCTGTTAATAAAGCAAAACGCAGTTTTAATGCGATGGAGGTGCTCGATATAATACTTCGCACGGATGTATGGGTGAGTGAGTGTGTGTGTGTGTGTGCGCGCGAGAAGGGGTCGGGAAATTAATTCGGTTGATTGATTAAGCGGCGCGCGATTCAATCAGATCGAAGCGAGCCCATAATTGTAATCGACAGTTTAAATCATCGGTCGAGTGAGAGAGAGAGAGAGAGAGAGAGAGAGAGAGAGAGAGAGAGAGAGAGAGAGAGAGAGAGAGAGAGAGAGAGATAACCGAGCTGCGTATATATAGGTATACGAGAGAGATCGTGCCTAGTCACATCCCAAACGATCTAAATGGTGCTAAAGTTAATTTTCCAATTAAGCGAACCGGCGCGTATTTGTACTGGTTTTTTTTTTGACGAGCGCCTGGCTGCTCGATTTAATGAGCTGATGATTCAATTGAGTTATGAGGGTTCGTAGGTAAAGTTTTTTTTTGTTTAGTTGATAAATTTAAAGAATTAGGATTAGAGGATGTTTATTGAATAATAGTTACGATTTCAAATAAAAGTTATGTTGTTATACTTATATGGGATTTTTCATTGATGTTATTTATATTTGTAATTTTTATTGATTTGAACAATTTGAAAAATATAGTAGTGAGCTCATTGTAAATATTGGATGAGGAGCCAGATTAATGGAATTTCAGTCTTAAATTTTTATAATAGCACTTATTCCTAAAATTTATTTTTGTATTTTAAAATTACATTTTAATGTCGTTATTCACAAAGTATAAATAATGTTTCTTTTGCACTATAGTTGATCATGTATCAAAATAAGAATATTTGACAGACACAACGGGAATGATTAAGCATGATCTGAAAGAAAAAATTAAAGCTGTCAGGCGAAAAATATACATAATATTGTGAAAATATCAGTTTTTGTTTGATGCTTAATTGATAGTGATCGATCGATTTGACGTCATATTATTACGTGGAAAGCATTCAAATTGAATTGGTTTAATATTTCTTTGTTCCGTAAAAACTATCTACCATACCTAAATTTTCTCTATTTTGAACGTCTCTAATTTACTATAATTTACTCGATATAAATATTATAATCGCAAAGGCACATTCCCGATAAAATTGAACGTTTATTACATTTGCAAACCCTCAAATTTATGTCGAAAAACGCGCATTTATAACTCCGAGCCATCAACACAAGTAGCGACACTTCTAATTACCACAACCTACCTAAAAAACAAGGCATTTCGCTTCGAACCCCACCTGCGCACACACACACACACATCCCAGCTTCAATTTTCCCTCCCCGTCGACGGCTAGACAAAGGAGTCACGGACAGACGGCTGACTTTTAGCTCCCTCCGCGCGCTTACACTCGCTCGTTGTCGCGCCGGAGCTTTCCATCCTCTCTCCCTCCTCTTCCGCGTAAAGCAGCGTTTTCGAAAACGCGATAATAAACAGATCGCCCGGCAACGAGGATTTAAGACGCGCGTTTATGAGCGACGTGTGTGCTGCGTAGCGTGCGGTTGGTCGCGCGCGGCATTACCCCGTGATTAATCGCCGGGCTTCCAAGTACAATCTCTCTCGCGGTCGCGCGCGTAGGCATATAATACCGGTAGCGAGTGAGAGAGAGGCTATATAGTTTCGAGTGCTGTGGTGTGTTCGCGCCTATTGTCTCGTGACTAATCGGTCATTCGTAAGTCCGCCCGGCGAATAAATAACGGCCTAGGGCTCTACAGTGTTCGCGCGCGGCTTTGTCTCGCCTGCATGCGCGCATGCGCGGCGTTCATTGAGGCGATGTCGTCGTCGTGCGGGAGCTACCGTGGTTGACGCGCGCCTTCTTCGCGAGAACTATGAAGGTGCTGCAGGCTTGAATGAATTTCAAGGGCGTTCGTTAAGTGTACACCCGATATGTGTATGCGAAGAAGTTGTTGAGTCTGCTAATTATTGGAAAACTCGGTGGTGCGCCGGTATTTTTAATGTTCTTTTAATTTTATTGTATAGCTTGGATTATATTATTTGCATTTTAAATGGGCGGTGTGCGGAATGTGGAAGGAATTGAGGTAATTGTACGTTTTATTATATTAATAATCAATCAAGTTACTTTATCAAGTCAATTATAAGCAATATAAGACACCAAAAATAAAGGGAGCGGTGCTATCCTTTCGGCGTATAATTTCTAAATTTAATATAGTTTTTTTATCACCATTATCAATGTCTCTATATTTAAAAAGGCGACGATAAAAGATAAATATTTAGCAACTTTTTAAAACAGATTTTTACTTTTTGTCCGGTCGCTATTATCTCAACCATACATAATTCATCAAATTGAAAAACATTTGTAATTTACTCGCGCAGAATTTTAAAAAGAAATGCACTGCCTTCCAAAAAGCCATTAAACGCATTATTGATGAGTTTGCTTGTTTTACACTTTCAGCGGTGTGGATAACCCTTTTTTCAAGCCCACACACACCTGCGCCACGCTCGCTCGCGGAGTTTGATTTTCCAGACGTCCGGGCATAAATCTCTTCCGGAGGATATGAGGAGGTGCCGCTGGCATTCTCTTTTGGAATACAAAGTCCTCGCAGTCTGTTTCTTCGTTTCTCTCTCTTCCTCGTCTATCCTGTTTCTTTTCCATTCATACTCCTGCGCTTTTTTTTCCTCTGCTACGCGGCCGCTCGAGTTAATAGTATAATACTCGTGGCGCCTATAAACTGTCGCCGCGCCTTATTGGATTCTCGGGGTTTTAGGAGTCGCGCGATGTTTTAGCGTCGAACTATACGTTGTCGTGCGAATGATAATTGGCTCAGCCGGAAAATATTGGCCATTAGCGCCCGGCGTAAATCTTTACCCCGGCAATAGTGGAAAAAGAGCGCGCGCGCACGCGCTCGAGAAGTGAAATAATTGAAAATTGCTTTATTAACGAAGACGACAAAAGTTTCCATTATTCCGTTGAAAAATCACGCGCGTTATTAGTTTGAAGTGTTTAGGTGAGATTTGCATAAAAGAGAATTTTCATTTAAATAATATTTAAAAGTCAGTGAAAAACTATATATTGTTTTTTTTTTTCAAACTTCCATTTCTTGTAATTTGATAAAAAAAAAACATTTCACTCACTTTTTACTATTCTATAACTAAATTTAATCACTAAATTAGGAACGTATATAATGTTTATAAATATTCCTTATTATTTAAAAATGTCATCATTTTTACTGATATATTTTCGCTTATATGTTATTTAATTCTTAAGTTATTTCGATTGGAAAAGCCACTTGAACCATATTTACTTTGCATATAAGAAATGTTATTCAAATTATTTTAATAACAGTGCCCAACAACCCAGTGCCGAGGAATTCTTAATTAAATTTGTCCCGATCATAACGAGATATAAAATATCCGATTGAAACGTCAGTAACGACGTAATAGCGTAACGCCTACAACGCTCGAGCGCGATACACATACACGTACCCACGTATATATAATAAACACGTAGTCACGGGCGTTCGCATGCACAAACTGCAACTCGCGCGGCTAACTAGACCGAGTAAATCATCCCGTAAGTAATCGCTAATCATCGCGCCGCCGCCGCCGCCGCACATATTTCAAAATATTTTCTGCAAAACCCGATTACCCCCGGCGTAAAATATATACCTGCCGAGCTCCTCTTCTCCCTCCCCTCCGCTCTGCTACATCTTCCTCCCTCTCTAGCCCAATAAAACACTTAAAAACTCGTTAAGCTCGAGCAAAAGAACTTGGGGCATTTTGCATTTCCTCGCGGCACGCCGTCGATTATCTCGACACGCCGAGCGCCGCTAATTGGCAGGCCTTTATTTGTCTCCACTCGACTCGTTCCTTTTCTCGCGCGCTTAGATCTCCTAACTATAACGAATGAGATTGCGCCGTTTGAATCTCGTTAACGCCGCCGCCACGCGGGCTCGCGTGAGCGGTGCTCAATCGAGCGCCGCTGATCTGGCCCACCGATCCGCCAATTAATCGTTCGGGGCTCCTTTGTTCGAGTGCGTGTACGCGCGAGCGCCGAAAAAGCGAAGGGGGAAATTTATGCGCGGCTCGGTGAGATGGGGGTTGATAAGTGTATATAGGATTTGGGTTGATTTTTAAAAATTCAAAGGCTTGTAAGAAGATGTTGGTTGACGTACTGGTACATCGTGTGTCATTTGGAAAATTGGCCAATAAGGAAAATTAGAATCCTTCGCATACTCTATAGTAAAAGTATATTTCTAAGCGAATTTTGAACAGCATCATAGGCACCGTAAAGGTGCTGAAACTTTTGTGCAATTATAAAGAACGAAAAAGTAATCGTACTGGCTGGACATGGTTCGGTGTCATGGTGTCATAAGCAACAAAAATTTTACAAAAAAAATCTTAGGCCATGTTATAAACAAAATCTTAGGACGTTATAGCTAAAAATTGAAATACCCAAATTGCTTAAGAAAATTTAAAATTATCATGAAAATATATGTTATATATAATGAGTGATATAAAAATCCATTAGAGATGAAGAATAATCTTAATGTTTCGAATATAGAATCAAACCCCACTTTACCCGAATCGACTGTACGTCTTGTGACGTACGAAAATTATTTTCCCATTTTGCAATATTCAATTCAAAATTAATCTTCGTTATATTACCATTATATTGTTAGATTTGATTATTATAATCTTATTCCTTATAATTATACACGATTAAAGTCAAACTACAAAAAGTAACTGAAAACATTTTATTTGAGAACTTTGAAATTGTAGCTATTAACGCTTCCACAAACTACCATACGATCTTAAAGTACTAAAAACAAATTAAAAGACGATAGAAAATACAAGCTTAAAATTTGAATGAAAGCATCCAAAATATCATATTATTTTGTTTACGAATGTTTAAACACGTTGACAGTTCAAAATATTAAGAAATTTTAAATCTAAAGTCTACTTTAAGATTTTCTTTTTATCAGACCTGTGTACAGATACAGTTTTTTATATCTCTATAGGAAGCATTATTGTATCTTATATATTATTTATATGGGTGATTCTCAGCAAAAGTGCACATTTTTACATGTGATAAATAACCCACTTTAATTCAATAATAATGGACATCTCGCCATTTTTAATTTCACTATATAATATTCTAGTAATTTGCGTTTCATTCTTGTAAAAAAATATATTTTTAGAAAAAATTGAAGATTTTATATTATAAAATCTAATAAAATATCCACGGAGGTTACAGAACAAAATCTGCGCACTTTTGCTGGGAATCGCTCATATGGTAATTATTTGTATATTTAAAGATACAAATAAAATAAATCTTCAAACTTGCCACGACAATTAGCAAGAATTTTTATTTCATCTAAATTTTAAAACGAAATAAAACAAAATAAACAAAAATTTTAAAAATAAACTTTTGTTTGTTCATTAAAATTTACTCTTTCCAATTAGACGATTGCGGTGTCAAAAATAAGTGAAAATCATTTATCTCTAAAAAAATAGTAGAAATAATATTACCCGTATTCTAAAAACAGCTTCATTGGCGTAAATATATAATTATGATTTACCGATATTATTATTTGTTATTTATCTAAATGAAAACGGCATTTCATCCTGTTCAAACATCTTCCCAAACAAATATTGGTACTTATACGAATCTCATTATCTGCGATAGCCTCGACGCAGTTATCTTATCTCCACTCAGCTATTCCAAAAATATCCAACAGAACTCATCGTCACTTCTCCTCTCATCCACATAATATATATACCGACCGACTAATTATCCCCGTTCGAATTAAGCTCTAACAAGCCCTACAACCGATCGCGATCGAGACGCTCGTCACATCGAGCGTTCGTATAAACGTCGCTCTCGATAACTAGGCCATCCCTCGTCCATCCTTCTCTCTCAATACACACGGACACGCGTGTATATATATAGTATACCTGCGCGCGGCTGTTGCTCTATCTGCCGCGTCCATCGCGCGCGCGCGCGCGCCCTCGAGATATCCCACGCCGAGGTCGCGGACTCGTTCGACCGAAAAAATCGACGGAAATTAAAGAAGAAAAGAAAAAAAGGAGGCGACGAAGTCGTACACGTGTCGCTCGTCTCGAGGCTCTGGTCAAGCGCGCAAAAATCTTCGGCTCCGATCTGCCGCTAAAGGTTGACCTCCCCCCGCAGGTATATATACACACACGCACCGTCAAATCGCCGTGTTCTGCTGCAGCAATGCCCGAGTTTCTTTCTTTCCTTCGTTCCTTCGTTTTCCCTTCCTTTTTGTATATTCTCGAGCGAGTGTTGTGTGTTCACGGTTCTCGCGAATTGGACTGGTTTTCGGCTAATTTATCGCTTTAATAAACCGACACGCGTGATTACTGTTCGCGAGCGTGTCGCGGCTCATTAGGGCGAGTGAAAATAAAATTACAGTCCCGTGGATCATCTTAATGTAATTGATGCGAATTTCTTCGATGCGGAATTCGTGCCGGGCTGAACTGTAAAGTGTATTTTGGACGATGGTGAGTCACCGAAAGATAATGAGGAGAACGATTTTTGTTTAGACTTCAGTCGCGAGTTTAACGAATGTGTACCCGACAGTAGTAAAATAATTTATTGTTAGTATAATATAATTAATTATATATCGATAATATCAATCATGACACGAATTATGAAACGAGTATGCAGTATCTTTGTTTAATGCACGAGGTAAAAGTAACATTTATTTTGTACTTACTCAAATTAATTTTGTTGGAAATTTCAGATAACGAGATCTATGAAAAAATGCTTATCATGTATATTTTTCAGAAACTTGAACACTCTAATATAAACTTTATTTCCACACAACTCGTAGTCCACTGCTTAATTTATTGATTAAACTTTGTTGAACAATCCACAGGCTAAGGTATAAAAGAAAACTCGTAGATTCATTCCCCGACAGAGTCACTCCCAGGCAATATCTTCAGACAGAATCTCGGCAGTGTCAGCCTTATGCACTGAACTGTGGATATTCGACTGCGAATTCGTACGACCCAAAGGACGAATTATAATGCGCACGCTTGTGTGGTTGGCAGTGGACTGCCGGCGGAGAGTCATACAGCTGCCCCCGACGAAAATACAAACTGCAAGCTTGCGCATTCCGTGGAAACAACCCAACGAAGTCGCGATATTTTGTACGTCTTGCAGTAAAGTGGGCGCTATGTGGAGTCGAGTAGTTCAATAATAAAAGATATGCTTGAAAAAGACTAGAAGTATTTTTCATTACGAGCAAATGAAGTTCGTAAAAATTGTTGTAGGATATTTTATTATTTTAAAAATTTTATTTTATAAATATATAAATTTGATGTTTCTTATTTATGCATATGACTACTTTTGTTTTCTCGAGTTTTAATAATTACTTTGGTAAATAATAGAGTTTGAGTTAATTATATTTATCGAAAAGGGGTTTATAAGTTCGCATTGTGAAATAATTTCCAATCTTCTAAAGTGCGAATGAGAAAATTTACAAATATCCTAAATACAAGTTACTATATAGTTATTATAATTTATGACATCACACAACAATAATTATTACAGAATTCGTACGTATATTTATTATCAGTTACTAATTCCATGGTAAACCCGCCTCTGAATAAATGCCTTCATCAAAATCCTAAATTAAATGCATAATAAGAAGTCAATTAAAACAGATTAAATTTCTTCCATTTAACGTATAAACCTTGTATCCTAATCCTCGCAACAGCAGCAACAAAACAAATGGCAGATCTACCTGTCCTGCCGGCAGAATCCGAAAGAGTCGAGATCCGGCGATGTTAGGACACGCGAAACAGGCCAAAAACCACGGAACCGCTGAGTAAACAGATTCGCGCAGCGATATTCTTCTCCTATATACCTGCGCGCAGACGTCGGCAAGCGCGCGAATCCATTACCAAAATCGCTCGAATACCCGAGCAAAGATAGCAGCGACTCCTAATTATCCCTTGCCGCGAACCCGGCCCCTGTTAATTAGGCCGGACAATTAATTAAAAGCCGGTCGGATTCCTTCCGAGTCTCTCTCTCTTTCTCTCTCTCTCTCTCTTTCTGGACACGTCCGCGAGCGCGACACGATGGCTTAATCTCACGCGCGAAAGAGAAAGAGAGGGAAAAAAGAGAGTGCGGAACACGTTGTTTTTGTATAAATAATGCATTATTTGTCGGCAGCAGTAGAGTGGAGGTGGCGGAGGACTGATAAATATGGAGTGGCGACGACTGTAAATAGTGTCGCGCGCTAATTCAGCGCGCCGAGGCAAATTAAATGCAGAGCGCTGCGCGCGTCTTACGTATAGTGCGTCACTTGCTCGAACTCGAATTCCCGATTTATCGAGCTCCGAGGGAGATGGCCGCGCGATATCTAGAATCTTGATAAACCTGCAGGGAATATTTCAATCTTTTAATAGAGACATTTGCATATATCAACTTTGCCGGAGGAGAATAAACACGCATAATTCCTAACTCATTCTTTCCTGTTTTAGATGTATCTGATGACATTGCCAGCCGTATTTTAGGTTTTATGTTTTTTCGGTGCAGGATATCGCTTACAGGGTCAGCTTTTCGAATAATGAATGAAATTTAGAGATAAATTACTTTAAATGGTCGGTAAAATGAGGTGATAGATAAACTGCCAATTATCATAATATTGCAATTCAAAACATTGACCGATTATTATGTACATAAATTATTCTATGAATTGTAAATGGTGCAGTTGTTTGAAAAAGAAAAAAGCTTCTCTTAGAAGCAACATTAAAATGATATATTTTTATAAACATATTAATTGCATTTTATAAGTACAATGTGATTCTGTTATGCATATATAAATTCTAATAAGAGCTTTTCTTTCATTTATAAATCTTACCTAACAAGTCACATGGAAATAACGGAGCTCGAGCTCGCAAAATTAGATACTTTGCTGTAAATTCAAAGTGAACGGTCGGTTTTTTTGATACTCACCCGAAGAAGTTGATAAAATTAATTTAGTTAATTGGAGTGAAATGTATCTAATTGTTTTTATATCTTCTTTAAATCGCAATTTCCCGAGAATGCATTGACTTAATGCATTGACTCGAAATTTGCAAAGAATTTAGTACATAGTATAAGCAATATTGGTGCGAAATTTTATCAAAATTTGATTATTAGTTTTAGAGATATTTGAAATAAAAAAACTTGCATTAAATCAAACTAAAAAAAATAGTGCATCAAAAAAAGAAAAACATTGGCGTCTAATGCGAATGCATTTATCGCAGTAAACTGTACGGCAGAGAAGAACTTAGTTGTTCGTTAGTTAATTGAACCAACTTTTTTCCGTGCATGTAAATCACTATTAAAAATACATTCTTTAAAATAAAAAATATGAAACATTATAATATTTTATGGTAAAAATATACAATAGACAGTCACTTAAAATAATTAAAGTGCATTTGATAAGATGGTTAAAAATATAATCTATTCTTTTCAAGTCCTTCACCGTAATGATTCAAAACAGAACTAATGTATATCAATGCCATAAGTGGCATCTGTTAACTTGTCAAAACATGACAGCTGTTTTGAAATTCAAGATGCTCATTATACAGGCAAGCCGTCAGGTAGCGTCGCGAGCAAATCGCTGCAAGCCTCCATCGCGAAAAGACGAAATCGCGAATAAAGCACTGCATATGTATCACTAGAAACCGAATAGAAACGTTTAGTGCGCCCGCTCAGAAGTAAATATTCAAATTAAGTTACAGTGATTATACGTAGCAGGTGTTCTAAAAATTGTGTGAATTTTTGGAATAAATCACGAAAAATGAATCCCTGGGAAAGAAAATTAGCCGTGGTAACAGGTGCTTCTGCTGGAATTGGATTGGCTACCGCGCAAGCTTTCATTCGTGAAGGTCTGATAGTCGTCGGTCTTGCTCGTAGAATGGAAAAAATGGAGGTATTATTGATTTTTGGAAACATAAAAATATGATCCTATCTTGGAATATTTATTTTAAATAAATTTTAATTGATAAATAAATATTCGTCCAGTATTGGTTCCAATATCCGTTGCTATTATTTAGCAAATTAGGGTTTGTAAAGTATAATTAATTTAATAATGTTTTTAGGAAGATATGAAGAATATTAAGGGTCCTAGTAAATTTTATGCGAGCAAATGTGATATAACAAAACAAGAAGATGTTAACGATACTTTTGAATGGATTAAAAAAACATTTGGCACTGTTAATATTTTAATAAATAATGCCGAGGTCCTAGGTGAAGGATCACTCGAAGGTAAAATATAGATAAACGTTTATTTCTTATCAAAGATAATTTATTTTTTGAAGATTATTGTACTAATTAATGATTATTTCAGACATAAAAATAGAAGAATTACAGTTTGTCATAAATGTTAATTTGATGGGTGTCATTTACTGTTCTAGAAAATCTATAAAGTTGATGAAACAAAACGGCGAAGATGCTCACATTATAAATATAAACAGGTATATATAACGATAAAAAAAATTCTGAGTCATTAAGGCTTAAGAATTTAAAATGATTTTTTCCAGTGTTGTGGGAAATGTAACCCCTCGTGTGCCGGGTAAAAACGGTAATGTATATCCAGCAACTAAATTCGCTTTAAGGTCATTAACAGAAACGTTAACTCATGAATTAATTAATTTTAAAATACGAGTTTGTGTGAGTGTTTGCTTTACATTACATAAAGTTTGTTTAATTGATTGTTGTGTTCTAAAAAAGTTATTATTTTTTTTTATTTACAGAATGTTAGTCCAGGAGTTGTTAAAACTGAAATTTTCGAAAAAGCAGATATCGATCCTTCTTTTCTCAATATAATTCCAGCTCTGAACTCAGAAGACGTAGCTAATTCTATTTTACACATCATTGGAACACCACCGCACGTTGAAATAACTCAGTTAACTATTCAACCTAAGGGAGAACATATTGATAGATTAGGAACAGAAGTGATAGTAAAGAAGAACTAATTTTTTCTGTAGTTAACTGTGAAGTAATTAATTTAACGTTAATCTCGTATGCTTTTGTTCCTGAGAAATCCATAATAATTTTTAAATTTGATTTTCTATAAGTACTTTTATCCAAAACATTCCTGAGTTCTAATAACTCCCGCCATACCACGCAATTACCCAAAAGACTTGATTCTGAAAAGAGCCATATAGTCTTTTAATTATAAACTACAAAGTTGCGAAAAATCTTCTCCAGACATAACACAAACAAGGTTCTTATTCCTTTCAGATCCCAGGAACAACCTTCTGCCTTACGAAAAAAAAATCCACTTCTCACACGCCCCATCAGCTGGGAATTTTTATGTCCAGTAGTCCAAATAAATCTGCTCATTCATAATCGTCCTCGTCGCTGCAGCGCAACTGCATATAGTAGTAGCCACCATCACCGCGCCAATCATACTTTCCACACCAGAAAACTCTTCCGCACGCACGCGCTTATAATATGCCACTTACGAACGGCCCGGGACCTAATCAAATTCCCATGATTCCGAATTAGCAGATGCTTCGGGTTGCGGGCCGAATGTGGGCGCCCCGCCGCGCGTTAGAGAATCCCCGGCGCGCGCATTCCGCGCCCGCTCAAAGATATTCACGACAACTATATTAGCCGGCTCCTCTCGGATAGCCATCGTGCCCGGTGTGTCGATCCACACCTCTTCTCTTCTCTCTCTCTCTCTCTCTCTCTCTCTCTCTTTCTCTCTCTCTCTTTCTCTCTCTCTTTTCGAAGTGAGAGAAAAAAAAACAAGAGGTGTGCGTGTATTATAGAGAGAAAAAGCCGTGATTCGGGATTCCTTAACGCTCGGTTGGGGTTATGGAAAAAAGGGGGATTCGGGAGAGAGGGATTTCCGATGAGAATTTCTCGATGTTTATGGACGACGGGGGCTACTTTACGAGAGGAGTTTAGCGGCCACGGCATTATGGATTCGTTCGAGTGGGAATTTTAAATGGATTTACGATGTGGGTATTTATGCCCGCTCGCCTCCTGCCTTGTAGGAAGTTGTATTTTAAGGTAATTACACGAGGCTCCGAATAAAATATTATGATTCTGGTCTTTTCGATATTAGTTGCTATTCAGATGAGATTTTCTTATTTATTTGTCAAATATCAGGTTCTATTCGAGCTTTATTGCGCTTTGGGCGCTTTGATTTTTCCAAATTTATATGCTGGAATATAATTATAAGAGAACATTGATGACAATATCACCAGTTAGTGAATAGAATTTAATAGTTATAAAAATAATAAAAATTAATGTTAAAATATATCGTTGAGTTAAATTAGATTTTTTTTAGATTTTGTAAAGTTTAAGTGGAAAAATTTATTTTTGGACTTCTGTAGCTATTTTCGACTATGAATAATTAAAAAAATTCATAAGGATTTTGTCATGTTACTATTAGGATATAATCCCTCTATCTGCATGAGACTTGATAAATCCTTACAAGAATTCTCAAAAAAGTGGAAAACGTTTCCTAGAAATGAAAATACCAGTTATCGTCATTGTAAAATTCTTTTTAAAATACAGCCTAATGAAACCATCATCGTAAAATCCGATATGTACGTCTTAACCATTATCCACTCTCTGTCGTCTTCTCTTACATAAGTAATTTTCTCGTATTGAAAACCGAATATATAATCTAAAGCTTCTTTTTCCTTTATCTAGATATTTTAGGGTCATAAATAAAATGGAGAAAAAGAGGCGCATCACCGGTGCATACATCATCTTACTCAACACAGAAATAATACAATTTTCATTTAAAATATCTTTATTTTTAGTGTACTATGGCCAAAGATTAAGGAGGCCCCTATTCTTACAAAAGAAAATGTAAAAATGGAAATTACATCGTTATAGGCGATGAAAGTTCCAAGAAAATGGCGAAAAGTAATTGAAAATTATTACTGTTCGGCTGAATTTGTAATACTTCGTTGAAAAAAACTTTCGTTATTTGCTAAACAAATCTAAATAGTAAATTTTTTCCAATAATTGAATACGCCGAAATAACAATCAGCGGTTTTACACATATGAAAGATGCTGATTGCATTGAGTGAGGAGTACAAAAAGTCGTCTTCTATATCTATACGGATACATCTTCGTCATATTGCTGCAGTTATTAGTTAGCAAAACCATGATTGTCTTCACTGAGAAAGAAACGAGCTGAAATAATTTAATCAATGAACTTTTCCAAAAAAGTATAAAAGTAAAAACTCCCTGGTAGAAATGTTAACGACATGTTGGCTAATTGTTGGTTAATTTTGGAGTTAAAAACGTCACACTAACATTATTTCGTTGTTAAAGATAAATATTCAGTTTTCGTTGATAAGAACATGTTCTATTGCCAATATTTGAACATGTGATTATAATTTTTGATACTTTTAATAAGGTTTAAATATTGATTTTTGTCGAAAATGCTTCCATTTGATTAACACGTTAACCAACAAAAATGGTTAATTTTCTACCAGGGCTTGGAAAAAGTTAATGATCCGTGATTTCTCTATGATGCATTGTAATCATGGGAAAACTTGTATTTACACATATATAATAAATAATTCAAAAACTTCTTTTTAATTACTTATCTTCCTATTTCAGGAATAAACTACTGCACACCCATCCAGCACACTAAAATTAATTTTTCCCAACCCGTCAGTCTATCTTTCTCACGTCCATCCCGAGAAAAACAATATTTCCACTGACACGCATTAAATCGAGAACATATATTAGTTCCGATCATTACAGACACCGGCCCTCCTTTACCAGAGAAAAATACGCACACACAGACGAGAAACCAGAAAACCGTGCATCTCACCGACCGAAAACATCGGCACGAAATTTTCCTCGAAAAGCCCCAAGAGCAGTCCCAGATACAGCCGTCATCGTAAAACGTCGAGCTATCTCTCTCGCGTGCGCGGCAATTTTCTCGGCTCTCTTTCCCTAATCTCGCGGCCATTGCGCGCCCATAAATAAGCCGATAGCATCTCCTTCGATTCTTAATACAGAAATAAACGACGGGATAGAGAAAGAGGCAGAGAGAGAGAGAGAGAGAGAGAGAGAGAGAGAGAGAGAGAGAGAGAGACACGGTGTGACGTATGGACGATCGGGAGGAGGTTCACGCTGCGAGCGTCTGCCGATCACACCTCGCCGCGCCGCGGGACGTCATGCGCGCCCGAGAGCTCTGAGAGCATCACGATTCAATTATATATGTGTGTGTGCTGCTTTTTTGATCGGCTATAACTGTGGTGTCTGTGGTAGCTCGCGCTCGTGTGTGTGTGTGTGTGTGTGTATAATGCGAGGTATTTTACGACGAGGATTAGGCGCGTATAAGTGTGAATTACGAAATCTGTTTGTATATAGTTGGAATGTTGAGAAGTTAATGGAACTGAAGTACCCTTTTAGAGAGTTTAATAAGCTTTTCTCAATCGTTTGAATGTGTTTTTGTAAAGCGTTTACTTAATTATTTTTAACAATTTACTGAAGAGTATTGCTCGTTATTATAAATAGATTTTCTCCATACAGATTTCTTTTCAATCAACGAATCCATATAGATATCCATTATTTTACTTCTGAATACCTTAGCAGATATATATGGCTGCTTGTAACGGGTAATTCGATTTCCATTTTATTACCTTGTCGAAAAAATTATAGACCGCGAACATATCACCACCATTTAAATTTTGTTTTTCCCCGATTCCGAATCCAACGTCTTCCTGATTTTCCCTGATCCTGTTCTACTCGCGTCACATAAACGCGCTTCCCCCATCTTCATTTTTGCCGTAGCGTTGTTGCCGTCGCGCTAATGTCGCAAGTAGCCCGCGCATCACGAGGCCTAGCGCGCACGCGCAATTACCTCGTAAACGTTTCCTCGAGAGGCTGCACGCATGCGGCAGCATCAGCGCATCTCATATTTAATAAGGAGTTTCGTGCCGCGGAAATTCCCTCGACGCGATGGTGATTTGTCGTCATTACCCCGCTCACTTGAGTCGTCCTAGAAAGAGAGAACGCGATAACGCACGACGAATTATTGCGTGAATGGATCGTTGGCAAATTGCGGGCAAATTGATTGATAGCTACGCGTGCGCGCGATGCAATATAAAACATAGTATGTGTGTGCGTGTGCAAATTGTTGCGTGCCACTGGTATATAGTGCGTAAAGTCAGTTGCTTTTTCGTGTGGTTTATTTTTGGAGGTTTGTAACTTAGGTTCGTTTTGCTACGATTTCACGTAAAGCTATTCGTGTGAATATTTATTTTCCAATATGGATTACAGATATTCGATTTTATAGTCTGTTAGCAGGCTAAAAAGAATGAGAACTCGTCATGGTATCCTTTGTATGTTTTTGTATACGATACGGTAAAACATTTGCATATTCAGTGTAATGAAAATGTAAGAATAGTACATTACTAACGCGGGCGGAAGAGGATTATTTACCTCATGCGACGTTTTTCGGCCGAGCGAAGCGAGGTCGAAAAGTCGCATGAGGTAAAAATTCTCTTACGTCCACGTTTCAGTAACGTATTTTTCCGTCCGAGGCCGCAAAATGACATTTAAGATGGCATTTTGAGGTTAAAGGGCGGAAAAGATTTTTTAATAATGTTTTATAAAAAAGATCTTTTCCGCCCTTTAACCTCAAAATGCCATCTTAAATGTCATTTTGCGGCCTCGGACGGAAAAATACGTTACTGAAACGTGGACGTAAGAGAATTTTTACCTCATGCGACGTTTTTCGGCTGAGCTTCGCTCAGCCGAAAAACGTCGCATGAGGTAAATAATCCTCTTCCACCCGCGTTAGTAATATACTATAAGTTATGTTTACATTTACAACATCAGTATACACAAATAATAATGATTAACCAGTAGAGAGATCATCAAATTACTAGCATTTTTTTTATCAGCCAACTTGAAAAGTAGAACCATAATAATATCTGTTATTTTCATCCCTGTAACAAAATCAATAGAGAAGTCAAGCAGTTTATTATTTGACCATACTGTTAGTTCTAGTTGTAACACACGTGATCCTTAAATATTGTTACTTGGATCCATTATTAGAATTTGAGGTATTTATTCGATCGAAAGGCAGAGAGACAAAGAGACTCGCAAATATCGCCAAACTAAAAATGCAAAATCTGCGCTTTTTCCAGTCCGCACGGAACTTTCGTCGACGGCCGACGTCGGCAGACAAGATATCATCTATCCGGTGTCGCGTGGATCGGGCGATACACGTGACAATATTCACAGAATTGCGTTTTCGACTTTTAAAGAAAATAGTTTCTAAATAAAAACCGCTGCCAATTCATTGGCACGTAGCTTCCTCCAAATTAATGTATCGTTCCTATATGTATAGTATATATTTTAAATATAAGATATGTTAATTCATTATACTTTTTTTTTCAATGATTTAATAATTCATTAATATTTAAAAAATTGCATATTTTTCTTATTATTGAAATTATTTGTTATTTGACACTTATTTTCTTTTAAAAAAAGTAATATTTTAAAATATAAAATTAAAAAATTGCTATCTACCCTGAGATCAATTTACTCACATTTTCAAAATAATATATAATAACTCCACTTTTTACATTATAAATATATTATTATTCAATAATTGTGTATCTTTATTATAAATAATTTTGTACATATTATAAAAATTGAATTTCTACTTCTAATTTTCATTTTTTTAATGGTCCGTCATAATTTTCGTCATCCTCTTCTTTTATTTTCAATAAAATATCGTTGATTGTTCATCTTATCATTTCTTACACCATCTTAGTGGTGGCAGCTAATAAAAACATTTACATAACTTTGTAAGGGCAAAATGAGTGTATATGTAATTATATGCCCAGGAACCATAAACGTTTAAACTTTAAAATATTTATCTCAAAATTGAGTGAGGATAATTCTTACTATATTGACTTCTTAAATCGCGATTATTCGAAAAATTAATTCAAACTCAAAATAATTGGCCACCGTATCTGACTAATTTCATGTTTCTGCAGAGCTCGCTGTAAATTAACCTCAATGAAAAACAAAAGTAAGTAAACAACACGCGCGCGTATCGCGCGTCATTTTCTAGTAACATATACATAAAACCGTTCCCGAAAAATTACGATTTGAAAAGAGGGCTAAAATAATTTCAGCAGTTTTAACCTCAAATATCTCTGAAATTTATAAACTAATTCTTTTACCGTAACAATTCATGTAATAAATAATATACAAACTCTACACCCCGATCAATCTACATCTCCATCAAATTTCAAAATAATTAAATTGTACTCTAGTTATTGTGCGACATAGAAAGTCATTTCCAGAAATATCAAAATTTTAAATATCAAATATCTCAAAAACTAACCATATTATCTGGATGAAATTTTACATAGGTGTTGCCTATATTGCATACAAAATAGTCTATACATTTCAAACTGATACATCAAGTCGTCATTGAGAAATTACGATTTTGAATAATATGTAAAAAAATGTTAACCTTAAATATCTCTAAAAATTATGAGACAATTCTTTTACCTAAAGGACTTATACGATAAACATATAAACTCTATATCTCCACAAAATTTCAAGATGATTAAACCAATTTTTTTTCTCTAGTTATCATGCGACAAAGAAAATGACTTTTCAAAATACGAAAATTTTAAATATCAAATATCTCAAAAATTAATCGAACGATCTTCATGAAAATTCGCACATATATTATGAATATTACACACAAAATTGTGTATAAATTTAGGGCTGATTCATCGAACCGTTCTCGAGAAATTACGATTTGAAAAAAAGGTTAAAGAAATTTTAACCTCAAATATCTCTAAAATTTATTGTCCAATCATTTAGCCCAAAGAACTTAGCCGAGAGCTATCCAAAATCTATACCTCTACAAGGAATTTCAAAGTGATTAAGTCAATTTTACTAAAGTAAACGTGCTTCTGTATGAACCACTTGATATTTGTATAACCGCATTTTTTAATTTTTTTTCTGAAGAACTAGTCGACAGAATGGATTCAAATATTTACAGATTATAACTATTTATTTTCTGTATTATCATGATTTTTTCAAAAAAATTGACAGTTCATTTTTGGAGTTATAAGCTTTAAAAAAAACACTTTTTGTTAATAACAAAAGAACCGCAATAGCTAATGTAATTTTTTTTAAATATAGGTTTTTTATGCTCTTTCGAATGCTATCTGTCCGATTCAAATATCTTAATGTTATCATTAAAAAAACGCAAAAATGAATTTTGCGAAAATTAAAAATTCGTAATAAAACAAAAACGCATAGGCGAATCAAAAAGAGGATTTCCTCCCCCCATTCACACAAAAAAAAAAAAATGAAACCTGTCCGGTTAAAATCGGTATACGTACACACACACACATCCATACAGACACTTATCCATACAGATATTTTCTAAAATCATGTGATTCGAATTTCTATCACCGTGTTTCTAGAGCGATTTAACGAAACTTAAAATGTTCCTATATTACAAAGCTTCCTCTAGGAGGAAGCAAAAAAAGTTTTCCGTATCATTTAGAATATTTCTTATAGAGTACCATAAAAAGTGAGACCACTCAAGCGTATACCTGCACTTTCGCACAACTCGTATAACAATGCTTTCCAAAACCTGCAGCCTTCCGCTAAAAAAAAGCACCTCCTCACGCCAACGCTCTCGCGTGGCGCGTGAAATTCAAAGAACGGCTCTGAGATCGCAATCTAAATGAATCGCCATCCTCGAAACGACAATGGCACTCGCGCGCGCGCAAAAGAGAAAAGTATAGAGGAGAGGCAGAGGAGAGAGAATATAGCCTCCGCCTCTGAAAATTATCATGTAAATCCGGCGACGTTAAGACACCCGTAAGCGAGGGCCCCATGGCCCGCGGTATATATGACGAAACGACTCTTATCTAGGCATTGTTAATCAAAGAATTAGCATGCGCTCACTCGCGCGACAATGCACACGCGCGCGACTGAGAGAGAGAGTAAAGTGTCCTGGAGTGTACCCGCTATAAATAAGCAGGCATTTATCAGATGCAGCGCAAGGAGGAGGAGAATGGCGGCGGCGAGTATTATACTGTCCGCGTAAGCTGATTAGACGTTTGAATTTGTCCACGTGCTTATAATTGGCTCAATGAGCCACAGGTTGGCCGGCTCTTTCTCTCTTTCGTGCTTCTCAGCGTGAACATGTTTATCTTTTACCTGTTTATTCGCGAAGAATTATTTATTAAGCTATCTGCGTCTGAATGTATCCTTAATGTTTTTCGGAGTATTAATTAGAAATAAAATGAAAGTTTTTGCATTATATTGAAATGATATTTCTATTTACTATATGACTGCATAAAAATACACTGACGGGAAACAAATGTTGGGGAAAAGATCACATCTATAGGACTCCACAAATCGAGAAGTACACTACAGCTGTCAAGAAGTTAACAAAAAAACAAATCTTGATTTTTATTGTAACGATAGAAATTATAGAGTTTTTAATAGTTGCTGAAATTCTCAACAGCTATAACTTTTTACGAAAAAGTGCGTGTGTAGCGCGGCTATCGTAATGTTCAATTATACACGTGAGAAGTATAATTTCCCTAAGAAAGCATTATGCAGCGGGTTTTTTTTCTAGTTCTCCATTCAAATATTATTAGCTCATTAAAATTTCTAATGAAAAAGATACAACCACGACCCGTACTATCATTAATATTCACTTCAATAATGAACTCGCTGATTGCTAATAAAGCTACGGACTTTACTACATTTCGCCTGTACGTTTCTCCTCTGCGTTCCTTCTCACGAAACACACCACCACCGGCGAATAATGGAACGTTGATTGCTTCATCGATTTTTCCCGATAAAAGTGCGCGCGAGACGCCCGTTGTCCGCTGCGGTTAATGACACAATTTACGATGAAATTTACAGCGAGACGAATGCAATGGAAGAGAGAGAGAGAGAGAGAGAGAGGGAGAGGAAAGCCTCGTTGAATTTTCAATTTTCGCGCGCGGACGGACGACCCCGCGAGGAAACCCGTTAAAGCCACGGCCGTACATAACGATTCAATCAGTTGGCTCTCTCGCGCGCACGGCGTCTTCTGCAGTTTTGCGCGCGGCTGCATAGCGGCGGAGCAGATTGGTTTACTTTTGTTGGCAATTAGCCAGCGTCCATTAGCGGAGGCGCGGCCTGATTTTTCAATTACTAACGGGAACGAATATTAATGTTTCTTTTTGACGTGTCGTTCTACAGGTCGTGCGCGCGCGCGCACATATGTCTTCTCTTTTCTTTTTCCCATTCCTGCGCGTGTTCGGGCGCGCCCAATTGCCATTTAAATATAGTGTTTAACAATATATTTGTTGGTTTTTACAGCCTGCTTTTCAGAATAATGAAGAGCATTTAGAATTGAAATATTGTCGTGCCCGCGCGCAATGATTTATGTCGGTGAAATTTGCTTCAAATACTTATTAGACCCGGTGTGTCAAAGTTATTTAGTTTTTTTATTATCGTTTACAGGGCCTTCTTTATTTATTAAATATAAATTGAAATTCATGCATGCCCATAAAGCTACGTTGAACTAATCAGATGCAAATATGAAGACGATGGTCAATCATCGTATTATAATCAACTCTCATCGAATTTAAGACTCACAAAAAAGGCACCAGGATAAAATATTCATTAATCTTCCCTTCAAATCCATTTATATTTGTCTGTTAAATATAATTAAAATCACTTAAAAATCCTGTCCCTTATTTTTCAAAAAAGACACATACTAAGCTTCATCAGTTATTAAAAACAATTAGTAAACATAAATATTCAGAAAAAGTCATAAATACCGAAAATTTGTATTATCAATTAATCTCTTCTTTACACATAAAGCAATCGAACCAGATAAATCAGAATCCGAATCAAACTAAAGAATGACTACGATTTCGAATTCTACTGGCCGCCACCGTTTTGAATTTCGAGGTCACGTGCATTCGACACCTGCGTGCAACGCGAGACGCACTGCAAAAGCGGATAATTTAAGCCGCGATTTTTCAAAAATAATTGCCGCTCGCAATTTCTCACTATTGCGCGCGCGCGTGCACTGTTCCATTTCTCGAGCGCGTAATCGTTATTTACGATCGCTGATGCGCACCTCGCGACACACGCGGGGGCTAAAAGTATAAACGCACGAGCGAAATTTCGTCGTCGCCGAGAGACAGAGAAAAAGAGAGAGACTTCTCTCGCACAGAAGAAGAAGAAGATAACAGCAGACGTCATAATAAATTTCTGCCCCGTTCTCGGAATCGTTCCCGGCAATTACGGGCAAATTGTTGCTGGGCCGCAAGAGAGAGAGAGAAAGCGCGGGCCGCCTGCGGGCTCCAGAAGCGGACAAGGTATATGACTAGTGGGTGTACGTATACGCGTATGTCAGCATTTGTGAAGATATAGGTGTATTATATACTGTGGAAAAGGTGTGAAAGAGGCGCGTGTGAAAAAGCAGGAAAAAGACGTCAAAAAGCCTCGACGCCACGACGATCTCTATATGTGTGTTGTATACAATGAATGATGAGACGAGAAAGGAACAGAAAAAAGAAGAGAACCCAAAGGATCCGCAGAATTTCGGGCGGACTAGACTACCATGCGATGTGGTCCTCGGACCGAGAGGCAAGAGAAGCACACGCACGAAAGAAGAGCTGCTCGGCTGCACGTTATATAGGTGTGGGTTAATATAACGAGGGTGTGATTCACGATCGTGCGCCGCCGCTACACACACATAGCCAGAAATATATCCATATAATACCGAGGACTATATCATAATACGGGCCGCACCGCTTCTCGTGTTCCCGAATTATATACGCGCGGGGCGTGCTCACCTGCGCTAATATACCCTTACAGCAGCGCGAGTTCGCGTTACCCGCCTGCACTCGAACGCAGAGACGCACACACACGCACAGTGGCCGCGAAGATATCGGATTCGTTCTAGCTAGCCGCGCGCGGGAGACCGAGGAACATCTTAATCTCGAGGCCCCCGTCCGCTTATATTCGCCTTTTTCTTTCTTAATGCACACACTCCGGCGGTATACGTTCCCGCGTACTCGAGAGCGAGAGAGAGAGAGAAAGCGAATGGCTCCTTTATACACAATTATAAAGTGAGTTGCCTCTTGCGCCGCCATGTGCGTTTTACGCGCGGGCGATTTATTGTAGCAGATATATATAGTGGGGAATGAGAGAAAGAGAGAGAGAGGGTAGAGTGCAATATGTTACTGTATTCCGACACCTTTAATGTCGTTATCGTGCATCGTTTTTATGGTTTTGCGATTACAGGGCCTTTTATCTTACTCGTGTTATGGATTCTTAATTGAGTTCTCCGTAATCCTGACACTTACCAAGTTCTTGATACGGCGAAATTTTTAAATGGTTTATAAAACTTTTATTAACCAATCATAGTTGTTTATAAACATTACGACTTATGTATTGAAGATAACAATACCTAAATTGCGAGTGAGAGTCATATATTTGTTCGAAAAATATTATATGAAATAGTAACGTCCATCGCGTATTGGACAATAAATGATAGTAATAGCGAGTATCTGTAATAATTGTAAAATTATTAAAATTGAACAATCTAATTGAAAAATTAATGATTCATTTTGAGTTGGTATTAGTGAGGAGGTTTTCCATAGAAAATTTCGGTGGTATATAAGTGTACAAAGTTAGAAATCTACACTCGAAGGATCGAGGAGGCTTGAAAATACAGCGCAGCTTCTATATTACGCTACTAGGAAATCCGACTCGATTAAATCGGATGAGATAATGACAAAAAATGCAAAATAGGTGTCTGGACAAGTGCTTTGTATCTCGTTCAAGCATCCTCAAGAAGGTGAAAGGTAAGGTGAATATTAAGACAGAAATATAAAAAGCGGCGTAACACGCGTCACAGGGACTAAAGGGTGAGACCGAAGATTACTACTGCAGTCTGCAGCTGGAATTAGCCCGAGGAACACGAGAGAGACTCCAGAACGAAATGAAACGACTCATCCAACCTGCCCGCTTACACTTTTACACATCTCTTAGGCCATACCTGTCTCTCACACGTGCATTGGATTAATAAAAGTGTTACTCAAATATAAATCTTCAACATCTATATTTTACTACAAATCAACCTCTCCAGGTGTTATAAATAAATGCAAATAAGTTAAAAGCTATAAACAGCTTTAAATGTGTATTGCATTAAATATTCATAAACCTAAATAATAAATTTTATCATTTTACGTCCTTTTTAAAATAATTCCATGGTATTCTTAAACAACAAAGCTTCAAAAATTCGTCCAAAAACTTACCAGCTACAGCTACACCTCAAAAGATCGCTCAAACCCATCAAATAATCAACTACATAAATCTCCGCCGAAATACAGAAGCAAACGTATACAGCCGGATCGCAAAAAATATGATCACGCGATCGTCCTGCACACTCCTCCACTCCAGCAAGCGCATAACTCGCGCGTGTTAGCTGCGATCACGACTAATTGAGAGCTAGCAAGCTGCGCGGCGCGGGAAAAAGTTCGGAGCCCCTTCGTTTAATTATCGCCGATAGCCCCTACTAACAATTAGCGCACGCGATCTGCTGTATACTCAATCCCTCGCCGCTGAGCACCACTGATGTATATACAAGGTTCGCTTTTAACCTGGTCGCGCAGAGCACATCAGCGCGAGCGCGAGGCTGTAAAGGATCCCCGGCCAGCGAGACATTAATATCGCCCTCACCTTGCGGGGGCCGTAACCACGAAGCGCGCGTTCTTGGGTCCATTTGTTTTGGATTTCGGCGCGCGCGAGTGAGCGAGCTCGAAGGGGATTCTTCGTACAGCGCGATGTACACGCTAGCGTATTTGCATAATATGAAGGATGAAGGGTTTGACGCTTCATTGAGGATTCCATTGCAGAAGATGGGCGTGCATGCGTGTCTGTATATGTGTTGTAAGTAAGCGTGGGGAGAGGAGCGTTTGTGGATTTTCAGCACTCGTAAAGGTTGCGAATATAAAAGGTATGTGAAGACGGATGTGCCTTGTTTTTCTTCGTTTAACGGTATATTTATATGAAATTGTTTAACAATTATACTTGTATCAAGGGAGACAAATACGAGATTGAAAAATAATAAGGTAGTTATAGAAGTATATTTTTCTTTAAAAAAATGGAAAGTAATAATTAAAAGTGTTTTAACAAATATTCGCGAGGTCTATTCCGTTACATTCTGCTTGCGTCAAAGCATCCGTGGCTCATCACAATCATTCTTCATTCATTCACCTTATCACAACCGGTAAATCACAGCAATCGCGTCAATGGGAATAAAAAATTAAATCCAATTGAATTCAAGGAAAATATAATTAGACTCGACACCTCTTAATAAATCTAATTGACACGGTGTTCCCTGCGTCACGACCAACCCGTACATATGCAACGTCCAGCTAAAAAAGTCCCAAACCACGCAACCTGTGTACATATATATCTCTCCCAAACCTCTTCACGCACACGTGCTCACGGCGGACATTAATCTGGGCCTCGTTTAGGGCTCCGACGAGTCCACGAGCAATTTGCTCTTCTCTCTCTCTCTCTCTCTCTCTCTCTCTCTCTCTCTCTCTCTCTCTCTCTCTCTCTCTCTCTCTCGCACAGCTGTTGCTATTATATACGTGTATAATTCGCGATGAAAAATCGTCAAAATCATGTTAACTGCGCGCGTGATACACGCGCACGAAACGAGAGAAAAAAAAGAAACGAAACGAGGAAGACCGGGGGAGAGAGAGAGGCGACACTCCCGCATATATAGCTATATGCTCAGGGGCGACGAGGAGTCACAGGGGATTACCGGTTTTAGTTACGCACCGGGGAGTCGACTGGCCGATCCAATAATACGATCTAAATAACCGGCCGGGAAAAAAGGGGGGAAGGGGCCCTTATGGCGATAAATCGTCTTCTGTCCGGAGGGAGCGATCCTATATGCTGTAGCGAGAACTGCCCTGCTCTCCTCGAGAGTGTATTATATAGGAGGTTGGAGGCGAGAAGCCTGGTATTCGGCATAATTAAGTGGACAAATTTTTGTATCACAATCGCGTATCTTTCACCTCGCCGTATAAAGAGAGCCTCGTGATAACTGCTACCCTTTCGAGCTTTCTCAAACAACATTTTTCATGCCGAGTGTGGGGATGTATATATAGAGATAAAGTATACGTGTTGCCGCTGCCGCCGACTGGGGACACACGCGTGTGCGTGTATATAGATGATACTTTTAGTCGCGGTCGGTCATCTTTTCTATAGGGGTTCCTTTTTTTTTTTCTTTTTGAAGTTTGGATGAATCGGAACATTTTTGCAAGCTGCGATAAGTAATTAGTAGTTGTCTAGTTTAGAGGTGATTTATAGAAGATGCAGCTTTACGCTTCTTTACCGAATTGTATCGTAAAAATATGATATTTGTCGAACGAAAAACAAAGAGCAACAAACAAAAGAGAACAGATATTTCTCGTTATATTCATTTTTTCTCGGATTTGGTATGTTTTATGATGTTTATTTAAATTTTCTTTTAAATTACATGAGTGGTTCTTCGGCACACTTTGTGATTATCTCATATGCTAGCTCATATTAGGTACAAATGACGTACTCGGGTCATTAATCGGCAAAATACCATGTAAATTTATTATCTTACACCGAGAAAAAAGTTTTGTAAAAATTACTATACTTCTGATAAAGCTACCACAAACTATAAAAAACCCAAAAAATTACCATATTTACAGTAAATTTTACAGTATAGTAAATTTTTCTATATTTCTAGAAAAATTTCTTATAAAGTATGGTGATCTTTTGAGTTTTTACAGTTTGTGGTGGCTTTCCCATAGAAAGGTATAGCAATTTTTACAAAATTATTAATAATTTCTACCAAATTTTTTCTCAGTATATCATTATAGTTATTAATTTTTATGTTTTTTTCCTATCCTTATATATATATATATATATATATATATATATATATACACACACACACACATACACACACACACACACACACATATATATATAAACTGCAAAATTCACTACCCACATAACGGTTTTCTTCATAGAAACCGTAATTTTATCAAACCACATTACCAAATCGTTAATGCAACACCCCATTTAACTCCCAATACCCATCACCATTCGCCTTCTCATCCTCGCACTGCGTCAATTTCCACATCAGCTCTCGCACCTAACTCCACCCCCATCTTTGCGCACACATCTCTCGCTGCGCGGCTAAACGGCGAAAAATAATTACCCGCTCAGGGCGCCCGACGCCGCGCCGTTTGTCAAAACGTCGGCGCGCGCATGCGGTGGTGGGTGGAGCGCCTGGCGTCAGCGAGAGAGAGAAAGAACAGCTCATCATCCTTCCGCGTTCGCGCTCGTTTCGCAGCGCTCACTTATAATAACAAACACTTCTTAATTGGCTCTCGAGAGCTCTCGCCTCCCGGCCGTGATTATTATATTCGCGAATCGCGAGGCGAACGGAGCGCGATTAATGTCCTTCTAATTTACGGACGTGACGCGCGCGCGATTTCGGGGGAGGTATATATAGTGATGGTGATTGAGAGCTCAGTGTGGGTTGTATAATTGCGTTATGCATTTTTAGTAGGAGGAGTGGAGAGGGGAGGGGGGAAGTGTAGAGGTGCTGTAAAGAGTTAGGGTCTGATTATATGTGGAAAATATGGTGATTTGGGGAGGTTTTGCAGCGATTTTTGAAAAATAAATTGTAAGGTCCCGTTACTTATATAATATTAATAATGAGATCTTATCGTAACTATTATTAACATTATTCAATAGCAATTGTTTTGCATACCATGCAAATTGTTTTAAAAAAAATTTGACGGTATACTTCTCCAAAAGTTCTGATAATCTTCATAAATCTTAATAAAAAAAACTCAAGGTTATAGAGACGTGATCTAGCGGGTGCGTCATAGGCTACTTACGTAGCGCGGATGAGTCGCCGTCAGATCGCTGGGCTGCCTCGTGAGACGGTGAGTGCACCTATATCCCATATATGGTTATACTATGGTCACTCATCTCGTCTTGGATTCGTCTTAGTGTGTTGTCACAGATTCTCTCTCTTATTAATCATCGCGACGCCACCTAAGTTGTTTTTTATATGTTCGTTCTAATATCTCCCACTTTTATGCAGAGCGTCGACGTTCCTTACATACCTTCCTTACATATCGATTTTGCATATTTGCTCGCTTCGACCGATTTGGCCGATTTACTCCCGATATTGCTGCGGCGCATAGACAAACTGTAACTTTACCTATGCGGAATCTGAGCTCTCTGTGAAAAACTTCCACGTGTAACATGCGCGAAAGCGCGGGCGCGGACGATCGCTATAAGGCTAATCAAAATCGCTTGGCTTTTTTTGTAGCTATGTTGTTTTGACTTGTTTTAACTATTAACCCTTTAAGGGGATGTGAGTACCGACGTTATTTTTCAAACGAGCATAACTCACGCAAATATCAATAGAATTATCCAGAAAAAAATCTGCATATAGTGTTTGTGTGTACGGAGCGCTTGACAGCCGTCTTTTTCCAAATAAATGTTTCAATGTTGATTAAAAAAAAATATTGAAATTAGGGTTGCACATCCCCTTAACGTCCAAGAGAACGTTTTTTTTGGAAACTTTTTCAGTCACGAAATTCACTGTTTTACAATTTCTCGAAAAATTGCAACAAAGGTTTTTCTTATGTAAAATTTAATAATGCTCTTTCAGAATCTGGCATCAAAATTAGTGAAAAAGTTAATATTTAAAAAGTTATAAACAATTATTTGCAAAAAAGACGAGTCTGCAGAAGAAAAATTTTTTTGATTCGAATTTTCGTATTGAAACAGAATGACCCATGAGCCTAACCAGTAAATTTTGCGTCCATGGGCTCTAATCTTAAAAATGATGTAGACCCGAAATTCAAATTCAACATGGCGGCCACCAATATGGAGCCAGAAAGCCAAAAAGTAATGAATAAACATTGCTCCTTTTTTCTACTCAAAATGGATCAATTTTACGAAAAAATTTTATAGAACAAAAAGTGATTAGAATTGGCCAAAGAACCCATGTGATTTTTTTCAGAATTTTTTGAGTAATTTTTGGATTTGGCCATTTTTTGAAAAATGAAAAAATCGTCCGAAAAATTCTGAAAAAATTTTTTGAAAAGTTGACACTTTTCGAGTAAAAAAATCGCAAATGTTTTTACTATGAATATTTAGTAAAATTTTTCAAAGAAAATATATTTTATGTAAAAATTTGATAGAGCAAAAAATGATCAGAATTAGCCAAAGAACACGTGTGAATTTTTTCAGAATTTTTCGGACAATTTTTTAATTTTTCAAAAAATGGCCAAATCCAAAAATTACTCAAAAAATTCTGAAAAAACTCACACGGGTTTTTTGGCCAATTCTAATCACTTTTTGTTCTATAAAATTTTTTCGTAAAGTTGATCCATTTTGAGTAAAAAGAATGAGCAATGTTTATTCATTACTTTTTGACTTTCTGGCGCCATATTGGTGGCCGCCATGTTGAATTTGAATTTCGGACCTATATCATTTTTAAGATTAGAGCCCATGGACGCAGAATTTACTGGTTAGGCTCATGGATCGTTGCTGTTTCAATACAAAAATTTGAATCCAAAAAATTTTTTTCTGGCAGACTCGTGTTTTTTTGCAAATAATTGTTTATAACTTTTTAAATATTAACTTTTTCAGGAATTTTGATGCCAGATTCTGAAAGAGCATTAAATTTTATATAAGAAAAATCTTTGCTGCAATTTTTCGAAAAATTGTAATATAGCGAATTTCGTGACTGAAAAAGTTTCCAAAAAAACGTCCTCTTGGACGTTAAAGGGTTAAATCGATTATACAAAATTTTCTAATGTGTATAGGTGTATGAGTTGATGTTACAATTATGTATGGAGTATAATTAAGCGCTTGTGCATGTGTACCTATAACATTTACAATATTCTACCTATGTGCAAATTTTTCCTCTAGTTATTATAATATAATTATGAATATAATTATAAATATAATTATGAATGACGCTTTGGAACGATGAACAAAATTTTCCGATCAAAAAATATTTGGAAACTTTTTTTAATATACATTTGATATCGAAATTTACCATTGTTGAGAAAATTTATTTTCGCGTGCGCGTGTATGTTTGTATGTGTCGTTAACTTGAATTTATTTTCTTTGTTTTTGAGAATATTTTAAAGATCTGAACTATTTTCTAAATCATTTAAAATTTTCCTTAAACTAACGATAATCCTAAGCAATTTTCAGCCATTATATTTCGAAAATTTTAAAAGCCACGCAAAAATACCAACCCTTTCCCGAAAGAGCAGAGCCTCTCCAATCCCAAAGCCCACAACAAACGGCATATCGGCACCAACGACTAGGTACCACCTCGACCGGAAACATAATCGACAAATTTAACTTTGAAAATTACTGTATACTTGCTCGCCGAGCCGCGAAAACCCAGGCGCGCGCCGCGCCATTCCCATCACAATGACTCCGACCAACTATCCACTGCACTGTCCCTCGCAGTCCTCCGTATATGTACAAAAGTCCGTGAGGATTATACCATTCAGACCAGCAGTCATCGTCGTCGTCTTCAGAGAGGGGGGCGGGCAAGTGATAATCTGCGGGTGTTCCCGAACAATCGGCTCGATGATCACCGGCGCGCCCTGGGCCGGGGCAGACGTGTACGGGCCCGGGCCGATCGGCTTAATGTGCAGCAAAATCATCCAGTTAACTTCGTCCCCTCCCTGGGCGGGGATCGCCATAGCCAGAGCTGTGTATAAGCACTCTGTTAACCCACTGCCTTCTCGTGTATAAGCTGCCAGCAGAGGCGTGGAACGCAAGCAAGCAAGCACGAGTCGCTGCTCTATGGGTTTCTGCGCGCGCGTATGTAGAGAGGGAGATTATGCCGAGGCGATGGACGGATGGATGCTCGGGGATAATGAAGATCGGGCGGACGGAGAAGACAGGCTTTTTAACTCTTGCTAATCTGTTTAATGGGACAATAATAATTAAACGATTGCGGGGCTGAAAGTGCTTGTCGAAGAGTGTCATAACCGAACGGTGAGACAATGGGGGAGCTCGGGTTTGTGGGGTTTCTTTTAGTATTCGTTACCTGCAAAGTAGAAGATTATCGGCGGAGGTCTATTGTGCGTTAAAATTTTGGCGAGTGCCTGCTAGAGCCTATTATAATTTTACTGACCGCACAAAGTAACATGTAAATAAATGTTTGTGATGGCATGTATATAGGAGCATTTTTTATGTATAATGCATTAAACACAATATTTGAATTAGTTTTATTATACAAGAAATATTTGCGAACCAGCGCTATGATGCAGATAATTTAATTTTACCTCTATATAGTACTTATATATAAATATGGTTTTTTTTTTTAAATAAATAAGTGCCAATTAGACAATAGTTACATATGTACACGAATAGAAATATACAAGCAGCAAAACACTTACTTTATAAATAAGAAACAATTACGTGCATCTCTCGGAGTGAATAACTCGGCGCGGCATGAGAACATTGGAATCCTCTCATTCGTGACAGTATCTATAAAAAAATTATGTCAATAAGTTATGCAAAAATTATGAGACTCGGGGCAATATAATACAGGAAAAACAGAACAAGAGAGAGAACGAATTCTCACGCGAGAAAGACAGCGCATCGCCGATTATTCGTATCTTCATTTGCGGGGGCAGCGTTGTTCACGCCGAGGCGATTTTTCGCCAGCTTCTCTCCCCCTGGCGCGCGAGCCTTCACTTTTTGTTTGCACGCGCGCTTCGAAAGAGAAACAGAAAGAGTGGGAGAGGGAGACAGAAGAGAGAGAGAGAGAGAGAGGGCGTGGTGTGGCGTTCTTGCGAGAGTTTTAAATCACCTCTCCCCGGCCGGATAACCAACAGCCTCCCCCCGGGTGTAAGGCAGAAGGTTCAGTAACTGGACACTTCTTCATTTTTGGACACTTTCAGAATTTGATCTTTCCTCAACGCATTATAATAACATGTGAAATGCACTTTGCAGACTTTGTGAGTATAGAGTATTTTATATCTTATAAAAAATCCAAGCAAAATCTCCTTTGTTTAATCTATAAACTTAATATTTAAACATGACTTTGACCATATGCTGAATGTACATTACATTTCTTAAGATATTAGTAAGAAAAATTATATTTTTGGTAAGAGTCATAATTATCATATTATTATAAGACTTTTGATCATAATAGAGGTATTATTAGAATGCTAAGGTCATAATTAATGTATTAATACATTACATATTTTATTAATTATCTCTAAAACGCTTTGAAATTTGACGTGCTATTGTAGAATTCTTAGAAGAATAAGCATATGAAATTTTTAGAAGCGTGTAACCATTTTCATTTGGGTATCGAACTTCCAAGGAAATGCGTGTGTAGCACGTGTGTAGCCGAATTAGATCTATGGCCGAATTATTTCGTTACTTTATTAAAAAAAAGACATTAAACAAGAACGCGTATAAACTTATTGATTACTTTATAAACGTATAAAATGTTTAAGATATTTTTAAGTCAGTCAACTAACTTTAAGCCTGTGTTTTGAATTTTTAATTACGAAAGTTATCTAAATTAATGTATTATCGTAAGATCTATATTATACAAATTTTATTTAATATAATATTATTAAATAGTAATAGTTTTTTATAATGAATAAATAATAATTTACCCTTTTCTTATAAACTTATTATTGATCTCACTAGTAATACTATCTATTTCCAAACCTTACCGTTTAAGGATGTTCAATGGTTACAGCAAAGTTAACAGAAGTCTTTGAAATTTTAATATATCATTACTTAGATAAAATAAAAGCAGCTTGAATTTTTTCAATATTTTATACTGAGCATTTTTTCGAGAAAAAAAAAATTCTTGAAAATCGAGTTTTTAACATAGGCTCTTATGGGAGAGTGAGGTTATGTGATCTTTGAACATAAAAATCTCTTATAAAAAGTTAAGAGATTAGGTTAAAAGACCTTTATTTGAATAGAAAAATAATCAAAGAATAAAAACGTAGAAGGATCTTGACCGCTTACAGGGCATTTGGGAAAGAAGTATTAGGTGAAAACGTAAACAAAACACCGAGTTCGCTGGCTGCGCGAGGAAGTGCGCGGTGAGCGGTGAGCGCCCGCGGGAAGAGAGGGGCGTCCCTCGCGTCACCCCGCAGCATGACACCATTGAACATCCTTAAAACCTTCAAGATTCTATTCCACTATTTGTAGAATAGAATAGAAAAAAGATTTATTTACACTTGACAAAATCAAATAATTTACAGTATTAAAACAGGTGTAGTGATTATTTATCACAGCAGTCGATCGTAAGATTACACATGTTATGTTTCCATAGTATATATAAATATATATGTATAAATATTATAAAAGTAATAGCGATGAGCTTATATAGCGGTACATTATTTTATCAATATATAGTACTAATAATATCACACTAGTCAGTCTTATAGTATATTATTTTACCAACAGTATAGGTCCGAAAATCAATTAAAAATTCAAATTTCGCGCCACAATATAGCAGACAAAAAAATAAGTAATTTGCCTATAACAAATAATAAAAACAATATTACGGAAAACCAGGACTGCATTGCCCTCCGTTACATTATTATCTATCATTTTACAAAGTTTGCAGTTTCTATATAAATATTTCGCTGAATGGCATTTGAATTACTTGATTTTGAGACATTATTCAAATGCCATTCAGCGAAATATTTATATAGAAACTTCAAACTTTGTAAAATGATAGATAATAATGTAACGGAGGGAAATACAGTCCTGTTTTTCCGTAATATTGTTTTTACTATTTGTTATAGGCAAATTACTTATCTTTTCGTCTGCTATATTGTGGCGCGAAATTTGAATTTTTAATTGACTTTCGGACCCCCTTAATAGCATCACACTGGTCAGTCTTATAATCTAAGGGGAAGTGGAAGAGCGCAAATGCTCGCGTATTGCCGACTTAAATCTAGAGAGCGAAGGCAGGGTCCGAATACCTTGGTAGCGAATTCCAGAGACGCGATCCCTGCACCCTGAATGAATTCAGACCTGTATCTATTCGCAATCCCGGAACTAGTTCTCGTGGAGCACTGCCTGATGTTCTGGACTGAATTTGCTTAATATAAAGAGAGCCGCAAGGTACGTAGATCGCCCCCATATAAAATAATTTGTACATTAGTGTCGCCATAAAGTAATTTCTTCTCGCCTCAACATCAATCCAGTCCAGATTCTCTCTGTAGAGGGTAATATGTTCGCTCTTTCTAATACCAAAGACATATTTCACACATGCATTCTGTAGTTTTTGTAGTCGGGTATGCTGGTCCTTTGGCACGTCAAAGTATACTACAGAGCAGTAATCCAAGTGGGAGACAACAAGAGCGCTTACGAGCTGCTTGCGTAACGCCATGGTAGTAGTGCAGGATCTAAAGAATCTAAGCCCATGTAAGACTCGATTAACCTTGCGACTAATCGCATCTACCTATGACTTCCATGTTAACTTAGAATCCATGATCACTCCGGGGTTTGTGACTGTATCAACGAAGGGGACTTAATTTGTGTTCAGTTACTGTTACCTAAAAATTAGGAAAATGATGCAATGTCATTTTGCTTGTCTAGTAACATATGCATTAATATAGTATATTACGAACTAGTGCCTTAAGTGGCCCATTATTTCACGACGTGAAATTAGCGCCCGAACGTAGCGAGGGTGATATGACTCCTACTCTAACCGGGCACCGAGATGGCACCTTCTCTAACCGGGTGCCGAGATGACCCCTTTTCTAACCGGGAGTTAGAAAGCGGTCGTTTATTTTTCCAAAAATTTAGAATATATATTTCCTTTCTTACTAATTGCAAGTGTCCAGTTACTGACCCTTTTACTTAACGCGCGCTCGCGCGTTGTGCTCCTCTGTCTCTCGCGCCTTCGGCTGAATATCTTTCTCTCGCGCGCGCTCTCGCTTCATTTGTATCGCTCCTGCGCATTCTTTTTCTTCGTGATAGCTTATTTTCACTCGGCGCGCATATATAAGCGTATTATAAGCGGTATAAGTACTATGGTTGTTGTAGGTAAATGGAAAGACGTATTTTAGAGTTTTTTTCATTGGTAAATAGAAATAATTGTAACCAATTCGGTTTTTGAAGCATTTTTATGTACCACTGGCAATTTGAAAAATCTATATTTATCTGACAAAGAGCGGGGAGAATTTTGTTACATGAAAATTCCGGAAACTTTTTATCTTAATCACATAAGCAAATACAATAAACTCATACAACTTATATACAAAATTTCCTCTAATGATTGAGTTTCTGTAAATATATTCATTCGTGCTTACGAATATTTTTCAAACTTATGATTTACCGTAGTATTTTTTCTTCATTGAGAGCAGTTACGTGTAAGCCTTATAATTAGCTCAATTTTTCTTCGTGAAATAATACATCGTTATTACGCATGGAGGAGAAAAAATTCTTACAATGTTTAAGGCATAATAACCGACGTCGTTCCCGCTAAGTTCTTCCTCAATTTTTAAAGTATCTCAAAATGCATGCAAATAAATTAATGACACGTTCGGCGGGGGCCCGAGAGAGAAAAAAAGGAAAGCTTTAAACCAACACAGAAACGCACGCGTAAACTTTTTCCACCGACCGGAAGGGCGTAAATGCAGAAATTTCACCGAGCCGCGAGGTGCCATAACCATTTGAGCCTCGTTGAGCCACGAGAGCGAGAAAGAGGCGCAGGAAGGCAAAACAGAACAAAAAGCGGTTTCACCTGGACGAGAAAGAGGCGAGTGAGTGAGAAAGAGAAGGAGAGGGCATAATTTCACTCAGAAAAAATTGTCTTATTGAATACACGAACCATTCGAATTTCCGTTTCGCTTTGAGTATAAATACCTGCTGGAGTATAATGAGATGTTACGACGCGCACTTAATGAGAACTGTAAGCAACAATGTTATGATTATTCTTGTATAATAAATAAGATTAAATAACAAGGAAAGATTAAAAAAGTGAAATCTGTTTTTGTAAAGATAATAAATTTTAATCCGATTTTCTTTATAAGTTTTACGTTAATTTTGTTTGCTTAGTAATTATTAAATTTTTCCAATAATATATTTTTTAAAATCATTACATGTATATTTACCATTTATAAATTTTATGAAACAATCATTACTCTAATAATCTGAAAAATGAATTGTAACTGTTGTAAACCGTTAGAAAAAATGACTAGCCTATCTTCCTTATACTATCTTACTTTTAGCTTCACATAATATTTAAAAAAATGAAATATTGATTAATATGCAGTTAAACATTTTACGACACTGGCCGCATTTAACGGAATTGACGTACAATTCGTTAACGTGAATCATCCGCGTTGGTATGGAAAATTTACGCAACATTCCATACCGCGTAAAGAGGCAATAAACGCGTACTTAAATTTTTATTACAAATTAAAATTTCACTCTTAATGTTTGCCTTCGTACCCCGTCAATTATGTAAAAAATTAGCAGTATATTATAAATGCGAATGGGCCAAGAGAGGAGCCAGCGAGATGAAGCATCCGCAATAAGAAAAAAGAAGAAACAAAAGCCAAAGGGGACGAAAAAGAATGCGATAAAGAGCGAGGGAGCGAGAACGAGATACTTGAAGAACGAGCTAGAAGGTGGAGCGGGCGCGCGCGCGCGGAAAACCAATATGAAATTACCCTCTCGCTCGCGCTCGCGCCAAATTGCAGGTAATAAAGAGGGCCGATAAACAAATGAAGCAACGCGAGAGGCGAAGAGAGAAGAGAGGAAGAGCCGCAAGTCTATATTGTATATGTACGAGGCGCACGAAGGGCCCAGAGCGGATGCGCTGCTCGAAGTGAATGAACGGCTATGTACGGGGTTCCTGCGAGTGTACACAAGTGTATCTCGCGTGTCTCCTTTCAGTTACAATTGGGGGCAGGAGGCGCGCGCTCGCCGAGGCGAAATGTATAGTATACGCCCCGGTCGTAATAACAGGTGGGATTGTGGTAAAAGGGTTATTTGGCGATTTAATTTTGTTATTGCGAGAGTATATATAAGATTAGCGGGGTAATAGAGTGCCAAAGTTTACGTTGTGTGAGAGGAACGATATTTTCTGGAAGTTATTTTTTAATCAAATAATCGCCTGCTTCGAGAATCAGTGTAGTTTAAAGTGGAGTTGATATTTTCTTGTAATTTAATTGTCTTCTTATTGCCGGATTTGGAATTTTTCGGAGTTCAGTTGAATTATTTCATTTTGCAAACTATATATTTTAAAATTATATATAATTACGTAAAGCTTTTGGTAGTCATTAGTCATATTTGTGCATGTAACCTGCAAAGCAGATAAAATTTTATGATATTTTCAGCTAAATTGTTTGACGAACCGCATTAAATAACAATCGTTAAGAAAACTTACTGAGCTAAAAACTGGGCAAACTACACTTGAAAGGGCCCAAAAGAGAAGCAAAACGGTCAATATCATAAAATAAATTTTGAAATCACTTTTCAACCTCATCACCATTAAACGATCGATTGCAGCGGGCAAAACGACAACGCAAAAAATCTCACCTCCGCAAGCGCAGATCCCTGGTTTACACGCACCCATCCTCCCGGTGTTATACACACATGTATATCTACACTCACGCTTTCACCGTTTACAAGACGCACTCGCGCGTCGCGTAACTCAAACGCGCGCGCGCAAGGGATCCGCCCCTCGCAAATCCCGAATTTCATTAGCCGCGCGAACGATGCAGCCCCCGAAAGATCATCGATAAAGCGCCGTATATCATCGCGGACTCTCGTATTTAAAATCAAGAGTCGAGAGCCAAGGCGTATATGTGTATGTGTGTATGGGTGGGTGAGACTGGTGTGTGAGAAATACTATCGCGCCGAGTATAGAGTCTGGTAATTCGGCCTAATTATAAATGAACCGTTAGAGTCGCATTGGCATGCGATGCGATTATGCGAGCGGAGTGATGAGCCTTGTAATTCGACTGGTATGTCTTGAGTGAAGCTAGCTTCTTGACTTACAAAGGTAAAACGTATATAGTTGAGAACTTTTTTAAAGTCTTTGTTTTTTACCGAAGTAATATGTTTTTGTACATAGTAAATAGAAATCTTGTTGTTTAATATGAAAGTTAAAATGTTTTAATAATCATTAATTCTAAAAATAGGCTGAAAAATATATGATGTTACACCATGTTACTACATTGAAAAAGAATATTTTTAAAAATATTTTATTGGTAAAATATTTTTAAAAATATTCTTTTAAAAAGATTCATTTTCAATATTTAAAACTTTATGTTGTGTGTTAGCTTTTTGGATTTATGAAAGTTGATATTGATTTCCAGAACAAAATTTATATAAAGTGTATAAATTAAAGCAAGTATATAATGTAACTTTTTTTTTTACAAACAACTATTTTTCCTTTAAAATATATACAATTGAGGATGCACGGTTCTGCCTGAATAAAAGTTAATGTTCCTAAACACATCTATTTATTTTTATAATATACAGAATAAAAGTATACTCTAGATCAATTAACAAACTAAAAATATACAGAACATACAAAGTTATTGGCTGTGTTTACAACTCTTCTAAAAAGTGGCGACAAACGTAAATCTTTTTTACTTTTTAAATAGAGTAGACCGGGGCTAGTTGGCCGACTTTCCACATTTTATTTTTTTCTACAAAAGAGTACTAGTTAATTAAAAAAACTTTTTAGTACATGAAAGTACTTCATATAGAACATCTTCATGATTTTTTCAATTTTGTGAATTGCTCACAAAAAAAGGTAGAAACAAGTTTCTAATTGCACGATTTTTGGTCAACCTGACCCATAAGCGAGGTAAGTTGGCCACGTGCCTGTGGTAAGTTCACTGATAATAAATCATTGAGTAAATAACGATATTATTATGTTATATAATAGAATCACATATGAGAATGTGACATTGAACAGAAAATAAGCTATAATCAGCTAAAAACTATAAATTAGGCAAAATGTATAAATGGAGGTTTTATTAGACTTCCTTAGATTTTCTGTATCAATATTCAAGAACTTTTATATATAAAAATAATTTTGTTAATTAGGTATTAAAATAATAAAATGATTAGTTAAACAATCTGTCTGTTCTCAATAGGTCAGCCAACATGCCCCAAGCGAACACTAATTTAAAAATTCTCCTAATAATATTAAAAATTGAAAGATAAAAAAAATACTAAATGGTAAAATTGTAAAAAAGCAATCATTTTGCCCTACGTTAAGGAAAAATAACAAAATGTTTCAAAGAATTACACGACATTTTTCAAAATGTAAAATTTTCACCAACATCTCAAAAAATTTTAAAACTTGCGTATTTCTAAAATGCATGATGCTTTCCAACTGAAAATTAAAACTAATATTCCTTATTCCATTTTACTTTACTGACATCAATAGTTTTGACCTCGGTTACTCCAACTGTACGAGTTATTAACCTTTGGTCAACCTACCTCGCATGCCAACTAGCCCCGGTCTCCCCTACTTATAAAATTTTTAAGACTTTTGGAACAATCGCACTAAGCAAAATATCAGCCATTTCTTCAGCCTACTGTTCACGTTAAAAGAAATGCGTTACATTAAACACACTCTTATTAACCGAAATCCCATAAAAGCACTAAGCTAATACACACGTCAACGTCCCCATCAACACCCAAGCCGAGCCCGCGCAGCAACACTCCGAACCGCAAGAGTTGCCCCCGCCAACCGATCGCCAGCGCTCCGTCAATTACTCCCGATCTCCTTCTCCTTCCCTTTCTCGCCTTCCCCTGCCTCTGCCGCGCGCGCATCGCCTTATCTCTTTCTCTCGGTGCACCAAAATGGCCGCCGCAAGACTCCGCCACCTCTCTCACTCGCTTGCCCGTGCGCGCGCTCCCAGGTGGGGGTAATGACGCTCATCACCCGACAGTGTTTTGCTATACCAACATATCAGGCGCCTCGGGGGCCTCCGCGCTTTGCCTCTCCCTCCTTTCCCCTCTCTCGAGACTATCCTATCTCATCTGCGGTTCAAGAGAGAGAGAGAGAGAGAAATGAGAAGAAGAGGTGCTCGATTTGCTCGTCCCTCACGCCTCCGTGCAAGAGCGTACGCGATGTTGTCTGTCTTTCTCTCGAGTGAGCGAGAGAGAGAGAGAGAGAGAGAGAGGGAGAGAGAGAGAGATCTTGCGGTCGGATGTACTTTGTCTTCTTAATTATAGTTGCGAGAGTTCCTCGTATAAGTGTATGAGGGATTAACGTGAAATATTGCCTGATGATGTTAGATTGTTTCGGGAAATAATTGGGCGGGGTGATAAATACCGCGTGAGAATATTGCACAATTGTTGCGCGATTTGCTTGTTCCGCGGACCAAGTTTAGCAGTGAAATATTATGGGAATATGACTGATTAAACGTAATATATTTGACAATTAAGGTATTACTAATAGGTATGGATACAGTGAGTATTTAAAGTTTTTTTACATTTTCTCATAATAAAATGTCTTTTTGTTCGCAGATAATATGAAGATTTCAGGACTAAATCTCCTATTCTTTATTGAATTCAGTTAGTGAGCAGTAAAGCCACCTAAAATTGAACGCGTCAAATTTAAAAATAAAGCAATCACAATATTGAAGACATACCTATTATGCTTTACAAAAAGCAACATTATGGCATAATAGTGGAGGTAACAAAATTTTGGATGTTAGTTAAAATGAAAAAATACTATAGCATAAATTTTATAGAAATAAAATAATATTGTACGCAAACTTTTCTGATTAAACATATCTTTTCACAAAAATGTTTTCCTTTTTCAATCTCTGAACATTATGCATCAACCGCTCTTACTTACCGCAACCTCGACAACCAACCTTCCACCAATTAGTCACACTTACTCGCAGCCCTCACCTCCCTCCCGCTCCCCTCAACACAAATCGCTGCATCAACGCGAGTCCTCGCAGCGTTTAGCGGGTAAAATTTAATTGCTCGAAATTTATCGGCCGGCATCGGCCATCCCTCGGCGAAGACACAAACACACACGCACAAGGCAAGCTCATGCGCGCGCGCAACTCTCTAGCTTATCTGGCATCTCTCGGGACTCTCTCGCGCGAGGGGATTCGCAATTTATAAGCCGAGTAATTATAACTCTTCTCTCTCTCTCTCTCTCTCTCTCTCTCTCTCTCTCTCGTCCTTTTTGCGCTTCGCGGCCGTGTAAGTACTCGCGCGTTTTGTCGCCGCGCTTGATTTGCAGCGTGTTCGCGCGCTCGCGCGGCCCCACGGGCCGGTATAACTCTCTCACTGCATGAAGCGCGAGAGCGAGGCTTGGAACTATCAATTTGCGAGAGAGGAGAGATACCCCGCGCCCGCTTTTTGCTCCTTTCAATTAGGAATGTTAATATTGACTCGGCGCGTCGGAGGTGTTTTTAATGTGGGCCGCTGATTTGTGGATTATTATAGTGCGCGAGAGGGGAGGACACGAGTGTGTGTATAATTTTCCAATGGGGATTAAACGTTTTATCGCTGCGGCGTGTATATATATTTTTTTGTTAGGCGCGGTCGCGCAGATGTTTATTGCCACGGGCCGCGTAAATTTGTCGACTCTGTCGGAGCTGAAATGCGAGTTTAATCGCTTTTTTCAGGCTTTTCTTGTTTGGATTTGAAAGAACTACTCTTGGAACGGAGTAGCTCGTGTATTTTTTGTACTAGTTTTTCAGTAACTATATATATTTGAATAAATGGTTCCTGCGGGTTTAGTTTATATGTATGTGTGTGTGTGTGTATGTGTGTGTGTGTGTGTGTGTGTGTGTGTGTGTGTGTGTGTGTGTGCGCGTGTGTACGTGTGTGTGTGTGTGTAACACGTATACGCTTTAACGGTAATGTAGTTAAGGGGATGCCATACTCGTACCATTACCGACCGAGCAATTCACACAGTTTTAAGCTGATTATAAAAAAAGTACGTCGAATCATAAAAAATCAAGAGAACACTCTTCTGTGTTTTTTAACGTTCTATCACCCAGTCAAAGTTTGGAGTCGAAATATCAAGTTGTTTTTGCAAAAACTTTGAACAAAGCGAAATTTAATTTCGTTCAAAGTTTTTGAAAAAACGGCTTGATATTCCGACTCCAAACTTTGACTGGGTGATAGAACGTTAAAAAACACAGAAGAGTGTTCTCTTGATTTTTTATGATTCGACGTACTTTTTTTATAATCAGCTTAAAACTGTGTGAATTGCTCGGTCGGTAATGGTACGAGTATGGCATCCCCTTAAGTGCAACGTCATAAAAGTCATATAAGTTCTAATGGTTGGCAGTATATATCTCTGTTAACTGTTGTGTAATTGCAATATAAAGTATTCTTAGGGTAAAGTGATTAAACGCTAAGTTCTTATTGAAATTTCAATAAACGTAAATTCATGTTTATAGAAATTAAAATTGAAAACGAGTTTTCAATAAAATGAAATGCTGTTTAATAAATTTCAATATAAAAAATGCGAAACAAACTCGTCTTTAATAGGGACAGACGTATAAATATGTTTGTAATAAATTCTTTTGAATCTTAGATATTAAATTCAAATGCAAAAATAATATTTACGATTACATCTAAAGAACATATATGCATGCATACACACTAATTCAATCCAAAGTTCTTCCTGCATAACAACAAATATATAATTAGCTTGATATATAGCAGCGCGTAACCTTATCTTAGACGCTGAATACAATAAAATTCAATGAATCGAAATGTTAACGTACGAACTGTTAAACCGTATATACGAGTTCTCCCCGCCGTTTTGCACTTCGCTGATCCTACGGCCGCACGAAGCGAAAAAAGAAACGCACTAGTCATTCGCTGCAGAGCTAATGCAGCAACACACTTGACGTTATGTTAAAAAAATTTTTCATTAAATCCTCGCTCGCGGACGCGATGCCATCTTCTTCTCATTCATACACACACATATACACACACACACACATGCACCCATGGTATAATCACAGACCTCGCGCTCGTTACGCCGCGCCTAACGACTCCATTAATGCTCAGACTTGATTTTACGATATCGCTCGAGCTCCTGCTACTCCTACTGCTGCTGCTTCAGCATCAAATCCAACAAATCTGTATGCCTAATAAAAGGATCATACACTACCACACTCGGTTATTCACGAGTCCAATTTAAGGCCGCGCGTGCTCGGCATTATCACGCCGAATAATCCGTCGTGTAAATTAATAGGCTATATTCTCGCGCGCGCCAGCGAGCGCGTGAACAACAAAAGTGAGCTGCGTGATTTATCTCGAGGAAGGGAAGGCGCAGGCTTTAAATTCGAGGAGCGAGAGAGAGAGATTTTATCCAATATATTAGGTAAAGCGAGATGCAATTGCCTGGGAATTGGATATTATTATTCTAATAAGCGCGTGATGGATTTGGAATACCGTATAGAGGTTTGACAAATATATTAAGATGAGTGGCTAGTTGAATGGCAAGGAAGAGGGTATGGGAGTGGAGTTATTAGATCCGGTTTAAGATAGTGGTTTAGAAGATTTTCAAGTTATTGAATATTTTCTTCTGTGTGTTATTACTTATGAATAGTATGTTTCTTTTAGTACTAATCGACAATAAATTTTTTAAAACGACAATAAAAAATACTATTAGCAAATGTATATGAGCAATTCCTGGGAAATTTCCCTCTTACGTCGCCAAAAAAAATGAAAAAATTTTTTAAATGCACTTACCACATAAGGTTTTTCTCGTTTCTTGAACCTTACAGAACGTAAAAAAACGTGTGTTCCAAGCCGATTGAGTGGTATCATTTTTTTACAGCACTTTTAATTTTTCTTATGGAAATTTAACATGGGAAAAATGGATGAAAAGTTGTCATTGATGATGAACCAATAACAAGCTATTGAAGAGGCCAAACCAAATTCCACAAAAAAGCGATTAAAGTTGAAGAATAGAGCTTTAATTTGAGAGGGCAATCGTTAAAATCGGTCGATTCGGTGCAAAGCTATGTGAATTTGAAAATGGCGAAAAATGATCAAAAATGAGCGATTTTTACCAAATCATCGTAATTCTTAAAATTTTCGTAATTTTTCGCACTTTTCATTCATTTTCAAATTCACGTAGCTTTGCACCGAATCGACCGATTTTAACGATTGCCCTCTCAAATTAAAGCTCTATTCTTTAACTTTAATCGCTTTTTTGTGGAATTTGGTTTGGCCTCTTCAATAGCTTGTTATTGGTTCATCATCAATGACAACTTTTCATCCATTTTTCCCATGTTAAATTTCCATAAGAAAAATTAAAAGTGCTGTAAAAAAATGATACCACTCAATCGGCTTGGAACACACGTTTTTTTACGTTCTGTAAGGTTCAAGAAACGAGAAAAACCTTATGTGGTAAGTGCATTTAAAAAATTTTTTCATTTTTTTTGGCGACGTAAGAGGGAAATTTCCCAGGAATTGCTCATATTCAAATTTGAGCATCCAAGATAATCTATTTTTTCCTCGGACGATGTCGAATCTCGAAATCGATCTCGAATCGGATCAAAAAAAGTTGAAGGGTGGCACGCGTAACGCGCTTATTAACGCTAGTATACATAGGTATATAAAGTGTACAGAAAAATTAGTAAAAAGATGACAAAACAATTTATTTTGCAAACATAATGTTTATATTCATCAATATCCTTAAAGTATAAAATAGTAAAGTACATACACCGTAAAAGTACAATACTTATATATCACTATCCGAAGCTTCTATATTCGCAAATTGATTTTGAGAAAGTAAACAGGCTGTTAAAAATAGCTGGTAATGCTTCAAACACACTTAATTTCTCTGGCTACAAAGCTCTAACTAAGCGAGACATATCGTGTATATATATATATATATGTATATATATATATATATATATATATGGACGGATTCCCTCCACGTGCACAACCACCTGCGCATTTTATTCAATGGCCGGTTCACGATGAAAAATCGAAAGTGTGTACTTCTGCCTCGGTATCCATTAATTCCTGCACCTTCTCCTTGAATTACAAAAGAAGTTTAATTCCCGCAATGCTGCGTGTGTGTATATATATATATATAATACAAAACCTTAAATCAAATACCCCTCATTACTCTTTATTCGGTGTATACGTCCTAATTAAATTCAGCATGACCAACTGTATCGAAATAATCCACCGCGCGTGCTACCAAAACAAAACTCTACTCGAATAGCTTCGTCGACAGTGAGCCCCTACCTGCCTCTAGCCACCTATTAAACTAAATTAGACGCTCAACCGGAGATTTATACATATACCTCTACACATACACATACACATTCCCCCACAAAGAGGTGAAAAAGAAACTTATTAAACCGTTTTAGGCTCGCGCGAGTGGGAGCGGTTTATCTCTCTCTCCCTTTCCACTTTGCGCGCGCGAGAAAACAAAGCCGCATCGGCCGGATGATGCACGAGGTGTGTTTAGGCGCGCGATAGTGACGCGCATTCCCCCCCCCCCCCCTCTCACTCCCTCTCTCTCTCTCTCTCTCTCTCTCTCTCTCTCTCTCTCTCCCTCCACGGGAGCCGTTTTCAATCCTTTTACCCGTCGCGCTATCTCTCTCGTACTGCCTCGTGCTCTTCCCTAACAAGCTTCCCTCTCTCTCTCTCTCTCTCTCTCGCGGGCGCGCTGGTCGAGAGAGTGAGAGAGAGAGAGAGGATAGAGCCGTCAAAACCACAGGAGGCCGAGCGAGCGGCGCGGCGGACCCCCCGCTGCCACGGCCATCTTGCGCCTTTTATTAACGAGAAAGCCGGGAGAGCCTCGCTCGCTCCTCCGAAATTCCCTCACAGCGTCGATTTCTCTCTGTCTCTCGCCTCTCTTCTCCTTTTTTTAAGCGTCGGAGAGCGCGCGTGGATATTATAGCCCCGGCGTCAGTTGGGCACTACTGCCGCCGCTGCTGCTGCTGACTCTTTGTTCGGGGCATCGGAAAAATTCATTAGGCCTCTCGAAGCGCGGTTAATGATCGACTACGCGCAGAGCTATATATATATATATATAGCTATACTCGACACCTCTTCTCTATATCCTCGTTTCGCTTTATATTTATACGCGGCTTTTTTTGCGAGGAGCTGCGCAGAGCCCCGAAATAACAGGCTATACGCCACGCGGCGCTCTATTAATTAAACGCCATTAGGGCCCATTAATTTGTGCGTTTTTTTGTCGATGCGCGGCGCTTGTAAATTCACGGCCTTAATAAGCGGAGAGTATAGGCGGAGTTGCGAAATCAATTTTTCTGATTTATATATCGGACGGTTTTTCGAAGACCGCCGACGCGAGATTTCGCCATGCGGAAATCGTATTAATATATTTATACACCGCCCCGTTCTGCTGATTTACGGCGGCGACGATGGCGTAGTATTTCAAAATTGAAGAAAAATTAGCTAATCGCCCGCCGAAAAAAGAGAACAAAAGACGTACCCGCAGCAGAAATCACGTAACCGATCGACTCGTTATCTCAATTATCCCCATAACCTGTGTAGGCCAACTGGCTAGTCGAGGAGAGACAACGATCTATATGCCGACTCTTTCTGTGTCTCCTCGCAGCTTGAAAAGTCGAGTCGCAGGTTCAGGTACCAATCCTTCCCTCTTCAAGCGCGCGACGCTTCATAAATCTTCCTCAGTGTCGATTCCAGGTATTCGGCAATCGAAGTGCGACGACGATCTATGGGCTATCGATTATCTTCATTAACACTCCTGGGGCTAACCCGTGCAGAGAGAGAGGGGAGAAAGATGCCTATCTCGCTTGCCTAAACGATCGTCCCGGGACCGGTTGCCCGAATGGTCTTAACTCTATTGCCCTGTGGCGCTAGCTCATGCGATGCCCGTGAATTTTGATAGTTGATCGGCTGTTTGGAGTAACGATATTATTCTAGGTTTTATAGGGGATTGGGTAGCGTAGCGGTCGACGTTTGCTTGGATTTGTCGTGGTGCATATAGTTTATGACGGTGGCGTACAGGTTAATGTTGGCTGGGCATTAGATACAATCGGGACCTGTCATTTCGGGGATTATCGATATGATGACTTTACCGTTTTAAGACCCATTTGAATCATTAACTTAATACCTTAATCATTTACAAACATATTAGCTTCTTCTGTTATATTTATATTCAACATTTACCGGTGTATTTCAATCTATGGATAATATGTATACTAATAAATATTAAAATTGTAAGTAAAACCATCATGTAAAAAGTACTATATAATAATTTAATTTTTCTTTTACATTTTTACGTGAAGAAGGCTAAGCAATATGTCATCATAAGCATTTTACAGTTACATCAATAACATCGCAATTAAAATTCCCAAGCCAAAACCTCGCATCAAGGATGTAAAAACACGCAAAAAATTAGTTATTGTTCGCTCGTGCAGAAATAAATTCAGCATAAGCTACTGCTACGAGAGCATCATGCAGATATAATTTAAAACAAGCGAGTTCGCCATCAAGTGGCGACCATATACATACATACAGGCTCTCTGCCGCGCTGTTACGCTCTACATCTGTAGTGGTGCGCGACAAGATAAGAATCTGCGCGAAGACAGGACCATTTGTCGCGGTCCGTGTTTAGAAAGAGCGAAACGCGGGCTTCTTGAAAAAAAAAAGAAAAATAAAGAAACGAACAGACGAGGGATAGCCTTAATCTTCATCTCGCGTTCTCTGGAAGTCTTCCTCCTTCTCCTCCTCGTCTACCTTTATATGACTAAGCGATTGCTCGATTCGTTTCGGCTTAATTAATTGTCCCCGGCGCAAAAAGCGATTGGACCCAGATACGTGGTATCTCCGTTTTGGACGCGTTACAATTTTTTCTTCTTTTCTTTTGTTGTTGTCATACGGGTGAGCGAGTCCGAGATTGAAATAAATTAATAAATTAGTGTAAATATAATTATGGGAGTGTAGATCGGGATTGAATTTTTAATGAGGCGTACAAAAGAATAATAAATAATGAGATTTATTCGCTTAGGGATTATATAATACAGTGAAGGAGTGGAGAACTTGTACCAATATTTGGTTTGAACATTTTGAAACTAGATCTATTGTAATATTTTAACTAAACCATTTTGCTCGAACCTATAAAAACCTTTTTTTCAAGTTAACAATGTAAATTATAACCCGTAGTGTGTACAACAACGCAATAAAACAGGTTCCCATACTAAACCCTCACATCCTGTTCACCACAGTATCAATCTCGCGCGTATCCGTCCTCCAATTCATTAATCAAAACATCTAAATTAGAAAGCATTCCGGGAAATAATTTCAGTGTACTATATACCATACGAACTCTTCCCGAGCGCCACTCCGGAATACTAACTAAGACATTAAACTAAGCATTACCTATAATCGAAAGGTATCGCGTTCTCTGTCTCTTTGTACCTCGAAAAAAGAAAAAATAATACCCCCGCGTACGCGCCCCCATTGTCATGAAAATCCACCCTGGAAATCTCGCAGGTACGTGTGCCTCACTCTCACTCTCACAAAAGAAAGAGAAAAAGTCGGGCGTACAAATGAGAAAGAGATGAGAATCGCACGGCAGAGCGACTGAGAGAGATCCAGCGTCGATTGCCAGGAACTTCTTCATATGTACAATATGACATTTTTCAACAGCTCGCCTACTCCTAAACCTCCATAATTAATTCCTAAGCAGCGCGAGGAGGGAAGACCTTCCTCGCCTCTCCGCACGCGAGTGACAGGTCACTCTCTTTCTCTCTCTCTCTTTCTCTCTCTCTTGAGATCACCGCAGGAAGTCATTGTCGAGCTATTGCTGCTGCTGCTGCTGCTACTCTCCCTCTCTCCCACCAGCAGTCAGTCACGTGGCCCGCCCGAAAAACGAGAGGGAGATGCGCCCGGCTAGATACCTTTCCACGAATCCCAGTCGAAGCCAGAGAGAGAGAGGGCGAATATTCCGAATTTCCGAGGCTACGCTCGGAACTCCGCGCGCGCGCGCGCCCTATCCCAAGGGAGATCTTGCGGTCCCATTGCGGGGAGCCGTCAGTCGCGCGTGCACGAGAAAGAGAGAGAGAGAGAGGGACGCACACATACAGAGACACGCAGACACCAGGAGAATTGTAGCTTCGCTTAAAAACGTGTTTGGCGACTAGATTACCTTTTCATTTTGGGACGCGCGCGAGAGACGCGAGCTTTTTCACCCGCTGCTTGTGTTTTTCTTCTCTTTTCTTTGCTGCGCGCAGGGATGTGTATATACTTGTTTGTGTGTATGTTTGTGTATATATACCTGCGCGGAAAAGAAGTCACGGCGCGGAAAGGATTTATGGGGGCCTTTCGAAGAAGTTCATTAATGATAATTGTATATTTACAGATAAATGCAGATTATTAGGTGGGCCCGGGACGTGGGGTACCTTTTAATTGAGTTTTTCCCAGATCTCGGATTTTTATGGCTGTTTTTGTTTCATTTTTCGTGGTAATAACTTTCCTTTCTATTTCAGTTACTTAGAATGTTGAAATTTTCTTAAATCTTATTCTACACCGCGTCTATGTGAGGCTACGGTTTCTCTTCATAATTGGAAAGCGTGATTAACAAAAGTATACACGTTTGATTCGCAAAACAAAAACTTAAATGTTTCGAGTACGCTTTGGTAATTTTCCAAAGGATCAAGTTTCCCAAATATCCAACAGGATAAAATTTTTTTGCTCAAATAATCCTGTCAATTTGTAAAAACACGTATAATATCCCGCGAATGCTCGCGCGGAATGTTCGAAATAATTGAACGACCGACTCCAAATCAATTAACACACGAGAGTCGACGCCGAGAACAGGCAGCCTCTTGTCGATGCTTAAAGAAGCAGTTTGCTGGCAGAAAACCAGTATCGCTCTCACACACACACAATCTCACTCCTAACAAGGCGAGATTTATACAATACCGCGGGCGCGCGTATATTTTTGTTAATATAAATTTTATTTTATCACCTCGGCGCTCGCGTTTATGCGGCGATCATTGCAAATCTTAAGCGGAATCGCGCGAAATATTTCACGCGCGCATAGCGATTGAATCGCCACGTTTTACAAGCTCGAAGATTTCTTTGCGAGCGCGCGACGTTTACTGCGTGGAAATTGGAGAAGTGCACGCTCACGGCCCGACGAAATTTATGCGGAACGTTTAAGTAACGCCTCGCCCCGCGTATAACAGCGCGTAGGCGTTTCGTCAAAGTGTGTTTAAGTGCTGTGGCCGAGGCCAACAAAAAGGGGGGGGGGGATTTCGCTCGCGTTATAAGGCATCGAGAGGGAGAATGTGAGGTTTTTCGTCCGCTCGTTAAAAATCGAGACGGTTTTTGACGCGGATTAATGAACTTTAATGGGATCTAATTAACGCGCTGCGGGTTTACGAGGCTGGAATGATACGCGATCTCGCGCGCGCGCGGTATTCTTAATTTTGATAAACACAGCCGTAAACGTCCGAGAGAGCGGAAACCGATGGGGGCGTCACGATGTTGTTTTTTCATTCGCGTATATGCAAAGTATAATGCGTCGCCCGGAGACGTATAAAAATTCTCGTTGTATAGCGAGGTGTAAGATCGTTATCGACATTTTCGCGTTTTAGTGCCCCACAAAAACACACATTATATATTATGTATATTTTTAGATATCGCATTTTTTATCGATTTGCCGCGGCGATAAAATTTTTGTATCCAAACGGATCATATACACATATAGCCGTTTCCGATATATACACAAGTTACAAATATCAGCGAGCGAATGCTGCGAAACACGCGCATCCTTTATATAGCTCCTTGTGCAGCAGCGTCTCTCAGCTTATCCCTTTCAACCGCGCAAAGCCAAATATCTCACACCCACAACGAACTTTCCGCACAATAATCCGCGCGCGCGATCTCAGCCCACGAAGCCAAAGGGCTAAATCCCATCCACTCTCCCTCTCTCTCTCTTTCTCCACCTGGTCATTCGTCTCTCCCTCCCTCTCCCGACAAAAACATCGCGTCATTAATTCACTTTACGCAGGCAACGAGAGGAGGAGGAGGAGGAGGAGGATGCTCGCGCGCGCAACCGCTGCCGAGAGAAAGGTCAACGTGAGCGGGGAAAAGGGAGCAAGAAGAATGCCCCGAGCCCCGAGTGAGACGTCTTACTCGGGGGAGAGAGACGGCAGAGAGGTAAGGTATATGTATATAGGTATGGAGGTACGGGAGAGATACGTTTATTAACCGGGTACTCGGTAATCTTGAGTGTAGGAGAGAGGGAGAATAAAGTGTTTGTTCTGCGCTGCTTATGTACACTATACGAGGATCTGCAGAGGTGTGTGTGCGAGCTGAACGGCCCGTGTGTATGGATTACCCAACAGGATGCGATAAAGATGAGCATGGAATGAGAATTTTTGAGGTAATTGATTGTAGGCGAACTGAGAGTTTATTCCGAGTACTATTAGTATTGTAGTAATAACAAATAAAAAATATCTTATGTCTGCAACAAGTATAAGTATGTTACCAATAAATCATTACAGGTAAATTAAAAGGGACCTATAAAGGATTATTTGTAATCGTGGAAATTAATTGATACAAGAGTTCTATTCCTAATCTTATCTAAAGTATTTCAATCCTGCGTCTGTGTATGTGTACACAAAATTAAAAATTACGGAATCCGAGCAATCGAGATAATCGGCCGTCAAATCTGTGATCAATTACAAGATTATCCCGCGAGCAACACGAGTATTTTAAATTGTGAGATAAATTCGATAGCTCGCGCGTCGAAATGCTTCCCCTTGGGTTGATTAACAAGATGCTAATTGCCATTACCGCGCGCGCTTTTACCGATAACCACAATTAATCATCATCGAGCGATTCGAACAATATCCCACGGCACCTTAACACTGCGCCATACCTTTCTAATTAGACGCGCAGCAATTTACCCATACACAGCCGCGCACTAATATATACCGCGAACAACACTTTTCAACGATTTCTCTCGCACCTCGGCAGCGCAGCCTTATACACAGTTTCCTTTTTTGCTTATCCCCCAACTCGGCGAAAAAGAGAGAGACACGCGCATAAGGCAGTCAGTCCGCGAAATAATAATCACCTCGAGCTGCCATAAAATTTTCCCTCTGCGCGCGCTGCAAAAACGGAGGCAGCAGCAGCAGCAGCAGCAGCAGCAGCAGCAGCAGCAGCAGCAGCAGCGCTATACACTCGGCGAGATAAAGAGCGAAGCTCGAGATTAAGAGGCACGTAGGATATGGACGGGCCAAGCGCGCGCGAGAGGGAGAGAGAATCCGCGAAAGCAAGAGGAGGAGGAGGAAGACGAGGCCCCAAGTGGTATAATCGTGATAAGCGGGTGATAGATGCCCCTCGGGGGGCCTTACCGCGTGCGCTCCAGACAATGGCTATTTGTTTCTGCCTCCTCCCGGCGGCCCCTCGCGCAGGCGCGTAGGATGGGCAAACGCGCGCGCAAGTGAGAGACGCCCAGATGTATATTATTGTTAAGCGCCTCTCGCGCGAGCGCGAGTATTGTATGCATATGCGAGAGAGAGGAGGAGGCTGCAGCGGCCGAGACATCGGCTAAATCACATCGACAGATAATCACAACTTAATTTACCCCCCGTGGCGACGGCGGCAGCGAAGGAGGGAGGTAGAGAAGCAGAGAGAGAGAGAGAGAGAGAGGATGAAGATATCACGGTAGTTTCGGTGAGAGGCGCTGTGCGTCGCGCGCCGCGTTGTGTGTGTGTATGTATTGATAGAAAAATTATCTTGATTTAAACGCGCGCGCCATGCAGCGAAACCATTTATTAAAAGTTCCTTTATGCGCGCTGGATGAATTATTTTATGGGGGAGGGGGAGAGAGGAGTATAGACGCGCGAGTGAAATTAAGGCTACGCGCGATTCTCTGTTTGTTTTGAGGAGGTATATGTATGAGGGGGAGGATAAGGATCGAGCGGAGTGCATAAATTCGGGTCTAAATGCTCGGGAGGATCGTCCGCGGGGGGATATGGTGATCAATGGTTGCGCAGAAGTTGCGTAAACTATTTTATAAAGGGGGTGTGCTGTATGTAGTGTGAGTGGTGGAATGCTGGATGGTTGTACAAAATTTAAAAATGATTTTTTTGTTTATTAATGGATGATGTTAAATTATAAAATTACTTATGGATTTTTCGGTGATTGTAGCTGTTGATGACATTGTTAAGAGTGTTTATACTGAACTACGAGTATACTGGTACAAAGTTCCCATGATGGAGGTAACGCGAAAGTGTGAAAATGACGCAGACATGGAATTTTCGGTTACAATAACTGCATCTATCGATAACAATGGCATTATGACTATCGTGAAAACCATTCAGTATACACTCATGCAGCTATTCTAAAGAAGTCACAATAAATAATCAAGAGTTGATTAAGACATAGAACCTCCTTCTCCCTTCGAAAAAAATCGCCAAAAGGAAATTACCCATGCGGAATGCACAAGACTCGTACAAGTCCGCGCGCGCGCGCACTCAGTACGCCGTGAGGCATCGCTGCCATTGCGCTATCCCTTGTATGCAGATGCGATGGGGCCCCAGAGCTAGACTTATACACGCATCTCGCCGCAGACGCGATTCGAATTAATATCGTCTCTCCCTCTCTCTTCCGCGACGCGCAGTTTATGGTCCGCTCTCGTGCGCGCGCGTTTGACTAACGAGAGACGGCCGCGAGCTTCTTTCGTTTATTTTTCCATCCACCTTCGTTGTCTAATACTTACCTGCGCGCGCGTATGTGTGTATGTTGCGATCGGATTGATGAGAGTTAGATACGAGTGTTAGTGGCATTAGCGCGCCGGCGCTAAAGAATCATTTGTCTCGAGCCGTGCAGGCCGTTGTTTTTCACGTCGGGTATAGGCGTGTAAATGGATTTTTCGTGAATCGTGCAGTGTGTACGCGATTGCGTCGATTAACGCGGACGGGCTTTGTTGGAAAGTGTTCTCCAGGCTGGAGATTGATATCTGGTTATACGGTTGTCTCGTGTATACTTTAATTAATAACGAGCCGCGTCGGGATGGGTTATTAATTCAAAATGTAATGGTTTTTATGCAATATTGTTTGAATACGGGATCGTGGCGTAGGTGAAAGTGATTTGGAAATGATGAATTGGACCCAGAGGAAGTTGAATTTATAATCTCGAAGTACAATGGTAATTGAACTATTTGATAATAAATGTATTTTAATGTGAACAAAGCCGAAGTTATCCGGCGCGCATCGTTCATCAAACTATACAATGTATTTTGTAGTGATTGATTTGAATTCATCAATGCTTTATAAAGGGTTCGAAGAGTATTTCCATGAACGATGTTTCATGAAAAATTTAATTCATCAAAATAGTTTCTTAATTTTAATAACAAACAGTGCAGAGCTTTAAAATGATGCCCATATGATGCCCATACTTCATACCTCGAAAATCTTTACTATTGATTTTTAAATCCCTTCATTTCCATCAAAAAGAAAATCTAGGAATCCATCACCAACATTACACTACCACCGTACACTATCACAAAACATTCTTAAACCTCATGACGCGAGAGGCGTGGAATTAACGCTATTAGGGCCTCTCGCGTACTCTCATACAGCTCACCTCAATCGGCCTCATCGTTCCTCAAAACCGTCTCACTTATGTGCGCCGGTTATGGCTCCCCGCGAAAGGCCAATTAGCAAAAGCGTCGAGTCAGCGCTCGCTCGCTCGCACTCGGCCCACATAAATCGCCATTAATCATCGCGATATGCGCGCGCGTCTTCTCTCTCTCTCGCTCTTCTCGATTCAAATCGAAGTCGAACGGGTTTCAACTCCTTGCGATTCGCCATGGCGATTAAGCGGCGCGCTGAATCGCCGGCAAATGAATTTTAATGACGCCACCGCCGTTCTCGTCGCGATTCATTAGATGCGCGAGCGTCTGACTGGACTTCCTGCATGCGCAAGCACACATACGCGTATGTATATAAGCGGGGAAATGAGATTTTGATTATTTGTTTGTGTTGGACGCAGGCGGTATGCGCAGTGCGCACTATATACCCTTCATTAAGGCTGTTTGGAATTTTTCCCGCAGGCGCGTTGAGATTATTAAAACGTAATAAGGATAAATTGTTTCCTAGGAAGTGGGAGTGTGACTTGAAGTGGTGTGTCTGCGCTAAGAGCCGCATGGGAGTCGTGTGTAATTTGTTAGCGATTAGTCGAGAGGAAAAAAAATCGTAATGCCGTTAATAGGTTGATTTTCCTCTGATGAGGAGTGGGTTAATTGTTTTTCTTCTGCGGTACGAGCTTCGTGTTAGTGAGCGGAAACTCATTTTTTTTGCCTGAAGGATGGCGGAAATTATTGGTTACTTGATGATTGATTTCTGAAAATAATGTTGTTATAATACAATTAGAATTATCGGCAATGCTACGGCTCAACATTGGTATGATGTTGCTACTATATACTAACAAGTTTAGCTACTTCAAAAGTGACGATCAATTAAAATTGCCAGCCTGACACCTGACTCGATTGAAAGGAAGAAATCCTACCTTCAAAATCTTTCTCTCTTATCTATAGGTTCTATCTATATTCGCCATACTCGTCACATAATGAATTTTAATGACATGAATCTTTCTTAATGACTATCAAAATATTCAGTAGTACTATATAGTATTGTATAAATGAAACGAATATTGAGTGCTATAGGGGTAGTAATAACGGCGTGAGAAAAAATCAAGTTATAAAAGTATAACGTACAGTAGAAGCGAAATACTAACAGGCGGATAAGAAGATATCGTATAGCTGCAGCATCAGCGTCTGGACTCGGACGTACGTGCCTAAGTCTATTCTCTGATGTTTGTCCCCCACCACCATGGGGGAGAGGTCTTAGGAGCGGGGAGTTGCAGTGCACCCAGCCAGTCGTGTCCGAACTCCGAAACCGTAAAATCTATCTTTGTAATCACGTCGCGCAAAATTAGCTTTGTAACTGCCTTATGATTGTTTCTTGTATTAGTATTTATAAGTCGCGGCGAATAACCGGTAATATTGTTTAATGTCAAAATTCTTTCTTTGTTTTGAATTTAATAAACTGTGTCATAAATTTAAGCTATTTTCGTCTAAAATCAAAATTGTTCGTGTTTTTTTTTTATTTTTCCAAGTCCCATCAGTTATTCCTCCTATGGTGTCCTAAATAAATTCGGCATTTCGTATTTTTTCCTATTTTCATGTGAGTAAAGAACATTCGAATTTCCGTTTTTTAAGAAATATCCAGCTCCGCTCTTTGTCTTATTTTTTGGGATTTATACATAATTAAATTCACATTCTAATTATCTCCGAATTTCGAACTTCGAACTTTGTCAAATTTTTGGTTAGACCTCCGGGCCTCGAATATATCAGTGTACAGAACATCCGAATTTCGAACTTCGAACTTTGTCAATTTTGGGTTAGGCCAACGGGCCTTGAATACAACATCAGTGTACAGCACAGGAGTGTGCTGCCCTACCTTTCGTCACGGGAGGGCTTCCACGTTCGTGGGGATCAACTGGATGACATCCGTGTCACCGTACGACCAACCACGTGTGTACAACTAACAATCTACCCGGCATAGAACTCACCGCGCCACGTTCGACCCATGCACTGCCATTCGTGATCGGAAGATAAAGGCGCAACTTCCTCCCAGGATTCGGTAAAAAATAAGGACTATATTTATCTTCCGAAAAATTTCGGTTCAGATCCAAAATAGCATCCAAATAAACGTCAGGGCTATTTCGGTAGAATTCACACCGATTTATATCGAAGGCCCAGAACATAACAATGGTTATGCGCCGTGGCCCAAAAAAGTAAATAAAAGTTTATTACTGTTATAAACTTTTTTTAGTTGTTCATAACAGAAAAAAACTGTTAATAACTTTTATAAACTGTTACTATAGTCTCAAATCCTACCTTTATAAATAGTTATTAACAAGTTATAAACTTTTTTTTAAATTATAAAAAATTATATATTCTTATTAATCATTATTTGCTAAGTTTTATTTCCGCCTGGGTTTGAACATTGCATCTGGGTAATTCTATACGCAAATATTAATAAACAAAATGCCAATATGGCGGCGAATGCCACGCGAGCCATCCGTCCCGTCGGAAATATTCTATAAATGTCATCCTACACAACCAGTGCGATATGTAATGTGTATATTGTGCGATAATGTGTACCATAAAAGTGATTACAATAGAAAAAAAGTGCCAATTACTTAACTATGTGTTGTGAAGACCACAAGGAGGAGGAACTAACCTCAAAAGAAGCACGTGCTGTAATAGGAGTGCTAAGAAGAACTTAACAAAGAACGCGAAATAATGAAGGAAAATATGATCTGCTGAAAAAAAGTAACGTAAGCCGATCGAGTATTGATCCACTTACGTACTTGCGAAGTAACATCAAACAAAAATGCTGAAACTTATATTTATTCAGGTCATTTAGGCGATGAATCCAGCCATCGCATCGAAAAATTCAGTCGGAGCTGAGCCTCTACTCAGGATATTGTAACTCGTTCGTTGTGGCTCCATCCAAGAGCCAACAATTTGATTACAAAAATTTACGAAGCTCTAAGAGAGATCATTCTCTTATTCTCCAAGCGTCTGATTATCGACGAACGGAAGGTCTAGGAGAAGATTAGGTATAGAGTAGCTTATTTGTGTACCCCGATACGCGTATTCATAATACTAATTAGGATTAAGATCTCAGCGGAAATAAAGGCATCTATTATTCCATAATCTTTGTTAATACTTTATTTATATTCCCCCTCATATATGCTAGTATGTATGGGAATACTAGGACGAAGTAGGCGGCACAAGAGAGGTCCGTCAACGGCGGGAATGATAGAGGCCCAGAGATCAACATAGAAACAGGTAATAATTGTCAAACAATTGCACTTTTACGTGAGAGCCATTTTTATTTTGGCCCTCACGTAACAACTTACTTAGATACTATCATGAAATTCCATTTATTTGTGAATCAAGGGATGCTGTTAATTTAAACTAGAGACGACAATGTTATGTTAGAATTTTTCCATTATGTCCGATCAGCAATAAAGTATCCTTTGATATCTAATGCAGCAACGTAATGGTATATATATGTAATGCCACAATAAACATAATGGAAAAAACATAACATATTTATAATTCTAACAATTCTAATACACTGTCTGTCTGTATGAATCTCTTCAAGGAGCCTCATTAAAAATGAATAGCCATCAAGAAAACAGGACAAATACGAACAAAAAATTTCCGAAAATATCCTAATGATACACCTTCAACATCATTAATCACTTGGCAAAGATACTCCAATATAACGTCAAAACAGACGATCCCGAATAAAAAAAGAGGAACCATTCATACCAACTTCGCTAAAGCCGAAGAGATTAATCCATCACTGGTTTTACATAATCGTCTCTACGAGCGATTCATTGGTGAGAGAGCGAGCGACGAGGTAAAAAAAATACAGTAATCGCCGATAATAACTATCGGGCAGGCGAATAAAAAAAACACGAACGCACGGCCGCGAAATTACACGTGCGCGCGGAAAGGAATCTCCTTGCGCATAAAAAGCGAATATCTCTCCATCGTCGAGGAGAGAGATTCCATCGGTGTATGGTTAGCGATCGTTTCCATCCCGGCCGCGAAGTTATACGATGAGTATAGCCCGCCGCGCGCGCACGTAATGAAGCAAACTCGTGTAATTGCTCCTTTCTTTCTCTTTCCCTCTCTCCCTCGTCAAGCGGTAGCTCCGGGTCTACACTCCGTTCAAACATTGTTTGCGAATGTATTTTTTTCGCAGAATTCTTTGTGGATTTAAGCTAGAATTCAGATATCTGGGAAGGTGACGATTTCCTTTAATCTGTCTAATTTATTCCCACATTTTGATTTTTTTTTTTTTTTGTTATACGTACGTCGACGTTTAAAATTCTGTATGAATATTAATTTAATTTATCTCCATGAATGTATATATATGATTGATTTATATCTATAAGATGGCGAAAGAATTCAAAGTGTTATGTGAAAATGGAAAGCAAAAGCTATGCTTCAAAAACAATTGAAATCTATGAATTTCTTGTATTCAACATCCATTCAATGGTATTGCTACATTATTTTACCTTCATTAATGATGGATTCATCTTCAGATGTGTCACTGCTGCTATTACTGCTGCTGCTGGTACTAGAATCAGAGTCATTTTCGCATTCCATATATGAGATGATACCACAGCTGCTGATTCTAAAAAAGCAGTATTGTTATGTACATTTTAATATTTATAATGATTTTAAGAACATTCCAAGATGGCGCCGAGAGGTGCATTGCCTCCTGAGGAACCTCCTGATATAAATAGAAACTATATAAATGCCACCCAAAGCAGAAAGTGATAGTAGTGATTTGCATAATGTGTGAAAACGTTTATCATAAAAGTGATTATGATGTTAAGTCTCGAAAGTTAAGGAACATACTCTTATATTTTTGATGGATAATTTGTAATGATTTACCTTTTCCTCGATGTGGGTTCTCGAAATGAATTAATCACAATTTTGAAATAATTAAGATTAGTTTATTGATATAAGATTTCTTCAGTAAATTGACTTGGGCGCGTAGTATAATGACTTTTACAAAAATAACTACTCTTTTTCAACTTTTAAATAAACATTTAAAAGTTGAAAAGTTGTTCAATGTAGACAAAATTTCGACGCGCGTGTGCTTTCGCGAAGTTTGTGGCTCTCTACGTCACGCGGTTGCGTAGTTTAAATGCTGCGTCGTTGAAATTCGCAATCACATTATTTTGTGGGTCAAGAAATTACTGATGAGAATATGAACATCAAATTTAATTTTAAAAATACGTCACAGACATAACACCTCTCCCCTTAGACTGTTGGATGTCGTAGAGATTCAACAGGTATGGAAATAGTTGAAGCATCAGTGATTTTCTGTTACAGAATTTTCAATAATAATAAAATGATAATTCAAATGATAAATACAATAATGTCCTTCATAACACTAGATTACATTTAACCTACGGTTTTACTTTGTAATGCATGTTATGTTAATTTTTCCTAGCGTTCAAATGGTAGTAGTGGTGAGAAACCCTGATTAGAAAAATTTGCAATACGTTCCTTTTCGTGAAATTGCTGCAGGTGAAAATGTGGGCCGGTCGCCAGGCCGAGAAGCGTTATTTCCGTCAACCTTGCCAAAATTTCCTAGAAGGTTATTTTGCTGAGACGGATTATGACGTCTGGGGTCTGACCTCCCTATTTGATCAGCCCGTCCATAGGTTCAATGACTACTCGAACCTACAACCTGTCCGTCGGGGATTACTCGGCGATGTCGCTGGTGTCCTCTGATGAGAGGGAAAGCAATTTTTATGGCCTTTCGACGCTGTTTCTACTGGTGAAGGGCTACGTGGGTTGGCGTGTGAGAATATCATTCGTCCGGACCAGTATGGGGACGTGCTTTTTCATCGGCGAGAACTTCATCTTTAAGTATTAATTTGATAAAATGAATGTCTAATGAATATATAATTTCAAATTGTAAAACAAATAATAACTAAAATATAATTTGTAAAACTATTAATTGTAATAATAATTTGTAAATAATAATGAAATAATTATTGTCTTGTATAAGTTTCTTGTTTTATTTCACGACCCTTTTTCTGTCGTCCTTCTTATTGTCATCTTTATACCTAAAGCTCCTTAAATCTATAATCGAAATTATTTATATTGTTATTATATTTATCGTCTAGTCCTTCCTTGTTCTTCTTTTTCATTGTCGCTCCAAGAACATTAGTACGTAAAGTATGTATGAAACTTGGGACATTCTTGCTATATACATCAGCTCGCTAGTATATTTTTTCAAACGTGACAATATCTTTTGGATGGACAAACGTTTAATTTAGTTTAACAAAATGTAAAGAATACGCCATGTCAACTCGATGAATTTTTGCTGGACGTGAAAATTTCTCCTAAACCAGCAATTACACGGTCGCATTAAAGATTATTAAACATGACATAATGAGTTCACAGTGAGTATATCACTGTATATAATATCCAATTCTAATGCGTTGTATTTTTTTAGACGTGAGAATTTCTCCTAAATCAGCATACACTCATATCATTTTTACAGTTTATCAAACATCGTAAAATAATACTCGTTTTTAAATTACTGTTTTTCTTTTGAATCAGTAACCAAGTTTTTATAGTTTACTTAAAATTGATTCGTAATCAATACTGTTTTCAACGATGAAATTTTTAATTTTTAGTTAATTCGTAAAATTATTTATTTTTCCGACGTAAATCAAATCTAAATTTAAAAAAAAAAATATATATATATATAATTATTTTTGTGGAAATGTCATCGAGTATGGTGCGGAAGTTACCTGCTTTTTCAGAAACTTTAGAAACTGCAGAATCTGTAAAAGCAGATTACCTTTATTTTGTGAACAAAATACCCAGGATCCACCAGTTAATTAACCACAACGACGAGATACTCATCGAAATTCGGAAGCGCTGCGTCTACCCATGGAACATTAACACCGCGTGCTGACTTCACTTTTTCTGTGATTCGATTTTTATTATGGTCAACATATTTTAGAGTGTACTGATTAGAGCGTATGCCATTTGAATTAGCTCTTCAGATGTACAATATAACAAATCGGGACTTTGTGTGAAGGTCACGATATATTGTCAAATGAGGGAACGCGAGCTGCAGTGATACACCCGTTATTCGTCGTAGTATATTATGCAGATAAAATATGGACGACAGCAGAATTCAACAGCAACAGCTTCATTACCGTCTTTACTCGAGGGTGTGCCACACCACATTGTGCCGGAAAGAAATCCGTTCCTAGGAATTCGCCCGGGGATCAATGTGCCATCCTATTACTTGTCCAAAACCGTCACTTTATCCATGGTTCAGCAGGAGGATGGGTATTTGGACTCGTGCAATCTCGTTCACTGGGGCACGAAGGGTGCTGATAAGATCTGGTTGTTTATATATCCATACTTCTTTAAACTCATTTGGATTCAGTTCTAGGTATAGTGCAGAAAATGCGTTCACAGAACAAGGACATTTTTTCGTCCTGGTATATGCTTATTTATGTACGTGAGGGAATTCATCGCCAAGTACTGTACACCGGCGTTACGTTGACGGAGGCCATCAAAATGAGTTAGTATGCTATCTGGAATATTACTCCCAGACAATTCGCCTGTGTTTGTTCTGCAACCGATGCCCAGTTGGTAACCAGAAATCGAGCTTTGGCGGAAGTCGTACAATTGCGGCCGATTCCGCTTTTGGAACAGTTAGTTTACATTTTATTCATCTTGCGTTTGTCTTCAAGTATTAGAAGACTTTAAAGCATTGAACTTGCCTTGGATCAATATTATACACATTCCTTCTTCTACATAAGTATTTTCTTTTCTATAACTCCTTTTTAGAAGATCCATGTGAACAAGTTTCATTTGATCTTTTTCTTTTTTTAGTTTCATAGTATGAGTGTTGTAATTTATTTTAAATTTTTCACGTGGACCGACGTACTCTTGGTCAGTGTTGCTGTGTTTCAGGGATTTTCAAGAAATACACCATTTCCCCTCCGCGGAAGAATTTAACATTTTGTTTTTGGTCATAATAAAATTTCGATTTATACTTGGATTGAGCAAGGTTCGATCATTTTTCCCGGGGTGGAATGCTTCAGGAGTCGGAACTCTCTAACCGAATACTATTTCAAGTTGACTGGGTTTAAACGCTAAATTACTTGACCAGTAATGTTCTCGAATATACTCAGTTTTGTATATTATTTCAACAACCTTCGCATTTAAAGCGTGCGGCATAGCGACATACGCAGATCATTGAATCCCTAAAAGTGGGCGTAGAAATGTTTTCATGCTCAGCGTTTCCTAAGTGCGACGAACCGATCTACACACGGGATTGCGCTAAATAAAATTTTGGCATAAGATCATATTGATCCATTATCGCAGTATTAAATATAATTTATTTTAACATCTTTAATATAAATTGTATAAATATATAAATGAATACTCACTGTCTTGGATGAACCCCATTTTGATGTTTATAAAAAGTGCGACGCCGCGAATTTAGTTGCAGCGGAAAATTAGTCGCGGTGTTACGTGACAGATTTTTGTAAATGAATTTATTCGGAATTAAACTCATAAAGTATATTCGTAATTCAATTTTAAAACGTAGAGTACATTTCAACATCGTAATGCTGAAATGTGCTCCAGTTAACTAATTAAGTGTTCTTCTTTCTAGCAGGAATGAAACAAAATATTCCTGAGGTCGGCGTCCAAAATTTTTATATTTGCCCGTGAGATCCTAAAGGATTATCACGTGACACGCGGACTCCGTCTATTTATTATATTTATTATATTATATTTATTCAACCAGAATAATAATTACATAATAGTAATCCGACAGAGGTAAACCGAGTTACCTGTTCGTCGGGCTGGTACAATAAAACTTACACACTAACTTAAAAACTAAACCTTAGATCTAATCCAATATTTCTTGTTATAATTTTTGGTAATATCCAAAAATTTGAGATAAGGATTATTATTTTAGTAAAATATCAATATATCTTGCGGGATTCAAAGAGCCGACCGAATTGAATAACCAGTACATCTTGACTATATGCAAGACAACTTTTGTTGATACTGCAACTTAGATGTACAATGAAACAATTATTTCGTTTGTACGCAATGCAAAATTCAGCATAATAAACGGCTTTGAGAGTATATCACTGATTCATTTGAGATAAAGTAATTTAAACAAATATTATCTTAATAGATAATAGATATTGAATTTATTATTGGGTATACAAATAAGTTTCCGCCGTTTTCAAGAGATGGCTCCATTGACAAGATTACTTTGAAATCGTCAGATGTAAAATGTCACTTAGAAAGTTTGGACACCTGGCAACAACATAACCTTAAAATACTATTGACTTTGTATTGGCAGTATACATTTTTTTTTTTTAATGTCGAGTTTTGTACTGAATAAGCGTCATTTGCGGGAAGTTTTGATTTATTTATTTCATTTAAAGAAATCTGCTGCTGAAAAAACGGCGTGTTTGACGTGGAAGACAAAGAACGCGAAGGAAGGCCAGTCAAGTTTGAAGACGCTGAGTTAGAGGCATTATTGGACCAAGACTCATGCCAAACTGAAGAGCAGCTCGCAGAAAGCTTGGGAGTGACTGAACAAGCGATTTCACACCGTCTCAAGACCATTGGTATGGTACAAAAGTAAAGAAATTGGGTTCCGCATGAGCGCCGTCTTTTCACGTGCGAAGAACTTCTCCAAAGACAAAGTCGAAAGGGTTTTTTGCATCGAATAGTGACGGGGGATGAAAAGTGGATCTACTACGACAACCCAAAGCGTAGGAAATCATGGGGTAAGCCCGGCCATGTACCAACTTCAACGGCCAAACCGAATATTTATGACAAAAAGTTAATGTTGTGCATTTGGTGGGATCAGCTCGGAGTAATCTATTACGAGCTACTCCAGCCTAACGAAACTATCACTGGAGAACGTTATCAACAGCAACTGTTGCAATTGAGCAGAGAATTGAAGCTTAAACGCCCCCAATATGCCAAAAGACATGACAAAGTGATTTTTCAGCACGACAACGCTCGGCCACATGTTGCAAAAGTCGTCAAGGATACTTTGGAAGCTTTACAATAGAATGTCTTACCCCACCCGCCGTATTCATCACACATTGCTCCTTCGGACTACCACTTGTTCCGGTCGATGGCTCACGCTCTGGTCAAGCAGCACTTCATTTCTTACGAAGAAGCCAAAAATTGGGTCGATTCATAGGTAGCCTCAAAAGATGAAGAGTTTTTTCGACGTGGCATCCGAATGCCGCCAGAATGATGGCAAAAAGTAGTAGCCAATGACGGACAATATTTTGAATAAAATGTAACGTATATTTTTTTCACAATAAATTGATAATTTTTATAAAAAAACGGCGGAAACTTATTTGTATTTACAATATTTACTGAATAAAAATCGTATGTATTTTAGAGGCCACAACAAATTAATTACACGTACGTATAGACACAGTCGCATGTGAACGCGGCTATATTATATGCGCGAGGCACACCCGTAAGCCGATATTGCGAGTGGGGGTCCTTGCCCATAGTGAGAGTGTACTACCAACGTGTATGAATGTTTATTATTTATAGTAAAGTACAGGTACATTTCGTATAATGCGAACCATTATAAGAATAGAGTCAAGAATTGGCTGAGACATTTAGTTGGAAATTGCATCGTTTATAATAAATATGATAATGCACTAAAAGTTCATTTGTCGAGGCTGCTTTAGATACTAATAAATGCCTTTGTAATAGTTTATTGCTTTGATTAAAAATATTATTGTTTCACCTGATCACACATCTACTTTAAAAATGACGTTCTCCAGTCAATGCGATGAGTATGTAAGTAACGATAAGTACAAACAGTAACAATCAGAGTGATTATTTGATGACAGTGCGCAAACAACGTAAAAAAACATTGAAAAAAGAAATTTCACGAAGAAATTAAAAAAAAGTAAGGGGAATGGATTTGTATAATCTAATGAGATTATTTTTAACTTTTATCACTTATTGAAGTAGTTATCACCAAGCTAAAGCACATTATTATACATACAGGCGGCACTCAAAATACATACGTTGTACTTACGGAATTACCAATAAATGTTTATAGCACACTACTAAAGCTCAAAAAGTAACTCCTCAAGTTCGGCTCGAAAGACTACAATCTCCACATCCATTCTACTTTTGCTCCAGCTTGCTACTTACGGCGCAGCGCATCCGATTGACCGACTTCCCACTCACGAAGGCATCGTGAGGGTGCATAGCTATACCTAATTGCCATCCTTCCGATTACGGCCTTCGCGTCAGCGGATCGCATGACGACTCTATTCGACCCGCGCCCGTATTCAAATACCCGCTCACGTGCCACTTTTTTTCTCGTTGGAATCTACACTTTCTTCGCGGGACTTTGTACACGCCCGCGCGGGAGAGACAGGAAGCGAGAAGGAAAATCTGGCGGGTTCTTTATGTGCTTTAGCAGTTAATTGGCCCGCGAAAATTGGCTCGGTGATGTAATTATACTTATGAAAGTGTACACTCGCGTGTAATTTTGAGGTAGGTGGACGACGGGAGAAAGAGCGAGAGCGAGGCTCGCCGTTGACGTATAAATTACTTAATTAGGAGGTACGGGCGAGCGGGCCCCGCGACCGACGCGCGTTTTTGCATTGTAAATCTCGTGTCGTTTTGAAAAAATATCGCCGCTTTTCGACAAATTTTCGCCGCCCGAGCCATCTTATTACGCAAGATATACGGCTCTTTAAATCTTTTTGCAAATTGTTTATAATGAATTGCAAAACGCGTGAGCACCGTGGCACGTCGATGGGAGGGGGGGGGGGGGCAAAAAGGAAAACCGCCTTGGATAAACAATTTTATTTCTAAAGTTTTGCGGGAAAATATATAATTATGCGGGTAATTATGATTATGCAGTGTCTAGTCGTGATGTAATGATAATGCAACAGCTTACAAACAAAAGCTTTTTGTATAATTTTAGATGTGGTCAAGAAAAGCATTTATTAAATAATATTGAAAAATTATTTATAATATTCCACTATAGTCGGTTCACTTTGTGTATGACAAAAATTTATATTACATTTTTTAGAATTTGACTTTAGTGCAAAGTACTGGTAAACAGTCAGTTAGCTTCCTATACTATAATTTATAGTTTAAATTAATAACTGGAAATGAATAATGTAACAATATATGGCAATGAATATTATTAACTTTAACAATGATAAACTTAATCCATTTTTTAATCGACTTTGAATGTTCTGTCATCTAGTGTTACGGCCCGTAATGTATATGAATCCAAATTTTAGACTAAAAATAAACGCCTCCTGCACCTTTGAAAGTTTAAATTTGTTAGCAACTAGTGGCGTATTCTCTTAACAAGAACTACACAATTTCGAAGAGTGAATGATGTTATCCCTGAAAAAAATCGATAGTTACTAGCATAACTATCCATACTAGGTAATTAATCCATAAATCTAGGATTTATTAGTACTTTGACGCACATCACCCGACAACAAAATGGAATAAAATTATTAAGAAATACACCAAAAATAGAACAATAAAAGTTCTGTAAGAATTGTGATTTCTGAATTCATGCGAATAGTATCAGATGAATAATATATATAATATAGATAGTCATATTACGAGCAATCTTTAATTCTTTTAAAGAGCTATTTATAGAGTCAAATAGAAATAACAATATTGAACAGTCAAGAAGAAAAACTTATATTCTTTCTCAGTTTTCATTTCACTTCTCTTACATAAAACTTATTTAATCAAAATTAATAAGAAATCACATAATAGGATCACATCACGCATTTACCTGAAAAAAAAAAATACAATACCACACGACCCTTTTTCCATTGATTCAATTAAATAAAACACATTCGCCATTACTCACGCTTTCAGACCAATAAAAGTACATTCGACACACAATCATTACTACGCGTATACCGCAACAAATTCCTTCCCAATTTCTCTATTCCCTCTCGACCTCACCTCACCCAACCTGCCGGCACCGCCATCTCGCATACCTGCAATCCTCCTCCTCCTCCTATCGCGAACCGCGCCGCAGCAGAATTAGAGCTGCCGCCGCCTCGCTTTCTATAAAAGGGGGTGCAATATCAATCTCGGATCTCGTTACGCCACGCGAGGGGGACACACGAGCTCTCTGCGCGCGGCGGGTATATAGAAGAGGGGGAAGAGAGAGAGAGAGAGAGAGAGAGAGAGAGAGAGAGAGAGAGAGAGTGAGAGAGTCGACTGGGCCCGACTAAGGGCCCGCCTGCGCTCCCCCTCCTCCTCCTCTCTCGGAGAGCAAACGATAGGATCTCGCCGACCAAATTGTTTTGGATTGTTGGTTAATTGGGAGCGCTCGCTCGTCCTGCGCGCGCCGGCTGTTTGAACGCGCGCGCGCGCACATATACGTGTGTGTATGTAATGGCTTTTTAATCTTTTATTGCGCGATAGAAAATAATTTGTGCCCGCGAACGTGATGCCTCGAACGACCGCGTGTTTAATAAAATTTTACGTCGAGCTAATTGAATTTTTCATTAATGGCGCGCGTGCGCGTGGTTAGAGGGACAAATGATGAGGTAAGTAATTTCAATATATATGGGAATGATAGTCTCCGGTGATACATAGATTATAGGTTCGTGGAATGAATTTGCATTAGCTCCGATCTGATTTCCGTTATAGAGATATGTTTATCATCGTTGACATCTTTTATAGTATTAGTCATAACCGAGTGAGATCACTTATTTGTTGGGTGAAATGACAAGATTCTACTGTATATTATTGCGCGAGAAACAATTTTCAATAGTATCAATAGATCTTGCTCGCAAAGCTGTCTTTTATGCATCATTAACGCGTGAATTCCCAGTAAAATATCAATAAATAGAGTGCCGTAAATTACCTTTACCTCCAAGAGCCAATATCTAGATCGCTAAAAATAGTTCCATAGTGTATCCATATACTTTTAACACATCGGCGAGATATGTTTACGAGCAATAAAGTCCAACCCTGAACACAACGCCTCCTTTTACACTCGTTCTTGCGCATTATGCATTAAACCACGCTCGCTAGCTTATTAGCTATAAAGTGTCTGCAAAATACTTTAGGTTATATGGTGGAAGGAAAAAATTCTGACGGAAAAACTTTATTCCAATTTTTTTCACGTAATAATAATGGTTTCGGAAAAAGTTTAATGCAAATTAATGGAAAGACATCGGTGTGGCTAACGACAGCCATTCATATTTCTATAGAATACGGTGTCTGGATTTCTATAAGGTAAAGTTATGTGTTTAATATGATTCCGCTATTTTATTGTAATTGATGAATGGTTATGTTCGAATGAAAGGAACAACAATTAAGTAGCGTATATTATCAAGCTAACGAGCCCAGGCGTGAACATTGCAATCGAGAATCGGACGAAATTCCGTGCTTGTTATATTAAATTTCTCATGCAATTATACAACTACATACAGACTCTTTTTCTCTTAATAAAGATATTATCTAATTAAATCAAAACTCGTATAATTTATCTCTTAATCAATCATGTAAAAGGATCGTCTGAATGTATCCACATTTCAATTTAAGGTAAGATTAATGAGTAGATATCAATAAAATTCTTTCTCTCTGTTGCACTTGATTGCACTGAATAAATTTTCATATTTTCGAATAAATTACTACCTCTAGAATAAAAAATATTCCCTTTCAGAACCCCTTATACACCAAATAAATAATTACAAAAAACACATGAATCTTATCAACCACAATGCACCCAATATACTCATAAAATACTACAAAAAATATCCCTTCCATACCCCAACAACGATATACTTCAGAATCCAAACAATAAACGCCAAACACATGAGAGTGCATGAAACATAAACAAACTTTTACCACGCGTTAGTGAGCAACGAAGCTTTTGCTCCTCTGCGCTTGCGCGCGGCATTGAAACGTAATCCTAAAAACACTATATACGCAGAGCTACAACTACTCCGTATCACCTAGAGCCACGTCGTTACTATAATTCATAGCCACCACTGTTCTTCGCCATTGACAAACGTTTTACACCCCCTTTCCAGCCGCTTATACATTACTACTACCCGAGCACACAAAAACCCACCTCCCTCCGCACGCGCCAGAACCATCGTCGTCGTCTCTCTTTCTCAGTTTTAGCACACGAAAACGCGCTGCCTAACCACCGGTTAAGCGCCCGCGGAGTTACGAGCAGCAGTCGCGCTCCACATATACGAGTCCTTACGACTTTCTTCTTCTTCCTCTCCTCCCGCTATATACTCCGCAAAAGGAGCACACGAAAGACACCTGGTAAGTACATCTGCGCTCGCGCGCGTCGTGTATATACGTATGTATGTGTGTGCGCGAGAGAGTGAGAGAGCGCGTGGGCAGCAGTAGGAGGAGAGAAGGACGGATGCGCGGCGGCGTAGCGACCGCCTCTGCGCGCGAAAAACCGAGCTCCTCTCTCTCTCTCTCTCTCTCGTGAGCGAGCCATTATATACCTTCGCGGCGCGCAGAGAGCGCCTAGTTATCTCGTTACTCGTTACTCACTCGCGCACCTTGTTCTTGCGGGGCCAATCACGGCGGATCGCGCCGGCCGAGCAAACTCGCCCCTACACATACACGCCAGTCTCTCTGCGACTGTGTGTGTGTGTGTGTGTGTGTTTGTACGTACCTATACACGTATATGTTATCCCCGCGCAGCCGGCGCAGCCGCGCTGCTATTTACATAGTGGGACTCGCGTCGTTACTGCACATTGTACACGCGGGTGTGGAGGAGAGAGAGGGGAGAGGAATTCTCGTTTACGAGGCACCGGTATGTATACGCTGCTTTTGGAAACGAGGTGTGCGCGTGTACCTACCTTATTGAAGATCATTTGCGCGCCTGGTATTTTTCGAGAGAGTAGAGCTTTATACACGCGCGCGAGCTGGATAGTTATGTTAATTAAGTTCTTAGGGAAGTGTCGGCTAGCATGTATGTGTTCGTGAGAGCTGTGGTTTCTTGCTCGTTGAAATTAGATTCTTCGCTGCTTTATACGGAGCAATCAGTTCGCCTGATACCGAAGAATGCACGCGGGGAATGGTTTTTTGCCGCAGCGTTCGATTTGAGCGTGGGGAGAGCTGTTACAGAAAAAGAAACGCGCGAGCACGGACGACTGTATATGTATGACGGAGGTTAATGAAAAAGTAAATTTTCATTATAGAAAGTTTTTATCTGTCAAATGAAATCAGTGTGATCGAAGAAAGGTGGCTGGGAGTACTTCAAGTGTAATGAAGTGTGGGGTGCTTGTAGATGGAACGATTCGATGTAATTTTGACGGATGACGTCGAGAAGTAACTATATTATATCCTTTTGTTTATTTTAAAAGTGGGCATATACCTACCTTAGATGAAAATAATTTAAAGTGAGTAGGTAAGCTAGGAGAGTTCTGCCCCACTCTTATACATGGGCAGTATATCTATATATAGTATTTCCCCTAGACACCACTGCGCATGCGCGTACTTTCCCGTGTTGGATTCAAATATCTGCGCACACTGATTTCTGTAATTTGAGACGGTCTTGTTGGGATAGTATATCTATAGTTTTCCCCCAGATACTACTGCACGTACCCCCTACCCGCGACACTCTCGTGTGATTATCTCGTTCTCTCGTGTAAGATATACATGAGCACTATATATGTGTGTATGTGTGTGTGTGTGTGTGTGTGTATCCCCTAGACCAACCACAAATTTCCCTAGAACATTTTAGTCCTCGAAATTTCCCTAGGCTAACCCTCATTGGTGTACGCAAGGTACTATATACATAATAATTCCCATGAATTTTTGCACGATTTATGTATGCAGGTACTATATCTATATATATAATATTACCTCCTAAAGTATTCGCATAAAGAATAGCATACTACATTGAATTATTTGAGACGGTCTTGTTGGGATAATATATCTATATATAGTTTTCCCCCAGATACTGCTGCACGTACCCCCTACCCGCGACACCCTAGTGTGATTCACATTATCTCATTCTCTCGTGTAAGATATACATGAGCACTATGTGTGTGTGTGTGTGTGTGTGTGTGTGTGTGTGTGTGTAGTAATATAGAATTTATTTATCAATTGAAGGAAACAGTGATATAGAATATTCATGAAGTTTATTAAACATAATTTTTACAGTTTTTCATATTATATTAGCATTAGATTGAATATAAGTGATATATAAGATAACTTCTTTTATTTATAAACCAACATTTACAATCAATCTTCATTAATTTCAATAGTTTTGTAGTGCCCCCAAGGTAAAGTATCTGTTTCCCCAGGTATTAAGTATCGCTTATCATCGTAGGGACTTAAAGCTAACTTTTTTTGTCTTACAGTTTGTACTACATGTGCTTTAGATTGTATTATACACTGCTCTCTGTGTTGTGTTGACAAATTTAATAAACAATCAACATAGTCATCAAAAGTAATGGTTCTATCAACAACTCCAGTTTTAACACCTTTAACTTTTTTAATATGATCTTGGCCATTTACACGAATACTATACATTTTACTACGTAACCCAACGAACTCTGTCATAATTTGGCCATTACATTCATCTTTCATTAGGCCTACAACTTTCTTATTGACTTGAGGAATTCCAAAAATGTTATCAACTGGGTAGTCAGAAGTATCAAAATTTGAAATGTCACGTTTTATCACTTTATATATATCTTCATCATTTATTTCATATATTAAACTATCAGTATCGGTATACAACAGTTTGCAGCGATCCTCGAATTGCTTCTTCATGTAGTTGTAGTGAAAATCATATACCAAAGTCTTTGATAAATCCAATACACAAAGACCTACATAAATTGGCTTATTCATGTATACTTCTGTCTTCTCTAATTCTATGAGAACAAGGTTTTCATCAATGATTGTACGGCTATGGAATTCTGGTCGTGCAATAAGAGCTTCTGCTCCATATCGACCTTCCCATTTGGTCAGTAATTTAACATTAACTCTTTTTCTTATATTTTCCATAGTCTTTCCGAAAACAGCATTGTTCATTAATTTGTAGAGATTTTTCTCAAAGTCATTTTTAGCTCCTTGTCTCATTTTACTATTTAGATCGATATATTCTTTTAGCCAGGGTCTTTGATTAAATTTCATTACTCTGTGAATTTTTGTTAGTTTTAATCCATTTGTAAGAGCTTGCTTTAAGTTACGATAATGAAGTACATATCGCAATTTTGTTTCAACAGTTGTAAGCAATTTAGCTTGTGAGGAGCCTGGTGGCTTCTTATGCTCTGCACAAAATGGTAAATCTTTGTGTACATCATGTAAATTTTCTGGATATTCCAAATCAACTTCAAGTATATAGCCTATTGGAGCATCATCTGGAATATTGAAATTTATATGCTCTATATCTTCAATCCATTGAAAGCCGCCATATGGTAAAGACTGTTGCATAGCCCAACCATAAAGATTGTTTACATCGAAATACATGAGGTGCTTAGAGTTTTTATCTACATCATAGTCACTACCCATGTATTTGTTATTAGCTCGGGCATAACGATTTGAACACTGACTTATTCCACCTCGTATTCCACGCTCAATAAACATAAGTTGATCAATATCAGTGAGCAACTCAAGCTGTATATTTGTATACTTCAACATGGCATCCCAAGTTAGGCCTGGAGTTGTATAATAGTGTGCTGGATCTAAGCCATAGGCTTTAAGACAGCTGTTGCGAAAATTTTCAAACACCTCTGCCAAGAGTAGTACATCGGTTTTTAAGTACAAGTCTGCATATTCACCTAAATTTGTTATATTAAATGCTATCCAAACATTTTTGGCATGTTCATAATCTTCATCAGATATGTGACTGCTATTTAATTTGCTATAAAAGTCATCTTTCGTTGGCAGTCTTGAAACTTCAAGTTTTTCTTTAGAGTCTAGATAATCATAAGGAAAGACACCCTTTCTTCTCAACAGTTGAAATTTTTCTTCAGTTAATACTTCATCTTTAGAGAACTCTTGCCGCAAAATTCTAAGTTCCTCGAGGTATGATGATAGTTTATCCAGCGATGATGCCATGAATCGGTAGGAGTCAATAAATCTAAAGTTTATGTCACTTCCTTCGATGTGCTTGGTAAATGAGATGAAACGTTCTTTATTTAACGGTAAAAGATTAACCCGACCAGGAAAACCTTGAGCAATAGCCTTGATGAGAAAGTGGGAGTCATAGCCAGTTAAATTGTGGAATATAACCGGAATACTGCATGACTCTTGGTAATTGAGGTTACATTTTTCATGCGCTGCTCCTCGATATCTGAAACATATAACAATAATAAATTAAAGTAATATGTTTAAGTAATGAGGATGCATATTTAACCTTACCTTCCAGTCAGATGACAGTGATCTCGAACACGCTCCTCGCCCAAGGGTTTCTCACAAATATGACAAGTTTTTGTGCATTGGAATGCTTGTTCTTGTTCCAATGTTAACATTTCCATAGGTATTGCACATTCTAAGGCAGTCTCTACATTCTCAGCTAAAACTTGCAATTCCCTTGCAAACCATTCAGCAGGGCTCGGTCCTCTGTAGCTACGGTAATATGATAGAGAGTTATCATAGCTACATTTTAAGTAGTACCCCACACTGAATGCCTCATGCTTTTGATAAGCGTTCCCAACTTGTATAGGTTTCAAGAGACACTCAAAATCTGCATAAATGACAAATGGTACTTTCTCTTTATTATTATAATTTTTAAATTGTAAAATTTGGTCTCTTGGTGTAGGTAAGTTCACTCTACACTTATTGATTTGCGCACAATCTTGTTCATGATATTCTAATTTAGAGATATCTCTAAAGTAATGTAGGCATCTATCACATAAATATTTTCGGCCATTACGTTTTGAAAGTTGTGAAGATACCAAGCGAGATAAGTCTTTGATCCAAACATAATGAGATATAACTATAGTATCTTCCTCCAGCTCTTCTTCTTCATCCTCATCCTCATAATTATTTTGTATCAGAAGAAGGTTTACATGTGTTTCCTTCTTAAATGTTGTTATATGCAGTGGCGCAACTTTAAATTTTCCACTACACTTTTTTAAAATGTAAATATTCGTCGAGAGATTATTTTGTTTTTCAAACTTTGGAATTTGTTTTGGTCTTACAGGAAATTCTATTCCTGTAAAATTTAATTCGTTCTCATATTGCTTATATTCTTTCACTCGATCTGAATGGTGCACAGAATGCAAGGCCGATAGTATTGCCCATTTGAAACATGCATTGTCTTCATTTTGCACATTAACACATGCTTTTTCCTTTTTATAAACTGTGGTAAGTCAATTTAATAACTTCCATGAATTGGATTAAATTTATTTATATGTACGCTCAAGTTAAGAATTGTATGAAGCGACCATCCTGAATCTCGCTCTTCAAATTCTTCCATATCTCTTAATATGGGCTGTTTAACGTTTGTTGTAAACCATTGTTTTAAATCTGTTGTTTGCGAAATCGATTCAGCTTTCGTATTAAAATATTTCATTTCAATTATTTCTTCATCAGCTTTCGTTATCACATATTCAGATGCCAGCACTGTATATACTTTAAGATTATTTTCTTTCTTCAATGCATTTATAATTCGAATTTTAAACAATCTCTCAGCATCTTTCATAAATCCAGTAGCGTCTAAGTTCTTTAAGTTTGTAATAACACCCGATCTGATTCGTTCATTAAATGCACATTTAAGATCTTGCCATTTTACTCTGTCTAGTAATCTTTTGCGTAAACCCTCTCCTCCTTTTAGTAAACTTTTTAGTTTCAATTGATGAGATTTCAATAATCCAATCGTAGATAAGTATTTTTGTTTCTCTGGAACTGTAGCTTCAACTTTTCGCAATAATTTGCTCAAAAATTTGATATTTTGTGTTGTATATTTTATCAATTTTGGAATCTCGCTTTTATCAATTTTACCACTTTGTAGCAGTTGCATAACTTCTCGCGTACGCTCAACGATTTTTTACACTCGTAAGCAGACATGTTGATTTTTCTAAGAACAGTTGTCAACTATTCGAAAACGCGTTGTGTGCGCTCTTTTATACTTTTTACTAGTGTTAATTTGCCTCTCTTCGCTGCTTCTCGATTTCTGTTGGGTTTCGAGATCGATTCGAGATTTCGAGATACCTCGCAAAACCGAACGAATATCGATCGCTTAAGGAAATTCAATAATAATGATAATAACCCCTGAAAGAGATTCTCTTTTACACTGAAAGAATTGCAGCAGCTACGTCGTATTTATAGGGTCTGTATGACGCAAAAATTGATTGGAATCTCTGATAATCTCGTTCTAGAACCTTACAGAAATAAACTGTTTACAAGACCCCCTTTAATTTGATATCCTTTGCATACATTCAAGAGACACAACCTGCAAAATTCTAAGAAGTGCGTTATACCCTTTGATATACCGCAAACAATGCTTAAATACAGAAGAGTTGTTGACAGGAAACGGCTGTAATTTGATACCTCTTCAATATGCCACACTTATTTATCATATAGAATTCTTCGCAATATTTCTTTTAACTTGATACCCATACACTTGTTATCTACAAGTCAAAGCATTGGAACGTTTACCCTTTGATATACCGCAAAAATTCTTTAAGCAAAGACTTGTTGACAATAAAAGGTTGTAATGTAATACCTCTTCGGTATATTGTTATTGTTCCAAAATTCCAGGAACTATTAATAAAATTAATATAAATTTAGTAATATAATAAGAAGTTTGGATGAGGGGATTATAATTTCGAAGAATTAAGTTTATTATGTATTGTATGAATTTCATTGTAAATTAAAGTATTAAGTAGCTAATAAGAAAGTGCGCCTTCTTACAAATGCACAAATTATTAAATTTCATTTATATATCTCAAAATTGTATGCGAAATCTCAGCAATAAACTCGTGCTCAAATAAAAGAAATCCTATACCTCGCGAACGGCTTGAGATATCGAAAAAATAAGCGAATTTTGATTCTCTCACGAGAAGCGATTATAAGGGCTGTCAATTCATTGGTATTGTCGTATAAAACTTTTATTAATAATTTAAACATTTTTAATTCTGTAAGTAAGCCGAAAGAGTGTGAATAGGAGAGCGCAATTGAAATACTCCCGAGTTCCAAGAATCACGCCGTGCGAATATCGGAACAAAGAGGAGGTGCGATAGATAACGCATTGCATGCATGTGGACATCAATATACGTTCGTTAGAAGGAGAATTTTTAATAGGCAAAATATTACACCATGTGTGTGTGTGTGTGTGCGTGTGTGTGTATGTGAAAAGAATGTATCATCATCTTAATACACAATAACTTCTAACGCACACACACACACACACACACATGGTGTAATATTTTGCCTATTAAAAATTCTCCTTCTAACGAACGTATATTGATGTCCACATGCATGCAATGCGTTATCTATCGCACCTCCTCTTTGTTCCGATATTCGCACGGCGTGATTCTTGGAACTCGGGAGTATTTCAATTGCGCTCTCCTTATTCACACTCTTTCGGCTTACTTACAGAATTAAAAATGTTTAAATTATTAATAAAAGTTTTATACGACAATACCAATGAATTGACAGCCCTTATAATCGCTTCTCGTGAGAGAATCAAAATTCGCTTATTTTTTCGATATCTCAAGCCGTTCGCGAGGTATAGGATTTCTTTATTTGAGCACGAGTTTATTGCTGAGATTTCGCATACAATTTTGAGATATATAAATGAAATTTAATAATTTGTGCATTTGTAAGAAGGCGCACTTTCTTATTAGCTACTTAATACTTTAATTTACAATGAAATTCATACAATACATAATAAACTTAATTCTTCGAAATTATAATCCCCTCATCCAAACTTCTTATTATATTACTAAATTTATATTAATTTTATTAATAGTTCCTGGAATTTTGGAACAATAACAATATACCGAAGAGGTATTACATTACAACCTTTTATTGTCAACAAGTCTTTGCTTAAAGAATTTTTGCGGTATATCAAAGGGTAAACGTTCCAATGCTTTGACTTGTAGATAACAAGTGTATGGGTATCAAGTTAAAAGAAATATTGCGAAGAATTCTATATGATAAATAAGTGTGGCATATTGAAGAGGTATCAAATTACAGCCGTTTCCTGTCAACAACTCTTCTGTATTTAAGCATTGTTTGCGGTATATCAAAGGGTATAACGCACTTCTTAGAATTTTGCAGGTTGTGTCTCTTGAATGTATGCAAAGGATATCAAATTAAAAGGGGTCTTGTAAACAGTTTATTTCTGTAAGGTTCTAGAACGAGATTATCAGAGATTCCAATCAATTTTTGCGTCATACAGACCCTATAAATACGACGTAGCTGCTGCAATTCTTTCAGTGTAAAAGAGAATCTCTTTCAGGGTTATTATCATTATTATTGAATTTCCTTAAGCGATCGATATTCGTTCGGTTTTGCGAGGTATCTCGAAATCTCGAATCGATCTCGAAACCCAACAGAAATCGAGAAGCAGCGAAGAGAGGCAAATTAACACTAGTAAAAAGTATAAAAGAGCGCACACAACGCGTTTTCGAATAGTTGACAACTGTTCTTAGAAAAATCAACATGTCTGCTTACGAGTGTAAAAAAATCGTTGAGCGTACGCGAGAAGTTATGCAACTGCTACAAAGTGGTAAAATTGATAAAAGCGAGATTCCAAAATTGATAAAATATACAACACAAAATATCAAATTTTTGAGCAAATTATTGCGAAAAGTTGAAGCTACAGTTCCAGAGAAACAAAAATACTTATCTACGATTGGATTATTGAAATCTCATCAATTGAAACTAAAAAGTTTACTAAAAGGAGGAGAGGGTTTACGCAAAAGATTACTAGACAGAGTAAAATGGCAAGATCTTAAATGTGCATTTAATGAACGAATCAGATCGGGTGTTATTACAAACTTAAAGAACTTAGACGCTACTGGATTTATGAAAGATGCTGAGAGATTGTTTAAAATTCGAATTATAAATGCATTGAAGAAAGAAAATAATCTTAAAGTATATACAGTGCTGGCATCTGAATATGTGATAACGAAAGCTGATGAAGAAATAATTGAAATGAAATATTTTAATACGAAAGCTGAATCGATTTCGCAAACAACAGATTTAAAACAATGGTTTACAACAAACGTTAAACAGCCCATATTAAGAGATATGGAAGAATTTGAAGAGCGAGATTCAGGATGGTCGCTTCATACAATTCTTAACTTGAGCGTACATATAAATAAATTTAATCCAATTCATGGAAGTTATTACATTGACTTACCAGATTTTATAAAAAGGAAAAAAGCATGTGTTAATGTGCAAAATGAAGACAATGCATGTTTCAAATGGGCAATACTATCGGCCTTGCATTCTGTGCACCATTCAGATCGAGTGAAAGAATATAAGCAATATGAGAACGAATTAAATTTTACAGGAATAGAATTTCCTGTAAGACCAAAACAAATTCCAAAGTTTGAAAAACAAAATAATCTCTCGACGAATATTTACATTTTAAAAAAGTGTAGTGGAAAATTTAAAGTTGCGCCACTGCATATAACAACATTTAAGAAGGAAACACATGTAAACCTTCTTCTGATACAAAATAATTATGAGGATGAGGATGAAGAAGAAGAGCTGGAGGAAGATACTATAGTTATATCTCATTATGTTTGGATCAAAGACTTATCTCGCTTGGTATCTTCACAACTTTCAAAACGTAATGGCCGAAAATATTTATGTGATAGATGCCTACATTACTTTAGAGATATCTCTAAATTAGAATATCATGAACAAGATTGTGCGCAAATCAATAAGTGTAGAGTGAACTTACCTACACCAAGAGACCAAATTTTACAATTTAAAAATTATAATAATAAAGAGAAAGTACCATTTGTCATTTATGCAGATTTTGAGTGTCTCTTGAAACCTATACAAGTTGGGAACGCTTATCAAAAGCATGAGGCATTCAGTGTGGGGTACTACTTAAAATGTAGCTATGATAACTCTCTATCATATTACCGTAGCTACAGAGGACCGAGCCCTGCTGAATGGTTTGCAAGGGAATTGCAAGTTTTAGCTGAGAATGTAGAGACTGCCTTAGAATGTGCAATACCTATGGAAATGTTAACATTGGAACAAGAACAAGCATTCCAATGCACAAAAACTTGTCATATTTGTGAGAAACCCTTGGGCGAGGAGCGTGTTCGAGATCACTGTCATCTGACTGGAAGGTAAGGTTAAATATGCATCCTCATTACTTAAACATATTACTTTAATTTATTATTGTTATATGTTTCAGATATCGAGGAGCAGCGCATGAAAAATGTAACCTCAATTACCAAGAGTCATGCAGTATTCCGGTTATATTCCACAATTTAACTGGCTATGACTCCCACTTTCTCATCAAGGCTATTGCTCAAGGTTTTCCTGGTCGGGTTAATCTTTTACCGTTAAATAAAGAACGTTTCATCTCATTTACCAAGCACATCGAAGGAAGTGACATAAACTTTAGATTTATTGACTCCTACCGATTCATGGCATCATCGCTGGATAAACTATCATCATACCTCGAGGAACTTAGAATTTTGCGGCAAGAGTTCTCTAAAGATGAAGTATTAACTGAAGAAAAATTTCAACTGTTGAGAAGAAAGGGTGTCTTTCCTTATGATTATCTAGACTCTAAAGAAAAACTTGAAGTTTCAAGACTGCCAACGAAAGATGACTTTTATAGCAAATTAAATAGCAGTCACATATCTGATGAAGATTATGAACATGCCAAAAATGTTTGGATAGCATTTAATATAACAAATTTAGGTGAATATGCAGACTTGTACTTAAAAACCGATGTACTACTCTTGGCAGAGGTGTTTGAAAATTTTCGCAACAGCTGTCTTAAAGCCTATGGCTTAGATCCAGCACACTATTATACAACTCCAGGCCTAACTTGGGATGCCATGTTGAAGTATACAAATATACAGCTTGAGTTGCTCACTGATATTGATCAACTTATGTTTATTGAGCGTGGAATACGAGGTGGAATAAGTCAGTGTTCAAATCGTTATGCCCGAGCTAATAACAAAATACATGGGTAGTGACTATGATGTAGATAAAAACTCTAAGCACCTCATGTATTTCGATGTAAACAATCTTTATGGTTGGGCTATGCAACAGTCTTTACCATATGGCGGCTTTCAATGGATTGAAGATATAGAGCATATAAATTTCAATATTCCAGATGATGCTCCAATAGGCTATATACTTGAAGTTGATTTGGAATATCCAGAAAATTTACATGATGTACACAAAGATTTACCATTTTGTGCAGAGCATAAGAAGCCACCAGGCTCCTCACAAGCTAAATTGCTTACAACTGTTGAAACAAAATTGCGATATGTACTTCATTATCGTAACTTAAAGCAAGCTCTTACAAATGGATTAAAACTAACAAAAATTCACAGAGTAATGAAATTTAATCAAAGACCCTGGCTAAAAGAATATATCGATCTAAATAGTAAAATGAGACAAGGAGCTAAAAATGACTTTGAGAAAAATCTCTACAAATTAATGAACAATGCTGTTTTCGGAAAGACTATGGAAAATATAAGAAAAAGAGTTAATGTTAAATTACTGACCAAATGGGAAGGTCGATATGGAGCAGAAGCTCTTATTGCACGACCAGAATTCCATAGCCGTACAATCATTGATGAAAACCTTGTTCTCATAGAATTAGAGAAGACAGAAGTATACATGAATAAGCCAATTTATGTAGGTCTTTGTGTATTGGATTTATCAAAGACTTTGGTATATGATTTTCACTACAACTACATGAAGAAGCAATTCGAGGATCGCTGCAAACTGTTGTATACCGATACTGATAGTTTAATATATGAAATAAATGATGAAGATATATATAAAGTGATAAAACGTGACATTTCAAATTTTGATACTTCTGACTACCCAGTTGATAACATTTTTGGAATTCCTCAAGTCAATAAGAAAGTTGTAGGCCTAATGAAAGATGAATGTAATGGCCAAATTATGACAGAGTTCGTTGGGTTACGTAGTAAAATGTATAGTATTCGTGTAAATGGCCAAGATCATATTAAAAAAGTTAAAGGTGTTAAAACTGGAGTTGTTGATAGAACCATTACTTTTGATGACTATGTTGATTGTTTATTAAATTTGTCAACACAACACAGAGAGCAGTGTATAATACAATCTAAAGCACATGTAGTACAAACTGTAAGACAAAAAAGTTAGCTTTAAGTCCCTACGATGATAAGCGATACTTAATACCTGGGGAAACAGATACTTTACCTTGGGGGCACTACAAAACTATTGAAATTAATGAAGATTGATTGTAAATGTTGGTTTATAAATAAAAGAAGTTATCTTATATATCACTTATATTCAATCTAATGCTAATATAATATGAAAAACTGTAAAAATTATGTTTAATAAACTTCATGAATATTCTATATCACTGTTTCCTTCAATTGATAAATAAATTCTATATTACACACACACACACACACACACACACACACACACACATAGTGCTCATGTATATCTTACACGAGAGAATGAGATAATGTGAATCACACTAGGTGTCGCGGGTAGGGGGTACGTGCAGCAGTATCTGGGGAAAACTATATATAGATATATTATCCCAACAAGACCGTCTCAAATAATTCAATGTAGTATGCTATTCTTTATGCGAATACTTTAGGAGGTAATATTATATATATAGATATAGTACCTGCATACATAAATCGTGCAAAAATTCATGGGAATTATTATGTATATAGTACCTTGCGTACACCAATGAGGGTTAGCCTAGGGAAATTTCGAGGACTAAAATGTTCTAGGGAAATTTGTGGTTGGTCTAGGGGATACACACACACACACACACACATACACACATATATAGTGCTCATGTATATCTTACACGAGAGAACGAGATAATCACACGAGAGTGTCGCGGGTAGGGGGTACGTGCAGTAGTATCTGGGGGAAAACTATAGATATACTATCCCAACAAGACCGTCTCAAATTACAGAAATCAGTGTGCGCAGATATTTGAATCCAACACGGGAAAGTACGCGCATGCGCAGTGGTGTCTAGGGGAAATACTATATATAGATATACTGCCCATGTATAAGAGTGGGGCAGAACTCTCCTAGCTTACCTACTAAAGTGTATATTGCATAGTGAATGAACATTTTATTATAGTAATATTGTTGTACAGTTGATTAAAATATAGATTCAGATGCCGGTTATTTCATAACTAATTTACTTCGGAATCGAAGTATAGATAATTGAAGAAACTATAATTACACTTTTTTGAGAGTCAAGTAAATAGGTTTCAATTTTTCCTCCACTTACAGAATATTTTTCTATGAAAAGCGTCGCTCCATCCTTCACGACACCGTTGTTTTTGCAAAACAATATAACGCAACGACCTAAGTGCGGTAAAAAAATGTTAACTAACTTAAATCGCTTTCATTAAACCGTAAACTAGCGCTGCCGAAAGTACAGCATACTCTTATAATTCTCCTTTTCTTTCTCTCTCTCTCTCTCTCTCTCTCTCTCTGTCTCTCTCTCTGTCTCTCTCTCTCTCTCTCTCTCTCTCCCGCACGCCTCAGCTTATTCGTCGGGCGCACGCGCGCGCGCAGATTTTAATTAAGCTTTTCCGCACTTTCACGTTCCCCGCGGTACATATATCCAAACTCGCCGCTTTTTACGCGGTTCTTTAACAACTTCCGCACAACTTGCAACATCGGCTTAAAAGTACATAACACGTATGAAAACTGGCTTCTGTTAATGACGCTAAGAAGCATAACGATGCACGTATAAGGCGCACGCGCGCACGCGCAGTCGCTAATTTAAACTTACGCGTCACGCGGAGATTCTTCTTTTCATTCTTTAATCAAGTTATATATTATTTCTCCTTTTTTCGTACGAGGATTCAAGTTACTTCACTTTCCTTTGGCGAATCAATGCGAGGAGATGTAGTAAATTTAGTATTTTAAGGAAACAATGTACGAAAAATGTAAGAAAAGAAAAATGCGTTTATTGAATAGAAAGATTTTTATGCCCAATAAACAAGCGAAGTAATATTAAAAGCTGCAAGAACTATAAATATCGTGAACATTTTCCAAAGAAAGATACTCTATGTTTTATTGCGGGAGTAGGTATGCGGCAGGTCGTTCAAAGGTAAGCTCAGCACCATCCATATTTTTTATAGCTAAAAAAAGTAAAAGAAATAGGAAGAAAGTGCAAACCCTCTGCTCTGAAATGGTCGGAAGGAATTCTATTTCTCCGCCACTGCTTTCTTATATTATAACATTTTTTTTCTTACTCCAGGTATCGCTTTGTTATAAAAAGCATTGAGACAAAAATTGTATTGTTTATAATTCATATCAATAGCTTCGTAATATATGTATTTTCTTTCAATCACACAGTATAATAGTAAACAATTTTAGTTTCAAAATATTGTCAATAAAATTAATATTTTATATAATCTCAACACGGCTGAACTGACTTGTAAGCAAATTAGCAATGCTTAAAATAATTTAATCCTGTGAGTCATATTATATTAGTATTCCTTGCAAATGATTAACCTTTTTTAGAAAACAAAAATGTAGCTCTAAGCCACTTTCAGTTTTCATTGTGCTCGCCCAATCCATATTATTCAATACTCCTGCATACTTGAGAATCATAAAATAAGGCTATAGGTTCGCATTTATAGATGGCCGTCAGCTGATAAAGATAATGTTGATGAATCGGTTCTCTCTAGACCAGTTCTTGTGTATCCGCACGAGTTGTCTAGTCTCTCACGATCTACTGGTTTATTATTGGGTTAACTATCTGTATTATAAGATACGTAGAGTATAAAACAGAATAAAACTTTTATAATGTGGTAAATAAATTATATACTTACATATTTGATTATTCATTTTGTCACTTGAATATTAATTCATTAAAGCCAGAAAACATTGAGAAATTCAAAATTATAAATGAAAGGAATTTCGTTTCTTTTATAATAAACCTCCAAATATTTTAATTCTCACTATGCACACCATTCAATGTCATTAAATTCAGCATACAAAGTTTTCCAAGAAAACAGACTGCCTTTTTGCAGTTAATAAATTACCCGCTAAATGCATAAAACCACATATTTTAAAAATCTCCTCTCACAGCCCTAATAAAAGCCCTCTTTTCCTACGCCCTAATAGCACTAATAACACACCTAACCACACAGTCGGGCCCGCGTATACACGCGCTTTTCACCGCGCTGAAACCCCCTCGTCGCAAATTAAAAGCAAAAATAAATTGCCCCGGCGAAAGGCAGGCAGTCGGGCAGCCCCAGCAGCGCCGCCGGAAGTGAGTTAGCATCAAGACAGATTTTCAGCGTAATCTACCCCTAAAGACGTGTACGGGCATACACACACACGTACACCACGTCATACACCTGCGCGAGCGAGGGAAGGAGGGAAAGAGAAAGCAGGCGGCAGTGAGCGATCGCTTTTCTCTCCACCCACCTTGGGCGCCCTGACAACATAATCATCGGTTCGGCCGCGCCAGCGCTAAACTATAGTTAACCGCTGCGCACGCGCTCGCATGTGTGTGTATGTATATATATGTGCTTAACGCGAGTGGGTGGATATATCGTTTATATATATATATATATATATATATATATATATATATATATATATTCTCGTTACGTTCGTTCTTTCGTTCTCTCGGGGCTGATTGACCGGGCGCCGGGCGCGACGCTCTCTTCACGCCCCGGATCGATCCTTTATTATCGGTGAAATATGGCGGGTGAGAAACAGAGAGAGAGAGAGGGGGGGGGGGAGAGGATCCGGACTCGAAAATCCGCGCGCTGATTAAAGAGCTGCGGGGGAAAATTATATAGATATTACCGGGCGAATGAATGGATTATTTATGAAAGCCGACGCTTGTCTCGTTTGTCGAGAGAAGAAGAGAGGGAAAGGGAGAACGTGAGAGAGACGAAAAGCCCGAGAGAGCGGATGAGCTTTCGGCGCGCGAGTTGAGGGCGACGTGTGCCGCTGAACTCGTGATTAAGCGGAGATAAAAATTACAAATTACGTTTTGACTGCGCACGGACAATAATACCGTGCCGCGTATGAAGAGCTGGTTTTATTTCCTGCTTGCGAGAAGAAGGCATAATAAGTATGGCGATGGTGCGCGGTTTAACTTTTTTTATGTAAGTGATGTCATAAATTATATGTCGTTACTTTGGGTTTTGTTTACTTTTGTGCAAGCGTAAAAGAAAAATCAAGTTTTTTTCGTGTCTTTATAAGTACATCGGCATTAATTATAAAACCTGGCTGCTGTTCAAATTATATCATTGTGTTTCTTTTTATTGGACGAAGTGTATTAATTTTCGCGTAAATCACGATCGCTCTCGCGATAAAAGTAATTTTACTTATTTATCCGGACACAATTATCCTGCGCAATGAGTAAAAAACATGGTGTTTTATTATGCAATAAAAAATGTTTTATTTAACCTATGATAACATTATGTTGTTAACCATCATAATCCGTGTAAGCAAACTTCAAGAGCGCAGCGATAAAAATCTGTTAAACGGATTACAGCATTATATGCATCGGGACTCGCGATAAAATGGGTATATTTGAATTACAAATCGTAATCGTAAATAACAAAGTCAAAACGTGAAAGTAATTTGTTAAGAGTGAGCATATAAATAATAAGAAAATATCGCGCTCTCATGAATAAAAAAACTCCCCGTGGCTCGACAAATTGAATGCAATTTCAATTGTAAAGCAGATTATCATCGCTTGTTTACAAAAAGATTATAAATAGATTGTAGCCCAGCGCGGAGCATTATATATATAATGTATTAATCGGCGAGTGAATCAGCTCGCGTCTCAAAGTCTTGCGACTTAGCACACAATGAGAATCCGCATAACGACCACCCTGGAATAATGAAAAACCTAATATTCACGCGCGCGCGCGGCTCAATCCATTTGCCATAAAAATTGAATTAAACTTACTTAATTGCTCAGGCCCCCTCTATCAATTATTCAGAAACGAACTTGCGAAACGCCGATACACACGAATTGAACTCACACTCTCGACGGAAAGCCGCGCGCGCGTGTTTCAACATTATATATTTTCGAGGCATTACGGGCCGATCTTGTGATGCGGTACGCGCGCGCGCGCATGCGGCAATTTCGTTAGGGACGTATATGTATGCGCGTATGCGCGAGTGGGCTTGTACGCCGACTGATAATGATTCCTGATGCGGAGGCCGGGGTATGCATGGTAATGGGCCGATTACCCCCGGGAGGCCTGAGCGACGATTTTTTTTCGGAATAGTATATGCATATATAACGTAAAGGAGTTTTGTATAGCGCCTTTCTTTTTTTTGCGAGGAGAGTTGCTCGCGCGTGGCGTTTAAAACGATGTTAGAGTCGAGGGAGCTGTGAGGTTTGTCAATTGCCGAGTGATTATCTTATTCCTGATAGTTTAGTTTGTTTTGGAAATATGTTATTGCATTTTAGTTTCATTAAACTGATTGATTGATACTAAACACAATATAAACAGACATTTTTGTGAACCGTTCCTGGTGGAAATCGGCCATTTTCGTCGAATTACCATAAAATAGCTATAGAAAATGTTTGTTTCAGAAATTAGAGAATTTAATGCTTACAGATCAAAATGTATCAATAGTCCATACATACCGTGTATTTGTACAGTTTACATTTTTAATAAAAGCTGAGATTCAATTTTGTAAGCAGCTGTTATTTGATAATTATGTAATCAAAATTTCGAGTACGTCAAAAAATAATTAAGTTTTAATTCAATACTTTATTGCATTCTTATGTTTAAGGTCACTCATTAAAAGCGTATACAGCAATCAAATCATATTTTTAACTATGACAGACTAAGCAAGCTACTAAGTTGTTATTGTGTTATTGTTCTGCTACCACAAAGACTGAATGTGATTATTAATTGCGCCTATTAAATAGGGACACTAAATAAATTTTATGAATCACATTTGGCGATCCTAAATATTTTAATTAATCAGCAAAATTTATCGCGTTTATCTCTCCCATAGTATTATTAAATGATATTTCTAAATAAAATATTAAATTCTTACCTATAAAATCATAGAATTGTATCAAATATATCTAGGTATCTTAGATATAGACATCGTAATACAAAGTGTATACACTTATACTCATAATATTTTTAAACATATTTCAATTAATAATAATATTATTACCGGCTAAATATCAATGTCCACATATATAATTTTCACATTTGACGAGTACGATCCCCGCTGCATCCGTAATACGCACTTGCCACGCGACCAGCCTGCAAATCGCAGGCTTAAAAGTTCGTTTCGCCGATTAGACGGGGCCATTATTATAATCGCCCCGCTAAATGTTTCCGGTGCGTACGACGAAATCTTACTAATTTTTTACCTCTTTCTTTCCCTCTCTATCTCTCTCTCTTTCTATTTCTTATACTTATACCTTTAGGAATTTTACCGCGACTATAAAAATGAAATTCATATATTACTACACCGAGCGCATAATATATAGTAGCTCTGAATTCAGGATACCGCAATTTGCGGCACGCGTACGCTTGCTTTCGAGAAAAAGAATAATGGCTGCATAACCAGCCGAAAAATAGAACTCTTATATGTTATATTGCACACGTACGAGAGAAGCGGTTTGCCGAGCGATGGATTATATCCGCGGCGCGCGCGTGACTTCGCGTTTCTCGGCTCTGCGCGCGCGCGTGTGCACACGCGTGGCATTAAATAGCTTTGACGCAATTACTCTTTTCTGTGCGAGAGCGCTCGCTCTGGATTTTCGGCGGGCGAACCGGTTCCGGCAGTCGCGTATTGTCCGGCTGTACACTTATTATTTGAAACGTTTGCGCTCGTTACCGTGCGGCGATGTCGTTTCGTATTATATAGCTTGAAATAGCGGACGTATATTGTACAGATTTCGTATGTATAGAATTATTACAGAAAGTGAAGAATTGGGATGCACGGAAGCTGAATATATATGGAGTTTCTAATTTTTTTTAAGTAAGTTAAATGCGGGCTTTTATATGGATTTCCCGCAATGTTATAGGTATGCTATATAATTTTATTCATAAGTGTTAGATACATAAAGAATATTCTTTGATTTCTTTTTTCGAAGGTCTATTTATATAATCATTGCGCCAATGCCGATTAGGAAGATAAAAGATCAATGAGAAAAACTAAAAAAAAGAATTTATTTATATTTAATAAGAAAATTATATATTAAAAATATACAGAAAATATATATACGGACGTCCTCGTCAGCCGGGAACAAGCTGTTGCGAGTCTCTCGCTCTCTCTTTCTCAATTCATTAATTCAATAAAAGGACCTACGTAACGGATTGGTAGCAGCGATATCTACCAAATAGACCTTATGGGTGTCTAATTTTTCCTACCTCACGCTACTTCACACGGAAATTGGAGCGAGCATCCAGGCCTTACTCAGACAGCATACTACGACTGATGATACTATTCAGTGCCTTGGTTCAACTGTAAGTATTTCGTTTATTCTTCCATTGCTCAGTACCCATAGGTAGAAACATATATATATATATATATATATATATATATATATATATATATATATATATATATATATATATATATATATATATATATATATATATATATATATATATATATATATATATATATATATATATATATATATATATATATATATATATATATATATATATATATATATATATATATATATATATATATATATATATATATATATATATATATATATATATATATATATATATATATATATATATATATATATATATATATATATATATATATATATATATATATATATATATATATATATATATATATATATATATATATATATATATATATATATATATATATATATACTATATATATATATATATATATATATATAGTATATATACACATTTATTTGAACTTTGATTGCGCAAATCTTTATGCATATTGTCACGTAGGCAGACTGCAGTCTGCCGGCACGTGTAGTGCTCGATCTGCGCCGCGTTGGATACACAAACCTTCCGTCGACGTGGGCCGTCGTGGGGTATTTCGGGGACTAGCAAAAGCGCAGCTTTTGCATTTCTGGTCTCGAAACATTCGGCCTCCCTCCACACGTTTTTGGACGGAGAAAGTCAGCGGAACGGACGCCCTCGTCAGTCGGGAACAAGCCGCCGCGAGACCCTCTCTCTCTCTTTCGAATATATCTCCAAAGAAATAAAGAGAACCTACATCCGTAACAATATATACACATGTATATATATGTGCAAATCCACGGACTACAGACTGTTGTCCCCAGTTGTTACTGGGGTACAAAAACGGAAAAATTTTTTTTTGAGGGCACACCTACCGCATAAGGTTTTTTCGGTCTTTGGGGGCCCCCCAACATGAAAATACTCGTGTACACTCATTATCCGTTGCCAAACTTTTTTGCCGACGAAATCAATTTTTGTTTGAAAGATACTTATGGATCAGGATGGGGCTTTTTTAATACAAAAAAAGAGACTTGATCTTTTTTTCTGTAAATGCTAGTGGCCACTAGCCGTAAGTGTTAATATGACTGTACATCGTTATAAATTTTGACTCGTTGACTTGTGCCAACGTTTAAGCCTGAAGAGGTCGGCAGACCAAGCCGACGAAACGTCGCTTTGAAGCATTTACAGAAAAAAAGATCAAGTCTCTTTTTTTGTATTAAAAAAGCCCCATCCTGATCTATAAGTATCTTTCAAACATGAATAATATGGAGGGCGATAAATTCACATCTCAAAAGAAATCAATTTTTCTTATGGAAATTTAACATGGGAAAAATGGACGAAAAGTAGTCATTGATGATTAACCAATAGCAAACTATTGAAGAGGCCAAACCAAATTCTACAAAAAAGCGATTAAAGTTGAAGAATAGAGCTTTAATTTGAGATGAGAATCGTTAAAATCGATCGATTCTGTGCAAAGCTACGTGAATTTGAAAATGGCGAATAATGACGAAAATTTGAAGAATTAGGTGGGTTTGAAAAAAATCGCTCATTTTCGTCATTATTCGCCATTTTCAAATTCACGTAGCTTTGCACAGAATAGACCGATTTTAACGATTCTTATCTCAAATTAAAGCTCTATTCTTCAACTTTACTCGCTTTTTTGCGGAATTTGGTTTGGCCTCTTCAATAGTTTGCTATTGGTTAATCATCAATGACTACTTTTCGTCCATTTTTCCCATGTTAAATTTCCATAAGAAAAATTGATTTCGTCGGTAAAAAAGCTTGGCAACGGATAATGAGTGTTCACGAGTATTTTCATATTGGGGGACCCTAAAAGAACCGAAAAAACCTTATGTGGCAGGTGTGCCCTCAAAAAAAAAATTTTCCGTTTTTGTACTCCAGTTGTTGTCCGCGGATTTGCACATATACATATTATTTTATTTTATCCTGTTTCGATGAAGTTTTTAAATCTCCCCTTTAAATTATCATTTAAAATACTATTTATCTATTTCTTTACTTGATGTACAGGATTATAAATTATTTAAATTTTCAAGACTATTTAGTAAATAAAGTAATCGGATTACCCCTGATACGAGATACCTTACTATACGGACATTCAGAATTTCATTCTGCATCATTTGAGTACGTAACAATAGATTTACATTCCATAAGTGCATAGTTTTTACTCTGCGTGGGAAGAACAAATTTTGCCTGTCAAATAATACTTGTAATAACTATACACGAAGGCAGATGGAGGACGCCGCGAGAACCCACCTGTACCCGTGCATAACGATTTCATAAAACGCAAAATTTGCTGATAACAAGGTACTTTAAAGTAATAACAAAATAAAATTGCGCCATTAGTAAGCACATACTAAATCGTGTCATTAAAGTCATTATCTAACTACACCGTTGTAGGAATCGCGTGACAGAACTAATTGAACCAATTCCGATTTTTCGCGTCTAATGTAAAAATTGCGCATATTTTAATTTAGCCTTATTTACCAGAGTAAATACCGCGATATCTGAAACACACGCCACACACGCAATCGGCGTATATAATTGATGCTTCAAGTCTCCTCGAAAACCGGCGACTAAGATCATTTTAGTTTTTCCCGCCGCGGTGCGGAACTCTAAAATAGCCTATACACATAATCATACGCGAAGCATATATAATACGAGATCCGATCACGCGACCACTATACACAGTCCACATCGTTATATATACTTATACGCCGCACATCTAAATACAACACAATAAATTGCATAATAATTCATCTCCCGCGCGGGTACACATACTCCACCCAAGTCACGCATTACGAAATCCTAGCAGTGCCGATCCTCATACATACTCTCGACAGCACGTGTACTTATAATTGCGCGAAATTGATCTAAACTGCCCCGTAATGTGCGCGCGCGCGTTATATTTTCCCCCCGCGCGAGAGAGGGAGAGAGACAGGTGCTGCAGCCGTATATACGCGCGCACTTAGCCACACGCGATTCCCAAAACGTTCCCACATTGCGCGCGAGTAGCGAGCGGGAATTAAGTGTACCGGGGAGGAGGTGCTGTGTGTGTATGTGTGTGTGTGTGTGCGCGCGGCAGGGAGGCTGCGGGGGCATCCTGTTTGTGTATATATATCCTGCGCGTGCGCACGTTGAAGAGAAAAAGACGTTTAGGAGGGAGAAATTATAGTGTCAGAGTCTAATGGCTGATAGGTAATGGATCGTACCTCTTTTTTTTAGGAGCGATCGCCGATCGATGACAATTTTCAGCGGTTAATGTGGGACAGATGATTGGTATTAGCGGTTTATTGGTGGGGTATTATAAAATTGACAATGTTGATGATTCGATCGGTAATTGTAAATTTCTTTTTTCGAATCTGGTATCCGCTCTTTTCTAGTTATATTGTTACGTTTCCGTGACGAAGAAAAACATTGTCAAATTTCGCGTTTGGTATGCCGGTTATCGTTTCAAAATGACGAACCCGCAATTTAATTTGACCGTTTGTAAATCAACTTTGTAAATCAACAATGGGAGCCGAGAATTCATTCGTGGGTAATCAGATTCAATTATTGTATATGAACGTGATTTTTTTAATCAACCTATTAAATTAAGTGCGTGGAACAATAATTTTTTTATAATTGTTAAGAAAGTTCTAGAAAGTAAAGCATGAGGACTCGTTGAATAAAGAATACGCAACGTAGCAGGTTGTTGCTCTTGGCCAGCGCAAGATCGCGTAGTCTATCTAATGCGTCGAAGAATAGCAACCAGACACCGGCCTCTTTTTATTTGTTCGATGCTGCCTAGCGCACCTGCAAGTATGAGAGTGAGAGAACCGAGGAAGGAATCACAGTTTGCAAATGCGCGTGGCAGGAAGAGAGTGCATGCTTTTGAGCAGTTATAAAAATTATGCAATGCCTCCAGGATTGAAGTTCAAGTTAGAATTTTGACACCACAGTCATCCATTTGAAATTTAATTTCAATAATATAACAATAGTCAACACCAGTGTGTTCCAATTCCTATATTTTAGTAATATGCTTAACAACGTATCGCTCACATATTCATAGAGTTATTATAAAAATTGACTGAGATATTTCTTTGGAAAATTCAACTACGTTGTTAAAAAAAGAAATATTTTCTTGAATAGAAAAATATAATTGTTATAAAAATTAGGGATTTATTTATTGTTACGAGTAGGGGCTCATGGAGTTTAGGAATTCAGCTGTGAGTCAGCAGCTCGCAAGACATTGACCACCGAAACAGGCTTCAAGCAATGATCGAGGCAAGACCTCGGCAAACGCTGTAAGATTCGAACCACAATCAACAGTTCATGAAGCATTGAATCTGAATAACTGAGCCACCCCAGCGAAGAGGTGGACATTAGATTGCCAAACCAAGAGCATCAATAACCGTATATTCATCCCCACTCAAGACGGATGGAGACAGGTATAAATAATGGGAGAACAGAGAGTGGAAGGAGTACCTGGAACGACTCAGAACGGGAGGGTACGAGACCGAAGCAGAGAGAGCACGGATGAGCCAGGAACGATCTTCCGACGACGCCTCTACCCCAGCACGCAGCCCCACGTCGCACCAGACAGGAGTCTCCAGCCGCGTCACGACAATTAGGATACCCCCTCTCTCTCTCTCTCCCTCTCTCTCTCTCTCTCTCTCTCGCTCTCTCTCTAATTTTAGTAATAATGCTGCCACCTCTATTGATCTTGCGATAGTGAACAGTTCATCTAAGCTCGTGTCGTTTAGCAAAACCGATTCCCCGATAGCAGCAGCTCATGTGGCGATCAGTTTAGTCTATAAGTTTTATGCGGATAAGATTTGTACCAAAAATGTAATGTACCATAATTTTAAGAATTGTGATGTAAACAAATTTTCTGAAGATATTGTTAATGCGCTATCTTGTAATCTTAATTTAAGTTGTAAATGTCTTGATCCATGCAGTATCGTTAATGATTTTAGTGAATCTATTCGTCGTTGTCTTCATTGTCACGCCTCGGTATTATTACTCGCACCATCTCGAGACGCCCTGCGCCGTGGATAACAGTCAATATTAAAAAGCTGTGGAAAGAGAGAGATGCACTATATAAGTGTGCGCGCCATCTTTGCTGGCGCAGTATCGCATTAGGCGTCGCGAGGTAAAGGATCGAATTGTATCCCTGTGGCATGAGCATTTGCGGAATGAGTTGGCATCGGCAAGCGATAGTGTTCAGATGTGGCGAATTTTGAGAAAGGAGGGTCTAACTGCAGATAAGACTAAATCGGATGTTAGCAAATTTACTGCACAGGATCGAGTTAAATACTTATTACAGCTCTGTTGCAAGTGCACACCCTCCTTGTTCCTCTAGTTCGCGCGCTTCGCTTATCGCATCTAGTCAAGATATGAGTGACGACATATTTTCTTTTAGCGAAGTAACAGCTAATGAAGTCTACGAAACAGCAAAAACGGTCTCTAGTAAACGTAAAGGGCAAAGCCCAGATGGTCTCCCTTGGAAGGTTCTTGATAACTTGCTGTTGCCCTTATTACTCTTTTTAAAATCTTCAATTGTTCGTACAAATGTTTACCCGGATCTATGGAAGTGAGCTTTCATTATACCACTCAACAAATGTAATGGTCCTCAATTAGTTTCAGATACCAGGCCGATCGCAAATCTGTGACATCTTGCGAAAGCATTTAACAAAATTATAGCCACCCAAATTTCGCAACATCAGGAAGCAAACTCTCTTCTTTCTCCTTGTCAATTTGGTTTCAGATCAGAACATAATACTTAGTCGGCTCCTTTATATCTCACCGATATGATTCGTTACGATATCGAACATAATCTAGTCACGCTTATAACTCTGTTCGATTTCCAACTGGCGTTTGATTTGATTGATCATGAGGCTCTCTTACTAAAGTGTAAGAATATGAACTTTTCGCCTGATGCTATCAAATGGGTGCACTCTTATATATCGGGTCGAATACAAGCTGTTGTTCGTCGAGATGAACAGTCTGGCTTTCTGCCTGTAACCTCGGAAGTCCCGCAGAGCTCATTCCCGGGACCTATTTTCTTCTCTATCCTCATTAATTCTTTACCAAGATGTCTTAAGTACTGTAAATTCTCTTATATTCTCTTTGCTGACGATTTACAACTTTTTACCCAGTGCCCAACTAATCTTATATCATCTGCAGTCACTCATATGACAGAGGATGTGAATAACGTCTCAAGATGGGCTAATGAACATGCTCTGCAATTAAACCCAGGTAAAACCAAATCTATAATCTTCGGCAGTGCTCTAAATCTTTTATTTTTGGCTACAAAGCAATTACTATCAGTTGTCATCGACAGCCAGCCCGTTGAGTACGTTAGTCAGATTAAAAACCTGAATGTAATTATGACCACAGATCTGATTTGGAATGTGCACATTCGTTCTGTTTCTTCCAAGGATTATAGTGCTCTTTTTAAGCTGAGACAGCGTGCATGACTACTCCCGTGTAATGTAAAAAAGTTGTTAGTGCAGGCACTAGTCATTTCGCATCTCGATTACTCTTGCCTTGTTTACGATAGTTTGCCAGGGTACCTTAAGCTTAAAGTCGAGCGTCTCATGAATGCGGACATTCGTTATATTTATAACCTTCGGCGCGATACCCATATAACTCCATATAGGTCAGAATTGGAATGGTTGAAAGCGTGCGCTTGGCGTAATTACTGGATGTTTTACGTTCCGTATCTTAAATACTCAACGTATTTTTACGTGTATTTTTACCAAACATTGTCGGGACAATTTATGCCGTTACGGCGATCGGAACACTTACAATCTTCTTCTATTAATATTCCAATTGTGTCTACTGAGACCTATAAAAACTCATTTTTGATTACTGCGCTCGAATAATGGTCTAAGCTCCCGAGTGATATCATCAATGTCCCCAGTTATTACATTTTTTTTAATAAGCTTTCACAACATTTAATGGCATCACAGTAATGAACATTGCGCTATGTTATGTCGTGATCATTAGAATCGAATTTTGTAATTTTGTAGCCGCGTAGAATAAGTAAAAACTGTATTTCGAAACTGCCGGACACAGAGAAAAAAAAGATTTTGTATAAATTGTGGATCAAGTATAAAATTTCACATTATAAAATTATGATGTTTGTGCCAAAATTATATGCCTTAATAGTTAACGAAATCTCTCTATATTAAACAATATTTCTTTACAGTAAATGAAATCATGCGTTTTTTATACAAGGATTTTCTTCTCTCTGTGTACGTGCTATCAACATTCGTTTAGAGGCAACATTAACGTAGTAATAACGGCGTGAGAAAAAATCAAGTTATAAAAGTATAACGTACAGTAGAAGCGAAATACTAAAAGGCGGATAAGAAGATATCGTATAGCTGCAGCATCAGCGTCTGGACTCGGGCGTACGTGCCTAAGTCCACTCTCTGATGTTTGTTCTCTACGAATCAGAAAGCGACAACTGACCAACTGTAGCCAATCAACGGAAGCACCACCATGGGGGAGAGGTCCTAGGAACGGGGAGTTGCAGTGCACCCAGTCAGTCGCGTCCGAACTCCGAAACCGTAAAATCCATCTCTGTAATCACGTCGCGCAAAATTAGCTTTGTAACTGCCTTACGATTGTTTCTTGTATTAGTACTTATAAGTCGCGGCGAATAACCGGTAATATTGTTTAATGTCAAAATTCTTTCTTTGTTTTGAATTTAATAAACTGTGTCATAAATTTAAGTTATTTTCGCCTAAAATCAAAATTGTTCGTGTTTTTTTTTTATTTTTCCAAATCCCATCAGTTATTCCTCCTATGGTATCCTAAATAAATTCGGCATTTCGTATTTTTTCCTATTTTCATGGGAGTAAAGAACATTCGAATTTCCGTTTTTTAAGAAATATTCAGCTCCGCTCTTTGTCTTATTTTTTGGGATTTATACATAATTAAATTCACATTCTAATTATCTCCGAATTTCGAACTTCGAACTTTGTTAAATTTTTGGTTAGACCGCCGGGCCTCGAATATATCAGTGTACAGAACATCCGAATTTCGAACTTCGAACTTTGTCAATTTTGGGTTAGGCCAACGGGCCTTGAATACAACATCAGTGTACAGCACAGGAGTGTGCTGCCCTACCTTTCGTCACGGGAGGGCTGCCACGTTCGTGGGGATCAACTGGGTGACATCCGTGTCACCGTACGACCAGCCACGTGTGTACAACTATCAATCTACCCGGCATAGAACTCATCGCGCCACGTTCGACCCACGCACTGCCATTCGTGATCGAAAGATAAAGGCGCAACTTCCTCCCAGGATTCGGTAAAAAATAAGGACTATATTTATCTTCCGAAAAATTTCGATTCAGATCCAAAATAGCATCCAAATAAACGTCAGGGCTATTTCGGTAGAATTCACACCGATTTATATCGAAGGCCCAGGACATAACAGCTAAAATTAATACGTTGTCTCTAATTGTTTATAATTTCTAAGAGTTTTATCTCATTGTATATTTAAGATCTAGTATAAGAACCATTTAAATTGTAAGCTCGCCGGAGTTAGCTGCCGTTACATACATTATATTATATATATATATCATGTTATAATTATATTTATTGTTAACTTGTAATTAAACAAGTTAAGTTAGCTTTTTGGATCTCCAAAAATAGTACTAACTGATAGAGGGTCAAATTTCACATAATGAAACAAATAGCAAAAAGATTCAAATTTGAGAAAATTGAAATAACCGCCTTCTCACCTCAATCAAATGGTTCATTAGAACGGGCCCATTCCCATCTCGGAAAAAAATCAAGTAATAACTAGGGAAAATATTTAGCAATTGAAGGAGATGCTCTTACCCTACAAAATCTAGAAACATTGGGTCTTTTCAGAGCACCTTCTGTCTTCATACCCAATTGAAAAAGGTCGTTCTGGGTAGCTGAAAACATTCTTCGGTTCCTTGCACGGACAACCTGGTGAACCTATAACAATCAAAATAAACGAAATATATTAATATAATTTTACATTAAAATTGTTATTACACGTATAATTTAATGCTATAATTGTATAAAATATTATCGCAAAAACAAACCGATATAAAGTAATAATAATAATACTCACACTGATAAAGGGTGCCATGGTAGTAGTATTTTGAATTGAATGTGTTCACTGTACACTTATCGCATCTTATATACTAAATTTCCTGTTGACCTAGCGAAATTTCGATGAAGCGAAGCAACGAAATCACGCCTGTCAACGACCCACCATTGCAATTTCCTAGTCATTATGTTGCGAAAAAGGGGTGTTACTGACCCCAACGTATCGAACAGCATATCAAAAAAATGTAACGTAAGGAATTTGTCGATACACATTGTACGTGTTAATTTTATTCTTCCAATCAGAACTACTCAAAACGTTTTACAAAAGATATCACTGTATTTATAGTTCAACCTTATTATTATTGTAAGTTCTGTAACAGAAAATTACTGATGGTTAACTATTCTTATACTTGTTGAATCTCTGCGAGATTGAACAGTCTAAGGGGGGAGGTGTTATGTCTGTGACATATTTCTAAAATTATAATTTATTCATATTTTTCATCAGTAATTTCCACCTATAAATTGATGTGTTTGCGAAATTCTAAAACGTTGCATTTTCAAATACGAGGCATCGTACGTAGCAGGTTATCAAACTTGCGAAAGCATACATGCGCCGAAATTCTGTACACATGACACCGCGATGAAGCGGGTAATCGAAAAGTATACGTGCAGCAGTTTTTGTGAATTCAACACTGCCAATCGCCGCAATCGAACTACTTACGGCTTGCGCACATTTAACTTCTTTAAAAGATAATCTCGATTCATCGTCGAAATCATCTTTAACCCCAATTAACTGTATAATAAATACGACGATGTACGCCACACACGTCAGTTATTCGCGCACAGATCGCGAGCTCCGTACCCTCCAAGTGACAATAGGAGAAACGAATATTTGTTTAAAAGGCTAATACGAGCCTATAGCAGTTTATGTGAAAATAATTATATCAATATAATTAATAAAACTATCAGTATTAATCACCCGCGTATATATAATTCAGTCAACGAATAAATTATACACATTAATCGAATAAATCGAATAGAGTTACTGTAAAAGCAATTACTAGCCAGGTCATTTATAGAAGAAATCTTATAGTAGTATACAAATCCTAATTAATTCCGAAAGTGTGATTGATTCATTTCGAGAACCGATACCAAGGGGAAAAGGTAATATATTTCAACTATTGATCATCAATTAATTATAAAAGTATATTCCTCGAATTTTCGAAACGTAACATTATAAAATTTTATTGTAAATGTTACTGCGCCATTGGGCCTTGCCTTGGCGAAATAAAATTCTCTCTCTCTCTCTCTCTCTCTCTCTCTCTCTCTCTCTCTCTCTCTCCGGATTAAGTATCAAATGATAAAAGTATAGTTCTTTAACATTTGAATTCGCGTGGCATTATCTGACTTGCACCTATTGACCCACTCCAATAGTACAACAACTGAAGGGCATATACAAACAAATCACCAGATGCAACCAAGGCATGGAGAGGGTACTTGAACTAATGCACGGCCACAAACAAAACATAATCGGGCACACACCGGATATGGTTCTCCGCAGTAGATCACGTGAGCAAATTTTTATTCGGAACTCTAGATGAAGCCTCAGAAAAGAAGGTCAAAGATCTAATCACGGGAGCGAAGACAAAAATAGCTAATTTATCTAAACTCCTGATAAACGAGACGGAAATCATTTACAAAGAATTCGGCGCGCTACACAAACAAACAGCCGAACGGACAGTCTAGGATCGTCCGCGCCACGAATAGGACTCTTCTGTAATATAAAATTTGGCTTTCTAGGGTCGACCGCGCCACGAATAGGACTCGTCTGTAACAATATGCAGTTCAGCTCCTTGAGGAACAGATTTTACAATACGAAATCGACGTCCAGACATTGACAGACGTGATTCTATTCGCTGCACAGGAATCTATTCATCCTCATTTCGTCAATCCCACGCAAGTACAGGAAACCTGGTGAAAATTGCGGACATTTCCATCAAGCACGCCTCACTTAAGTATAGCACAGTTATAAGTCTGTATCCACATATCTGTATTTTAATTGCATCTTCCAGCAACAACCGGAAGACCCGAGTAATAAAAACTCACTATAAATATATATATATATCATGTTCCTTATTTACACAAAGCATGTAACATTATAAATTATAAATTAGAACGCGCTTACTTGAATTTAAGGTACGTGGTATATAACGGTTCCTTCTATCTGGACTTTACCTCTTACCCCCTTCGTTTTCAGAATCTAATCTCCATCATATATCCTAATGTGTATGGGCGCGTTAGGATGAACATGTGAGTTTGAGAGAGGTCTCTGACAAGGCGGAGCTGTCAGACACTCCGAGAGCGGTGTCCAATCAATAGGGTTTTTGATAATTTAAATCATTGATTCGAGTTACGTCAATCCCATTCGGGCATTACATAACAAGGAGCAAAGACTCGTATGGTACTGCAAATTAAATTATATTCTTAATTAACGACAGATCGTGATTATTATACTATCGCTATTATTATTTTAAAATATTATAATTTTATTGTGACTTTTATACGCGACTTGAGTGTAAATTGATTCAATAAATAGAATTTAGAATAAAATCAATTGCAGAGGTATTGTTATTTCGCCGACATCCGATTCCAGATTACGAAACGAAGGTATAAGAATATCCTATAAAATTCCAACTAACAAATAAAAATATTATTTTCTCCTCCTTCATGACTAAGCATTAATCTTAAGAAAATTTTGTTTCTGAATTGATATAAAATTTAATATACTTTATGATTGTAATAAAGATAAGAAGGTGTTAGGTACTTGTATATGCATAACTGACCACCTTCTATTCACATAGCTCAGGGTGCTGTATCAGCAGAGAGTCATAACACTTTACCGGCCACTGCTTTCGCCCGACAGATGAGATGCTACAGCAGATCATGTGGTAGTAACCATAAAGCGAGCAGTTAAAATTTTCGTTATCGCGTTATAAAATGTTTTCGTGAGCTTAATCTTTTATGTATATCGATAATTAAATTAGCCCTTCCGGCAAACTATAAATCATAAAAAATCATTGAAATAAAAGTTTTATTCTAACATTTAATTTGATTATTTTTAGTTGTTACTTTATCAGTAGACAGATTCGTACCGATCATTCACGTCAATCATCGCTACCTAGTTATATTAACTTGTCGCATAGGAATATATCAAATTATTGCAGGTCACCTTCCGGCCTCGTGGCTCCGGGTTCAGCATCAGCAGAAAACTACGATAACTCATCGTCGTCGCCTTCTGCTCGGCCGGTCAGTCGAGTGGTAACCATCGAACAAGCAATTTAACAAGTATCTTTATAAGATAAATTATATTTCTTTTGCCCTCAATTTATCATTAAATGTATTTCGTATAAAATCAATGTCCGCATTTTTCATTCGTCAAAAATCTTAATAGAGTGACATACGTCTCTCCATGCTATTAAAAAATTAATCAAAGGTAAAGTATTTTGCAACAAGAATCATAGAAGTATCTTTAGCCCTTTAAGGAAATTACTTTTGCGGAGTTTTTTTTAAATAAAAAATAAAAGTATAATGTTTTAAAGACGCATTTTACGGAATATTTTTCAAACATTTTAAATGAGGTATTATGGAAAATGAAACATCTGTTTAAAGAGGCTTATTTTATACAAATCATGGTGAATTGCAGGGTAATTGCACGCCTTTTAAATCATTCAAATAAAGTGGTGTGTTATTTTCCTTAATAATTATAATTTCACACTTACAGCTTAAAGGTAATTTCAAAAACGGCAAATATTCAGACAATATTTTTCAAGTATTACCGTAAATATTTACAAGATATCAATAAACATAGTTTTAGGGAATAAATGGCGATTGAACTCTGCTCACTTATAATATAACAAAGTAGTTATTATTTTGTCCCGCAGAGTCGAATACAGCTTCTGTAGAAATCCATAAAAATAAGACATATTTTCTTAATATTCGAAAATTATAATTGTTTTATTATTAACAGCATTCCGTCCTGGTGAAAACATATAAAAACTACTTATAAAACTTACTTATAACCTGTTACATGAGCAAAGCTGTGAGTGATAAAAAAAGTTATGCAGTAGCTATAAAAACTTTTAACAACTTGCCAAATGATCTAAAAGTAATAACTAGTTCTAAGCAGAATATAAAAAAAGTAAATTAAAAAAAATTTATTAAATTTAATTCTTTTCTTTACAATTTTTAGATACTGTTACTGTTGGAAGCTTTCCATACATAGTCTGAAGCGCAATAACGAAGAGATGACAGCCGCAAATTAGCCTTATAGACGAGGCGCAAAATAGTCACGACGACTCGCCCGAACACAAAAAGCTGACACACTTGCAAAATATCATTGATTTGCGAAAATGCTGAAATTTATATTTATTTAGGCCATTTAGGCGATGAGCCCAGCCATCGCATCGGAGCTAAGACTCTACACGCGGCACTTGTAATTCGTTTTCGCTGCAGCTCCACCCGAGAGCCAGCAATTTATTTTATAACTTCTTACAAAGCAAGACTCCAAGAGTTATCATATTTATATAGTGCGCGTTGCACCGAGAAATTGTATTAATTTTATATTATCCTTTATACGCGTTTCGGTGAATTGTAATTAATAAATATTGTTTTAATTTATCGTGTTCAATAAACATAATTTTAATGAATACGAGAGAAATTATTCATCAACTGCCCGTACTTGACCCAATAGGAAAAGGTAAGAATTTTAAAGTAGGTATTAACAAATAAAAGTATTATATTCATTGGTGGCCGACTTAACATCAGTACATTGAATGAACACTGATTATTTATGCCTTACGCGTATTTGTATACTTTTTTTGCACCTTTCTGGGCCCATCACCCGAACAGGCCACGAGAACCAGAACACACTCACACGTAACACTACTTTATCGATTGTTATTGTAAGAATTCGAGGAATTTTATTTAATGTTAAGTTTTAGTTTTTTTTTAGAGAAAAGGGCGTAGTATGCTCAGCTGGCGGATTTTGGCTGTGCTGCGCGCTCTCTCTCTCTCTCTCTCTCTCTCTCTCTCTGTCTCTTCCCCCACCACCTGTATAAGTGCGACTTGTCACACCCTTCCAGCCTCGGCGCGCTTTTGCGCTAATCACTTCCGAGCTAGAGTCGGACTAGAGCACACGTGCTTTTATATTAAGTGTTCAATTACTTGAGATTAATAGTTTAAGTTTTGTATAGTACTGGACGAGAGAAGATTTGAAGCGATAGTAGAAGAGAGTAATAAATTGAATGAGAATAGTTTTGTTTAAATAAAGGTTTGAAGTGTTTTTATTTACGAGAGAATACCCATAAATAACCACATAATTCCATCAGTTTTAAATCTATATGTGCCAGCCTATGTACAAGTAGCTGTGTATACTTCTATAGGACTTACGAATGTAAATATTACTGGTTATAAATAAATAAAAAAATAAGTAAAATTTAACTGAATAATTTTAAAAGTTTGCTCGTTAAAACAAATATAGCAGAAGTTCGTGGACCTTCTTAATAAAGATATTATTTAATCATAATTTAATACTGACTGACGGGATCACTGGGACCCTCAGTATCCTTTAAGAGTTTATTAAAGGTGTAAAACCAGACTTACCAGCAGTAACAGTTGTATTTGTGATAGTCGTTGCCGTACTTTTATGATATAATATAATAATAACACCTTAACACCGTAATAAACCAACATAATCTTGTCAAAGAGCATCAAATCAATTTATCGCAACAGCAATATGATGCATATACGTATAATGCAACTCGAAACATTCAATCGACGCCACACACCTAATCTGAAGTGGTAGAAGTTACAAAAAGCAGCTCCCACAACCTTCTCGTCGAGAAAGAGCAAAGCATGTATATACACCGTCGACGTAAAAAACTAGGCAACACATCAGGTAGGTAGATAAAAAGAAGAGACCTGAACGAAGCCTTGCGGCAACAAGATTCGTGCGAGCGTGTATAATACGCTCTCTCTCTCGCGCGCGCGCACCATCTCCAGTTGTTACTTTTTAGAGAGTCTCTCGCGCATATCCTCTCTTGCACGCGTGTACGCACGGATCCTTTGCACGCTTATTACCCTAATGCCAGTACTTAACACACCGTTGGCTGCGCATATTCGTCGTTTATTTGCCGTGCCAACGACCGGCTGTCTCGTGCGGCTAGCTCCGCCGTCGTATCACTCGGGATTCTTATCGTCGGAAAAGGGGATTGTGGCGTTCGCGCGTCGGCCGATTTGTCGAATGAGGGTATAGGTGTATAGCTGCGTGAGATCGCAGCAATGCTGGGCGAGGTGTAATGGTGAAGTTTCGATTTTCCCGTTTGGAGCTTTCGTGCGCCAGCATAATGATGTCGAAGTGGCTGAAGCTACTTATGTATAATAAAAGGATGATAAATAGTGTAATTAGAACAATGTCAATTTTAACAGTTCTATTGTTTTATACTACAATGCTGAAAGTAAGAATTAATGATTCGAAACATGTAGTATCTGACCCTTAGTTTGAGAAAAAAGTCAAAGTAATCATTAAACATAAGTGTAGACTCTCAATCGTCAGAACGAACTGTATACTCATAAACCTGCACTCGATGAAATTGATCTTGAAACAGACAGAGTAACAATGTCTAATCATTTCACCTAAGCCCGAGCGTTTCGCGGCACAAGTACCGGCAAATATTCATACATACGTTCGCCGCTAAAACATTTAATCCTTTCAGCAGAACTCATATACATCTCAATTGCCAAATCCCGTACAAAAACTCTATTACCAGGGGGGAGAAGCAGCGATTTTCGCGAGGACAAAAAGCTAGCTGGAAAACGCCCCGCGCGATCATCAAAATTCACTTGACGTGCAGCTCGCAATCAATGCTCGAAAACCATAACTCCAGACCGGATTACGAGCTGCGTACGTGCTAAAGACCGAGTGTGTGCACCGTGCATACACACACACACACACATATGCCCATTAACCATCCACCCATACATGCACATATACGTGTGTGTAGTCTCGGGGCCGATCACCCGGTATATAGATTGCCGCGCGCGATGTTGAGCGCTCGCTCGCTCGCGCGCTGGCGGCAGATAATTATCACTAACCATCAGGCTATTTGCGAGGAATGGCTGATAATTGCTATGTTGTTGCGAGCGCCGAGCGATAACCCACGGCCGGGCTGCGGCTCCCTCTCTCTCTCTCTCCCCCTCGTTCTCCCCCTCTCGCGAAAAAGCGAGAAAAAGGAGGGAGAGAGAGAGAACAAAAACGCGCGCGCAGAGTTTATCACACACAGAAGTGCATAATTAGGAAGCGGCCGCGTTTTTGCCCCTTTCTTTTGACAATGAGGAGAGAGAGAGAGACCGAGAGCAGCGGCGAAGGAATCTCGGAATGAAGTCGCATTTCTAAGCAGAGTGCGCGAGCGAGTTACACATGACTCGAGAATTCTGTATTTTTTGCGAACGGACATGCATGTGTAGGGGTTTTTTTTCGAGAGAGAGAAAGAGGGACAGGGGCGATTAGCATAATTACGATGCTTTCTGAGGAAACTCTGTATAATGATTTAATAGTTGGGGGTTTATATTCTTGCAAGTGCCTCCGATGCAGTCGCGATCCCTCAGGCCGCGGCGCTATCGCACGCAGTTGAGTAACAGTTCGCTCTGATTTAAAAAAAACTACGTTTATACCATTGTGTTTCGCAATGCGCTGCATGCATTGTACAGTGACGCGCGGTGAACGCGGATGATTATGTTAATTTTTATCATAGATCATTTGAGGAGGATCGAGAGAGAGAGAGTCTGTATTATTACGTATAATAATGTAATGGATCATTTATGGTTAATATTAGGTAGATGCTGCCTGAAGACATTTTAAATGGTGTCTATATAATAATTTTAAAATGATAGCTTGTATTTAATGAAGCGTATTTTAATTTTGCAACATTTTACAAAGCGGAATATGCTAATTACATGTGTTTAATATGAGAAATGACTGGTTGTTACGTATATTTTAGCAATATATACATATATATACGATACACTATAAGTTATTTAGCTGTAAGCGAAATTTTGCAGAAATATAAGTTTAATTATCAACGTTGCAATTATACACAACAACGATTGTAATCAGATTGTAATACCAACTGCGAGTAGTGAAACTGTAAGAAAACCTAACGACACTCACACCCGCACACAGGCATTCATGGCTGGCATATTTCACTCAAAATGCAAAAGTCATTAAAAAAATATATATAAATAGGACCACTTTGCTCTAAAATGCTCCTAAACTATCATAACCGGTAAACTCTCGGTCCGCATTTCACTCCTTTCGCTTCCCCGAAGTCCCACCTCTCGTCCTCCCTCAAAAATCCCCCGCGCGCGCATACGCATTAGGCCTTCTCTTAGATCGGTAATCAGGCCCTACAGACACTACACACCTATACGTTATACACACATACGTATACAGTTTCACGCAACACACACACACGTAAGCACACCGTTGAGAGATAAATAGAGCGCCTCGACTGCTGTGAGGAGCGGAGAGCCCGGGGGCAGCTGTTACCGTCTCTCGTTTCGCCGCGCTCATAATACGCATCACGCGAGGCGAACAACGCATCCTGGCGCCTCTCTCTCTCGCTCGCTCGCTCTCTTACTTGAGGGAACGATAGAACGTGCGCGCGAGCGCGATGGGAATCGCTTTTATTCAATAGCCGCGATCGGTCTAGCGCTCCGCCGAGCCGTTTACTTAGGCCTCGGCAAACATGACATTTGCGTAATCGGCGCTAAATTGCACGCCGATATGCGCTGGGAGAGGAAAAATTGCAATATAACGCGGTTGAGACTTTTTTTTCGCGGCAAGGCTTGGGAGAGCGATTCGTTCGAAGTGTAATGCCTATCGAGGAATTTTTTTTTCTTTTCGCGAGAGGAGGCTGACACGAGATGGGTTTACCTTTTTTTCTATCTCTTTTTCATTTTAATGGATGATCGCGGTTTCACCTTGAGGAAGTTTTTCCTGTTATTAGGAGGAAATGGCCGATCGTGAGTGGCCTAATTGCGGGTGTTGGATTTGAAACGGCAGGCTGAGGTGAGTCGAAGAAATGTGGTTATTAGCGCTTACATCAATGATAATTTGGTTATTTGCGATAAAAAAAATGTTCACGTCGGACGCGTGTGTGACGTACGGAATTGACAGCTTGTGGCATTGAAGCGCAGTATGATATAATTTATTTTTAAATGTTTTCATCGATTAATTAATGGTTAAGCCGTAGACATTAGTTTTTATGCGTTTTAAAATATGTTAGTCGAAAGAAGTTATTTTGCAAGAATTCGTTAACAGTTTTCAGAGAAAAATTTATATCGTATTTAATTTTTTTTTTTTTTTTCATTTCGACAAGCTGTTATTTGGTATGTGCATGTATAATTCTAAGAAGAATTCAACAAGAATTTAAAAAGAAAAAAAAAAGGAATTAGAATAAGAAATGATTATCGGCGTGTAAATGAGTGTAAAAAAGTAATAATTCTTGAAATTCCCCCGTATTTCGATTTTTCTATCAACAATTTTTCTTTTAAGTAGCGCAATCGTAAAACTACGCCACTCTCGCACAAATCTCCCATTCATCTCGTTGAACAGGCAATTTTTTTTCTCCTCGATCGCCACACAAGTCATCGATTTTTTTACCTCGCATTTAACTTTTAACGCACAATAAACACGTCGCCCTCTTACTTATACGCCAGCTACACTCCTTATAAATATCGCTGCCAAACGAGAATAGAGCAATTTCGTTTCGAAACCGCGATTCCGACTTGACTCTGGCTACTGATACGTAAGTCACGCGTCTTTAAAATCCACCTATACAAAGAAACGAAGACAAAGGTCCTTCCCGACACACAAGACACTCGTCCACGGTAGATATATATATAAACGAGAAACACACGTATATATGTAACGAGAACTGCGCGCGAAGCTTCTGCGCGATACAAGGTGTAATCTCGTCTAATGAACGGTCGCTCTCGGCCTAATTACGGCCTATACCTCCCATGCGCGCACGCGGCACACATCACGAGCGAGCGATTTCTTCTCGAGCGCGCGCGGGCATGCACAACGAGCTGCCGAGAATCATGCGCGCGCGCGCTCGTTTTGTCTTTATGCGAATCTCAGAGGTATTTTCCCGAGCGATTTCGCAAGGAGAAATCCCGCGCAAGCACGCGCGATTAGCAGGAGCAACAGCAGCAGCGCGGATGTATCGGGCGTTCGTTAGGATGATCGCGGCTCTCGCTCGTTGCTGAATATTAACGGTGCTTAGGATAGAAGAGAGAGAGAGAGAGAGGGAGAGAGAAAGAGAGAGATTTAATTATAAACTGCAGAGGCAAAGATGAGGTTTTTTTTTTGGATGGTTGTTCGAGCGGATCTTGGGCTAATGACATCTTTAGAGGTTTCGGAGGCTTTTTTAAGGATTGCTGGGTATTAAGGAAGATATCATCGGTTCTGGGTATTCGTATTGTGTAATAAAGGAAGTTAAGACGGTCGTAATATTTTTTAGCGCTTAGTTCGTCGGTCGAGGTTTTAATATCGGGAGTCTTCATAGCGATAGTTAGAATTGGGCAAGCATTTTTCTGAAAATGTGTATGTAATATGGTAGGAGTACGTTTTAAAATAGGAAATTATTAGCTGCTTTTTATGAACTTGATAATAAAGATGTTTTGATGAGGTAATGTACGATTTATGAGAAAGAAATTCTAACTTTATCCCTCGTGATAAGACATTAGCGGTCATTAAAGTACCAATTTACTTTATCAAGTATACACTTCAGTCCATATTGTCGAACTCTGCATGCAGAGGACTGACGAAAACGAAAATTATTTACTGTTTCGTCCGGTGACGCATATATTTAAAAAATTTATATGCAAAGTCCATGCGGTTAAGTAGACATAAGAAATTTATGTAAGATCAATGCGAAATTCCAATAGTTAGTCAAAGCAAAGACTCTGATCCCTCAAGTTCAAAAACCAGAGTAAATTTGTTTGCTTCGTGTCACTTCAATCAATCTTCCGAATTAGAAACCATATCATGAACCATGAGCCATGCATGGCTCACGGCGTGCACTACAAAAAGCATGGCAGATGATAGAACTCCAGTGCAACTGCAAAAAGGCGCGACCTATAATGTCATAAAATCACGTTTAACAAAGAGGCTTACAATTATCGATGCGGTAACCTTATAAAGAACTCTATTAATACTCTAGAAGTCTGTTTTCGATCGACGACCCGAAACTAAAATATCCATGGTTTCGAAAATGTTCGAAAAATCATTTCACAAATCGGAGAAAAATGGACGATTTCCAGCAGGGTTGAAATAATATTTTTAACACACCCCATCATAAAGTTCGTACTTTATTCCCGCCGAAGTGGGAAAAAAGAGCTACGTTCACTCCCTACCCCCACTCTAGTCCCCAGCGCCACGCACATGTGCCCTCGCCTTCGGCTCGGGCACAAACAGTGCGTTGCGCTGGAAACGAGAGTGAGGTTAGGGAATCAATATGCAGCATTTTTTCCCTTTTCAGCGGGAAACGAGTACGAACTTTATGATAGTTGTGTTAAAAAGTCGTATATTGCACTCGTGAATACAGTAGGTTGTGCGAACCTGCGTGTTTGTCGCCGTCGCTTCGCTCAGGCGACAATTACTCTCGCGCAGGGAGCACACAGCCCACTTTATTCCCTTGGTGCATAATATACTAATATAAAATTAACCTAAATTCTTCAATTAGTTTTCAATTTCAGAATTTGAACTTTATTATGCAATTTACCCATGTGCAATCCCATGCACCATACACAAGATTTTTACGTATAAGAATCACTTTAAAATCAAATCTTAATAGCAACTGATAAGAATTTTTCCATCGGTCTTACAGTCTTACAAATTAAATTAAAATAATTAATATTTATGGCAGTCAGATTGCCCTTGTTTATAATCACCCCCGCAGAATCTGAAATAAAAACTTAATTAAAATCTGGAAAAAACTTTGTTAGCAAAGGACGATCTGACTGCCCACCACCACCACATTGTCCGACGTTTCGAGCCTGCTCCGCCTCCTCCTCAGGGACTGAAATAAAACCCGCGATACACCTCCTTATATACCATGCACCCATACCCCTTCTTTTCTCTTACCCCACCACCCTCCACATTCACCTCTCCAACTTGCCATTCTCACTTAAATTAATAAAGAATGATAAATGTTATCTAATTTACTTGACTCTATCATTAAATTTACATTATTCCGATTTCTTAGAATGTGAATACTTTCAAGGCTTTCCCTCTTATATTTATTCTTAATCCCCTGTTCCAAAATATCCACACTCCCAAAATCGAAAGAATGCAAACTATTTAAACAATGTTCTTTCAAACCCGATGTACAACTTGAGCTGCGTAAACTATATTGATGTTCATATATTCTCTTTTTCAAATATCTACCCGTTTGACCAATATAACAACCATTACAATCCCTACAATTAATTTTATAAACGACTCCCGATTTCAAACATTTATCATCCTTGTCTTTACAATTACTAAATAACCTTTCTAAGTTATTATCATTTCTAAAGAAAACTTGAATATTATGTTTACTAAAAACCCTTCTAATCCTTTCCGACAAACCTCTAACATATGGTAAACTAAAATATGCATTCTTTCCATTTCTATTCCTTGTTTGATTATCTACCCGCTGCTTCAATCCACCATTATAAATTTCCCACACTCTCTCATCAATCATTTTATCAATAAATTTTACGGGATAACTATTTTTAATAAATGTTTCTCTAACTAAATTTAAATTCTTTTTCCTAAAATCTTTATGTGACAATTTAATCGCTCTGTCAATGACACCTTTGATCGCACCTGTCTTGTTTCCGAATTGGTGGTGAGAATCAAAATTTAAAAATCTACCTGACCATGTAGGTTTTCTATACCAATCTAATTTCACTCTATTATTATTACCTCTAATGACTCTAATATCTAAAAAACTCAATTGATAATCTTTCTCAACTTCTTTTGTGAATTTAATTCTATCATGGATAGAATTAAACACATCCACCATTTCATCCACAAAACATTCTGGTACAACTGCAAAAATGTCATCAACATATCTTTTAAAAATAATTGGCTGAAAAACCAACTTAGACAAAGCAATACTTTCCAATTTTTCCATTACTAAATTGGCTATAACAGGTGACAAAGGTGATCCCATTGGACAACCATATCTTTGTTCATATAGACTATTATCAAAAGAAAAATTGTGTTTTTAAAAACCAAATTAAGTGCCTTTATAAATTCATCTTTTGTTAAACTAGTATGTACTTTAATTTCAGACCATTTATCTTGTATAATATCATTCAACAACTCTAAAGGTATATTTGTAAACAAAGATACTACATCCAATGAAACCATCCTATGATCATTCGGAATAATAATATCTTTCATTATACCATAAAAACTCCAACTATCTTTAATATATGAATTTGTTTTACCCACTATCTTGAACAATATATTAGACAAAAATCTAGCAAGTCTATACGTCGGAAAATTTATCGATGATATTATTATTCTATATGTCAACTGTTCTTTGTGAATCTTAGGAAGCCCATAACATTTAGCTACAGTGCCATTTTCACATTTTAAATATTTAAACATACTATCTTTAATATAAGCTTTTGTTTTCCAATGCATCAATAATTCTTTCAATTTATCTTGTAGTCTATTGATATGTGGATTCCTAATTTTCACATAAGTGGTATCATCCTCCAACATAAGTTGAATTTTATTAATATAATCCCTTTTATCCGAAACTACAGTTACATTTCCTTTATCTGCTTTTTGGAAGATCATATTCGGATTCTCTCTCAAGAATTTCTTCGTTATTTTTAATTCATGGAATAAATTACTATTCAAATAATTATCAAATCTATGTTCTCTTTTAAAATTATCAACAACTTTAACTAAAGAACGCCTACATTCTTTTTTAAACTCCAGATTAAAACTACTCATACTACTTTCTACCTCAGCGATGATATTCTTGATCGGAAGAGATTTACTTGAATATGATATTCCAAATTTAGCACCCTTTGACATGATATTTACCACTTCTTCTGGTATTACTTTGTCAGTTAAATTTCTAAACCAATCCTTATTAACATTGTTAGTTTGATTGACCTGAGAGTGTTTTCTATGCTTTAAATATTCAAATTTTCTTTTTAATTTACTCCTATGGTTATATTTTACTTTTTCAAAGTGCCTCTTTTGACCACGAAAAAATTCTTGCAAATCATTCTGTTCTATTTTATTATATAAATATCTTTCAAGCTCTAATAAATATTTATTCAAACGATTAATTTCAAAATTCAAATCTCTAATTTCTAAGTTAAGTAATTTATTTTTGAAAAAGAAAATATTTTTCCGTAGATCATAAGAAACTCTTTTATTGTAATCCCGATAAAAACCCTTATCATCAAATTTTTTTCCAATATGTTTAGGAAAAATATTTGATTTTTACACCTTAGAAGAAAAGTGAGTTGCTCCTTTAAAATTACAATCCTTAAAACCATTTTTACCCATTTTGAGCAATAATCTTTTACCACCTTCCCATAAATCCCATATATATCTCTAAAAAACATTTTACCCCACCTTTAATAGACCTTAGTTTTATCATTAAAAATATTACTTATGTCGACTGCAATTTAATATCAACTGATAAGAATTTTTCCATCGGTCTTACAGTCTTACAAATTAAATTAAAATAATTAATATTTATGGCAGTCAGATTGCCCTTGTTTATAATCACCCCCGCAGAATCTGAAATAAAAACTTAATTAAAATCTGGAAAAAACTTTGTTAGCAAAGGACGATCTGACTGCCCACCACCACCACATTGTCCGACGTTTCGAGCCTGCTCCGGCTCCTCCTCAGGGACTGAAATAAAACCCGCGATACACCTCCTTATATACCATGCACCCATACCCCTTCTTTTCTCTTACCCCACCACCCTCCACATTCACCTCTCCAACTTGCCATTCTCACTTAAATTAATAAAGAATGATAAATGTTATCTAATTTACTTGACTCTATCATTAAATTTACATTATTCCGATTTCTTAGAATGTGAATACTTTCAAGGCTTTCCCTCTTATATTTATTCTTAATCCCCTGTTCCAAAATATCCACACTCCCAAAATCGAAAGAATGCAAACTATTTAAACAATGTTCTTTCAAACCCGATGTACAACTTGAGCTGCGTAAACTATATTGATGTTCATATATTCTCTTTTTCAAATATCTACCCGTTTGACCAATATAACAACCATTACAATCCCTACAATTAATTTTATAAACGACTCCCGATTTCAAACATTTATCATCCTTGTCTTTACAATTACTAAATAACCTTTCTAAGTTATTATCATTTCTAAAGAAAACTTGAATATTATGTTTACTAAAAACCCTTCTAATCCTTTCCGACAAACCTCTAACATATGGTAAACTAAAATATGTGAAAATTAGGAATCCACATATCAATAGACTACAAGATAAATTGAAAGAATTATTGATGCATTGGAAAACAAAAGCTTATATTAAAGATAGTATGTTTAAATATTTAAAATGTGAAAATGGCACTGTAGCTAAATGTTATGGGCTTCCTAAGATTCACAAAGAACAGTTGACATATAGAATAATAATATCATCGATAAATTTTCCGACGTATAGACTTGCTAGATTTTTGTCTAATATATTGTTCAAGATAGTGGGTAAAACAAATTCATATATTAAAGATAGTTGGAGTTTTTATGGTATAATGAAAGATATTATTATTCCGAATGATCATAGGATGGTTTCATTGGATGTAGTATCTTTGTTTACAAATATACCTTTAGAGTTGTTGAATGATATTATACAAGATAAATGGTCTGAAATTAAAGTACATACTAGTTTAACAAAAGATGAATTTATAAAGGCACTTAATTTGGTTTTTAAAAACACAATTTTTTCTTTTGATAATAGTCTATATGAACAAAGATATGGTTGTCCAATGGGATCACCTTTGTCACCTGTTATAGCCAATTTAGTAATGGAAAAATTGGAAAGTATTGCTTTGTCTAAGTTGGTTTTTCAGCCAATTATTTTTAAAAGATATGTTGATGACATTTTTGCAGTTGTACCAGAATGTTTTGTGGATGAAATGGTGGATGTGTTTAATTCTATCCATGATAGAATTAAATTCACAAAAGAAGTTGAGAAAGATTATCAATTGAGTTTTTAGATATTAGAGTCATTAGAGGTAATAATAATAGAGTGAAATTAGATTGGTATAGAAAACCTACATGGTCAGGTAGATTTTTAAATTTTGATTCTCACCACCAATTCGGAAACAAGACAGGTGCGATCAAAGGTGTCATTGACAGAGCGATTAAATTGTCACATAAAGATTTTAGGAAAAAGAATTTAAATTTAGTTAGAGAAACATTTATTAAAAATAGTTATCCCGTAAAATTTATTGATAAAATGATTGATGAGAGAGTGTGGGAAATTTATAATGGTGGATTGAAGCAGCGGGTAGATAATCAAACAAGGAATAGAAATGGAAAGAATGCATATTTTAGTTTACCATATGTTAGAGGTTTGTCGGAAAGGATTAGAAGGGTTTTTAGTAAACATAATATTCAAGTTTTCTTTAGAAATGATAATAACTTAGAAAGGTTATTTAGTAATTGTAAAGACAAGGATGATAAATGTTTGAAATCGGGAGTCGTTTATAAAATTAATTGTAGGGATTGTAATGGTTGTTATATTGGTCAAACGGGTAGATATTTGAAAAAGAGAATATATGAACATCAATATAGTTTACGCAGCTCAAGTTGTACATCGGGTTTGAAAGAACATTGTTTAAATAGTTTGCATTCTTTCGATTTTGGGAGTGTGGATATTTTGGAACAGGGGATTAAGAATAAATATAAGAGGAAAGCCTTGAAAGTATTCACATTCTAAGAAATCGGAATAATGTAAATTTAATGATAGAGTCAAGTAAATTAGATAACATTTATCATTCTTTATTAATTTAAGTGAGAATGGCAAGTTGGAGAGGTGAATGTGGAGGGTGGTGGGGTAAGAGAAAAGAAGGGGTATGGGTGCATGGTATATAAGGAGGTGTATCGCGGGTTTTATTTCAGTCCCTGAGGAGGAGCCGGAGCAGGCTCGAAACGTCGGACAATGTGGTGGTGGTGGGCAGTCAGATCGTCCTTTGCTAACAAAGTTTTTTCCAGATTTTAATTAAGTTTTTATTTCAGATTCTGCGGGGGTGATTATAAACAAGGGCAATCTGACTGCCATAAATATTAATTATTTTAATTTAATTTGTAAGACTGTAAGACCGATGGAAAAATTCTTATCAGTTGATATTAAATTGCAGTCGACATAAGTAATATTTTTAATGATAAAACTAAGGTCTATTAAAGGTGGGGTAAAATGTTTTTTAGAGATATATATGGGATTTATGGGAAGGTGGTAAAAGATTATTGCTCAAAATGGGTAAAAATGGTTTTAAGGATTGTAATTTTAAAGGAGCAACTCACTTTTCTTCTAAGGTGTAAAAAATCAAATATTTTTCCTAAACATATTGGAAAAAAATTTGATGATAAGGGTTTTTATCGGGATTACAATAAAAGAGTTTCTTATGATCTACGGAAAAATATTTTCTTTTTCAAAAATAAATTACTTAACTTAGAAATTAGAGATTTGAATTTTGAAATTAATCGTTTGAATAAATATTTATTAGAGCTTGAAAGATATTTATATAATAAAATAGAACAGAATGATTTGCAAGAATTTTTTCGTGGTCAAAAGAGGCACTTTGAAAAAGTAAAATATAACCATAGGAGTAAATTAAAAAGAAAATTTGAATATTTAAAGCATAGAAAACACTCTCAGGTCAATCAAACTAACAATGTTAATAAGGATTGGTTTAGAAATTTAACTGACAAAGTAATACCAGAAGAAGTGGTAAATATCATGTCAAAGGGTGCTAAATTTGGAATATCATATTCAAGTAAATCTCTTCCGATCAAGAATATCATCGCTGAGGTAGAAAGTAGTATGAGTAGTTTTAATCTGGAGTTTAAAAAAGAATGTAGGCGTTCTTTAGTTAAAGTTGTTGATAATTTTAAAAGAGAACATAGATTTGATAATTATTTGAATAGTAATTTATTCCATGAATTAAAAATAACGAAGAAATTCTTGAGAGAGAATCCGAATATGATCTTCCAAAAAGCAGATAAAGGAAATGTAACTGTAGTTTCGGATAAAAGGGATTATATTAATAAAATTCAACTTATGTTGGAGGATGATACCACTTATGTGAAAATTAGGAATCCACATATCAATAGACTACAAGATAAATTGAAAGAATTATTGATGCATTGGAAAACAAAAGCTTATATTAAAGATAGTATGTTTAAATATTTAAAATGTGAAAATGGCACTGTAGCTAAATGTTATGGGCTTCCTAAGATTCACAAAGAACAGTTGACATATAGAATAATAATATCATCGATAAATTTTCCGACGTATAGACTTGCTAGATTTTTGTCTAATATATTGTTCAAGATAGTGGGTAAAACAAATTCATATATTAAAGATAGTTGGAGTTTTTATGGTATAATGAAAGATATTATTATTCCGAATGATCATAGGATGGTTTCATTGGATGTAGTATCTTTGTTTACAAATATACCTTTAGAGTTGTTGAATGATATTATACAAGATAAATGGTCTGAAATTAAAGTACATACTAGTTTAACAAAAGATGAATTTATAAAGGCACTTAATTTGGTTTTTAAAAACACAATTTTTTCTTTTGATAATAGTCTATATGAACAAAGATATGGTTGTCCAATGGGATCACCTTTGTCACCTGTTATAGCCAATTTAGTAATGGAAAAATTGGAAAGTATTGCTTTGTCTAAGTTGGTTTTTCAGCCAATTATTTTTAAAAGATATGTTGATGACATTTTTGCAGTTGTACCAGAATGTTTTGTGGATGAAATGGTGGATGTGTTTAATTCTATCCATGATAGAATTAAATTCACAAAAGAAGTTGAGAAAGATTATCAATTGAGTTTTTAGATATTAGAGTCATTAGAGGTAATAATAATAGAGTGAAATTAGATTGGTATAGAAAACCTACATGGTCAGGTAGATTTTTAAATTTTGATTCTCACCACCAATTCGGAAACAAGACAGGTGCGATCAAAGGTGTCATTGACAGAGCGATTAAATTGTCACATAAAGATTTTAGGAAAAAGAATTTAAATTTAGTTAGAGAAACATTTATTAAAAATAGTTATCCCGTAAAATTTATTGATAAAATGATTGATGAGAGAGTGTGGGAAATTTATAATGGTGGATTGAAGCAGCGGGTAGATAATCAAACAAGGAATAGAAATGGAAAGAATGCATATTTTAGTTTACCATATGTTAGAGGTTTGTCGGAAAGGATTAGAAGGGTTTTTAGTAAACATAATATTCAAGTTTTCTTTAGAAATGATAATAACTTAGAAAGGTTATTTAGTAATTGTAAAGACAAGGATGATAAATGTTTGAAATCGGGAGTCGTTTATAAAATTAATTGTAGGGATTGTAATGGTTGTTATATTGGTCAAACGGGTAGATATTTGAAAAAGAGAATATATGAACATCAATATAGTTTACGCAGCTCAAGTTGTACATCGGGTTTGAAAGAACATTGTTTAAATAGTTTGCATTCTTTCGATTTTGGGAGTGTGGATATTTTGGAACAGGGGATTAAGAATAAATATAAGAGGAAAGCCTTGAAAGTATTCACATTCTAAGAAATCGGAATAATGTAAATTTAATGATAGAGTCAAGTAAATTAGATAACATTTATCATTCTTTATTAATTTAAGTGAGAATGGCAAGTTGGAGAGGTGAATGTGGAGGGTGGTGGGGTAAGAGAAAAGAAGGGGGTATGGGTGCATGGTATATAAGGAGGTGTATCGCGGGTTTTATTTCAGTCCCTGAGGAGGAGCCGGAGCAGGCTCGAAACGTCGGACAATGTGGTGGTGGTGGGCAGTCAGATCGTCCTTTGCTAACAAAGTTTTTTCCAGATTTTAATTAAGTTTTTATTTCAGATTCTGCGGGGGTGATTATAAACAAGGGCAATCTGACTGCCATAAATATTAATTATTTTAATTTAATTTGTAAGACTGTAAGACCGATGGAAAAATTCTTATCAGTTGATATTAAATTGCAGTCGACATAAGTAATATTTTTAATGATCAAATCTTAATAGGTACATTTTTAAGAATGCGATTAAAATCAAGAGTAAACAAAATTTACATGTTTTAATTTTAATTAGTTGATTTTTCAATGATTTATACACTGAATATTTTTCAGCAAGTATTCTCATGTTATCGGACTACAAGATATAATTCCAGCGAAGATTACACTTTTCTAAAAAAATTGATTTCCCCGTAGTTAGAATTAAAGCCGGCAATTTAAGAGGTTAGATCAGCCGAGTCAGATTTCCAAGACGGCGGGGAAAATTCGTGACTCCGTTTCTTCGGCCGTGCATTTGCATAATTAGACACGCACGCACATCCGATCGAACCGCGAGTACACATCTGCTGTGCTGCTCCCTCTGACCAATTCGCCTGGGAGAGCAAGAGAGAGACTACTAGAGTAAGGTCGTTTGTGCTAATCACGCGTTTTGCTGTCCAATCGCTTGCTCTCGGCTCTAATGCCGGGCTTTCTAAAGTTTGTGGGTATTGCTGAAAGGTAGGACGAGCGCGAGATAATCAAAGACCGCAGCGCGTTATTTTTACTCGAAAAAGTCGATTCTTCGATATCCGCGTGGTACGCGAATGACCGGTTCGAGTAATCGGTGCACAGGGCGTACATTTGAGGCGAGCGGTTCACACGGGTCCGCGGGCACACGAATATAATCGTGATTATCCGCGAATATTGTAATGGATTTATAATTATACGCGAAAATGTGAAATTACGCGATGATTAAGAATAATCGCCTGTTGTAATTCATTAAAATTCCTCACACTCGCTCTTGATTCTTACTTTTTGGGTGATTACTTTGCGCAAGTATGAGAATAATTGGGCGAAACTTTCTCGTTTGGACGGAGGAAAATTATAACATGAACGTTTCGTGGAACGAATTGGCAAATTATACTTGTATTAAATTAAAACGTTGCTTTTATGCTTGCGTTACAAGTGAATAACATTTGAAGTTATTTCATTCAAATAATAAAGAAGTCCTTAAGTTAATTTAAAAAATAAGTAATATATACAAATTATGTCTTCTAGTTTCTACAATAAATTAAAGAATTAGATTTATATGAAATTTTAAAGAATTTCATAGTTAACGACACTATGAAAAATACTAACAGACTGTAAGCAGTGTTGAATAATTACAGTGTGCGCCTTTGGATTATTAATTTTGATAAACTAGACTCAAGTATTTAAATGAAGTAAACTCATGTGTCCTTTATTTATTTCCTAGTAAAGTTCTATTTAAATTATATTATACCTTTCTGAATTTCTAAAATGTGTCAATTTAATTTACATTGCTTTTCACTCATGACATTTATATTTTCATGGGCTCAGCATAACGATAAGAAGAGGCCCGCGAGGCCTTCGAGCAAGCCTCGTGACATTACGTCAGTGAACAGAGCACAGAACTAGAAATCTCGGATTCATGAGTTCGCGTCCAGGTTGTCGCATATTTTGTATGACCTTATTCATTTAATTTGCTACATCATCCTCTTATAGGTGACAATAACATAAATAGAAGAATATGAAATTCCATCCTATAGATGTGTATAATAGTTGGTTTATTTTGTTACGAGTGGGTTGCCTTCAAGAATCATTTAATGACTCGTCAGCCTGAGGAGTACTCGAAGATCTAGTACACTCTATGCCAATCTTGAAAAACTTTAATCAACACCCGGGATCTTCGACATCATCAATCACGGTGCCTAGGCGAAGAAGTAACCTGCTATCGATGTCACCGAATCTATAGCCCTCAGGGATTCTGAAAACACCGAGGTGTTTGCACCTTTCCTGTTCATCCGTGACGCTACTTTATGGCTGAGACGGGTTAAATGTAGGCTTTGTAGAATTCTACGTGTCGTCCCTGTGTTGTCAACGGCTATTCACCTTTATTCACCGGTGTGGCGTGTCTGACTGATACAGCAGTCTCGTCCTATATAAGCTCCACCGTGCTTGTGCCTGCCGTAGTTTTGTGTGACGAACACTGTCTTCCTGGGGGATCCCCGAAGTTCGGTTGGTGCCATCCAGTTGATTTTCCATTTTGGTATCACCGATGACTATTGAGACTGGATGTGGCGGTCTATTTACATCACCTGCCCGGTTTCCTGACCGGTACAAGTCTGATGTCCCGACGCGGACTTGGTATCGGTGTCGACTTTAGGGTCTTTGTTTGTCGTAGCGCTCGTGAGAAGGCCGAAGTTTGAGCGGATCCACCTCGTGAGGCCATACGCCTGGGTCAATTATCCAGCGCTTTACATCACCGCCGGCCCGGTTGTCATCGTCGGTCTGATTCGAATGGACCGGTACAAGCTTGATGTCCCGACGTGGCCTGAGTAGAGGGGTCTACCTAGGGGCCATTGCCCGTCGTAGTGCTCGTGGGAAAGCCAACGCTCCTGCGGATCCGCCTCGTAAAGCCACCCCTGCGGCAATTATCTAGTGCTTCACATCATTGCCCCAGTCTATGTCGCCGTTCTGGTCCGAGCGAGCCGGTACAAGTCTGCGGACACGATGTGTGGGCCCTTGCCAAGGAGTGGACAGGGGATCACCTACTTCCGGTCTGGCTGCAGATGCACCTTACGCCGCTTAAGATTAAAGCACTGGTGACCTCGTGGCCAAAAAGTGTATTAATTACATATAAAACATTTAGAGCCGTATATTCTTACTGTATTATTAAATATTTTTTCTTCTTCTCTTTGTTAATTCAATTCTATGTTGTTTTTACTTGTTAGTTCTTCATTTCACGACCGTAATCCTTTTCCCATCCTCACATCCAATCGTTATCCGTCGAACGATAATAATCTTCTTTATAATGATAATAATGTATTATAATAATATGGTGGCTGGTGAAATTCTTGATTTGATATGATCACTATCACGTATATCAGTGGTAACTTGCAACGGTAGACGAGGTGCAGGCCCTGTATCATGTGAACTTTGAAACCGTGTCTTGGTGTAGAAGATGTCGTGCCATGTACTGCGTGTTGTATTTCACGGACACTCAGTGGACCCTTGTGTACAAACATAAGTTAAGGAAACAAGAGAAGCTTCAGCGCCGCGGTTTCTCTTTGATTAAAGGTAAGAAATAAAAATTCAAAATATTTTTAAATTAAAATGTATTTTGGACTTCTTGGGCTTACTAGTATCTTCGCTTCTTGACATGCGACTTCCTTTCCCCTGGCTATCGAGGGAAGCCCAGAGGTGATTGCCTATTGCTGCTTCCTTAACTTAATTACTGCTTTGGTATATTACCGTCGTTTTTCAATATACAATGCATATGTTATATAAGCAGATATGACAAGTGTCGGCCCATCAGTTTCTAAGGTAATGGTTTACGACGATTATCCTAAGTGCTTGACGGACATGCAGTGAGAGACGCTAATTATATTTCTTCATTTATTTGCTTGAGCTTTCTTTTTTTTTATCTAAGTACAAGACCTCGGTAGGAATTTACAACAGTTGATGCATGACTTGTTTGCTATTTCCGTCTGATGATTGTTTGTAATTAGTACATGGTATTTGTAACTTCTCCGTTTTTTGTTTCAGTAAGCTATGCTCCAGGTGGGATGACATCTTCACGTTTATGTCGATGATAGCTGGCACCTTCAAACAAGAAGCAGATAGTTTCTATAGGCACGGTTATTGGGTTATTGGTTTATAGACATATTTATACTTTATTAAAAAGCGATTCCCTTCTTTTTCATCTTGTTGATGGCGTCTTCAAAAGAGAGTAAATAGCATCCGTAAGCCGTGTGATAGTATTCTTGCTGCCTGTCTTTCTACAAACTGCGATGCGAGTGCTGTGTGGTTTCACGTCCAATTCTGTGCTATTCCCTAGTTCTGTTTTATCTGTACTTTTCTTTACTCGTAGTGCTCTTTCGACAGTGTCTTTATTTTACTATTATAATTGTGACCTTTGATTTATACTGAAGTTGTTATGATGTGCATACTAGCTAGTATGTATCGCTCCTAAATGATATTACATTTTTATGAGTAATTGTGGCTAGGATATTTCTTGAAGATTAATATTTGTGTTTTGTAGTTGTTATAGGTATTGCAGATCCATTTAATATGTTAATAAATTACTTCATTTGTGGTTTAGCACAGCGTGACTTGGTGGGGAATCGAACCCCGAACCTCCCGTTTTCTGAGCTACCGATGCTTATGCGAGTCTTTCTTAGTCCTCATATTGCTGGATGTAACTCGATCCACCTCGTCACGTTGTGCAGTGCATGCACACGTAACATCTATCATAACATATTTCAACAAATTTTTTGCGCACTGAAAAGATTATTTTTTTAAATATTGAAGAAATCCATATTGCCCCGCTGCCCATATAGCCTCACCTTTCCCTACGCAGTTCCATGTATTACATGCATATAACATATATAATTCCTTTCGTAAACAGATTCAGATTCTGTGTGTGTGTGTGTGTGGGTGTGTGTACTGTGTATGTGTGTGTATGTATGTGTGTGTGGGTGTGCGTCTGGTAAAATTTTTTTAAGAAAGAGGTTTAAAAAATGAAAAATACGTCACACACACAAATGTGCGTCTGTACACACACGATACACCATAAAATATATTTAAAAATCTTTAAAATAAGTTTAAAATAAATTCTATGAATTCGTGGATTCAAGTCACTTAATATATATTCTTGATATATTATATTAATATATTAAGAATAAAAAATAATAAACATATTTAAAAATTAAATAAATAAAAGGAATCTCGATACCAAATAAATTAAAAAAAGCAATGACAACAGACCTTGTGCCTTTAATACCGACGCTCTCCCGATCAAAATATGCATTCTACTACTTCACGCATTACTTCACGTACACCTAACTACTTCACGCATAGGTGTGTGTGAAGTGTTACTTTACGTACAGAAAACGATAAAAAAAAGGCCTACTTTACGCACAGTAGTAGATAAAAATATTATTTCCTCTAATTCCAAGACTTGAAAAATTAAGTACAACTGTAACTTTGATAATCCTTAACCAAGATGAATTTACTTCATTTATTATAAATGTTATCTCGATTCGATTACACTAGAGAAAACAATTTTAACATTGTATTTATCAACATCTTTAATCTGACATTCAAAAAGTCCCATGAAATCAAAAGTATTTCTTGATTAAGAGACGGTCAATTCCACATACACATAATTATAAATGACTTATCAGACTCGATTCAGAAATATACATATATATGCCCACAGCACATTGAAACATAAACCCTACTTGCCGCATACAATAAAAACCTATAAAAAAATCGTCACCGTAATACTATAAACCAGGTTTTCTTCCACAACAAGCCCCGTGCCCCAGCATCAAGATTGAAGGTAGTCTCTTGAAGCCTCTCAAAAAAAGCGCTTAACCAATGACTTCCTCCCGCGAAAGCACGCTACCATCTTTCACCGTTTTCTCCTCTAGCTCTCTATCTCTCTCTCTCTCTCTCTCCCTCCGCCCATCGCCTCGGCCAATCTCCTCGCTCGGCTCTCTTTCTCTGCGAAAGCTCTCGGAATGCGCCCATCTAGCGCTGATAAAACCCGCGCGCGTTTCCCAGTATATACCTACGCTGCTCTCGCGGAAATCGCCCGATGAATTCCAGAGCTGCGGCGCTCTCTCTCACTCTCTCTCTCTCCCTCTGCCTCCCTTTGCTTTTTATCGGCCATTTTGCCGATCGCCACTGCGCTTACACGCGCGTCCCGTAATTTTCCTCCATTATTGCGCGGAGGCGAAATTGCGAGCGCGGATAAATCGCGCACGCGCACTCGTCCGATCGTAGTCCGATTCCGCGAGCTGAGTGCGGGATGTAACTGCGACGTGCGGATTGCGAGAGAGAGAGAGGCATTCATGGTGAGAGATGGATTGTCGACGTGGTGGAGGAGGAACTCGAGATGAGGTGGGTAACGGTTAGGTGGTGGTATATAGGAAGTACGAATAAATATAACATTCAATTAGTTGCGGCAGGTACAAAATTAGAGCGCGAAGAAATTTTATGTGTTTTTCTGAAATTTTTATGAAATTTTCACTGTGATGCGAGCGTCATGCTTGAATTTATCGTCAATCAATTTGACAAAAATATAGCAAGTATATTATTATTATAAATGTGATAAAATGTATATAGTTTTCAGGTTAGGTCGTTTTTATTTCATTTTCTGACTTTACCACTATGCCACGATGTCACTCCTCAAATGTATGGTCTATTATTTTATTGGCTTAATTTTAATCTGCAATAGTGAAGCTAAAAACGTTTTACCACATGAAACTCTGAGTATGTCTAACTAAACACAAAATAAACCTAAAGAAGAAGTGTGAAAGCAATAAAGCATTACACACATCAAAGTACAATGCATTAATTAGAACTGTAAGATATTTGACTTACGTGACCTAGTCGATTGGTCGAAAAGTGGAAAACCGCAGAACGATTATACCCGCGTTCAAGCGCACTTCTCATCTTACCTATAACCAGAACCGACCATTAAAAAATCCTTCACTTACCGCGCATGATCCATCAGCCATCGTTGCCCACCAACTCTCCCGGCAATCGACGGCGAATCATCCGCTCTCTCTCTCGCCCTAATAACTGGCCATCTCCGCGCGAGCGTGATGCGAGTAGTAGTAGCGTATGGTAACGCGATATAACCTGGCGGTAGCGAGCGCTCGGCGTTTCTGCCATTCCGCGGGGCGAGATATAATGCTCGCCAGCCACGCGAGCCAATAATAACGTGAGACAGAGAGATAGAGAAAGAGCATAAACACATGTTTGCCTAGGAGAGCCACGCATTTGCATTTCTGCGTGCTCGCCGATACGATCGCGCACGCGGCAGTAGCGCGCAGCTGACGAAAGCACAGAGAGAGAGAGAGAGAGAGAGAGAGAGAGAGAGAGAGAGAGAGAGGAAGAACCTGATTTCCTTTCTTTCCAGTTCCGTGCGCGAATACCACACCGTCTCTCTTTTATTCTCTTTTCTCGCTCTTTCGTCGGGTATTTGACGGCAGAGCTCTAACTAGGTCGGCGCTTTTTTTTCGCCAAAATTGCCGCGCGTGCTCGCCAAAGATCCCTGATGATTATAATAAGCAAGAGGGAGAGAGGGAGAGAAAACTGGCGCGATATTAGCCGAGTGAGCTAAGATGTTGACTTTGCTGCAGGCGCGCCTGTGTCCCCTTCGTGACGCGTGCGAATAGTCGAAGATGATTGGTCGCTTTTGTTTGTTTGAATAGGCTGTGATGGGCGGACAATGAGGCATGTGGCCCTAAGTGACCGTATGCGCAGCGTTATTTTTCGTAAGGAGGTGATGATTTCACTTCATTACGAAATTGGGAGCGTTTTTGCGGCTGAGAGAGAGAAAGAGAGAGAGAATAAAAAACACGCGCGCATTCCGGCTGGTCGGAATGGTGATCTTTTGATGTCTGCTATGCTAATTTTATCGTGCTAACGATTGCCGCGCGAGTCGAAGAAAGAGTTCATTCAAATGGTATAGTTGGAGCACATTGCGTTTACTTTTGTGAAACGGGTTTGTGCAGTTATAGGCTGCTGCTTATGCTGAATGCGTAACGTATACTTAAGTGGATGATTCTTAAGTCTCTCTCTCACTTTTTTTACAGTTTTTGCAGAGAGTTGCGCTTGGTAACTTCTCTATAATCGCTTGAAATTTGAAAAATTGTAAAGAATACCGGTGTTACGTCTTGAAAAATGAGGATAATATCTTATAATGTATTTGATGTAATTATGATGATTCTTACATTTCCTTCAATATAGGTTCTCCAAAATGAAATGAACCGAGATTTTTAAGTTATATTTTCTTTATATTATCATAAGATAAAAATGATCAGGTGGCTTAGGCTAATATCGGCCTTTACAATGCAATTCGAGATACAATTTTCTCCCTTTGTCGGCTGGAGTGGTACAAAATACGCGTTTGAGTTGCACGATAATTAATATAAATAAATTGTTTGTTTTTATTTAATTGGATCCCGAAAATCACTTATGTAATATGCATTTTCTGAATTCTTTATTAAAACGTCACAAGACATAACACCGGTATCTTCCAGTTTAGCTACGACTGCCTTTCAGATGTAACTACTTTTTATATTATATTGTGTTCGACATTAAATCTTATTATGCATTCATAAACAAAATGTGTACATTCTTTTGTAAGTGCAGTATAGAAAAGTAAGTCATAAATTTTGTCCGTACAAATTATACCACAGAAATGAGACATCTTTTCCTGTAGCGTTTGAATCGCTGATGCATCGAGAGATAATTCTGGCGACCGCGTCGACAAAATCGTGTACACATGACTCTTCCTCTCACTCCGCAGAGGTTTTCCTTTTAAATCCCAGTGAAAAATACCAGCACGATCTCAGGCTTGTATCACGCCCTTCTTTCTCCTGTTCTCTCTTCGTCGGTGCTTTTCTCTAGTATCTTTTCATTTCGATACACAAGCGGAAATGAGATAATCAAAAGCCACGTCTTTTTGTACGGGTTTGAGAAATAATGTTTGGACATGGAGAAGAAATAAGTTATCTAAATACTTAGATAAGATATATTAATTAAAGTAATTTTCCACAGTAATGTAGCACACCCATGACATTCGGTATGATAATATAATTTCTAATACCACAATAAATGATTATTCATCAAAAAATAGATATATCACGTGCCTTTTGATTTTTATCAAATCCAACTTTAATCTGAAAGTTCGTTTCGAAATCGTATGATACTATCAGTCTTATTGAAAAGTTTTACATTTTAGAATCGTAGAAAAAAAATTACCGTTATTATTTATTAAAATTTTACCAAATAACCAAACAAAAACTCAAAAAAAAATCACACAATTTTTTGTTTCTTCCTTACACTCAATCCTCAGGTCCTCGCTCCCAATTTCGCACTCTCCTTTTCTCTCTCTCCCTCTCCCTCACTACGACACACACCTACATATATGTACACACGCGCATTCCGGGCGTTTGGGCCCTTCGAAATCGAGAGACACGCCTGCACGTACGATATTGTAAACAAAATGGTACCAGTATTTCATTGGTAACCCAACACCCGACGCCTTAAAACCCACACGCATCGCGTTGTCGCGCCTTTCCTCCTCTTGTACTTTTTGCATCACGCGCAGTTTGCCGTGCAGTGTGTGACCCTCTTCCACGTGTACACGTGGCGGACACCTCGAGGCGCGCGCGCGCGCTAATCTCGCCAGCCCTTTGCGGTACATCGCTGCGTGCAACGCGCGGGGGATTATTTATGCCCTCTAACGATTCAATTAATTTGCGAGCGCTCGCCAGAGGGCTATATATCGAGCTTTTTTCGATCTCGCAGATGAGAGAGGGCTTTTACGGAGTTTGTCTTTAGCAACATTCAAACTTGTGCAAATATCTTGGTAATTTTAGTTCTTCTCCTATTGTCATTGGTACTTCTCTTAGTATTGAATTACACATTTATGAAAGACCAGCGTTAAATTTTGCGTTTTTAAATATTACTTTGCCGGACGTTTCTTTATTTATTGTAATTTTTTTATTACATTTACGCTCTGATACATAAATAAGAGTGACTTTATGTATCTTTAAAGTAATTTTTCGAAGCTAAATATACAAAGCATACAAATATAAGTCCATAAAACTTTTCTTTGTTCGTAAAATTCAAAACACATTACTTATTGATTTATAACATTACTTAATTACGAAATTTTGTAAATGCTGTTACATAATTTTATCTTTAAATGTACGCATTTGCATTCCCATTCAAAACTCACGTTTTACTTGCAATTGTGAATTCTTACCACTTTTTCCTTCGACTTATCTTATCTGGCCAAACGCCTTTCAGGTAGTCATTTATTCTTTGTCGGAACTTTTTTAAAGCTTCATTTGCATTGTAGTTTTTGACTCAGAATAGAACGAAGTCTAAAACGTATTTTAATTTTCAATTGTTGCAAATGACCATCGTACAGCGCATGTAGGTTTACTAATAACAATTATATTTTTCAAAGTCTACAACGTAAATTAAAAAATCTGCTTTTCAAATACTATCAGCATAATCATGAAATAGAAACATTAGAGAACGAAAACGTCACCATAAACCAGTGTACTTGAATTTCCGTATAAGGAATTCCATTACACCCAGCCACGTCGCCGAAATTAAATAAAATGAAAATGTCACGCGAGCCTATACCACTTGCGCGCGCACTTACACAATCTCGGCCCTCCTAAAACTCAAAAAGCCGATGGCTATCTGGTCTAACAGCATCTTTTAACGTAATAAGAATTTAAATTCCTGTTTAGGAGCTGCTCGCGCGCGCAGGAGACCCAGCGGCACGGGTTAGCCCAATCACTTTTTTTTCGGCCACGCATCGGGGCAATAAAAAAAAGCACCTCGCGTCACGTGGATATACCTGCGCGCGCACGCGCATGCACTCACGTAGCATGCGTGTGTGATGCTCAAGCGCAACGCGCGCGCCTCCTTCGTGTCTTGTTATATTTAAATGCAACAGCGACGTGTAGTCTTGTATATAGGTATAGGCTCGAGCTCTCTTTTTTCACTCTCTCGCCTTTTGTTCTCGCTCGATCTCTCTCTCTCTTTCCCTGTGTCTTTCTCCGTTTAATGTCTTCCGTTTACATAAGGCGCGCGCTCCGTAACGAAGTGGTTGCGATAATCGACGAGATTCTTCATCGAGAATTCAGGGAATCGGGTGGGTTTATTAGTCATTCACGTGTTACGGAGATTTGAAAAATTAATGTTTCATACGATAGGATTTTTAAATGTGGTCTTGTTTTGTTCTCATTGTTGTAAAGTGTGTGATTAGCTGTTTGAATATTTTTTGAAATATACAAAGAGAAAATACATTTATGCAAAAACATCGTTCACTATTTTACGACTTGACAACGGTCATTTTTGAAAAATTAGATTGAACATTTTCAGTTTTAACGTATTAAATGGTTAAAGAAACCCGACGATAAGTGTGTGAAAATAAAAAGAATTCCTACATCGCTTCGGAGAAAGAAAGAAATCGAAGAAGAATCACCGAATTCGGCACCTTATTAGACATCGGAACATGAATAAACATGTTCTCTCTATCTCTCCCTCTCGCGCCTCGCTCTCCTCGCCGACTCTATCTCCTATACACGTTCCGGCTTATCCAATTCTCTCACGTTACGCGTTAATGAGACAAGTCGAATTTTGGGAACAAACGGCCGACAAGCTCCGAGAAAAAGAAGACATTCAAGAAAAAAAGAAGAAGAAGAGAAAAGGAAGAGACGACGACGCGAGGCAGCAGAAGAAGAAGAAGGAGAAAAGGCGAGGCCAAGGGAATCCCCCGCCCGCGTAGGTGAAATAAAATCCCACACCGGACGCGCGAGAAGCGTGTCTCGATAAAGCCTCGTCGTCGTCGTCGTCGTACACACGCAAACACAGAAAGAGAAAGAGAGAAAGAGAGAGAGAGAGAAGAGAACCGGCAGATCGAAATCAATTGGAAACCCGATACGATTTCTAATTACAACGCGGTTAGAACACACCTCGGCCCGAGCTCGGGGCGAGCGAGGAAAAGGAATTAAAAGGCCGCGAGAGGACGGTGAGGAGGGGAAGTAAGTGGACGCGGAGGAGAAGAAGAAGGGGTTGCAAGCGTTGGAATTAAGCGTGTATCGAATCGGACGTTATCGCGCCGGTCGCGTTCGATAAACTAGCCATGCCTACTTCTCTCTCTCTCTCTCTCTCTCTCTCTCTCTCTCTCTCTCTCTCTCTCTCACTCACTCTTTTATTTTCCTTTCTCCCTTGTGTTATCTTTCTCTGCCCCCGCCCCTCCTTCCTCATTCTTGCCGCTTTCCTTCTCCTTCTCTCCTACGCCATATCTCTTATAGAGGAAGGACGAGGAAAAAAAGGTAGAGAAAGCAAATCGTTTAATCCTATGAGGCCGACGGTGGGGGCACCACCGATCGAGGTAATGACGGCTATAAACTGTAACAGAGCACACATACACGCAAACACACACTAAGGAACCTGACTAGGGCCCCCAACAAATTGGGCCTGACAGGCGAAACGCTCGGCGAATTCGTTCCTCCTTCTCGCTCTCTTTCTCCGTCTATCGGAGTATATACCTTGCCTTTATGGCGTTTTATTATGACCGTATAATAAGCCGTGTATAGCGATTGTGGTTTCTGGTAATTTTTTGGAGGAACGCCGAAGATTGAGGTGTTTACACGAGAGAAGTGTGCAATTTATTAGGCTTATAACGTAGCATTATCGAGATACACACTATGCTTTGCCTAACGGTTTTCGGTTTGAAATGGTTTTCAAGAAATTTTCAACAAATTATATTTTTTTAAAGCAATCCTTTAACTACAAAAAAATATATGTTTACAAATAGAATAAATGATTTTTGCTGTATAACATTATTTTTGTAATACGGTAACAATAACACGCCAACCCGCACTGAAACATATAATTGACATCGATCCCGAAACCTCTCCATCCTTAGATAATTAAAAACTTCTTAGCGTCTATACCCTCATTAACGCACTCACCCTCCCCCCTGCCAGTTTCCCCAAAAGCCCCGAAAATTTTCAAACGAAAGCCGCCGTCGTCAAGGATCGACTTTAGCGCCGGTTGTTATACCTGCTAGGACACACGATCGCTATACGAACCCTCGCGGAGAGGAACAAACGAGGGTGAAAGAGAGACAGTCGGAGGAGATGGAAAGTGAGAGGTGATTATGCTCTAGAGAGAGAGAGAGAGAGAGAAGGGAAACCCCGTATAGTTTGTACGTTGTCGGCTGAAAACAATGTTCCGGGCAGGTATACAAGTCGACGGGCTGACTATAGCTGTTGCGGTAATTATAGATAAGAGGCGTAGGGAGCTTGAAAAAAGTCATTTCGTCAAGTCCCTGAGTATTACAGCTGGAAAATGCAATGGATAAGTCAATTGTCGGTGATGGAATGAGGTTCAAGCTTCTCGTTGCACTGTTGGCTTGCGTAACGTATCCTTAGCTAGTACAGTATTGTTAAGGTATTTATTACACAAAGGATCCATATCGGCCAGTAATCGAACCAAACTGAGCTACAATTAGAAATTTTAAGTTCGAAAATCCACTTTAACCTGCCCTCGTTCGAGAAACGGCACATGTCGACGCGAGCCGAAAGAAAGCGAGCGACGGCGTGAGCGAGGCCGGGCCGCGCCGAGAGAAGAGCCAGATCCCTTCCGAGAAGCGAGCGCGTGTAAAACATTGCTTAAAATCATGCTTTCCAGCCATGTCCTGCGGGGCCCGCCACTGCCGGCGGAGAGGGGAAAACAATGCCCCGAAACGACTGATGGCTTCCTCCTCTCTCTCTCTCTCTCTCTCTCTCTCTCTCTTTCTCGGCTGACGAACGGACGACAGCGCGCATTCGATTTTCGGCGTTCCTCCCTGCTTCCCTCGTCCTCGTGCGGCGGCTGACTTGGAAATGCGATTTTGATAGTTGTTACAGCGCGTGTTGCTGCCGATACCGTTTCTCTCTCCTTCTTCGTTCGGCCTTTGACGCGTTATTGATTCGGATGCCGATGCAGAGAAGAGAGGGAGGGAGGGTAACTCGTTTACCGTGTGAATGCGTTCTCCTTTTTCGGCGCGTCTGCACGGAGAGAACTTGTTGTTCGCGCGCCGGACGGACGGACGGACGGACGCGCGAGCGTCGACACTTTCCTCTTGTTCAATTAACGCGCGATACATCGAAGTTTATTGAGATTCAAGATAGCGATCCGGTATTGCCAGCGCGAACGTGTGCGTGTGTCGACCGCGCGCGAGCGCGTTTTAATTATTATTCTTATTGCCGCGATGCGTATATATAGTGTGGCGTTGGTGTGATACTTTTTTAAATGGGATTACGCAGGCCTGTGTATGGATATTGTTTATGTGGTGCGCGTGTCCCGGTGATTTTATTCGTGAAAATATAATATGTCGCAATTGCGGCGTTAAAAGCGGTTTTATGTTATATGTATAAAGGGTAATTAAAAATTGACGTTGACAGGTTTCGCGTGATATTGCGGAGTTGCTTTGTCCGAATAATGTTGAAGTTATAGTTTTAAACTTAATTTAAAAATTCGGTGATGTAGGGTTGTGCTGTAATTTATTAATAGTGTTCGTGGTAATAAATTATAATTAAATGGCAATTCGATCCGCGCGGCGTCAAATACTGCACATGATTGCGGAATGAGACCAACAATATTTCCAACAAGTGCATATTTTAACACCCTTTTATATGATAGCTCCTTCTCTCTGTTTGCCTTCTTCTATGGGAGAATGGCATTATGTCGATTAATTCTATTCTCGATATGAATGTACCTATAGGTAAAACCTATTGATATAATATAAAATTCAATTTAATACGTTCGTTCCTTCTGACCGATAACAATTTGCGAACTCATTAGATATAACAGTTTTTTAATCTATTTTTTAGCTTTTTTATTATTGTACACCAGGACTATTGGGGTACAGGTAGTTTTCAGTATCTCCATTGGATTTATATTAAAACTTATGACGCATTTATGTAATATATCTATATAGTTATCCAGTTCTATTTACACGAGTTAACTTTTATAAATGTTAAATGTAAAACATTGTAATTATTACTCGATTAAATAAATAAATACATAAGCAACAAATCGACTTTCAAAGACACTTTAATCTTTGTTTGGAGTAAGAGCTAAAAGAAACAGTAACGTACAATTCGAAGCAATTTTACTATACGAGGAACTTTAAGGATATCACAAACGTCATAATACTATACAATAATCTCCACCATTGTTGTTAGAATTTATAGCCCCATAATAAGAACTAAATTGGCAGTGATTTTAGTAAGTAGGACTCATCGAAGTAAATTATGGGCTCTCTGTCCGGGTATCGAAAAAAATCTCCTCAGCGTTTGATCAAAATCTTTGACCTAAAGAAAGGACACTCTTCTTCGTACAGTTGAAATTCACGTGAAGTTCCTCTTTTTCCGAGAAACTGCACAAAAGACAAAATCTGTTTTGAGAATATATTCTGAGATACAAGCTCAAAACTGTATATACTTTGCATAGATATCATCAGATACCGTCGCAATTACACATACTGAGAATTCGGAAAACAAAAATAGGGCAGGTGTATCCTTAGCTCGAGATACGCGTAACTATACATTTTCATATATAATTGCAGGCAGGAAATGAACTTTAAAAAGTCACTTTCTAGCGCACCACAGCGCAAAATCATTACGCGCACGCATCATTGTAACTAAACGCAAAAGGTACGCGTATGAATTGCTGATTCGCTGTAGCAAAACCTCGTTCGAGCGTATTAACCGGACATTAAACTTAACAGTCAAACATACATCGGATAATTTTTCCGAATTACCATTCAGCGGTGCGAAGGTATATCATTATACAACGGCAACAAAGCGCGCGCTCGCGCAAAAACGCTTTCTGCATAGAAAGCTCGATGTGTATAAATCAATAATTCATGGAAACATCTTAAAACGTGATTCGTTTCGTCTTTGGATACAGAGGGGCAAAAATATCTCAGGATGCGGAGGAAAATCAAATCCGGCGCTGGCTGAGCCGAGAGGAGAGTGCGTTACGCGAACGCGGGCGTAAAATTTCGAAATACACGCGCGCGCGCGCGCGCCCGTCCGCTTTTTGCCATAAATATGCATCATTTTCGCTTCATTTCCCCCGTAAAATATCTCACCCTCCCTCTTCCGATCTCTAATGTAAACCCGACAACGCTGTTATTATACTCGCTGCGTGTATATATGGAAAAAAGACTTGTCGAGAGAGAAAGAGAGGAATGCTCTATCCTCGCCGAGCGGAAGAGCTTTGCAAAAAATGCGTACCGTAAAATCGCGTCGTACTCGAAGATCATTAACTCTCGTGCGGGGCGCAGGAGAATTCCGCGTTTCTCTCTCTCTCTCCTCTATCTCCACCCTCGCTACAGCAAGCGCGCGCGCGCTAATTCGATATAGAAATTAGGATAATGAAGAGCGTTTGGTCACGCCTACGTAACCCCGGAGAGAGATAATGCTTCTGGTGGTGGTGGTGTGTTTGCCCAGGCAGACGTAAAATCAATGACTGGAAAGGAAAGGTCTCGGCGCGCGTTTTCGCTCTCGAGTGTGTGGGTATATACGTGTGTATGTATACACGAAGCGAGCGTTATACTGTATGCCTAGTTAGGGCAGAATGAATGAAGGTTGGCGAGAAGGCGAGGAACGGTAATGTAGCGAGAAGGTTGAAGAGCGAGGAGAAATTGAGGATGGTGCTCGGGCGTAAATGCAAAATGGGGGTAGACAGTGTAACAAGATAAATGTTTTTTTAGTTGTTAAAAATTATAGTTTTCATGTTCAGTAACGCGGTAATGCGTTAATAGCGATGGGAAAATATATAGCGCAAATGTGTTTTATAATTTTTTCAAATTTTCATTCTCTTGAAGGTGTTGGTTCATTACATTACATGATTTATGTGACAAGGGGAAAAGATAATATTAGTAATTGCGTCATAATGTATGAGGAATAGTAACGTTTTAATTTGAAAGGCCGTGTATTCTTGTACGGATAAGGATATAATAAAATGATGAGATACGCAACGAAGAATAGAAGAATAAATGTAAAAATTTTCAACAACAAATTAAATAAGATCGACTTGAGAACTCACCATCATGGTAAGCAAATATTAAATCAATTATTTTAAAAATATTTCATACCAATTTTAGGTGAAGAAAGTAACTTGGGATCGCCAATCGAAGAAGATCGAATGACATTGTGATGCATGATAAATATATTAGACAGTTCGCACTATACTTCACTTGTACATGAAAGAGTATATAAACACTTTGCATACATAAAATGAAATAAAAATTTTTTACTTCTAACAGACTCGTTAAAAGCGTCGAAACAAATCTGCAGAAATAATAATAGTTTCAAGAGCGCCCACAAGGTTAAATCAAAAGAGAGAAAATTAATAACAAGTCAGAATAAACGAGTGCCAGGAGAGAGAGAAAGAGAGAGAGAGGGATAAAGAGGAAGAACGCAAGAACGAAACGGAGCGCCATGCCGAGCAATACAGTAGACACAAAGAACACGCTAGCGCAAATCGAATTGCGCATGCGCGCGCGAACGGTAGAGAGGAGAGCAAAGAGCGCGCGGTCGAAAAAAGGGGAGCGGACGAGATATCGAGACGTGAGGCAAGAGGAGAGAAGAAAAGAGGAAAAAGCAAGGGGAGAGACGGATAAACACGTGGAGAGAGAGGGAGAGAGAGAGAGAGAGAGAGAGAGACAAAGTGAGAGAAAACGAGATAGCCTCTATACGCACAGGTATACCTTCACATATACGAAGAAGCTCGAACGAGAGAGAGAGAGAGAGAGAGAGAGAGAGAGAGAGAGAGAGAGAGAGAGAGAGAGAGAGAGAGAGAGAGAGAGAGAGAGAGAGAGAGAGAGAGAAGGATAGGGCTGAGGGGCCGCTCTCGGGAGAGAACTGCTAATTATGTAAATTGCCGGTGTAGCAAATTACCCTCACAGTTTGCGTTCATTCTGTGCACACAATCCGCTCGGTCTCGCCCCGCGAGGAATCCGTCCGCCGCCGCCGCCACCGCCTCCTTCGCGGATACTGTTACGCTCATGCTGCTCCCTTCGCGTATATATGTAGAGAGCCGGCGGCGCGACGCCGAAGAAGAAGGATCTTTCTCTCTCTCTCTCTTCTCGACTTCACTCGTCCGGTCCTAACGGCTGGATTCTGCTCTGCGGGCGTTTGAAAAAGTTTGGGAATTTTTGGCATTAGTGGTGTGTCGGTTGTTAGGCGCGATGCTCGTTGATGGATTCTTTTTTTTTGATAATGATGGAAGAGAGAGAGAGAGAGCTTTGGATGGTTCATTCGGTACTAAAGGTTTAGAGGTGATGAATGTGTTTTGTTAACGATAAATAGGTGGTAAACGGCTGAGGCAGAGCGATGAATGCTAACGCATTGATGAGGGAACTGTCCTGACTAACAAAACCTAAAGTACACGTAAAATTATTTAAACATTCCTGAAATAAATAGATTCCTAATAGATAAATTCTGGATGCTCGCACCAATTTCCGTGAGAACTAGCGTAAAACGTAAAAAATAGCAAAATGCAGCGTAAACAAAAATTTACTTTCTGTCGGTCGGAAAATTACTCCGTTCTAAAAAAAAAAAAATTGAAAATTTGTTGATTCGTAAGGTCTATTTTGTACACGCTGACACCAATCTGTAACGTATGGTCCTTTATTGGAAGTATTAATCGAGAGAGAGAGAGAGAGAGAGAGAGAGAGAGAGAGTCTCGTAGCGGCTCGTTCCCGACTGACGCGAACGATAATTTTGTTTTCTAATTAAGGTAATTTTTTTTAATTACCTTAATTACAACAAGAATTACCTTCCTCTTGCCAACTCTATATGGTTTCTATAAAGTTTATATATTATATAGAACCATTTCTTTATAAAAATTTGATTTAACTTTTATAAAATTGTTTTACGTGAGCCCAGCCTATGCACATGTATAGCTGTGTCTTCCCTATAGAATTACTCTATGTAATTAATCTGGTTGAATAAATAAATAATAATAAAAAAAAAACGTACTTCACATAAATACTCAATTACACTTAGATCATTGTCTCAACCCCTTATTCACTGGAGATAAGGAAATAATTATAACTTTCAAGTACAAAATGTACACAGATACTGCATATACATCGAGGAGCTTATGTATACATCTCAAAAACTTTCGTCCAAGCGAATTATGAATTTCCCAATTAAACGAAGACCAGCACTTTTAAAATATTACTACAATAATTTACAATCGGTTACAACAGGTAGTAATTTTCATATTGATTTACAATTTAACAGTAAGAAGAATCGTTTATCTTGTGAAATTCAAATTGAAAGTGCTCTTAAAAATCATCATTGTTCTCTCTAAAAATAACCTTCAGCGGAGCGCATCGCGTTATACTTGTAAATTTGATCGCAGATTTTCCTATGCTAGAGTGACTTCATTCCCCTTTAACCAGACTAAAAATACTTGAATAGCGAGCGATCTTTCGAAGAAGCAAAATTTCACTTTGAAATATTTAGAGTATAAGAGAGCGGAGTATTATGCGTTTCACGGTCATTATGTATATATACCCGCGAGCGGGTCTTCGAAGAATCCCAGGCATCCGCGCGCCGGGTATACACAAGCGCAACACACTCCGCCCCGTCATTTTTATGCAAAACGATATGTTAAAGGCTTGCAAATCGCGGACAATTACACAAAACAAACACCCCCCACCTCTTTACGGAATATTCCAAGGCATAAACGAGAACGAGGCGAAGGCTAAATGGCCCCTTAAATTGGGTTAAATGAGGCGAGAAACTTGGCGAATAAATTGCGGAAGGGGAATTTACGGCGCCGAGCTATTTGCTCGCTGTGCGCGCTGTTTGCATTATCGGATGTTGCGCACATAGCTGCGCGCGTCATGGGAGGATGCCAAAATCAAAGCCGTTATAATTGGTAGCGCGCGCGGAGAGAGAATTGTTGTATTGCAAGCGCGCGCGGGGCCCCAAAGAATTTACGAGTGCGCGTATTTTATCGGCGTTGAATTATATCCGCGCGTTTCGATGCTTGTTATGCTCTTCGCAAATTGCTGTAATCGATGATTGCGCGTTGGTGGAGTTTGTCGGAAAGTTTCACCGACGCGATATGTGCGCGTTTAAATTAAAATTCATAATTGTAATCAAGGCAGATGTATGTTTTCTTTTTTGCATTTCATGTAGCTACTTGAATCTAATTAAGCATTGTTTCGTGCACGAGCATATATTGCTAGATCATAAATATATTTCGTGCTCGTTTAGATTTCTTTATGAGTTTATAAATGAATCAAATTGCCAGTTGCGTGAATTATTGTTTTATAAAGAGGATTACTTAATTACGAGAAAGATTTATAGTGCATATACAAAGCGCACTGCGAAAATTGTTCTTTATATTACCATGTCGTGAGTTTAAAATGCTGGAATTATGTATATTTTCAAAATTTTAATAACCGACATTTTTCTTTTTATTTACATCGAAAAAACTTTCTTCTGAGCATTTTAAAAAAGAGCAAAGTTCTGTTACTAATTAACCTCGTTAAGCCCGAAATGGCAAACCATTTAAAGTTAAATATCGTACTTAAAGTTGATTTTCATGCAAATTACTACAAGTTTTATTATTCGCATTAAATTGTTTTATATGCCCAAACAACAAGTTAAAAAAAACTTTTTATGACGTGACATACGTCACCTGTACACTGCTAATATACACGTCAAAAACCCTCAAAAATCAATCAAAAAGAATATACCCAATCATATACGATGAAAAAATACGCGCTTACGGAAATAAACGAGACGAAGCGTCAGTCACAGTCGCAGGAAAATATCGTCGAAACTCGCAGCCTCGAGGATTAAAATATCAAAAAGGCCCCTCGCGAATAATCCAATAATCGCGCTGCTTCGAAAGAAGAAAAACGAAGGAGAAAGAGTAGACGATCCAATTAGCGCGCAGGGCTCGCAATAACAATTAGCGCTCGCGGCTACTGAATATTAATCGGAAAGCTCGTTCGCGAAACGACCGACTTCGCTCTTTCTCGCGTACGTATCGTATCCACGTATACCGGAACGGGCAACTTTTTTTTTCGTAGCGAGCGGACGGATAGATCAACCTCTCGCACCCGTCCGAAGATCTCATTAATTAATTTAATTCGCGCTCGACGACACGTCAGGGTATCGGGAACGTGATAATAATCGTCTATCGGGGTTTTTTCGGGTGATGCATGAAAAACTGTCGCGGCGAATTAGGAGGGCAGAGGATCATTTGATATGGGTTGGCGAGGGGATGGGAAGTTTTCGCTTGTAGGATTTTAGAGATTTTGTGGATGATTGCGAATTAATTTAAAGTGCGAGTTATAATTTTTATACCTATCAGTGAATCAATAGTTCACGAGAATTTAATGCTCTAAAATAATGAGATAAATATGTTATAAGTACGTATCACCGATTATTGTAAACATCGTTTCAAAAGAAATTATAAAAAGTAAATGATCGATTGTTCCAAAGCAATGTTAACGACTAATAAATAAAAGTTTAATCATATTTCGTATAGGCAAGTTACTGCAATTTTTCTTTCTCCTTTAACTGATTTGAATATCTTATGGTATTAAAATTAAAATAGAGTAATAAAACAGCTTTCAACAGTTACTCACTTCCTTGATCACTAGAGTAATATGTGAATTTTGCGCCCTCTGAACGACATTATGTGGAGGCAAATACTTGTTTGACTTCTAGTTCGATATTAATTTGCATAATTGCAAAATTAATTGCCAGTTCTCGCTATAACACTGATTGTTATCTAAAATTCTTAATATGATTAATTTTTGAATGACACGTTACCGTTCTATAAAAAAGAATATTGGTGTACGTAGTGATTAGTAGTCTTTATTTATCTTTACTGATAATTTTTCAATTCGCATAAGATTGATATCACGGCTTTATTATTTAATGCCGTAATATTTCAGCCAAAATATGAATTTACCTAATATGGCGATTGTGTCTAAAAATAAAACATCTATTTCTTTAGCATCACAAGGGTTACGTAACCAAAGAACTGAAAATTTGAAAATCAAGGAAACACGAGAAATTAGTTTTAACTTTTTGAAAGAAAGAAAAGAATACACAAAAAGCACGTCGCTGAGCATTACTATTTAATATGGAATGAAAGTAGCGTAGGTATATATTAACTGGTCGCGAGATCCGACGGACTGCGCACGTAACCGACAACTTTGGCAATTCTTAATATTCCGACAACCGGAAAACTTTACATTTTCGTATCGCCTCCTTCTCCCCTTCTCCCAAGGCAATCTACGTTACATATATATACCTGCCTCGGTATCCTTCAGGAAAACAAATAGCGGCCGCACAGCGCCGTGAAATATTGCGCCGCCAAGGCGAATCGACACTGACCTTTCAGCGCGGCGTTAACGGGCTGGCTAATTGCGCCGGAGAGAAATCATCAAGGGAGCTGCAGCAACCGCGCCTGCGTGTAATTACTGGGCTCTCGCATTGCGCGCAGCCTACTTTTTCCCCTCTCAGCGAGTGAAATTTTTCAAAATATTACCACCTTTTTTCTTTTATATTTCGGCCGAGCCATGCTTTTAAAATTGCCTCGTTTATGAAGACGCGAGATACGGCGTCTCAATAATAATCATCGTGTGCGCCCGGTAGCCCGCTCTTATTTTTCAGCTTTATTGCGCGCGCGCGTGATTATCGTGGCCGATAAGGCAAATGGAAAAAGATTCATTAACCGCTGCTGAATGGTAGTGCGCGTTGTGTAGTTTGGATGGTAGAGAAAAAAAGGAGAGCCACGTGGGCAGAGGTGCAGTACTTCGCGAACATCATGATAATCAAGGAAATAAAAAAGGAGATGGAGTGGTCGAAAAGATATAAAACACGAGTAATAATGAAGGTGTTTCATTTCTGTTGATGTGTGCTGGTTTATTAATTTTTGGGAAATGGTGTAACCGTAAAATTTTGTAAGATCGAACAAAAAGTTAAATAAGGTTGCAAAAGTGAAAGAGGAATTTTAATTCCGGAGTTGATGGTGTATGTGTGTGTGTTTATATAATACAAACTATATTAAGGAGCGAATTATAATAATTATATTTTACTAGCAGTAGTTAATCATTAGAATAATAAAAAGAAACAAAATTAAGTTTTGATGAAAATTAGTATTAATCATTGGAAATCTTTATTTGGCAATATGCTCCATGTAATATTTATGTTCAAGTTTCTGAATTCTGCTAATAAGCATTCAGTATAATCAATGTTGTTTAAGATGTTTTTGTAACAAACTCAAAATATCGCATTGCAAATCTTATATTAATCATAGTCTTTATATTCAATAGTATAAAATTTAGATTAAATTGACTGTCAAATTCATCTTTGTATTGACTTGTATTGTAAAATGTATATCTAATTTTAAAAACATTATTAAATCCCTCTTTTAATAAAATATTATTGATTTGTCAAGCATTTACTTTAAAAATGTCCTAACTAAACATCTCAGGCAAAATCCTCGTCAGTTACTTAAGTTTTTGTAAAAAAAAAAAAAATTATAAACCAATGAAAGAATTAAAAAAAAATAAAAGAAACAAACAAGTTCAAATGACAGGTATTTTCTGACAATAAATAAATAAATAAAATAAATCTAATCAGAGAGGAAAAATTGAGATTGAGAGGAAATGAAGGTAGTATTGAACAAACACACATGGTTTTAATGTTGATGTGATATAATTTATTTCGCTATAATGTCGCTAGAACACGAACTAAATCTTTTTTGATCGTCTTACAGATCTACGCCTCGATTACGGCTCGAGTAAAATCACAATTTCTTATGTACACGCCTATTTACAGGGGGTCGGACACTTGGGTCTCGCTAACGCACCCGCGTGCTCGACTCAATTGTCTTTATATATATATAATATATATATACTTCAATCTAAATAATTTAAGTAACTTCGTGTCGATATACAGAACGCTTGTTTTGGGGGGACATATCCATCGAATGAAAAGGAAATACTGCTCGCTTAATAAAGTACATAGCACGTTTTACAGCACTCGCATGCACATAATACAGACACACATACAGACTGGGTTGATCATGAGAGTCAAAAAGTTTGGCACACGAACTCTTGCTCAATCTTATATGGCAGTCAAGAGTTTCCACACACCTCTATGCACTCACTCACTCACTTAATCTACGTGTCTCGGGCGGGCTATATTTACAATGTGTCGCGCGCGCGAAATCTGGCACGCTGAGAGCGAGTCTAGGCCTGCAGGTATAGGTATGTACAAATTAGCCCTTTCTCGCGCGCTCGCGACTTCCCCTTTATTTATGGCCATGCGCCTCTGTAGCCGTATGTGCATATAGTCCTCGTTACCGCGCTCTCTCTCCCCAAGTACAAAATCCACGCGTACCTCCACTCACACACACATACATACACACGTACATACATACACGTAGACATACTTCGCGGAGACGGGAATTAGCTTCGCATTCTCTCGTGTGCGGGGGGATTCTCGAGCGATTTGTTTCGGAATTCCTCGGGGGTACGAGAGCGCCGACCTTCCGACGTTAATTTCCCGCGCAGGAAGGACAATTCGCCGATCGATCGGTTTTCTCTCCTCTGGCCGCCGCCTCGTCGTCGTTTATACAGTGTACTCGGTGTTTGTATTATGTAGAAATCGTCGATTAATCTTCTTTCTTTTTTCCTCATTTCCTCGTTTCAGCTATAGTTAGCAGGTAATAATAGTTGCGTGATGACAATCGTTAAGAGCCATACTCGACTGCTATATCACAATGTAAATGATTCATATAGTGTTATTATACGCATGTAACGCCATCGACCGCCATCGCAAATGCAAAAAGTTCAATCACCGCGACGCACATCTTCAACAATCATCGGCTACCATATGTAACGCGCGTTACATCCTCGGTTTAACGGTACGCGCCGATGATTCCCATGCCCCGAGCGCATCCGCCGCCGCCGCCGCCGCTGGCGTGTGCCTAGTCCAGGCACAGAACGTCCAGCTACGCCTCCGAGCCGCTCGAGCACTCGTCGGCCTCGGGGTCGATGTGCTCGTCCTCGTCGTCGTGATGGTAATCGGCCGTCTCCTGCTGCCACTTGCTCACGTGGTGCGTGTTCTTGTTGCCGGCGCCGCCGCCGTTGTTGTTCGCGTTGTTGTTCGAGCTCGAGGTCGAGTTGCTGCCCGAGTTCCCGTTACCGCCGCTCGACTGCTGCTGGGCCTTCGCGTCCTCCTCCTGCTGCATGCGCTTGTGCTTCGTGCGACGATTTTGGAACCAGACCTTCACCTGGAAGAATAGAAGAATACGGGGAACAGTTAGTTTTTGTGGCTTTTTTGTGGAGTGTGTGAAAGAATGTTTTTTTTCTTTTAATGTTGCGATTTTTCAAGTGTGATATGCTTTACTTTTCAGAGATTGTAACTTTAGAAGTATACCCGAATAATTGCCTTTGTCAGAGACTCTTACAAGACTACCCAAAATCGATGACTCCTAACCATAAATTAAACAGAGTTGTCACGACGGTGAGAATACAATGCGCTGACAAATTCCTACAATAGGTACGACGACTTCATACTTTTCTATAAAAAAAAAAGAATATCGGTTATACGAAAAAAAAGTTCTCCGAGCCAGTCATTCGCCATTATATCTACAGGAACCTTACAACAGATGCTAGAAATAGAAAAAAAAGAGCAAGAGATGAAGCTGAAAGCTCAGCAGAAAAAAAGAGAGCGGAGAGAAAGCGTGTCACCGCTCGCGGTCGCCGCCATCTTCCCTCAACACGCGAACACGACCATCATCCCCCATCAGATGTGTGTGTTGGCCGCGCTTCGATCGATCTTCCTCCCCTCTCGGAGCAAATTAAGTGGCAACTACTTTACTTTTACCCCTCGACGCTCTCTCTTCCCCCCACAGTAGTATCGTTCCGATTCGCCGGGAGGGGGACCCCGACATACCTCCCCTAAAGCCGGTATCCGCAGCTACAATGGCTTTGGCTTCTCGTTCCGAGAGCGTGAGTACGGAAGCGCACTCTAATTCTCGGCCCATTGTTCGGCGGGATCGACGACTGCCAAAACTAACTCGAGGAGCAGCAGCAGCGATGCGAAGAATGCGAAAGGATGAGAGAGAGAGAGAGCAAGAGAGAAAGGGTAAAGATAGAAATTAGAGGGAAGAGCGCGCGCGTGTATCACCGTGGAATATCGAGTCCATTGTGCGTCCATCGCGGCTCTCGTGCATATATATAGGCTGGACCGAAAGGATCGGCTGCAGCGCGTTTTGACGAGGGAAACAGTCGGCCGTCACGGATTAGCATCCATCAAAATGTTTGCTCGCCTAACTCGAGAGGAGACGCCTCTCGGAACGCGTTTGTTTTCTAATTGCACCGAGAGAAGCAAAATGTTATACTACTACTTGTAGAAAAAGTCGATGAAATGTTTAATACAACTCTGGATTATCACAAGGATTTCATTATCCATCTTCCAACTTCCAAACCTCCATCTTTACCATTAAAATCCATATAAAAATAACCAAATCGCGGTCGGCCGCGCTCGCGAAATAAATAAGCCCCACGGCGGGGGAAAAATGTGAAGCTCCAAATTACCATAATCGCATTACAAAAAGCGCGCTAACGATCTTCCATCTCTTCCAGCCATTCTCTCCTCCTTCTCTATCTCTCCTCGTTCCCCGAGAGCAAATATTATCGTATCATGGCGTGCTCACGTATATACATCGCCCCGTCGATAAAGGGCCGTCGCCCCTCGCAGCTTATATACAGGGGAGAGAGAGAGAGAGAGAGCTGGCCAATCGGGCGTCCCTTCCGCCGCGTAACGAGCGCGCCACTTAGCGAGCGATTAACCGAACAAATAGAGAAGCCCCGGCGTCTCTCTCGTTTCATCATTCTCCTCCCCCCTCCTCTGCCATTATTCCGACTACTTACTCCGCGCGGGGTCAGGCCGAAAAACATCGGAGGGGAGAGAATTAAGCGAGCCTCGAGATTCCGGCTCGTTTGATCGAGTTATAAAACGCTCCCCACCCCACCTACCGGCGACTTTTTCTCTCGTCCATTTGGTAATCGCACCCTCGAGGGGTGTGTGGGGTAGGGGGATGCTCGCGGCGCGCGGCGCCCGTTGCCACGGCGACGAGCTCGGGGGCCGAGTCGGTCCGGGATTGGACGGATTCTGCGCCCCGATGAGGACACACCCCAAGGGGGCTGTTATGTATATGCGTATGTGTGTGTGTGTGTGCGAGCTGAGGGAGCGGATTCGCGGAGCGGGGATGACGCGCATGCTGCGATGATTTTTCGCGCAGCTTTGAGGAGCGTGGTAACGACGTGGTATAGGCTTAAAATGCTGTGAAAGAATTAGGGAAAAAATGTTCTGGTAAGGTTCTATAGTAAGAATAATTAAAGTGCTAAAAATTAACGATTTTAGCCTCGACTAAAACACACATACATAGTGTACACTAATTAATGATCTACACCACGCTGTTTGTGAGATAGGATCGCCTCCATTAAAGTGTTATCGTAAGCCCCATAAACCGCGAAAACAAATATATTTTCAAAACCCATCATCAGGGGGGTAATATTGAAAATTGAATGCCCGGACGCGCGGTAAACAGCCGTAACGAGCGCAAAACGCGCGCGTCTCTCGCCGCTCTCGAAGAGAGTCCATCAAACACCGCACGAAGCGTATTCCCAGGGACTTGGATGTATACACCTACCGGCGATCGTTGAACTTGGCTCTCGATTTTCCGTACAACGAGCGAGAGAGGGAGAGAAAAAAAAGGGAGGGCCTTATTGCCGGCAATTTCGCGGAGTTCGCGTGCTGCGCGCGCTCGCTTTTTGCCCTATTAAGCGCGCGAGAAATCCATCTCTCTTCGACAATAAGACGTTTCTGCGAGTGAGTGCGGGTATACATATATATAACGTTATGGCTGTATATACGCGTGTATATAATGCGCCGAAAGAGGAGACGCGACTTAGCGCCTCGAGAAGAAGGTATCGGTTCTCTGGCACTCTCTCATGGCGGGGATAATCGCCGAGCGCGAGATTACACGGGACGAGAGAGATAGTGTGTACAAGAAGGCGCAAAACGATAACGACGCGGGCGAGAGAAGGGGCATAAAGTAGACAGGTTAGCGGAGCAAGAAAAGAATTCGCGTAATGGTATTGTATTAATTTGAGAAGAGAGAGAGGGGGAGAAAGGGAAGGTATCTTTTTGCTCGACGAGGATTTTTGTAACTCGATAATGCCCGCAAGCGCGTAATGACGTCCGCCGCGAAGAAGAGGTTATACTGCGCTCTCTCTCTCGTAATTTTTCGATCGAATTAGGTGCACTCCAGCTCGCGTTGCGCGCTGCGAGCTCGTTACGCCGGCGATTACAATTACAGCTTCACCTTCGGCCAACGTTAGCCGGGGCGTACATAATCGTTATCGTTATGGCGCTCTCTCTCGCTCTTTTTCTCTCTCGGTGTGTTTGCATTTTTGACGGCGATCCCCCTAGCGGTAGTTTGCGAAACTAATGGATAACTATTACACGAAAATACGTTTTGGAAAATTCTCTGTTATTACGCATGTGGTTTATTTGCCTTACTGGCCGATTGGGGTAGGCTACTTTATGGCAAAACTATATATCGTCCGGTTTAGGGTTATCGATGTGTGTAGTATGCTCTATCGCGAAAGATATGCTAATCCTTTGTTATATGGACACACGAGAAAAATTCAAATCACTGGTCATCCGATATCCCATAAAAATGACAATTCTCACTATGTAGAAGCAATTTTGCAAATAATCGATACACGAAATCGGACTTATATTCCGCACCACACCGCGTAGTCGTATACCGACACCCATCACACACCTTCCCGCGCATCACACGTCTCTTGTCTCCGCGCACGTATAAGGCTCGGCCCTGTCAACACGCTCTTCCTCCTCCACCTCCTTCAGCGATTATTATCCTCGCCCTGTCGCCGCGCTATAGCTGTGTGCCGCACTATCGTCCATTTGCGTGCGCGGCGCATATAAGGCGCGACGCGTCGCCCAGCCAGCTACTACTACTAGTATACTACGTGCATGCGCGCACACACGATCTATTACCTCTACGTGCGCAGTCTCGTATATATATATGAGCGAGCGCATCGTCCCCGCGATATATATCGCGAGGAGCAGAGAGAGCTCATTATCTCACCTGCGCGATCGACATTCGTGATTTCGTCGTAGGAGTGTGTGTATAATATACACACATGCGGTGAGGGGAGTCGAGTCCAGCGAGTTTTCTATTTCTATACGGAGCGCGGCTGTCCATACTTTATTATGCGCCGGTCGTTGGTTAATAATGGCTTATGAAAGTCGATCGGTATATATGGTAGCGTGTGTTATGTAAAAAGTGTGCGTGCGATGATGATGACGGGTATATGTGTCGTTTGACTTTTTCATCTTGTATATAATGCGAATGATAACTGCTGCTCCTAATTACGATGCGATTTTGTACTTTAATTTACGACGAAACGACGAGTCGAACACGCGTCGATTTTATGCGACCTGAGATGTGATTATTATATGTGAAGTAATGCGCGCAGACCGAATCGTAAAATTTAACTGTTTTAATGACGTTACGGTACAATCCGGAGCTTCTTTATTCGAGGTGTGCGCAAAAATAGACGCAGCCTCGAAAATAAAAAAAGAAATCGTCATGTGATGATCGGACAGTCCGGAAACGGCGCGCCTGCGCGCGCGCATACACAACTGTGCGACAGTCTCATTAATAATGTTACATAACGCGCTCGATCGCGCGATAAACCATTTTTCCCTTCGCGCAAAAACTCACGCGCGCGGAGGCGACGGGACAGACAGGCACACGGACTCGCGCCTAAAGATCCGTAAAACGATATCATTACACGGGGAGCGCGCTTTATTAATTAATAATCCAATTAGCCCGAGCAACTCGAAACTCGATACACGTGCAGAAGAAGGAAAAAAACGAAAGAGGAGAGAAGGAACGATCGGTCCGGTCCGCTTGATTAATCGAATCGCTCGCGACCGCTCCAGTCGAGTTGGTCTCCGAGAGCAGAGCGTAATTATGCGCGCATTAAGAGCCGCTCGATCTGGCTGCGAATTATTATTATTATTATTATTATTATAATGTTTCGAGTTTTGTATGCTCTCGCACCTGCGTGAGTGCGAGGATTGCGGAGCGTGAAAAATGCGCGGCGGTTTGATTGCCCAGATCAATAAAAATTGCAATTTCATGCGCGCGCGATTTTCTTACGAATGTCGGTTCGGTCGTTGCTCAATATTTTCTACATTTTAATTAATAATAGCGTAATGTGCAATAAGTATTTTATTAATAAGTAACGTTAACGGATAATTTACGCATTCCTGACGATTATTTATTCGCATTGTATATATAATATATTCGCAAAATGATCGATAACACGCGGCGTATCGATATTCGTGCGGTGCCGCGCGATTTTTCGTATCTGCGCGACATGGAAATTGCCGGTCTATTACAGGATTAGGGTCATAAAGTCTCATTATCAATCTATATGCCCGAGAGCCGATACATTTTGATCGTCACGGCTCATTGGCGTAAACTAGTTCTGAAACGCCCGGGAAAGTTCTCGATTTCTCGTGGGGCCGTTTTAAAATGTGTCCCGTGCGCGCGCGCAAATCTAATAAAATCAAATTACACGCTATACGTATATATACGTTTATAAAACGGGCCGGCAGAGACAATGAAGAAAACAAAAAAGTTGCGCGATATTACGCGAAATTACACGGTTGAAACGAGTTCCGCCGCGGAAAAAGTCTTTTAATTAAACTATTTTCCTCATTCGCCTATAAGCGTTGAAAGAGCTCGGATACGCGACTGTGTGTGTATATACGACGTACGGAACGATATTTCAAGCGACTAAGTGCGCTCCTCCGCACCGTTAGCCGTTTAACTCTCTCTCGCGCGATTTTCCGTCATCAAATACACAATCCCATTATTTTTCTCTCGCCCTCTATCTCGCATGAAAAAAAAAACCTTTCGGTTATAAAAGAAGTAACGCGCTCGTCTCTCTTTGCACTTCAGTCTCGGCAAACACAGAGAGGCAGAAAAAAAGCGCGAATCGATCCCGCGTATGAAAACACACATATCCATCCATAGCGATGGAAAAATATCGAGGTTCGCATTCGAGTGTAATATTACAAAGGTAAACATATCGGTCCGCGTTGCGAAAATAAAAAAAAAAAAAGAACCGAGCGAGAGAGAGTGAAAAATGGCGCGTTATATTTTTCTCGCTCCCGTCCGTCCGCACACACGTGTGTGTGTGTAAAATCTCTCTTTCACTCGCGCACGCGGAAAATTCACGAGGGTGTGTATAGAGAGCGCTTAATCCCCTCGTCGCGCGACGGTCACGCCCGGCACATTATATTTTTAATCCCCCTCCACCGAGCGATGGCGCGCTAAATAAACGCTCGCGCGCCGGGGGAATATTATTTTTCGATCCCTCGTATATGTATGAGTATATGTACGCGTGATGGCGACGAGCGATGCGTTGTCTTTGTCGGGCGCGCGCGCGCGCGGGAGAGAGCTGCCATTACGCGCAGTTGCACTGTTTCGATCGCGCGAGATATAACGCACGCACGCGCGGGGAAGGAGGTATATAAGGGCGGTGTGAAATATGGTTACGATGTACGTTAAATTTTATACGTGTGGCTGTTATTTTGTTTAATACACGTTTTTGTACGTGCCTGATTTTATTGTGAAACTTTTTAAGAGAGCAATTTTAATTTTATAATAATAATAGTAAAAACGTTTCAGTTTAGAAAATTGTATAGCGTTATGTAAGAACGAATTAATTGATTTTTATTTAGTTCTAAGCTGCCACAAACCTAATGCATTTTCACTCTAGAATAACGGTATCACTTTCAACGCTCGTTTTAACAACGTTACAGACACACATAAGTACGCCTCCAGCGTTATAACCACTCACTTTGTCCCTCATTCGCTCCCATTTTCGCACGCATGTGGACTTTGCTCGAGGGGGACGGCGACTATAATGTTTTGTTAGGGCGCGTCACGATATATACGCCGCTTTTGCACACACGTCGACGAAATTGGCTTTTTAAGCGCGTTGTTTTTTCTTTCTTTTTTGTTGTCGAAGTTTGTCTATAATACTCGCGCGTATTTTTATGGATTATAAATCAATGGACAGCGGCGGCCGCCTGTAATTCACTGATTTACGAGATGGTTTTTGCCCGAATGAGAGAGGATTTAAGTGATTGATCCTTAAGAGGATAAGTGATTAATTTTCGCGCGTGTAAATCATGGTTCATACACGGATTTAGAAGCAAGAAAATTAGTCAATAATGCAATAATGCAAACTTGCATTATTATAATTTAAAGTACGAGACTTGGAAAAATCCAGACGCACACGCGGTCACTATGTGCAAATAATTTGAGCGCACGGACACGAGTGTCAGTGTCCCCCGTAAGACTGCGAAAAAAGCGCACACGTGCACGTGTCGCTCTCTCGGGCTATACGTGGGGAGAAACGAAAATCGAGTGCACGCGGTCCGGTGTGATCGGATTGCTGCAGCTGGGCAGTGGAAATTTCGACTGCACGCGTCGACGCAAATAAACTTTTTTTATTCCCGTTAGAATATACCCAGATTATAATAACTTAATTTATAATCCAATTATAATGTTTTGGTAACCCTATATGTGCACATTTGAATAGTTTCGTAAGGCGCGTATATCATTAGAGAACTAAACTTCGAACAAATTAAAATAAAACTCGCGGCTATTAATAGACGGGCAGACTTTCAGTCCTCTCTCATTACGTATTACTTCAGTGTAACTATGAATTGTCGAAGCATCGCTTATAATCAATCTAACGCACTCTCTGCACACACACAAACGTACGGCGCTTATTACGTCCCGGTGCGTATATATATATACGCACACTCGAGTCCCGGGGTAATGAAGAGAGAGAGGTCGACTCGCGTATTATGCAGGCCGCGCGCGCGCGATTCTCCATATGCATAATGAGCCTCCGCGCGCCGTCGCCGTGAATAAGGCATTCGCGTTAGCCGCGTGCTAGCGAGCGAGAGAGCGGACTTTATTATTTGCACGATCGTTGCGACAATGTTTGTCCGTGTGTGTATTGCGTTAGGAGGCGTTGTGGCTAATGGGCGTTTGGCGTTGTTTATTTGACAGGTGTGTTTTCGAGGTGGCGACGGTTGCCGATGCTTTACGAGTGGGGTAAAATTGAAAAGGAGATTTCGAGGAGGACATGCGGTTTATATCGTACGTGGAAAAGCGCGCGTCGCGTGGATCGGGGAACTATTATATATTACACACGATATTCATCCGGTGAATTGTAAACGTAAGAAAAAAAAGGAGGACAAGACCAGTAGCGCGCTGGGGTCCCGTTATTATATAGTTTCTCGTTCTCTATATCTCGAAAAACCGGACCCGTCTGCATGGACCTATACCGAATAGCTGTGGAGAGGCTGATATCCCCTGCCGTTATCATTAACCATCGCGTTATATCGCGTAATCGTGGTGTATATATGTGTACCGTGCTATATTGTCGGGCGTCGTTTCCGTTATTATTGCCCGGCGAATCGTCTGGCGAACGCGTTAACCTTAATTCATTGCGATTCGGCGCGCGGATATGGCTCGCTCCCACTCTCCGACGATATATCGCGGAGAGAGAAAGAGGGAGATTGTGAAATTAGACGAGCGCGGACAGTATTTTTTGGAATTTCCCGGGGATTGGGTTTTTTCTTGTGTGCCGCGGTTTATCGGTGTTAATGGCATATTCATAGTAGAGTTCGATTATAATAAAGAAGACTCATTAAGTCGGCATTTATGAGGATGATTTGACAAAACAAATTTTCATGGTTGCATCGCCTGAATTGTGGGTTTTTATAATTGTTGTAATTAAAGATGTTTTATGGCCGGTGCGAGAGCGTTTCGTTATAAAATTAATTTGTATGTATACACGCCTGTTTGATAATTGAAATCAATTTAATACATATTATGAGGGACGATTTGTCGTTGTGTATCCAATTCCTATATCGGTTATATATCTGTGACCAAATCGTCGAAATTTGAGAATCCGGAGAGGATGCACGATTGCGAGATGCCTATATACTTTCTCTTTTATTATTATGCGGAATAAAGAAGGAATTTCGAGTGTAACTGGAGTTGAGATTGATGTGCTCTGCCGATTCTCAAGATAAAAGCCCACTACACGGCAGAGGCGGTTTATTGCAGTTTTATGGTAATAATCCCGAATGGCAATTTCCAACTGGATTACACCGCGCGTATGGTCCAGGAATTTTGAACGGATATTAAAAATGAATAGCCACCTAAAAATAATACTCGCATCATGTCGACTAAAATCCCGCAACTCAACATCATTTCATCTGAATTCAAGAACAGCTCTTGCGCCGTTTAAGCGAAAACGAAACCGATTTCGCAACAATACTGCGGGATTGCGCCCGCATTGTGTACGTCGAAGCGCGCGCGCGAGCGCGAGATAAGCGGCGCGGCGTCGGGGATCGGCCGGCTGATTTACACGCGCTTTCTTATACAGCACGCGAGCCGCCGGGGCTCTTGCGCGCGCACGCGAGGATCGATCAGCCGAATATGCTAATTAAATGCCGCGTGTAATAACGGCGAAGGGCTTTGTTTTCAGCGAAAAATTCGCTTCGCTGTGTAGCTTTCTGCAGTAGTTTTACGCGCGTACACACGCGAGCGGGTCATTAAATTCTAATTGATTAACTTTTTTGCATTACCAGTAAATTATCGAAAACGTTGGTTCTAATTTATCGCCTCGTAAATAGATGATGCCAGCTGCAGTGTAGCTTCTTTTTCCCGGCCGATCAAGACGTGTCTATATACTTTTTTGCGCGAATTACTGCGTATATTAGGCAAGGAAAATAACACAAGCGCGAGCGACGATTAGAATTCAGCGAACTTTGGCTGTGGCTCACGCGGATAAAAAAAAGCGCACACGCGCGTGCACGCGCATCCCAACGAAGGACGCAAGGTTTTGTCGCTTGATTTACGTCCGAAAGGTCGCGCCAAATCGCGCGAACGCGCGCGCGCTCGTGCGCGCTCGTTCCTTTCGACACTTAACATTATTACATACGTAATGTCGTCTCTTTCGCGCGTTTACGAGCGCCGTTTTTCTGGGGAATGAGGCGCGAGAGCGAGAGAGAGAGAGAGAGAGGCGCTTTGAAGGAGAAATATATATATAGCGAGATTTTTCGTGAGTTTGAGAAAATTTTCTTTTTTTTTATATGAAATGAGAGCGAATAAACGTTTGTGTTAAGTTTTTAAAGAAGAAACTAAGATGAACTTGATAATATTGAGTTAAGTTGCCTTTAAAATATTTTTGCACACTTGCGGATCCACAGAATTCCTCGTTATTAAAAATAGTAACCTTCTTACGCTATAATGGCATCGTCAAAATTCTCGAGAAAATCAAGCCTGAAAAAAAGACTGGCTAATTTCAATAAAATAATGACTCACCCTAAACACACAGCTCAATTAGGCTAACGAAGTACTTTAGGCGTGTGACTAAGCTACCTGCGCGCGACGCAGGTTACCGAGACAAAAGACCGCTGATTGCCTGGTAATGGGCTTACACTTGCGCGCGCCTCTACCTAATTAAACCGGAAAATGAAAAGCTCCGATCGTTATCATCATCGTCTCGTAAATTCGACTCGTCACAATCGACGCGCACGGGCAGGTATAGCGTTTCGCGCTCGCGCGAAAGTAAATAAATTAGCAAATTTAATTGCGCGCGCGCGCGCACACACACATCGCGATATTCGAAAAGACTTATACGCGCCGCGAGAATTTATTAGCGACACTCGTCCGAGCGTTTTATGCCCGTCGGGCGCGATCTTTCATTTTCCTCTTTCTCTTTCCCCTCGTTCGACTCTTACTCGTTCTCTTTTCCTTTCTGTCTCTCTCTCTTTCTCTACGGCTTTTTCCGTTTCTTTGTTGTAATGTATATTGGAATTAATCATCTTTTAACGAAGCGACGGTTATTCTTTTTTTTAGAAACGCTTTGGTATATTTACAAGCCAATTTTACAACCATTGACTTTTTAATAACCATTATTTGTGTAACAAGGTTCATACTATTATTACGTAATTTGTCGATGGTTGTAAATGATATTTAGATTGGTTTTATCATAAAATAAACATTGGTCATAAATTATTATTTTTCTGTCTTTAAATACACGCACGAACGAAAGACACACGTAAATCACAGCACAGCGTCTATACTCCAAAGCAATAACTTTTTTTTCAATCATTTAATACGACTGGAAATTACGAACAGAATTCTCAAACAAAGCGGCCATAAATAACGGCGAAATTCGAAATTCCAAAGTGTCCATAATGAATGCATAATACACGTTAGTTCTCCGCGCCGCGACTCCGTAATTTATTCCTAAACTCACACCGCGCGAGTCGATAAAAAAAATCGCGTTTTAAAAGGGATCGCGCGCCTCGAAGCGCCGCCAATACAATATACACTCCGCGCCCACGATCGAAATCCTCGACTCGCGCGCGTGAAACTCGTTAAATCGCCGTAAAAGCCTTTTCCGCCGCTCTCGGATTTATAACCGAGGCGAAAAAAGAAAAAAGGAGTCGCGAGAATGCGAGAAACGCAAATGCGTGCGCGCGGCATTTAAATCACAAAAATCAGTTTTTACGATGACGACGACTAGACGCGCGCCCTACGAAATCGCTATACTTTACTATCTTATCTCGACGGGCCATCGGGGGCCCGATCTACGCTCGTAGCGTATCTCTTTTCCTTCCCGTGGGTTTTCGTGTTTTTACAGCGGCTGCGGCAGATAGCCGGTCGCACGAATTATCTTAATCCGAGGGCGAGCGCGTGTATACTGGTCGGCTGTTTTCTGGGAAAGATGATTTGTTTGACGCGCGCTGTCGACGGTCGGGATGTGAGCATCATTACGATAACTAATGATTATACAGTTTGAGGAGTATTTTCATTATTGTTCCTTATTATTTAGATTTTCATCAATTATGTGAAATAATTATAATTTATGTTATGTATTGTTTTAAATAGAAATAAAATTTCATCTCTTTTGGTAGTGAAATAATGAAGTAATAGCATAATGTATAATAATCATATTTTTTTAAATACTTTTACTTTTATCTAAGTTTAAAAATAATTCGTTTAAAAATTAAAAAAAAAAATAATCATGTTGCAATTACTAATATTGCTTAAAAATAATAAAAAACAATTATAATATTTAATTAATCATATCAAACAATCCTCAATGTTCATTTAATACTTATCACGATAAACCAACCCCATACACTGTCACACCACTCCCCGACGCAATTAGCCTCCGCGCGAACAATTAATAATCCTCACTTGCACACCTTTTAAACTCTAAACCTCTCTGGCACTCTTCTCGCCAACGAGTATACCGTCCGCAAAAAGCCTCACATACACACACACACTTACACACATTTAAACTCTTCAACGAAAAAAGGCGCGGGCTTGCGCTTTCGCATACACACAAAGCCTCGTTAAGATTCATAAGAATGTCCCGCCGCGTAACCTCGCTCGCTCGCGCTCACCTACACATACGCGAGCGTGCGCGAGAGAGAGAGAGAGCACATTACGAGGCTAATTACCCGGCGATTAGCCGCGCGTAATTACAAAGTGAGGCGTGCGCGCGCGTGTGTGGGTATATCGACGAGCCGAATCTCGCGGATATTGCGCGACTCTCTGGGAGCGCGCGCGTGTAAAGAAGTTGTAACGAGGAAGGCGAAAAGGTGAAACTGTCGTGCAGCGCGCGAGAACGCGAGGAGCTGCTTTTTTTGAAGTTGAGTGGAGGAGAATGTTTTCGAGTGTGTGTTGAAGTTGTTTCGCGTGCGTTTCGTATCGTGATTAAGTCGCTTTGCGTTATATTGTCGTATGGGCTGTGTGTAAAGGGCGGAGTTGCGAAATTGTTGTTTTTTTTTCTATATGGACGTGTGTATGTGGTATTAACGGGTAGATCAAATTTCGCGTAATGGTTTTGCAGATAATTTTATTGATACGCTGAATTATACAACCCAACGTAGCTTAAATAAAACATGCTTAAACGCAGGTTTTTGGTATATAGTGTCACAAAACAACGTAAAACCCTTCATCGCAGCGTGCGCGCGCGCGCAAAATTGTTACACATCATTATACTCATTACACACGTGGCCATATAATGAGGATCATAATAAGGCTGCGAAAATTGCACTCTCCTCGCCTTATAAACGCTCGAGATTTTTTCGATAAAGTGAAAGTATATATACGCGCGCGGGCAAATTATCGTCCATTATAGAGAAAAAATTAAATAAAAATGTTTAGTCAAACATGTACAGCGAATTACACGCAGCCTCTATATAAAAGCCGTACGAGTATAGCGTTAACGTACACTACACTGCCGACCGAAAAATCGCCGCACGAAGTGTGTATACACACATAGGGAGATTCCGAAAACGCCTTGCGAAACGAGCAGAGCGCGGCAGCGGAGAGTGTTAACGCACAAAAATTACGGACCGCGAGAGTCGTTCGGCCGGATTTTTTGCCCCGCGCGCGCGTCGCCCGCTCTCGGAGAGTCTTATTAGGTGTTTACGAGCGTTTTGTCGTGATTTTTCGCGAAACTCGTGGACGAGCCGATGAAGAAATTAAGTCGCCATTTGCGAAACCCCCCCGCGCCTACGCGCGCGTTTCTTATAATCGACGCACGAGAGAGAACGAGAAGTTTTCGGCTAATGGATATTTAATGGCGGTGGGGGGGAAAACTTTTTTAATCGTTCTTCGGATAATTGCGCGATTGCAATCGCGCTGTACGCGCGGACTGTAAGTGCACGAATTGTGGGGTATACGAAGGGAGTTTGATGGAAAAAAATAAGCGATCCTCCAGGGGTATAATTGCGCCCCGCCGTTTTCACGTGAAAGCCGATGCTGATGAGATGCGAAGTAAAATTTAATCAAAGTGTAATAAAAATCAATTTCGATGCGGCGTATATGGAAAAATGCGTAATTTCGGGTAATTGTTGGCACAATATCGATGGTGTTCTTGTTATTTGATATAATAGTATGAAAATTTACACGACTTTACGATAAATATGCATTTAGTGGAATGAAACTATTATTGCACATTGTAATTAATTTAATGAAAGGTCTTTATTTAATCAAATGAATTTTCTCATATATAAATAAATACACCTCGGAAGGATGAAATTCTACCACTCACGCGCAGCTTTTATAAGAAAACAACAATTTTCACTTCAAAAACCACCTCTCCGACTGAAATTACAAAACAGAAAACACTCACACATACTCGTCTGTATATATGTAAATTCCCAGCTGCGGGAAACGCCCTCGAAATTTCCCGGGCGCGTCTCGCGGAATTCGCTCGCGAGCTCCGCTTTGACCCGCGCGCGGCGCTGTAGCTGCAATTACGCCTCGACGGCCAATTAAAGGGAGCCGGCTCTTATACTCGCTCTCTCTAGCGAGGAGCGAGGAACACTTGCGCTCTACTCTCGTTTAGCGAGTTTCGCTAATAGCCGCGTGACGCCTCGCGCAACGCTCGCGAATTAAAGCGGTTGAGCGCGCCTTATACGTGCGCGGCGCCTCTCGTTTCTTCAAAATTTTTGTACATAAGGTGAGAGTAGATGGCGCGCGCGTGTGTGCGTCGTGAGATCAGAGAATCAATTAGCGGTGAGGTAGTTGTCGGTGCGAAAGGAGCTCGATGCGACGAGCGCGTGTGAGTTGTTAGTTGCCGCTGGTGCTGAGGTATAATATGTCGATGCAAATTTTCGAGCGAGCAAGAGTCAGAGCTATTTTTGCACGCGTGTAATGTTGTTGTATAAACAAGGTGGGAAAACCTTTAACGCGCGAATGGTTCTCGAATTGCTGGGATTTTTATACATAGCCATAGCTGCGTGCGCGAGCTGTGTAATTCGGAAAATGCGACGTTCATCATTTTTAACATCTGAATTAACATTCAAAGATATGTCATTTACTCGTTACTCGACCAGCGTCGCATTAGCATATGGCGCTGCACAAAAACTTTTACTATGTATAGTTTGCAACCCAACAGAGAGAGAGCTGAGCGTTATTCAAGCAATTTTAACGACGCGAGTAAGTCACTCACTTACGGGCAAATGTGCGCACTGTATGATCGCGGCTCTTGTAGGCTATTGTTTTTCTGTTTGTGCAGAAATGCGCTTAGCGCGAAGAGCGCGCGCACGCAAGAGAGAAAAAAGAAACAACATAAGCTGCGCTAAATACTAACAAACAATATTTGCAAGACTATTATATATGTGTATATACGCTCGCAAAAATATATACCGTCGATAAAATGTCTCGTGACAGTTAAAATTTATGACTCGGAGAGTCAATTGTGCGCGCGCGCGCGCGTGTGTGTGTATATGTACAATACGCTCGTATCGTAACGAGGAAAACGATATTTCAAAATTTTCCACTGAAAGGAGAGGCGCTCTCGATCGACAACGAAAACTATTAATTTATCCGTGGAAGTAGAGAGAGAGAGAGAGAGAGAGAGAGAGAGAGAGAGAGAGAGAGAGAGAGAGAGAGAGAGAGAGAGAGAGAGAGAGAGAGAGAGAGAGAGAGAGAGAGAGAGAGAGAGAGAGAGAGAGAGAGAGAGAGAGAGAGAGAGAGAGAGAGAGAGAGAGAGAGAGAGAGAGAGAGAGAGAGAGAGAGGCGAGCAATAATATCCAAAATTATTTCCCCATATTCATATAGACTGTGCGACTTACATAATATCGCCAGAAATTAAGCTGGACTGACGGTTCGATCTTAATGACTTCCCAGTGTTTCGTCATTACATCTCGAGAGAGTGAAAGTGCAGTCGGAAAAAACGAAGTCAAATTTATCGGTCCGATCTCAAAGCCCTACGATTTCGTCAAATTCTGTTGAATCAACTTAATATACCTACATATACGTAGGAAAGAATGATAATGTCTCGGTTTAGGAAATCGCCGTATGTCTGAATAATCAATCTAATGTTCCTATTGCTCAACTATAAGGAAACGATTTGGAAAATTTTAATTTCCGCTCCAAATCAGCCAATAACAAAAAAAACCAAACCGTTATAGGACACAAAATCCAAAAAAGTCAATTTTTCTCAGATCAGAAAAAAAAACCTGACATCACACACTTGACTCTCGCAACGTAATAAGTGAGACGTCAGAGAAACGCGGCTACACACCTGAGTCTCGGAGAGCGAGAGCGCCTGGGCGAGCTGCTTCCTCTCCGCCCCGATGACGTAGTGGTTCTTCTCGAAGGCGTGCTCGAGCTTCAGCAGCTGGGACGGGCTGAACGCCGTCCTTATTCTCTTTGGCTTGCGGAAGGGCTGCAGTAGGAAGCCCGGGATGTCGGGACCTGCTTGTCAAACATAAACGGGCGCATTATTAGTTTAATTATGCTCGCGTGAGATGTGCAATGCATTTGCATGATTCTAAGGTTAATTGATCATCAAATTAATTACCACTCAACTCTTTCCGATTTTCCGATGTGTATATTGCAATGTTTTGAAACGCGCTGCGGTAAACAGTGTCATACTCTATCGTAGAGAAAAAACGTTGATGTATGATATGTACCCAAGATACCGATGGTAAAATATATACGTTACTGTTATCTTGCATAATGAAAAGCGCATGGATTTCGTATGATATTCATAAAAATCCGAAAGCAGCAGCAGCAGCAGCAGCCGCGCATTGAAAAATCCATCAATCTTTTTCTTTTCCCCATCGGGAAAAGACAAACGACCTCGCCGGTGCGCATATACATATATATATGTACACGAACCAATCGAGTGATTTTACACGCGTTGTTGTTCGTTAATTACCATCGGCTTTCAAAACTTTTATTCGATTTATGCATATTAATTCATACATATACACGTATTATGAAAGTATTATGTAGAGCGAGCTGCACCAATTTCGTAACAGATGGCGATAAGCATCTTTTTACACAAGTATCGTTTTTCGAGACCCTCGTTGCTCAATGGGTATACCTATACGCACTTTGCACCCAATAATTCATAATCGTCGTAATATACAGTGATAAACGTGTGTAGATTAAGAAAAAAAAAAAAACGGCGCGTATACGCCGAAATTTTCAATCACTTTCGCGTTATCGCGAGATCGATATTGATTAAGCGATCGTTCACGCGTGCACGGAGATGCAGATGATTAACGGCGCGCTATATACTGTATATATATTATATACTTTCAAAACTTGTACGAGTGAGTTGTAACGCTTATAAAGAAAGTATTATGACAAATTATTAATTTGAAAGTATAGCGCGGCTGAACGAATTTTTCCTGTCGAGCAGCACCAGCCGCGATTATAATCGCGCGGGGGAACGAAATTATATCCCGCGTTCGAGGAATTTGATTTTTAATTAAATTCCCAATTTAATTGCAAATAAGCGCCTTAAATCGGCCTCATTATTTTGAGCACACCAGGTAAATTGAAATATCAAACGTTGTCCGGTAAAAATTCTCCCAATAATTCCACGCATTAATCACACGAAAATAAGAATTCCCCGACATATTTCCACCTTCTGTATACATATATACGATCAACACACTCGCCACCCTAAAAACTGATTTACGAAGCGGCGAAATCCTCAAACGCGCGCTTATCCTGCACACGGCGGCGCGGCCGCGCGAATTCCGAAGTGCGCGCTCAATTACAAGGCGGCAGCGCATCGCAAAAGATAAGCCACACTAACACGCCGCGCGAGGAGAGAGGGGGTCAAAGGTAATTGCGTATTCCACGCGCGGAAAAGGTCGAGATTATGCGCTTGCGCGCGCCCGGGCCGGAAGTCGTTCGGCTGCCGGAAAGGCGTAAAAACCTAGAGCAAGAGAGAGAGAGAGAGATAAAGTTTCGCGCTACTGTGCGCCGAAATCGACTCGCGTTAAGGTGTGTAATGCGCGAGTTTGTACGTAAAGATCGCCCGGTTTTGTTTTTACACTTGGATAAGGTGTGAATTTACGATTGGAATGTTTTTCGTTTATTATTTAGTTACGCCGAGCGTTTGACACGAATGATAATAACGGGGAAGTCTCGGCATACATATTACAGCTAATAAACTAACAACGAGCGCATTGTATGTTAAACCGCATCTATTACGGAGATAACGTTAAACGGCAGCGCTTGAAAAATAGGTACATTCGCAGCGCAATAACTTCCCCTCCCGCCGATAATGTACATAAGAACCCTCTTGCAAACTTTTACTTTAAAGAACAAAATAACCTCGACAAACAATCCCTCGCGTTATATCCTCCCAATCTTCCCGTCCATAGGCCGCCCGTAATGACTTACTCTTTCTCTCTTCGTCTGCGACTCCTCGCGCTCGGCGAGCTAAACGCGGCTACTGCTTTTACGATATTTCGCACGATGCCCGCCGATTATGTATTGCTATATACACGCGCGCCGCCCGAAGACAAAGGCGCGCGCGAATGTATAATTTTCTGCGGGCGAGACACGAGAGCCGCGCGTAAAATCAAGGGACTACCTACTCGTCGCTTTTCCCGGGGAGATCGTAAAAGCAGGGCCCGCGCGAGATCTCTGCGGGGTTAATTAGTGGGCTTGAGATTCTGGAATATTCTGGGAGAGGGAAGACGGGCTTTTTTCTTCTCGGCGGAAATTTTTTACGGAAGTTTGCTTTCGAACGTTGTTGTCGATTTAACTTATTCCTTTTCGTAAAAGTAAGTGACTTTAATGCGTAAATGAGTAATAAATTTTCCGCTAATTACGGAAAGCAATTTCAACTCTCTTATCTCCGTTAATAATCTATAAAGCAGGGTATATCTCGCGCATAGCGAAAAATGTTAGCCCAATTAATTAACCGTCCGAGTTATCTTCATAACAATTTTACGGCAGAGACGCGTGACGTTTACAGAACTATTATTTCCATTAAAAAATTCCACCTCCGTTTCCACAAACTAATGAATTCCTCGTCGACCTCGAACCATCTGATTTTCAAACCATATCACTGCTGCCGTCTCTCTCACTCTCCCCTGAAAAATCTCTCGCAACATATTTCACGTGCACGTCGCGCGGTAAGAATTCGAATATATCCCGGCGTAATTTACGAGCTCGGAAACACGCGCGACTTTCAACATCAAAGGACAATATTGTCCGTGCGTATACGTATACATATAACGAGTCAATCGAGTTTCCGCGTTTGCGTGGAATAACTATGAGCTTTCTTCGTTGCGCGCCGAGCGAATTATGGCCACTTTCACGGAGATTTATCTCTTTTGAGACGGCCATACGCACGCGCGCGCATATAGTTTGCATGTTTAGCTCGCAGCGTGCGCGTTTAGTGAAATTTAATTGTTTGCTGGTATATAGCGGAAGGCCGCGTATAGATGGTAATGAATCAGAAGTTGGAATGAATTTACCGATGGAAGTTGCCGCGATGTGCGTAAAAAATATGAAATCAGGCGTGGTTAAAGTAAAATTACACTGCAACACAGTAGAAAAATCAACGGTTGAGCTTGTTACAGACTCTAACGGAAATTTCCGCAAATATTTACGTCCAAAAACTCTTCAACAAAATTCACAACGATCTTTTCTTCTATACCAAAACTTCACCGTACCTCCCAAAACCTCGAACCCCATCGCCTCGCAACACGCATACAGCAACGTACAAAAAAGAGACTCCCGCTCGCAAATTGCGCATAATCGTCCGGTACGCATTAGGATTTCGAGGGCATATGCGCGTAGCCCCGAGAGCTTTACCCTCCTTCAGCCTTATTTTTTCGTGCTCTCGCGGATAAGTATAGGCAGAGTCGCCGGGGGACGCGATCTCGCGTAATTACGGCGCTCTCCGCGCATATCCTCGAGCGCCACAAGTCGTCGTCGTCGGCAGCTGCGATTGAAATTTTCGACGGACTGATTGAATTCTCTATTATTGCGGCCTGACGGGATATTAAGGACGTCGGGGTAACGAAGGACGTGAAGATTTAATACGCTTTGGGTGTGTAGCTTTTGGTAGCTGCGCGTTGTTGAGAGCTGAAAATTCTTTTTTTTGCGAGAACCCTGTAGTCGCGGTTAAACTACCAACAATTCTGTTTCAAACGCCCACGTGCAACACCTACGTAACGTTGCGGGAAAAAGAAACTATTCGCTCGCCGGTGCACATAACGAGGCGCGAGAGAAAAAAAGTAGACGCCGGGGTCCATTGTTTTTCCATTGTTCGCACGGTTGCCGCTGCCGCGCAGCACACAAGGCGCCTTTTTGTCGCCATTACGCGCGCGACTAGCGCTAAACGATCGCTCGACAAGTGCGCGTATAGTTATACTATAAGCTATGTGGTTGGTACACTTTTCGCGCGCACGTGTGTCTAATGTCTTTTTAATTGTTGCGTGGCCGAGCCCCCCGTTGGCTTTCCGTTCATTTTCAATGCGCGCGTATGTGTAATTTGTAAAAGAGGGCGCGAGGAAGGTTGGGATGGAATGCGAAGTGCGGCGGCTTGGAAAAAATCGATTTTCTATAACTGCTCGTGTAATTAGAACGGAATCCATGAGTGGTTTACGTTACTGTTGGGTTGAAAGGACTGCTAAAAGGTGGCCTTCGTGATTCATACTACGTACAACATTCAATTAATCGTTAATTCGTTATGGATACTAACCTTTTTAAGAAAATTGTGTTTTTTTTGTAGATAAAATAAAAATTGTAAAATAAAAAAAAAATAATTATTAATATTAATTATATTGTATTTACCAACCATCGTAACAATAAATCCTACACCGATCATCGTCGCCCGGACAGCTCTTAGCAGCCCCGTTCCCACACCTTCTCGAACCTCCACCTTGCCTCCCCGAAAAACTCCGCCAATAAAGCACACAAAAGCGTCGCGCGCATCTCGAGACACGACGTCAGTGTCATCGTGAGCGAAAATAGAGACGTGAAAAAAAAAAAAATACCGACTATAATACCTTTTTCTCGCGGAGTCAATGAGACAGAGCACTGCTGCTCCTTTCGTGATATCACAATGGGACGCGTATCGGATAACTCGCAGGAGGCGAGTGTATACAGCGATTAAAGGACTTTTCGACGTGAAACTCGAGAACACGCCCCTTGTATATTACTGCGCGTCGTTTCATTGTATATACAGGGTGCGAGTGCGAGAAGAAAGGGCGTGTGAATTGCTCTCGATTACCATAATTTTTGGGACTTACATTTAGTGTACCGGGGGGTTGCGTTTGTGATTTTTATACATTTACATTTTAATGGCCGATCATGGAAGTGTATTATGTTTGGTAGCTGAGAAAAAAAAATGTTCTGCACTTCAAATACACACTCGGTGTAAATAATACGAAAATTGTTTTAATCTATACCTATTCAACTTCTATCACTTCTCTAGCAATCAATCAAGAGCTATATATCCAAATCCGTTGAAAGCCAAAAGCTCAGCGTACCGATGCGCGAGCACGGCACAATGCCTTTGTTTTCATTCGCACGAAGCGAATCGGCCGTTTCCGCGCGCCTCCCCCGGGACGAGCAAGATGGCGGTGCTCGATTTTTCCGACGGGACCAGTTCCGCGACACCTATGTGTATATACGCCAGCCAATCACAGACGCTCACGCGCTTGCGCGCAGGTGTTTCTGTGTACTACAAGAGAACCCGGGGTTCGGGATAGATTCGTCATCGGATGGCTGTCAAGGTGATCCCGATGGTTATAATTGCGAATAATTGCAGCCGCGGACTATTTTCTCATTTAGCAGAGACTCCCGAGTAGCTTCGACGAGATGTAAAATGTATTATACCGATGAGTTGTAAACTTATGGTTTATTCATGCGCGCGGTTATTAGAGTCGTAATTAACGTACGGTTGTTAGCAGAGTGATGTGTGCTCTTCGATATGTACTGGTGTACGAAAATTCTCATGGATATGTGTGTGCTGCAGAACCTGTGTGCCAATTTGATTTTTTTTTCTTACTGTATAATTCAGCTTACGATAATTAAGCAATCTAAACTTCTCAGCGGCCAACGGGCGCGCGTATTCATTCCGACACAGTGTTGAACTAAGTCTCGATAACATCCAAGTCCTGGGTTTATATGTATATATATACGCGTTTTAGGACACGCGCTCTCTACCTCGATGCGGTAGATTTACGATAATTGTTACGAGCAGCGAGCTTGTGTGTGTATATATATAAATATACAGATACGTATACACATAAGCGCCGCGCGATCTTGAGCGCGGCTGGCGCGCTTTATTTACTGCGATTGACCTCGCTAGATTTGCAAGAGTGAGCGGGAGAAAGAGAGAGGAGGAGATGAAGATTTATTTCCGAGCTCGAACGGTATTAAACCTCGCGAGTGGAAAATCGTTTGTTCTTTTCCCTCTCGCTTTGAACTTGTTATTTCAAAGTGTGGTCGTTACAAATGCGCGCGAGCGAGCGCGCACGGCTGATTGATGGCTGATTTGATTCGAAAAAAGTTTCTAGAAAACTCGCGATTTTTTCCTACAGTGTTGAACAGTTTGAACGATAAAAGCAGCAAAATCATACTTTTTCGCTATTGTTATTTAACTTTTAATATTTAGGAATCATTTCCATTAATATTTCTAATAATTACCAGAGCTATACGATGAATCTACGAGTCACGAGCGGCTTTTCCATCCCCTTACCAGCTATCTAACAATTTTGAATCCCTGCTATTAAACGCTCAGCAGAAGAATCATACCCACCTCGGACAGCTCTTAAATTCCAAACAAACTATCATACGTCCCTGTACTCTCTCCGATCCTCAATCCGAGAACTGCGCGCGGCCACCGCAGCACTAACTCTCCGGCGCGGAATCGCTTCATCGGCGCGACACGCGAGTCGTACGTTTCTCTCTCTCTCTCTCTCTCTCTCTCGTTCCTTCCCTACTGTGCCGCGGAATTCGAGCCCCCAAGGAAAAACGCCGCGCCGCGCGGCTGCTCGTTAGCGGCCGCGGCTATTTTCCATTTGCGGGGCCGTACACGGCGCGATCGCGGCGGCCTATAAAAAAAACGCTGCAAGAGTGGAGAGCCATTGTGACGGATGCGCGATGGATCTGTGTCACGCACACTGCAATGAGATTTTATTCGACGTGTATAGCATGTATCGAGAAGTTTGGATGATTTCGAGTAATGGCGAGGTGTAATTTGAAAGTTTTCTCGGTAGGCGCGCGCGTTCGTTATTTAAACGCGAGCTTAATTGCACACCTTACGCGCGGCGCAGTGAGTCATATTCAAATTGGATTTACGCGCGCTTAAAAGCGTTTTATTGCGAAGTAATTAAAAGGCGAATCAGTTTTCTCATTATTAATCGCGCACGCTCTAAATCTCACTTGTGAAATCCGCCGTGATTATAAGGATCTACTACTATATATACATATGCTATCGGAGAAAACTTTTAGTCTAATTTATAACCACTCACGGTCGCAACATTTTGCATTGTTAAACGGGCACGGATCTCCAAACTACATTCAACTTATTTATATATACGTTTAAACTATTAAAATTCGTGCAGCATCGTGTACAATATTTCACATTTAAAGGCTATAGATTTGCCATCATTTTCGTGTTCCACACTCATCACGCGGCTTTCTCGCGAGCGCGCGCGTCAGCTGCAGCGCGCGATCGGCTCGCGAGATTTATCGTCGGCCGGCTCATCGGCGACGGATGTGGGTTATTATTTTCGTAAATCACTTTAACGAGGGAAGCGCTGCCGCCGCGCGTGTCGATCGCCGTGTATCGATATGCACGAAATTCATTCTTTGGGTCTCGCGAGCGGAGAAACTCGCGGGTTTATTTGTTATGCATATATATATTTAATGGTATAAATAACATAAGGTGATTTTGGAAATTTAGTTGGGATGTTCGATTATATATAAATGCGAGGCTCGCGAGAAGGTGTTAAGGAGGTGCATAAATGGCGCGTCGAGCGCTAGAAAAATATCTCGCTCGCCGTCGTAAATAAACACGTTTAAAAGTAATGACAACTTGCCGCCCCGGCTTTACGGCGGCTCGTTATATGCGCCTTTATGCGAAACGATCTCAGTTTTAATTGTTTAATTAGCCATTAAAAAGTTTAACTATATATTTTTTCTGAAACTACAAGTAATTGAATGGCGTGAGTATATACCGTGTGGCACGTTTTTACCCGCAGATCACGTTTCTTTTTTTCTTTTCCTACCTATAGATGATACGCCTGTTATTGTAGATAATAAGCCAGCGTGTTTTCACGGCCGTCGATCATTCAATTACAAGCAATTAAAATCGCCCGCCGGGACAATGTGCGCCCATTGATTTGGCTCTTCGAGCGCGCGTATATACAGCAGCAGCAGCAGCCGCTTTACGCTCAACTTGACGCATGGCGCGGGCGAGTGTGCGAGTGATAAGCCGCCGGTGATGGGTGCGGCGTTGCGCAATTTCGAATTACAAAAGCGATAGGGTGGAAGGTTGCGGAGCGATGATTTCGTGATGTGTACGATTGAAAAGAGACGAAATATTTTGCCACGGATGAAAAATTCATGATCGGTGGATTGAAAGAAAAAAAAAGCTGACTGCGCAATAATGTCTCAATTACTTTTTCAATTTACGATAAATAACGTGCAGTATGTAGTGCCGAGGTGGAACATGCAGTCGAATTAAAAGTGCGTTCGCGGCAATGCGATGAAAATTCAATTGATAACGACATACAGACCGCGTGCGCAAGCACCGGCGTGTTCGCCTTCACATTTTGATAAGGACGCCTAACGAGGTATAAATAAGTCATTAGATTTATAATAGACGAGATTACGCATCGGGATGAAGAAAAAAATAGGAGCGAAAGAGAGGAACAGAGAGCTGCCGCGCGCAGTGGCGGCGCGTCATTGACTCGAAGACAATGACGAAACGAGATTCCCTCCCTTCTCTCTCTCTCTCTTTCTCTCTCCCTACTCCCTCTCTTCTTTTTTCCGCAGGAGACCCAAGGCCTCGCGTGTAGTTTTATCGCTTTTATTATGGATCTCGCACGAGCGAGCGAGCGAGCGAGCGGCTTACACGCGGAAACGCGCGCAGGATCTCATTAGATTACGCGCGCGCGCGTGCGCTCGCAACGATAATTGCACTACGTATCGTATTTTGATGTCGTTGTGATTTATATTTCGGATCGCAGATCGAAGTTGTCCTGTGTATCGTGTGCGCGAAGGTATAGGATTTCGCAATTTTTGTGTAATGCTGACCATTGTCGTGACGTTTACTTTTGTTAATGGCGCGTTAAAGTGAAAGATAAGAGTTATGGCAAAAGTATTGCACGTCTATTTTCATATAATAACTATTTATCGTACCTATGAACTGTTATAATATTTTCTTCGTTAATTTACGGCTTGATTAACGGGGATTTTTCGTCTTGTTTATCGCGCGTATTTTGCAAAAACAGATATTTTACTATTGTACATCTCGGCCGTACGTTATAAGATATCGAAAAAAAAGTCCGCGGCGAACGTTATTTATTAATTCTAACGGTTCGCACTCACGCGTATATATTGATGACGATGACATGCATAAATTGAATGCGCGCATTTCGCAAGCTGACAATTTACAGCGCTATTCATTCAAACTGCAAATTAATATAATTATGCAAATCACTTTATAAACTACATTTAATGTGTCTCTTGAAAAGGTTAGAGGAGATTTTTTTTTGTCTCGAGGCTTTTTACGCTCGGGAGCGAACGAAGTATTACAGTGTCGCGTTTTTACGGCCGCAATAATATTGGAAATCTCGTCATTAACGAGATTCAGAAAATATAATGAATTGTGCGTTTCTAATGGAGTCGTTCATTAGGCGTAATTTATACGCGATTGATGCACACCGTGTTCGTAAATTGATGCGTCTGATAATTGTAGTTATATGATTACGAGCCAGTGAGATCGTGTAGGAAGTAGATACAATATTGGACTGATGCTTTCGAGTTGAGATGATATGTAATATTTATGATGTCTAATGCATAGCGATATTGTTTATGTGCTTTGATTAAAAATAGACATAATTAATCGTTTCGATATTGTAGTGAGGTACAGTAATGAAATCATTATACTGTTAATTATCAGATTTTATTTTATAGCTGCTATATTATTGCATACTCTGCTTATTCTCTATTGTGAAACACGACGTCCATTCATTATAATTTTGGAAATAAGTTTACCCGTCTTATCTAATATTGTACGGAGATTATTTTTTGTTTTGATTGATACTTGACCGTTTCAAATTCAATATAGAAAAATCAAGTGAGCCCAGTTATCGGAAAATGAACTAACACTTTATCTGTTGGGTACACTGTTTTTTTTTAATCACCACATAATCTAATGTAAACTACACATCATCACACAAAAAACTTACTTCCAGATAAGAGCAGCAGCGAGCTACTGGATTTTTGTAATAAAACCACGTTTTTCCATTACTGGAACAACCGTAACGTATCTATAACTAACGATAGGAAATCAGCATAATCGATTGTATTTGTAAAGCGGTTAGGCTCATGACGAAAGAGTTGAGAACTAAAAATGTATCTGAACTTGTTTAATAATGATCAATTAATGAATTGTATGAATGTATACATTTCCTAGCTTTTTATATTACGTTATTCTTTATCATAATGTTAAAAATTTGACAGAAACAGTCCTACGATGATAAGAGAAGAACAGATAACACTTACCTCCGGGAAATCTCTGGGGGAACATACGGCCGTGCCTGGACAACAACCACGGGAACAACGGATAACTATCCCTCGGCGGTTGATGAGGATGAGGTGGTGGATGAGGTCCGCCGGGTCCGCCAGCGTGCGGATACGGTCCGTGCGGTGGCCCATGATGGGCCTGCAGCGCCACCGCGAGGTTCGCCGCCTGGTAGTGCTGGGCCGCTGCGATGTTCGCTGCTAGGGCCAGGTGCTGCGAGTGATACTCGTTCTGGGCCTGAGGTCCGCTACCCGCGTGCGCCGCCCCGGGCAGTCCGTACAGGCTCTTGAGCTGCTCCGCTGCGGCAGCAGCCGCCGCTGCCGAGGCGGCACCCGGTGGTGGGCCCAAGTAGTTCGGGCTGGGCCTCACCACGCCGGGCGGCGGTTGTGGGTGAGTACTCGCCGCGGACGAGTGCGGTGGTACGGGAGGTGACTCACTGCTTCGGCTGGTTATCCGGTGCGCCGGCGGACTGGGTGAGTCGTTAGGCGTCGAGCCCCCGCTGTGGCTGCGATTCGTCAGCGACCTCGCGCTGTAGTCCAGATGGTGCGGTCGGTGCGGCATCGATTGCTGCTGTTGCTGTTGCTGTTGCTGATGGTTTATCCGATGATGTGGGTGGTGATGATTCTGATGCGTCAGCGAGACCGGGTGGTGATGCAGCGAGCCCGAGGGCGTGCGCCGCGAGTTCGGGTAGGACTCAACGGAGGAACTCCTGGATAGCGGCCGGTCCGACTCCTCGGAATGAGCACCGGGTGACCTGGTGCCGCCGCTGGTTAATCGAGCGCGCGTTCGTGAGTTCGGTGAGGTCGAACCGCCGCCTTCGACAACGTCCGTCGGCGAGGCGTCGTCGCGTTCGATGTCCATCCGGTCGGACAGTCGCGTCGAGGCGGTGTCGTCGTCATTGCGACCTCGGCCACCACCCACTATCGAGTCTATGCTGAAGCCGATCTTCGGCTTGGAGGGCACCGGAACTATTGGCGTCGGCGCGAGCGGCATCATCGTACGCGGCGATGCGACGCCCGGCGATGCACCTCCGATCTTAAGGATCACCTTGACGGCTTGACGGGACACCGGGGTGAACAGATAAAGACACGGGTTGTGTTGCTGGTTCTCCTGTGACGGTCACTTAGGTGTCACACATCATTGTTTCGTTACGAAAAGTCCGCGAGATGATTATTCGCTGAAATTTGGCACTAGACGAAGCCAAAGTTGTGCGCTGTCGATATCAACACTGTGTATGTGGATTTCTTAACACTGATCGACGATCACGAGGTCGTCGTCACGTCGTGGCCGTGAATCTCTTGCGTTGACGTGAATGACTATCCTCTGCATTGCTCTGACTGGAGAAGTCGCGCACTGGGTTAACCGAGGAGCACTCCGCGCGTTTCATGCGATCAATATCGCAGGCACAAAGTCGCAACACTTGCTGAAAACACTCTGCTTGTCTCGAATATTTCGCTACACTCGCGTGTCACTTGCGTGTCTGAGAGCAGTGTCCTTGGTCCTTCAGAGCAAGAAGGGAGAAAACCCCCTTTCCTGTTCAGTTGCTGTAGAGAGAGCGCGCGGAAAACAAGCGGGCGCGAATGCAGCGACAGATAGGCGCAGACACACTCGGAGCGACGAGCGAGAGGAGCGTGTGCCGCTCGGACGCTGCTGGCGCGGAGGCTTGCTGGTGTTTGAGAGAAAATTACCGGCTAAACGGCGCTCTCCCCGGCGGCGCGACCGGCCGCCGCCGTTGCCACGGTGGGGGGAGTCGTCTGGCCTACGCGGCGATCCCCCCCACCACCACCGACAGAGTGCCTCACTCGCGTGCGCGCCACCAGCGGTACTTAGCACCCGCGCGAGAGGCGAGTTAACGACGCGGCCAGGAGAGTCAGAGCCGAGAGGCGTGGTTCAGTGGGTGGGATCAGCAACGCGACGTAGGGCGTGGCCTATCTTGTTGCTGATTGGTGGACCACGCAACAGGCGGAGCGTAACGCGCAGCAACGAGAGTCGCAGCGACGCTCGCCGACTGGTGGATCACGCGAGCGGGTGGGGGTAACGCGCTGCCGCGAGCGTATAATCGACGGGTAGGGGTAAATGAGCAGGGGAGAGCGAGCATTAGCTCAGCCATGGGCGTCGAGGGAGATTCTCTGCCTCTCTCGCTCAGTTTCTCTTCGTCGTTTGGCCTTTGTTCGCGCTTCGTTTCGCTCCCTCTCGCGACGCTTTTTGTCGAGTGATGAAAATGAGCCGTTTAATTAATACGTCTGGGAGAAGCTCGAAAGCGAGAAAGGGAAGAGCGAGAGGAGAGTATAGAAGACTATGCTTCTCTCGCGTGTGTGTATATACGCGCGTTATACGGCTCGTTCTTTTATTGTAACGGAGAGAGAGAGAGAGAGAGAGAGAGAGAGAGAGAGAGAGAGAGATGGACCGCGAGCCGTATAAGGGGAGGAAGCGTGCCTTTTTCTCCGATGCTCATGCTATACTACTGCGCCCCGCTTTTGCCGAGTGTGCATAAGGATATATATACACTTCGAGCGAGAGATTTTTCTCGGCTCGCATATGTCGTTGGTCGTGTTATATGTAAATTCGTTTATTCTTCTTTAGAGGCTGAAAAATTTACATTTGAATTTAGCGAATCGCGTCGCCGTATTATTTCGAAAGAGATTACTCTTAATAATTATATTTTTAGCGTAGCTGATTTAATGCTTTCAAAATGAAATTTCGTAAAGCTAACTTTAGTTTTCGAATTATCGTTATAAGTAAAAAATAATTGCATGCCTTATAATCGTGCGCAATAAATGATTCAAATTTGACTAATAATACACCGTGGAAAGGTATTTCACAAGTTACTGCAAAGGTACATACAGAAATTCAACTAAAATCTCGATTCATTAAATATACTGTTATATTCCATAAATCGAAACGTTTTTATCTCAGCGTTTTACCATTAATACGTTGCAATTAACCGTGAAAAAAAATCCGTCAGAAACCGCAAATGAGCAGCGCTGCGCCACGTAATTATAAGCCAGTCTAATGACTCGCCTGTACACAACAAGTAAAAATTTCAAGTCGCGCGGTCATGTCATTTGGCGGACAACTTCGTATGTATATCGGTCGTGTACGATAATCATGTAATTTAACAATTTCGCACGTCACTTGGAACCGCGACTGCGTACACGTGTCTCCGACATCACACGCGAGATAGATCGACTCTCAATCCGCATAGGCGCGCGCGCGCGTACACACGCGAGTTTCCCCGCAAATTTTTCTCCTCTACTTCCAGCGCACGCGCTTGTCGAGCGTGGAAACGCGTTCTCTTTCACTCTGGGCGTCTTACTCGCGCACACGCGACGCACTCCGTAATGAATAGCTCGGAATTTATGCGCGCCAAAGCGGCATGAAATTGCGCGAATCGGCACGTTGAGTAACGGCTCTCTTACATTTCTCTCTCACTCCGTCGCTCTCTTTTTCTCTCACTCTCTGGTTCGTTCTCTGCACTTATGGTCAGTTTGCCGAGTTTCGTGCCAAAAATTCTCGCAGTGTAATCGATGCGCATCGCGCTTCGACCGAGCTACGGGAAATGTATATAAAGCACTCCCGTACGCGTACGCGAAACAATCACGTTGGAATTTCGCTCAGGATGAGAAAAAAAAATGGGAAGAGAGAATTTACGAGCGGGCGTGCGTAATCGCTGCAGCGCGAAAAATTGCTGAATTTTAAGCAAATATTGCTTTTAATTTTGCTAAATAAATATTTGGAGAAGCATGTCCGGCGTTAGTAGTTAATAAAAAAGTGTATATAAAAATATGGCAAATACCAATAAGAATGGTTTTCTCATGTTGAAGGCAGTCTTCATTATACTTATTATTACTCGCCTTTGAATAGTGTATCAATTCTAATTGTAAGTTATTACTATAATAACTGCGATTAAACAATTATAAATATAATTATGATATGTGGTCGTAATTGTAAATTTAATGATGTCGTTTTCAATTTTGATAAATTTTAATTAAGATTAAATTCGGTGTTTGTAGTTCTTCAATTTTTCAACCCTGCCAATAAATATGAGTGATATATAAGAATTTTGTTTGTGTCATTCTTCCCTCATATCCAAATATATATTAAAAAAGTGAAATTAAAAAGTAAGTTACAATGTTAGTAAAGTCTTGAGTAAAAATAGGAGTTTGATAAACTAATACAATTTAAGGTTTCTTTAACACTAAAAAATTCATACTCAGAATAATGGAAACAATATTATCCTAATCGCTAATAATACAACAAGATTCGACTATAATGAAGTAAAAAAAAAATAAAAATAAAAAAGACTTTAATTAAAACGAAATGAATACGATCAAATAGTTCACATCGAATAGTCGATGTCCTGCATAATATATAGATTGCTAACAAGAAACACTAAACGGCTCTAGTTTTAAGAAAAAGTTAGAAAACATTTCAACAGTACAATTAAACATACAAAGAATTTATTCCTCATGAGCCGGAAATCTTTTTCTTTTAATTTTTATGCATCTTTAATAATTGATATAATACTGTAGTACATTTACTCTTAATGAATACAAAATTTTGAGGCTAGAAACTATAAGCTTATTCAAATATATGTTATTTATTTTTTTAAGTTACAATCCACATTAATTTGATTATTATTTATTTAATACTTCTCACTTTAATCATTTTCATTCCAATAATATTCCAATAAATAATACCTAATTATCAAATAAAAGTGCATAGTTAATTTTAAATTTTCACGCTTTTTATCCAAGAGCCAATCACAGATCAAATCTATAGAGGCTTCACTTCTTCCGGTCATCATTTTTTTAAGAAGGGATTTTCACGTATATTTTCTATTTTCGTTGAGTTGTGTCTCCGCCACTCCGCTCGCGTTCACACTTGACTGCACCCGCGTGCGTGTGCTTATAATAACAACGCGCGGGGCGCTTAAATGCCGCAGCCGATTGCGATTGAGAGCAGGTGTACGTACACGCGGCGCACCCCGTAATTATGTACTTGATGCATGTACGCGTACAGACACACACGAACGTGTATATGCCGAGATAAAAGCACATAGACTTTCCTGGATACGGCGAGCAATATCCGGTTTTTTCCCGATTTTTGTTTTGCCGTGCTTAATCGGTTCGATATTAAAGATTGGCACATTTAAGTGCGTTACAAATGGTCATTACGGGGTATGGATTGCGAGCTAGATTGGCTTTGCAACTTGGATCATTCGGTTTCGCAAAGTGCTGGAAAAATGCTGAGTTTTCAGGTAGTAATTGCTTAATAATACCTGCAGCGTACAATCGTTTAAGGTAATTGATGTATTGTTGTTACGTTATAATTGCTGAGCTATTAAAGTAGTTCATACGTCTACGCGCGAATTTGTTTCTTCGTATAAACTACTTCGAGTATTTCGTGATTAATTGTTATTTTTTTGGTATTAAAATGGATTTTGTTTAACGTTGAAAAGAGTCCTAGTTTTAAATGAGTAAGTATCATGATGTAGATAACTGTCGAATATAATGTAGTTCAGCATACACAGATGTAGAAGTTGCTAAGAATTAAGTGCGACCTTCAATTTGGAAACATTACAACTTCTTTGATTGTTTTGATCAAAATAGAAATAATATACGATCTGTCTGATTACCGTTGATTACCAAGCGTGTATAAACCTAACATAATATGAATGATCATATATTGCGAATATTACGAAACTTTTAAATTTAAAGCATAGCAGTGATTAAGTACTCAACACTGTATTTCGGCCAACTATTTCGCTCGAGTTTAAGACTCAGCGATATCCAGCAAGCGGACGACGACTGCCTTTTGAAACGATACTTGTGTAGACTTTTTTTTGGAAATAATAATGTTTAAAAAACAATATAATTCAATAAAAATAAGCCGATTATAAAATTTCCCGATCCCAAAAAGGGAAGTTAGTCTTTGTATTAGAAAATAGTAACAAATAAACTAAGTCTGAATTTTATCTTTTTCTTTAATTATACGTGTATTACCTACGGAACGCATCCACTCGTGACTTGCCAACACCAGGAGTAGGTAAGCACAAAGTATATTTGCATTCAAAATTTATAGTCATTTCCAACACCACTATAATACCCGTGGTTAACTAGAGATAAAGTCTACCTATCACTAGATATACGTCAGTTTAGTCTCTGCAGGAATTGAGACGTCAAAATAAATTAAATAGTGTTACGAACGCGCGAAGGCCATTCTTCGCATGTGGACACCGAATATCCTTAGTCCAAAATACAAGGAACTCTAGTCACAGCTGCGCATAAATTTCTTGTTTTATTCGTCGCTTGCTTAATTATCTTATTTTTCTACGTTTCTTCTTTTCTGTTCATCCATAGGGTGCCTTGATTATTGCATCCCTCCATCTGCAAAGTTGACTGTCGTTTAACGGTTTATGTTGGCTTCAATTGAGGCTACTCGTGCTGCAGTTCCAATGTACGCCATCAACTTTGACGTGGATGGGGTTCATTGCATTCCTTCTTAATATCACTTTATTATTTATCCAAAAGCCTCTCTTCGTCTCAAGTTCATCTGGAGGATGGTAATTTGGTCTTGGGCAACTTCGTCAGTGTACCAGAGTGTGGAAGGTACCTGCGTTTATTAATTCAGATTTCACTGTGAGGATGGTACGGAAAATGCATTGGACGAATGAGAACGTTTCTTCGTGTATGGAGGGTTGTCGAGCCCTGACGTGTCAGCATAATGGTAAGAAGAAGATCTGCGCGAAGCCTGTGAGTAAGCCCCGTAACGATAGCTCAGTGGTTAGAGCACCAGACTAGTCTCTCGGATCCGTGAGTTCACGTCCCAGTCGTTGCATATTTTTTACGCGACTCGCTCATTTAATTCACTCCGTCGTCCCCTCGTACGTAACACCCTCTTTACCGCGAGAACATTATTATCACAGAGTTTTGCCGTGCCAATGGGATCCCATAGCAGGTAGTATGTCAATGTCCTGGAATACACTTATCTACGTACGTGGAAGAGTGTATCACTAAGTCATCAATACCTATTTTGAATATAATTCCTAGTAAGTCTACCTGGGTAGGCCCTACCATGGCTATCAAGCCAATACCTTGGGATCGGAATTCGGCAAAGGAAGTGCGATCTCGGCTGATCCTTTTTCTGGAGTGTTCGGTAGGTGTATTACGTCTGTGATGTATTCTTAAAATTAAATCTACAATCATATTTTCTCATCAGTAATTTTCTGAAACACACGTCGTGTATACAAATTTCAACAACGTTGCATTCCAATGCAAGCGGCATCGCGATGGCGCAAGACAAATTATAGACTGATATGTCTGTGACGTTATTAAATCCCAATGTTCATTGACCCATAAAACGATGCGAGTGCGAATTTTTACAGTACAGCAATTTCGGCTACGCAACAGCCAGCGTGACGTAGCGAGCCACTGACCTTGTGAAACCAAACGCTCATCGCAACTTTGTTTAGAATAAGCACCTTTTAAGTATAAAATCGAAATGATGATATTTAAATTTTTACTAAATTTGTTTAAAAAGATGATTTTGACTCAGCGTCAAAATCATCTTTAACCCAAATTAAAGGCTTAATAAATAACGAGAAACGCATTACACAAATTAGTAATCGTGCAAAAGTCGCGAGCTCCGTACCACTCCAGTCGACAATAGGAGCAGCTAGTAATTGTATACAGGCCAATATGAGCCTATAGTGTTTTACGGGGTAATACATTGATCGATTAATTTCAAATTCATTATCTATAATATTTGATTCGCTAAACCAACGCGGTTTTATCAAAGTCTACAGAATAGATTAATTCAATTATTTGTACTTGCGATTTTGTATCAGTTCATTGTAAAAGATTATTAATTAAATCCATAATTAAATAAAAGTAAAATTGTTGGAACAGCAGTGTATTTATTTCAAGGATCTTCACCAGGGAAAAAGGTAATACAACCATATCAAATAAATAACTAACTAAACATATAAGAATAAATTCCTCGACTGTCAAGACTTAACAGTGGTTCCGGTACCGGGAATCGAACCCGAGCCTCCTGGGTGAAAGCCAGCTCTGTATCGTTAATTTTGCTCAATACTACTAATAGGTGTATTATGGATGTCAATGATTCCTCAGCTTATTGGCCCATATTTTTCGTATTTTTCTAATAATTTTTCTAGATACTTTCGATAGTGTGGTTCAGGGTTCTTTTTGTAAGAAAATTATTCATTAAATCATCCCTTGCCGAGTTTGCACTATGAGTAAATCTTGCTATTGTGTTCATTATAGATTTTTTTCCATTGGAAAAAGTAGTCTTACCACGAAATTTTCCAAATCTCGTTGTGTACATATTCCGCTTGTTGCCAAGGAAGTTAACGATTCTGGTGTCCAACCCTTAATAGTTTTGATTTAAACACAGTAATATTTTTCTCGAGTTTCCTTGGCATAGCCGTTAAACTTATCCAGTCGTTGTCTACCTTGTAATACGGTAGAATTATCGTATCAAAATCGATCTGTGTTCCTGTTCGAATCAAAATATGGGTTTTGGGCGTAAGGAATCAGGTAGTATTTCCAGCTATTAGAGGGAGTTCCTCGTAGCATTCCTTTGTGTGTGTTACATCCCATGTATTTCGTACGAAAAATAATTCTTTTATAACGTGCTCCCGCAAGCGAGTTGCGTTCTACTCGGCGGATGCAGGTGTCCGCTGTCCAGCGCTCTCACGCCGGGAGAGTGCTGACACAGCAGGACTGCTCTGCTCGCAATTGCGCGCCTGCATTCTTTCGGCCTGCCCGAGTGAGCATCAGACCCCAAGAGCATCAACTTCAAGGAGACCAACATCACCTACGGCCGTCTCCAGCTCATCTCCCAGAAGGTCGACAGCGCCTCCGACCAACTTCAGCTTCATCTCCCAGAAGGTTGACATCGCCTCCGGCCGTCTACAGTTTATCTTCAAGAAGATCGACATCGCTGCCATTCGCCGTGACTACCCCGAAAGTTTTAAAGGTAGAAGTGTTTGTATCAAGTGCGCGATCAAATTGACACATCCTTAATTATGTAATATCACTTTCATTGTTAACACAATAAATAAAAACAAAATTTCAATAAAAAATTAACTGGGATTTAACAATGTAATGGATTTTTACGTTAATAGGGGTTAATAAGGTATCCAAGTTTTTGCATTAAATTGTAAGCAAATTCATCCGGGGAATGGATTGCTAGTGATAGTTTTGGATTTCTTTTCTCTCTAATTCACATATTTTTGTTAAATTATTTAAATATAAGCTTTTAAATTATGCACGAAAATGTTTTTCTACACGAACAAATTTCGCATTAGTATAGGCAAAAATATCTTTTTGTTATTATTCTGTGATATCAGTCGTCACGTAGTATTCTACTTACAAAAGACCTTTTATTTTTTTGCAATATTGTATATCAAATATGAAGTATGTCAGTATGATCGCGGCCGCCGTCAGCACTTCTGTAAGCACTTGCCAGAATCGACGCGTAAGCGCCCGACTTACGGGTAAAAAACGCGTGGAAACGAGGAGTAAAGAGTACTCTTGGTTTCCTTCAGTGCGCCGACACACAGCTGCTTACGGCCGAACTATACCGGAGAATGGAGACCCGCTGTAGGATTCCGGCGTTACGAAGCTAACTTACGCTAAGCTTCGGTATGGTATTGTACTAAGAGCGTAATACCTACTTTATATTTCCTGTACTCTGTTTATACACTAAAGCTTCGGTACACTATTGTACTAAAAGTGTAATAAAAGAGATTTATTTATATCAAATTGAACTTTACTTTATTTTCATCCTAGAACATGAGAGCTGTCGAGCGAGGCTGACTCCCAGAACTTAAAAACCTCTTATTTAAAAATACACCCAAGTCTGGGCGTAACAATTCTATCGCAAAATTTTATATTATCTACGGTATTTGGAGAAAATGATATTTCGTTTGTGTTTATTATATACATAATTTTCTTATTTGGCGATAAAGTTTTTGTTACAGTGCCTCTATATAGAACATCATATTTATTATCAAAACAATTTTCATTTGGAAGATGTGACCAAAATCCTCCTTCAGTATCTATGCAGTGTTCATCTGAACATTTGCACATTGCCGATCCAACAGTGACAACCTATTATTCCCTCGTAGATAATGGAGATTACAATTTCTACGAAGAAGACTTGCAAATAACAAATACAATTATACAGTTACTACAATTGGCAGAATTTAAAATAAGTCACGTTATCCAATGAAAAATAGAAATTAAGCGAACTATTTATGATTGCGGAATGTTTAGCCATCTAAGTGCCATCGAAAATGGCCTACAAGAATATTTATATGAAGTTAGCGGTAAGACCTGCAAATTTATCCATGAGACAGGCATATTCAAATACGATAAATCACATATCATAATAAAAGTTACAGCAGGAAATTAATCGTGAACTCCGTCTGCCCTGGTCGACAAACGAGGGTATAAGTTCTTTATACATAGTGAAGATTATATTATACCACTGTTACGTCCTGGAACGTATTATCTTTTTAAAATTAATTCAATTACATCGGTGATTTTTCTCGAATATTACATGCACATTGTATACGATTATGAAATTCAACACGAGCAATGTCGTAACCTATGTAGGTCATTGAAACCGCCAACATCCACGCTCAGAAATTTTTAAATGCAAAGAAATTTACCCACTTGCGACTTGCGGCGAAATAATCGTTTGTAAATTTTCTTATGTTATGTAAATTATTAATAATTATTGAACGACTTTTCATCAACTTTTTGTGTAATATAAGACGAGGCGCGAGCTCTCGAAAATTAATCTTCTCGCAAACCCAGTCGCGTATTCCGTATTACTCCGGCCGACAAAGGGAGAAATTTTTACTTTAATACCTTATGAGGGCCACTACGAGCCTAGGTCATTTTACTGAACGAATCTTATATCAATAAATGAATCATAACTACTTTAAATCTCGGTTACTTCATTTCGAGAACCCACATCAAAGGAAAGGTAAAAGAACAACAAATATTAATCAATCTATAAATAAAACAATTTTTACTTTAATTTCAACACCATATATAGAACTACTTCAACATCAAGGAAATACAAGGAAATTCAAGGGGACATACGAAGGAAGATCCAACCAATGTACGGCGTGCTATCAAGGACTCAATTGTAATTTAAACATCCACTCTTGGTAATTAAATTAATAAATAACTATTTTATTAGTCAACTACTATTCACATTTTTATTTATTCCGGACTTTCCGGTACCGGAAATCGAACCCGAACCTTCTGGGTGAAAGCCAGATATCCCGGCCACTAGATCATACCGGATTTATCCGGTAAAAGTACATTTTTTTTTAAAAGAGGCTTCGGTTTGCTAAAAAAATCTTTGATCGAGATGATTTGAATATTTATTTTTATGTCATTTTTTGTACAAAATAACATCGTCTTCTCTATCAGCTCTTTGACCTTTCCGAATCCATGAATCCTCTATCAATTAGCCGGAGAACTGAGCCTGCGATCCCCACGTATCTTCATCTCATCGTACGCGCTCTCTCGCATTCCAGCGCGCCAACGCATTGCCTCACGAGATATTATTATCGTCGCGCGTGGGTGTCTGCGCGAAAGTAGTGGAAGAGCATATATGTATATATGAGAGCGAGAAGGAGAAGGAAACACCATCAGCCTCGTGCGAAGGTGGGACGACGACTGGACTGCAGCAACATGGCGGCCGCTACCGCGAGAAAGTGGGGATTGCGCGAGAGGACGTGGAGTAGGGAAACCCTTATACGTCTTTCTCCCGTACTATTCGCGATCAGCCTGTCTGCGCGAATAGACTTGATTTCTGAGTGTGCGAGAAAACGCGCGCAGTGAGCGTGATGCGAGTAATATTGCGAGAATCAGCTGCGTCGGAGAAGTTAATGCGCGGCTCTGGACGGGGGATAATGTGTGTGAGTATAAGAGCGGCTGAATAATGATGTGATGAAGTGATGCTGCACGCGCTTGGCGTTTGCGCTAATTTTGTCGTATAAGGGTTTGTTAGTTGCGTTTTGAATAATTGGTTATCGCTGTAATAATAGTTGTTATTTATATGGATAAATAGATTTTAGCGTCTGATCAATGAATAATATTGGATTTAGATTTTTATAAAATCAAATTGGCCATTTTTTTAAAATAGATTTTTTTTAGACCTATTTAATGCATCGCATTTATAAGAAAAGAAGAATTTACGTCAATTAGTAGCCGTTTAGTTAAAAGAAATAAAGAAAAAGCTAAAGAGAAAATGAGAAACTAAACGAGTGAATATTCTTTTATTGTGTTACGTGATGTGACGTATTATCAAAAATTTCAAAGACAATTCGATTACATCAGTGATTTTCTCTAATACTACACGCACATTGTATACGATTACGAAATTCAGCAGCGCTAATATTTAGCACCAGCGACGTCATGACGTATGTGGGCCACTGAACCCGCCAACATCGACGCATAGCATTTTTCAAATGCGAGAAAATTGACCCACTTATTTATACGACTGTTACGTTAAAGTAATCTTTTGTGAAATTTTGTATTTATAAATTATAAAAAATTTTTAAATAAATTTTTGTTATAAAAGTCGATGAACAAATCAGTTACGATAAAGATTCGGACTCCATCACACCCCTGTCGACAATAGTGGAAAAAACGGACGAAAATTATTTTATCTATTTATACTTATAATTATTAAAATTGTAATCGGAAAATTCTATTGCGTTACAATAAACCATTCAATATACTATATTAAAATATTGTTCCTTGACATTTAATAGTACTCTGTCCCTCTTCAGGATTAATAAATTTGTATTTCAAGTCAGAAATGTTATGCGGGAAACAATTTGCTCGTCAATGTTGTTTTCCGCATAACATTTCTGACTTGAAATACAAATTTATTAATCCTGAAGAGGGACATAGTACTATTAAATGTCCGAAACGTCAACGAATTAAAATAATGGTGTTTTGTTATTTCTAAAACCTTTTTTTTAAATAATAAACATCCAACTGGTAGTACCAAGGCCATCAGCTTCAATATCCAAGACTTACACTAGATCTACCATTAGCTGCATTCAACAAACTTATTGAGGATATATGTCAGCACCGTTTCGATACTTTGAAGATTTTCTCAAAATTCCATCGGTATGAAACGCAACTTTTGAGGATCTGTATTAATACCTTCAACTCAGAGAGGGAGATTATATCTTTAGTCAAGCATCCTAGACTCTGACGGAAGAAACTCTAGATCCTCAAAAGTACGGTTTCCAGAGATATATATATATATATATGTGTGTGTGTGTGTGTGTGTGTGTGTGTGTGTGTGTGTGTGTGTGTGTGTGTGTGTGTGTGTGTGTATGTGTGTATGTGTGTGCGTATGTCTGTATCGTGTATTATATTTCGGAATGACGGCGAGACTAGTTCGTTCTGGTAGCTTCCTCGTGGGATACTGGATGAGAAAGTCTCTATTCCTCTTCTTTTGGCTGCACCCAAGTGTAAACTCCGGCTCGTTTACCAGATTAGTATTATTTTCCTTGTCTGCTTCTTATTTTAGTTTTCTCGAACTAAAATATGGAGGTTAAGCTGTGGTTAAGATATTTTGTATGTATGATTTGTGTTTTTTCAGGTACCGCTCTGGTGCTTTTGGACTTTCTTTCTTTTGACGTATCAAGGGAAGGCCAGAGGTGATGGCCTATTGATGTTGCGGCACTTTTATGTATCTATGTAAGTCTGACGGCTTTCTTAACTTAATTACTGCTTGGGTACATTACCGTCGGCTTTCAATATGCAATGAATGTGTTATATATGAATCTATAACAAGTGTCGTCCCAACAATTTTTAAGGTAATTGTTTGCAACAAAAAAATACTTGACGGTCATGTAGTGCAAGGCGCTACTTATGTTTATCATTTTGTTTTCACAGGTTTTGGGGCCTTACTCTTAATGTTTTTGACTAAAATATGACAACATGATGTAAAACCACTACCCACATAAAATAACACATTTTTATAGGAAAAAACATACATTGATGCCATTAATAAGACCTATCTGAACGTAAAATTTGGCGCTGAAAAGGAATTTGGAGTAAACAATAGGGGTTCCCATTTATAAAATTGAACTTGGGACTCACAAGTTTCGACCGTTCCGGAACTTTTTGAACACCCTGTATATTTTACTGAAAGTAGTAATAGCCGATTCCCTTTTTTGAGTAAACGCCAACTTCCGCTAACTACGGCATGTTTATCTATGATGAGTGTGCTCGCTTTTTTTCTCCTCATTGTTTGGCTGTATTGTAATATATGTAAAAAGCGTATGCCATTTGTGTGTGTGTGTGTGTATATATATATACATACACACACACGTTTGTATATGTATGTTTATTGAGCCCGACATGTATTTTTCCTATGGCGCCATCTTTGTCTTACACACTAGTTTTATGGAGTCCGAGCTCCAAAAGACTAAAGAAATAACCTCATTGGTGGATCCAACGGAAAGGGCTCCATAAACCTACTTAAGTATTCCTATACAAATATGTGTATGTGTGTGTGTGTGTGTGTGTGTGTGTGTGTGTGTGTGTGTGTATTGTTACGTGTGAGACGTATCAGAGGATGTGGATGGATTCTGGTTCTCGGCTCGCTCCAAGTTTGCACTTGAAGCGATGCAGTGAAATACTAACACAATTATATTTGTACTGTTATTTATTTCCCCGTTAATCAGAGAGATGGAACTCCTAACGTGGTTTGTATCGTGACGCGGGTGACTCGTGGTCGTTCTCTAGTGGGTCGCTGGTGCAACCTCATGCGGACTGTATCCCAACCCTTTATGTATGACTGCGTTGTATGAGTGCTGAGCAAGAGGCAAAAGTTCATCCCAGTTTTTGTATTCATTCAGATACATTTTGAGATATTCGTTAAAGGTGTGATGCATCCGCTCTATACCTCCGTTAGATTGCGGATGATATGCTGTTGTACAAAATTTGTTTATTTTAAAGGTGCGCGCGAATTCTTCCAGTGTTCTGTTCATAAAGTGTGACCCTTGGTCAGTTATTAACGTATTTGGGGGTCCAAAGTGTCTTGCGTTAAGTGTCTCAAAAAGTTTAGGCCTCGCGGACTGAGCCGTCATCACAGGACCCGCGGTATGCCTCCCGCTGGCGACTAGAGAGTTGCGTTATCACCGGTTCGCGGTTGCGCTAACGCGGATCCAGTGATAACGCTCTAAGATGCCTCTCTCAGGCTGAGGGTCCAGTGGCCTAAGGTAACGTATTTAGCCATGAATACTTTTGTCCTCATGCTTCGTTTCTTTCTCACGCATCATTTCTGCTTACAGGATTCGCTGCGTCTCCGCGGTGGAAATAAGGCGCGCGAGAGCCTATCGCTTCGCGGTTCGCAGTTGCGCTGACGAGGATCCGGTGATAACGCGAGGAGCGACCATTGCTGTGAAGGACGTTCATCGGCTGACTCCCACTTTTCTCGCGAGACTCTTGAATGCTGCTAATGTTGAGGCGACCCCCCACTCGGGTGGAGTTCGTCTACTATAAAGCCCACTGGTAGGCTAGCTGTGAATAACAGAAGTCATCCAGCTAGCAAGATGAATTCGCGCCCGGAGACTACGTTGGGGGGGCATCGAGTTTTCATCTGCCGATGCCTACTTGGTTATACCATTCCGAAGCATCTGGATAAGATATGCACTGTTGTTATTGTAAAAAATTTGTTATCATTTCACGTCTGATTTCAGCCAGCTCGTCAGTCCCGCGGTGGGACGCGCTCATCTGGACCATCTATGGTGTCTGGCCGAACACCAGGCCGGGCGCCTTTCCGTGGTAGGTCACCGCTGCCCGATCCAGGAAGGACGTACTACCTTCGAAAACAGTGGGCGCGGACCGCTCCTTCTGCTGGATAGGCCATGGTTACTGTGCCTACCAGCTCAGCGAGCTTTCAATTTGCTCCCAAGAGGGCTCAATTTACTCACGAGAGATGGGTCCGAAACTCTGGGCCCCAATCGAAAAACCGTCCACTAGTGGAGGATCCTCGTCAGTCTCCAGAGCTGGAGGAAGCCTCCTCCTGGAGTCCGAAGTCCCCTCTGGCTTCGCCTTCATCACGGCCGATGGCTGTTGTTAGGTCGCAGGCGCCTCAGCGGCCTCCAACGGTCCTGTCCCTTCGGGGACGGATGATGAGTGCCCTATCGGCCGCGTAGTGCCTCCACTCGCTACTGATAATCGTCCATTACGGCGGCCTATCACAGCGGCCTATCACGACGTGCATAAGCCAGGACATTGATGAGGACGCGCCCGATCGTCATCCTCCTGGATCCCCTTGCCGGGGTTGTGCAAGGTGTCGGCCCCAAGACAAGGACGGAGATCGCCTAGAGGACTACGCCTAAAGCTCGTAGAAATAAGGTGTGTTTTAATATTTATATCTTTTAGATCGTCCACGATCGGAGGATAAGGTCTCACGCAGGAGCCGATTAGCGAGTGAGCGATGAGAGGAGTGCACACCTCTCCGGTAAGACTCTTTGTTATTACCGGCCTCGCCTCCTTCTTTTTGTATTTTCCGCTCGCAGCGGCGAGCGACCAGTGGTGCGTTCACCAGCCCCGCGAAAATAAATACATTGATCCGCCCGCGTCGAGCGGCGGATCCCGTCTTCTTGTCTGCACGCAACGAGACGCGTATTTGATGTAAAGTTTTTTAGAATAGACCTTGTTATTGCTGTTCTATGTAACTGAGGCTATTCTTTATTTCTTGACCTCAACCTAACCTTCTCCCGGATACCGCCGCCTCCGCGGGATCGTCGCTCCGAGACGACGATCATTCTGAGTGGCCGTGCCTCGCGTTTAGCTAGCGCGAGTATTAACCCTTTCCGGCACACGGAAAAGTCGAGTTCAACCGCGAACTCGACCTTTGTAATCGGGGTTCCAGAGAACATCAACCCCGGGTGCTTGTCGTAGAAGCAGTACCCAACGGCACCGAGTTCTAGGGATCGGACCGCGGAATTAACCGAAATAGTCTCCCTGGCCTTCCGTTACATTACTAATATTTTTGTTATTTTATTGTGTTTCAGAGTCTCCGTTGGTCTTCGGCTTCCCTATTTGCTGATCATAGTAAAAATTTGACTTATATGTACAAAAATTTGAATAAAGATCCACAAAATATTGTTTGATCTTTGATATTATGACCCGCATAAAATTAACTTGGCAAAAATACTTCATGAAAAGAATTAAGATGTAACTTAAATAGACTTGATTAAAATTTATATATGTCGAATTCTACAGAAAATTACTCATAACTGTGGACGAAAAATCGTAAAAATTCAAAGTTGAAGCACACCTCCAACAACTGATTTTTCTATTCTGTAGCAAAAATAATGCACGAAAAGCGTGTCGAACCAAGGAAATCGGCATAGTGTTTTTCCGGAAGCTACATTTAAGTTTTCTTATGGAAATTTAACATGGAAAAAATGGACGAAAAATTGTCCTTGATGATTACCAATAGCAAGCTATTGAATCGACAAAAATCAATTTCACAAAAAAGCGATTGAAGTAGAAGAAAAGAGCTTTAATTTGATACTAGAATCGTTAAAATCGTTGAATTCTGTGCAAAGCTACGGGAATTTGAAAATTGCGAAAAATGACCAAAAATGAGCGACTTTTCCCAAACCCACGTAATTCTTAAAATTTTCGTTATTTTTCGCAATTTTCAAATTCCCGTAGCTTTGCACAGAATCCAACGATTTTAACGATTCTAGTATCAAATTAAAGCTCTTTTCTTCTACTTCAATCGCTTTTTTGTGAAATTGATTTTTGTCGATTCAATAGCTTGCTATTGGTAATCATCAAGGACAATTTTTCGTCCATTTTTCCCATGTTAAATTTCCATAAGAAAACTTAAATGTAGCTTCCGGAAAAACACTATGCCGATTTCCTTGGTTCGACACGCTTTTCGTGCATTATTTTTGCTACAGAATAGGAAAAATCAGTTGTTGGAGGTGTGCTTCAACTTTTAATTTTTACGATTTTTCGTCCACAGTTATGGGTAATTTTCTGTAGAATTCGACATATACTTGATTAATTATTCCTTTTGAATGTGTGTGTGTGTGTGTGTGTGTGTGTGTGTGTCGTGTGTGTGTGTGTGTGTGTATGTGTGTGTGTGTGTGTACAACTCTTATAGCAGCAGCTTGCCTTGCACAGATGGTATAAAAAGTAATTAAAGTATTGACGAGGGTAAAGAATAAGTTCACTGCAAACCTTTGCAAAAAGTTGAGAATGACGTTTTTTATAATGAAAACGTAATGATAAATTCTGAAGAAATCATCAATGCATTCGAAACACATCTTAGAAGAAAACACAACCCTAAAGATGAAGAATAAAGATGAAGAATGGTGGGCGTGCGTTGATGCTATAGAGGATTTATTTGAAATTGATAAAAGCGCCACGCTTATATACGAAACTGCGGACTGGCGCCGGATGAAAGTACTTGCTGTCTTTCAAATATTTAATCATATATCAGTATTAATACAGATAGAAATATAGAGGGAATGCTGGAATCAATACCTCAATGCATTACATCAGCGAAAAGGGCAGCTACACGGCACTAAATGAAGAAGACGGTGGATTAAGCAGTCTTAAATTGTGGCTCATTATTGATTACCGATGGTGAGCAGAAGTGGAAAATAACGTAGGTTATTATTTTAAAGAAAAGTGCCCCAAGAAAAAAATTTGCGATCAAATTTTGAAGCACAAAATATATTTGCTTACTCCAAAATTTTTAAATGAATTAGGAATCTCTTATTCGATAGTTTTACAAAAGCCAGGCGATTTATTTTTCATATGCGTAGGAACCTACCACTGGTTGACATTATTATGAAAAGAATAAGTACAGATTTATTCGAAAAAATTTTTCTAGGTTTCTATGGTGAGTGTAGAAAGAACCGAGGGTGCAGCCTCTACGTCTATCTGGCGCACTGGAGAATCTGCTGCCTCAGCAGCGTACGGCGCTCCCATTTTTCGAAAATCAAGATGATTTTGATCCACGGGCGCCAATGTATAAGCCTGTACGTGTCCGTATTGGCAGGCTGCATTTTGGCAGGCGCAAAATATCGGGGCTTGTGGAGCTGCCTTTAGTGGTCATGTGGCGCCCCAAATTGGCTGCCTGTGCAACACTATAGTCGCTACATGGTTTTCCGAATGAAAATGAAAGGATATTGGGTAGTTTTTCATTATAAGTGTCTTGAGATCTGTTTTGATAAATTTTATGCCATTTTTTCGTGTAGTTGTTTATTATTATTTAGTATTATTAATAAAAATTTCAAAATAAAAATTTATTTGGAAGCCTGGAATCAATACCTCAATTCATTACATCAGAGAAAAGAGCAGTTTCACGGCACTGAATGAAGAAGACGGTGGATTAAGCAGTCTTAATTTACTTAAGTATGGTCATCATAAATTGTGGCTTATTATAGATTACCGATGGCGAGCAGAAGTGGAAAATAACGTAGGTTATTATTTTAAAGAAAAGTGCCCCAAGAAAAAAATTTGCGATCAAATTTTGAAGCACAAAATATATTTGCTTACCCCAAAATTTTTAAATGAATTAGGAATCTCTTATTCGATAGTTTTACAAAAGCCAGGCGATTTATTTTTCATACGCGTAGGAACCTACCACTGGTTGACATTATTATGAAAAGAATAAGTACAGATTTATTCGAAAAAATTTTTCTAGGTTTCTATGGTGAGTGTAGAAAGAACCGAGGGTGCAGCCTCTATGTCTATCTGGCGCACTGGAGAACCTGCTGCCTTAGTAGCGTACGGCGCTCCCATTTTTCGAAAATGAAGATGATTTTGATCCACCGGCGCCAATGCATAATCCTGTACGTGCCAGTATTGGCAGGCTGCATTTTGGCAGGCGCAAAATATCGGCGCGAGTGGAGCTGCCTCAAGTGATCGTGTGGCGCCCCAAATTGGCTGCCTGTGCGGCACTATAGGCGCTACCTGGTTTTCCGAATGAAAATTAAAGGATATTGGGTAGTTTTTCATTATAGGTGTCTCGGGACTTGTTTAGATAAATTTTATGTCATTTTTTCATGTAGTTGTTTATTATTTAGTATTATTAATAAAAATTTCGAAATTAAAATTTATTTGTTTCACGGCACTGAATGAAGAAGACGGTGGATTAAGCAGTCTTAATTTGCGTAAGTATGGTCATCCTAAATTGTGGCTCATTATAGATTACCGATGGCAAGCAGAAGTGGAAAATAACGTAGTTAATTATTTGAGAAAAAAGTGCCCTAAGAAAAAACTTTGAGATTAAATTTTGAAGCACAAAATTTATTTGCTTACTCCAAAATTTTTAAATGAATTAGGAATCTCTTATTCGATAGTTTTATAAAAGCCAGGTGATTTATTTTTCATATGCGCAGGAAGCTACCACTGTGTAATAAATATGAGTAAGAATATTGCCAAAGCGGTAAACATAGGATGCGATAAATGGATTGGTTCTTATGAATACCAATACCATGTGTTTCGAGCAGGAGCTCCCAGAGCTCAGAAATGCAGCTGCGAGTCAGCAGCGCAAGATGTTGATCTCGGTGAACGCGGTAGCACGGCGGGATTAGAACGAGAATCAGCAGTTCATGAGGCCTTGCATCTCCCAATAACTGGGCGATCCAGACGAAGAGCTGAGGTGGAGACTATAGATTACCAAACAAAGATCAATCAGTAAGCGTATGCCCATCCCTACTCAAGACTGATGAGGATGAGTATAAATAATGCGAGACCAGGATGCACAGAGTACCAGCAACGAAAGAGAACAGAGGGTACGAGACGCCGAAAAAGTAACACGGAGATTTCCAAGGATACCAGAACTAGATACCCCGCGAAGAAGAAGCAGTCGCGTCGCGTTATCTTAAGTATTTTATAATTATCTCATTGTATCTCATGACTGTATGTTGTTCAGCATCTTCCGACTTTGAACGAAAGATTCGAGTAATTAAATATAGCCACCGTACATATACATACGTGTACAATTATTTTCGATACTCGAGCGCAAAGCTCGATTTTGCACACGCTTGGCAAAAACGTGTACTCAAAATCTAGCTTTCCACATGTCGTATCAAAAAATACTGTATACGCTACATGTTCGGGAAAGAAATTCACACGAGACGAAAATCTGCTTTCCCGCACTGGTAGCGTAATGTATTATTAAAGATATACATGCACATATAGAATAACACGTAACACATGCAATTGCTGTGAGAACAATAAAAAGGATGTAATTCAAGATCGAAGAGTAGCAGTCGTAAGCAAAGCAGCTAAAAAAAGGCTTTACGAGTGCGATAACGACAATTGCTCGGAATTGTTTGAGACAAAAAAAACTTATATGCCACATGAAAATTTGTAATACGAAGACTTATAATTGTTCTTTATCCAAGCAATCTTTTTCTTTAGAACGTAATTTAAAGAGACATGCAAGTAAATACTTTGAAGATAAAATTGAATGTGACATATGTCACAAGAAAGTTGTAAGAATAGCAGAGCATAGAAGAAACACCCATGGAGAACGAAGTTAGTGTATGAAGTGTGGAAAAATAGTCAACTGACCTGCTTTAAACCCCGGACACTTATGGAGGTTCGATAGCTCACCGCTCGCGGGGCGTGGGGAGGGGGTCGCCTCGCACCGCGCCCGCCGCTCCGCTCACCGCGCACCCCCTCCTGCAGCCAACGAATTCAATCGTATGTTTTCTTTTGCCGCAGTACTCGGAATCGGTATTGTCTATCGCGTTCAGATTGCGTATAAACATTCTCCTATATATTTGCTATATTGCCTGTAGTTTTTTGATTCGCTCTAACCTTTTTTAAAGAATCGCATCCTAAGTGTTTTGTGTTTTACCAAGGTACTTCCATAAGAGCCCGTGTATAAGAGTTGAACTTTGAAGTTGAATAATTTCATAACCGAGTTGATAAACAATCTGAAATTTCACACACTAATAGAAAATCAATCGAAGAACAACAATGTTTAGTTTTTCGAATGACGTAACCTTTTTCATTTCGGTATCGAACCTCCTTAAGGTAGTTCTCGAATAATAATCAGAGGCAAAATTTTTTACTCCCTCTCGCTTTCCGCGCGTGTTTTGTTTACGCTAGGGAGAGACTCGAACTTTTCGAACGAACGGTATACCCCCACTCCACGCATTCTCGTGTCTCTCTCATTCTCATGGCGCGTTACCGCGCGTCGAACAAAAGCAAGCTGCTATGGATTACAATAACTCAAAACTGGCTCCGCTAGTCTATTTGTGCTTTAACTATAATATTCTACTTACCTTCTTTGATAACATTTTAGTTTTTCAAAAACATTTCCCAGAAATGTTTTCTTTAATCAATGAAAATGATCGTTTTGTGATGTCTCTCCCTATACACTACATGTTAAAAATGCAAACTTTGAGAATTAACAACTCGAAAATGGCTCCGCTGAAATTGTTTGGATTTGAAAATTCAATGTAAAATACCGTAATTAACCTACAATTAAATTTTCAAACGAATCTGCCAGAACTCAGTTTACTCGAGAACCACCTTAAAAACGAACAGCGCACAGGCACAAGAAATAGTATTGGTTGTATCTATATATTTGGGGAACAGGGACCTTGTTCCTCACTGTTCACGATATACATAGATATACAACCGATGCTATTTCTTGTGTCTATGCACTGTTCCTTTTTAAGTGTCTGGGGCTTTAAAAAGGCAACAGTTGTGTCTCACGGCCTTATATACTTTCAGCGTTACCACCTGTTCAAGGGAGTCTCCATCGATGCGCCACCATGTGGTGGTCGCGGGAAACTTGTGATCGGGGGCTTCCGATCACTTGTTACTGCCGCTTGCCGCTATGCGGCGCACTGGTGAAGACTCCTTCGAACACATGGGAACGTCGAGAGTATATAAGGCCGTGAGACACAACCGTTCGAATGACTCTTCTCGGAGAGTCAAACTAACACTTGCATTGCTTTTGATATCCCTTTAAAAAGGGATTTAAAATATTTTTGCAACAACATTTGCTCTCTTTTGAGTCTGTAGTCCTATCTCGTCCTAATAGCTCGGGACACAGCTAGATACCTACACTACAGGGATGGTTATAGAAATTGTACAAAGAATTTGTAATTCTTTGTTTCATTTGTTAACAAACCTTGGTAGTACGGCCATTAGCTACAATTTCTATAATTATACCAAAAATCTACCATTGGCTACATCTAACCAACTATAGGGATGGCTTTTGGGCAGCAAAAGGCGCGACACGAGTATCTAATCTAATTATATTAATTTCAAATGAAAAATATTTTTAGTAAGTTTTTGATCAGTGAAATATTCTTTACCAGAACGGGCCTGTAGCTACTCTCACCTTGGTATTGTATATTCACTGATATTTTCAAATCAAATTTTAAAGAGTGTTATTTTAACTTTTAGGGACTATATATTGGAAAGGGCATGGATATCCTGACGCTAATATAAAGTATAAAAGTTTTAATTATGGGAGTGCTAATCGATAATTCGATTTAATTATATTTTGTAAAAGAAATGGGGTTTATATATTGGGAAATCATCTAACTAAATAATAATTTAAGTTTACTTACTTTTCATTTAGAGGTTCTCTGCTTACTACTCGGTGATTAGAATGAACACGAATGAAATAAGAAAATGAATGAATGGAATTTGCAATAAACACACACACAATAAAATTAATTTAAAATAATCACTTTTATTAACCAAGAATATTTAACCCTCACAAAGTTAATCTTAGATAAATTACTTTAAAAAGTTTTTATCAAATCTAAAAATTGTAAGTTGAAAATTATGAATTTAAGAAAGAAGAAACCGCAAACCGAAATTTCACTGAGAAGTGGCTCACATGGGGACAAACCGATAACTGCGAAGCGTACTGCAAAAATTTTTTGTTATCGGTAACCTTAGTAAAAGAAAATACCTATCTTCTATCGACCAGGCTGGATAAGCTATAGAATATTATCGTACTCTGTTGAAAAATATGGAGATCACCTTGCGCGATAAATTCAACGCTCTCTGGAGAGAATCAAAGAAGAACATTTTTCTGTGGGAGCTGAGTGCTTTCTCCAGGCAAATGGAAGCAAAATTAGACCATCTCATTTATAATAACCGGGAACTGTTAGACATTATCAACAACCTATTCAACCGTAAACTTTATCGGAGATTGCAGCGCTGTGGTACCATCCAACAAATTGCCAATGATCTGTTGGTGGCTCATATTCTTCTGATTGTTCGCTATTTACATAGATACATGAATCTGTATCATAATATAAAACCCTTCTGTCTAATTTTTCTAAATACGAATACATTTTAAGGCGAGCTGAAGCTGTAGTATATGCAGCTACAACAATGTTAGTTGCATCTGAACACTAAAGAGCTTCATCGGTAATATTATAAACTCCAAAAATGTAAATACATGTAATTATTGATTGGTCCCGTCACTTCAATTTCTAGGGTCTTTGCTGGCGATTGATCTTTTAGTAAAAGTGTAGCATTCAAGAAAATTTTCAAGGTATAGCCATGAACAATGCTTCATCAATTACTGTACTTTTATACAAGACCTTTATACACGACCATTATGCAGGACCATTATATAGGACCACTATACAGAAACTCAGAGCAATAAGAAAAAAAGGCGCTTTCACTATGGGCAAGTGCTCTCCCCATCCAACACGTCAAGCCACGCTTACATAGACACGTTGAGGAGAAGTTAGATTTTCAGCTTTATGTTCTTTTACTGATGGGGCATTATCATGCATGGCTATGTGTGGCTTAATGTGGCAACTTAGCTATAAACACTTCTTATTTATTTATCCTTATAAATGAATGATAAATTTACGTATAGCTACAAATATGACAAATCGTCGGGTTAGAGGATATAGAAGCTATTATTATATGATAATAAGACAATTAGCATCTTTTTCAACGCTTCTACGAGATAGCTTCTTTTTCCTCTAACCCGACGAAAATTTTTAATTAAAAATACTTTATTTTTAATTATTTGCAAGATTTCAATAATTAATTATAGATTATTAATATAAATAATTAATATGAATTGATAATTAAATTTATATAAGATTTATAACTTTAGTAAGAATACAATATTTTTAAATATACAATTCTAATAATTCTAATAAATAGAGTTTGTTTATTCTAATTTAGTAACTTATATTTTTTCGCTGTCGGAAATTTATTGAATTAAAGTTTCTTTAGTCATTTAGAAAATAATTTTATTGAAATTGAGTTGCTTTTTAGTATAGTATAGTTCAATTGAACCAAATTTTTACGAAGTAGTGTCGAATTCATGGTTTATAACAGCTCAGTGTATTCTATCATCGTTGGAGAAATAAACTACAGTCATATTCACTCACGCTTTAGCTTGTATTCAGACTTTGCAGATTTAGATTTGTTTAAAAAGTAGAATTTCGCAAAATGTCTGTATTTTATTCAGCTATAATAGTATTCTTGAGCGCTTACAAAATGAAACAGAATAAGTGCTTCAATCTAAATTAGAAAATTTTAAATAAGATATATATTTTAGTTTTGCAGTTTAGAGAAGAAAAGAAGTTGGAGAGATTGACGATCATTGCTGCTTTAAAATGCGAGTAAGAATATTTACAATCGATTCACACCCAAGAAAATGGGTACGAAGGAACGACACAGGCAGCGTCGTTTCGACATACAAACAACGCAAGACGTGGAGCTTTAGCAGTATGCGAAGCTATGAGTAAATGATCGTTCAATTGCTTAAAATGAAGACAAATTTTTAACCATTTTCTTACGCTATCTTTAATTGCTTATAATTTTCTGAAAAATTAATATTTTTTAACGAATTAGGGCTTAAATTTTAGCTTTTAGTGTCTACTTTTATAATCTTCTTTGCACATTTTTGTATCTTGAATATTTGCAATGTGACAGTCAATAGAAAAGACATTATTTTTTATCGAAATAGAGGATATTTGAGATCAGATTGCCCATATTTCAAGAAAAACGGCCCATTGGACGAAATTGTGAGCACTGGACTTAATTTTTAGGTACTAGAAATCGGCTCTCAAATGCCCGCTAAAATCCGTTCCCGCAGGTTGTACACTCTCCTTGTAAGTTTATATTTAATTTAAATTAAACATTATAAAGAAGTTAATACAAGCTACATTGGCCTGCGTAACTAACCAAGGTAATACTCGGTAAAGTGCAGGCGCAAATAACGAGCAAACGACTCGGGTGCTTTAAGCGTGGGAGGCAAACGACCTTGACCAAGAAATCAACAACTGTTAGAAAATGTTAAAAAGGAAACGACGCGCAAACGATACGTTTTTAAACAACAAGCAAACGATTCGAAAGATAAAAACTCAAAACTTAATAAGTTAACTAAATTATGCGCAATCAATACCGCAAGTCCCTTAAATTTTCAAAAATAGTCTAAATTCCGCGGTAAGTTCCCCAAATGTAGGGGCACGGTGAGATTAGAATGACAAATCACGCTCTGCTACCAAATTTTGTTGCGTAAAGGGCAACATTTAGGATAGCGCTCACGTACAAGGGCAATTGCTTAATCAATTACCAGTTTGGATGTCGCTCTCAGGGCATCTGCATCCTAATATGCCAATACACATGAGGATATATGAGGGAACTCAAATAAAAACACCATTCCAAAGCTTCCTCTATGAGGGATATACCTTTATTTAACCCTTATATTTGCATTGTCCCGAACGTGAGAGTTAGTGTTGCGGAGGAAGTCATTGAAGAACTATATCAGCAGCAAATTGTAAAGGAAGAAGGGGAGGAGACATTCGTCTGAGCATTCGTTATAATCTGATAGTTACGTCTTGTGACGTATTTACTTTTTTAAATTTATCAATTATTATTCAGCTTACCTATTGTTCGACGTTACATGTGACAGCGTTCGAATTAAGACACGAAAACTCGGACAATCAATTTTGCAATTTACTGCGCGATATTAAACGTTACGGATAAGCATCCTTTGTATTATCTTTTATAAGTTTTAGGGTCATTACACATTATAAATTGCTGGTGTACGAATATGGCAAATCAGTCGCACTCCGTCTGCCACGGCCGTAAAGAGTGGGAATACAAAATAATTATATTGAGTTCGTACTTTCACGGACAAGCCGAGACGTCTGTCTGGCTACTCTGATATCTGACCTCGCGCAGCATCTTACCGGTCGCTCCCACGGAAAATGCAAGCTTGCTGCACGGGCAGTCTAGGGTCGACCGCAGCACAAATAGGACTCATCTCTAACAGTGAATAAGCAACTGTATACAAGATAACAATTATAAGAAACTATTATAAATCGAAGACAACCTATTATAAGGAAAATCGGTATTACTGACGATACATTTATGTAAATTAACTTATGTAATTTGATATTCCCAATGAAATCATTTTATCCTGCGCTGTGGTTGACAAATTGGCCTTGACACCAGCTGGCGTCTGTAGTTGAAGTCAAGTTTTGTTATGACGAGCCATAGCGCGGGATCAACAGGTTTTCCGCAATGTCCCCTAGCAGGACGCATAATTGGAAGCAGATTAGACCGCGGTGGGTCCTGATAGGGCCTTCACTTTGCCTGACAGCCGCCTTACAAAAATATTTAGTAATTAAACTAGACTGCATGAGTACACAATCATGATGTAGATTGAATCGTGTAAAGTACTATTTGTGCATATTTTCTTATGATTTTAATTGAGTACCGAGGGTTTATCAGTATTTTAATACAACTGTGTACAGGCTATGTGTAGACATTAAATGTATCCAATATCACTATAAGTCACTAGTATAAAAAAAAACATAAACTCATATATACATTTAACGTTTCATCAAGACTCGAAGTGAAAAAAAATTTACAAACTACTGCTTTAAGTATAAGTAACAAAACAAAACGAGAAAACAAAGAAACGGCGATAAAAGGCACACATGCTATTAACATTGATTCAACACGTTTCATCAGCGATTGCCTGTGTGCTCGGATGGTTCATTATGGCTCATTACGCAGCCGAGCACCCGATCCGTATATAACGTATAACTGCGCGCAAGACTCGGCTCCACAGCAACGTATAAGGCGTTTGCACATGAGTGCGAACAAGGAGGCGAAAAAAGTCTTGCCGGCCCAAAAGAAAGAACGTGAAATCCATCGCCTGATAATATACACCCTTGAGCGAACTCAACTCTCTCAAATATTCCCTGTTCCCCCCTTGGAGTGGATGAGGGGGAGGTGCCAACTCGAACCGGGAATTAGCGGCTGTTTAAGCAAATTGATCGGCACATTTCACGTGCGCTTGCGTTGCCCGAAGCGCTGCGCCGCTGACGTCAATTTTTGCACCGAGCTGCAGCAGCAGCAACAGCAGCAGCGCGGTTGCGTGACTACAAGCGCAAAAAGCGGCTTCTGCGGCTGCTGTAAGAGGAGGGCAAAGTTTCTTTTTTCGCTGCTGCTGCTGCACGAACGAAATTTATGCTGATTAAAAACACGATTTACCAGTTTTCTGCGCGAACTTCGTCGTGTAGTACGTGCGGTTTTGTAGTATGTGCGTAAAGCGCGCGCTCGTCGATCTTCGATTCGGGAAGAGTCTTTATTATTTTTTTGACAAAGGAGAGGAAAGAAGCTGGTTGGGTTGTGACGTTATTGAATCTTTTGGGGGAGTTTTAAAATAAGGTTAGTCGAAAACCGTGAGGTGAAACTTATCGGCTCATTATCTTATATGAAATTGTATTTTAACGTGATAATAGAGAAATAAATTTCTGAAATTCAATTTCTATTTAGTATAAAAAGATTGAATTATTTAGAAAAAGATGATGTACAGTTTCATTTAACGAATTATTATTGCTTTATCTAAAATTATCGGAAACTTATATATTAGGTTATTTTCTGTAGACAGGAATTATATACAACTTGAATTTCAAAATACAAAGCTAGTTAAAAAAACAACAGAGCAACTTCAAAAACTTAAATAATTCACAATAATTGAGTCTTCTCTTTCAATACCGTAGATTTTAGTTCAATAATTGGCGTGATTATAACTACATTAAAAGTTACACTATACTTATCGACCACCCAATATTTCATCCCGAGTGGATATTTATTATCAAAGAAAAAAGTACTAAAAGAAGCCATGGAGAAGTTCTACAAACACGGCTCTTCAAAATATGTGAAGATTATTTTGCACAAAAAAATGTTTGTTATATTTTTTAAAGAATGATAAAAAACCTTCGCACTTAAACAAACTTGGAATGTATTATAAGTAAATTAAGGCACTTACTTAATAAAATGAAATAATTTTGTGAATTTCTGTTACAATCAAATCAAAAAAGGATAATTATTTTTTATTCACAAATCTTATAAAACAACAAAAATATTATCTTCGAGATATATTTCATTTTTATAATTTAAAATGTTTTGAAAGTTTCAAATATAACAAGCAACTTTTTTAATGACAGCCAATAAAGTAACTTAAGCAAATCCTGCTTTTCAGAATGACAAGTAATAAGATAATTACAAAACTCCTTCCTTCCTAACCAACCCAAAATACGAATACAATTAACAGCAACTCCCTATCCTCATTCGTCAAAATCATTCTCAAAGCCGAGCACACACGAAACGTGTCTCGCAAGGCAGAGAAGAGGCATCGATACACATCCTAAAGTGCAGGCAGTGCATACAATTAAATTTAAGAGCAGGCAAGAATGCGCAAAGTGCAGGCGCGGAGAGAAACGAGAGTAAGAGAGAGAAGGTGAGAGAGCGAAAGAGCGAGAAAGAGAGAAAGCGAGAGAGAGAGCTACGATCTTTTTGCCCTCGCTCGTAATCGAGTTGCGCGTGCGCGCGGGGTTTGCGCGAGAAGGCCCCTCATCATCCTCATCATCATCATCATCATCGCGGCGCACTGCGCGTGCGCGCGTGTTTGCTCTACGGCGAGAGACAGAAAGAGAGAGAGAGGGTGAGTTGGCTCCGGCGAGCCGCGAGCAAACAAAATGAGAGCAGTCGGAACGGAGCCCATCATTACCGGGTTATTACCTAAGTATCGGTGAGGAGAGAGAGAGAGAGAGGGGGGATCATCGGCCCGGATAAAAAATTCATTCCTCGCTCGGCTGAAAGCCTCTTTATTATCTCCTCACCTTAGTGCACGCGTCTCTTTCTCGCTCTCCCTCGTTCTCGCGCATCCTCGCGCGCGAGTTTGCTTTTTCAGGGTGAAAGGCAAGATCCGGTCCAAGCGCGCCAGGTACTGGCACAAAGTGCCAAAGACGTAAAACGCTAATGTGTGCGCGTCGATTTCGAAAAGAGAGTAATTGCCGCTGAAAGGCAACTGGGCGCCGGCTTCTTTCCCCCGTCTCTCCTCTCCCGCTCTATCTCTCTTTTAGTGGATAATGAGGATGTACCGACCTGGTTGAATACGTTTCGGAACATTTGCGAAAATATTGTTTTAGCGGTTATTTGTATTATGCTTCGCTGTCGTAAATCATGTGAAATCGGTAAGTCTGGAATGGCAAAGTTAAGCATATCAATTATGCTGCGATTGAGTGCTGCAATAAGCTAATCAGTTAAGATGCAGAAATACAGTTTATTGAAGCATTGACTTCGGTTAATATTAGCTGTCAGAATAAAGTAATAACAATGTTTAGAATTAAAAATTAAAAGTCAATCTGATTATTCTTATAATTATATAAAATCACGAATTGAAATAAATAGAAATACAAGCCTAATTTTGAAATTCATAATGCCATCAAGCTTAAAAGATAAACAACAAAATCATCAGAATATTCATTAAAAAAAATTGATGTGTGTATATTAATGACTAAAATTAGTATTAACAATAGAGCATACACTTTTACAAGGAAATTGATGATGGAATTTACAAATTCACTGTGATCTGAAGAAAAAGAAACGTGAGTAGTGTCACGGACGAGCCGTTTGACTCCCACAGGCCACATAGTCTAATGCGTCGAACGATAGCAAGCAGACACCCCTTTTCTTACCTATTCGATGCTGACTAGCCGTTGCTATAGCCCATCTGCGCGTAGGGGAATGAGAGAGAATCGGGGGAGAAATTACATTTTGGCAAATTTGTGTGTGCATGCTTTTAGGCAGCGAGGAGAGTCAGTTGTGTGTGTGCCTCTGAGCCAGTCAGTAGAATAGAAGATATATAGTAACCCCAAGATTGAAGTCTATGGTTTTCCGGTTCCTCTACTTTAGTAAAATGATTAGCAAAGGGTCGCATCTATGTGTGTGTGTATGTGTGTGCGCTGCATGGTTAATATTATAGTCAGATGATATTCATTTTTTTTATTAACATTATTATCAATTCTTTTGAAAAATCCGCCGAGGTATTCAATATTCATATTATATAATTCATTTTTTTATTTTATAGTTAAAAATTTTTTTATCGCATATTATTTTTGTTACTAAAATCACTCTATTTTATTATAAATAATATTTGGGGTACAAATACTGGAATTTTCATTTAAATTCTTTTTTTTAGTTAAATAAAAAGAAAATAATTTCTAGAGTATAAAAATATAATTTCTATCAGCTATAAATTTACTTATAAATTAGAATTCGGAACGCGATTATTTGTTTTAAGAGATTTATATTTTTAATCGATACAGTAGCCTTGAAAATCTAAATTTTATTTCTCTACATGAAAATAATATTTTATCGGTAATAACAAATATTATTTCGAATCTGTACACTCACGATGGGTTGAATTGCGACATTGTAAACATTAAAACACAATTTTTATATAATCAATATTATAGTATGTATTATACATTCCCAAGATGGCGGGGACTGAGAAGGACCCGCCGGATATCGCTCCTGATAAGTTTTATAAGTGCCATAAAAAAACAAAAGTGTCATTACTCGTATGCGTTGTTTGTGAAGATGCCTATCATGTGGCAGATTTTAAACGTTTAAAAAATGCCATACAAATAAGTGATGTGCTAGTATTGTGTCTAGCTCACAGTGACCTGCAGTTAACCCCCAAATCCGGTGACTTGCTAAGTGTAGAGGCAAGACAAATTATTGCTCAAGTGAAATTACATGAAAGGGAAAAATTTCAAGAACAACTGCTGAACACCATATCCACAGAAGTACTAACTGAAAACTTAGAGAGACAAAACCTTACAATAATCGGACAAGATGAAGAAGATTTTAATGTCATGAAAGCGGAAATTATACTCCAAAAAAAGTTAATTATAGAAATGAGAGAGAAAAATGAACTATTAGTAGAACTTTTACAAAAAACTAAAGAAGAATTAGCTACGGAAAAGAAAAATACCAAAAACAAATCGTATGCAGAAGCATTAAAAAATACTGATAAGGTAAAAGAATTGCGCCACGTGCCTAATATCATTATCCAACCTAAAACACATTTAGAAAATAATAAAGCATTGAGAACAATAAAAAGTGTACTGCAAAATGATGTAATATTGCCTGTAAAAAATATTAGGGAAAAAAATAATGTCCAAATTATAATTAAAAGCACAAATGATCTTGAAACGGGAAAGCTACAGGAGCAGCTTAGCAATAAAATTGGACATACTTTCGAGGTTAGATTGCAAGACATTGATATGCCAAGATTGAAGGTAGATGGCATTGATAACAACATGAGTATAGAAGAAATTGAATATGACATCAACCAGAGAAATTTTAATGAAGAAGATAATAGAAATTTATATTGCAGTGTAGAGCACGTATATACTAACAAGAAAAATAAAATGCAAACAGCTATTATAAAGGTAAATTCTACCACATACAGTTATATTAGAAGCAGAAAGAACAAAATCTACGTCGGTTATCAAAGCTGTAATGTCTTTGATGATATCAATATGAAACCGTGCTATAATTGTGCCAGAATAGGACACAGTGGCAAGAAATGCAAAAATGAAGCTACATGCTTAAGATGCTCAGGCGTACACTTAACAAAGGATTGTGACAGAAAAGCTAAAGTAAAATGTGCAAATTGTGTTTATAGAAATGAGAGATTTGGAGGAAAAACGAATACCGAACATGTAGCGACTGATACGGAAAAATGTGAGTATATAAAAAATGTAATCCAAAGAAAAATTAGAAACACTGACTATCCAGTCATGCCTTACATTCCAAAGTTCCTCGGATATAATTATAATCTACCTTATCAGCCAAAGGAAACCAGTGGCAACGTTATCAAAAGTAGTGACCTGCGTAATCAACAAATGGCACTAAGACAAGCGGAGATGCAAGAAGACCAGATGAAAGAACTCACAGACAAACAAACGACAGAATGACTACTATAGAATACGACACTATCGTAACCGAAGAGCTGATCTTGCAGGATGTTGAGGCTTTAAACGAAAACTTAGAAGCACATATGATAACAATACTGCATGTGAATATAAGAGGATTAAAAACAAATCACAAGCAGCTTGAAATAATGCTGGAAAACTTTGTAATAAAACCAGATATAATAGTCTGCTCAGAATCAAGGTATCTCGAGTACCCTCAATACTATAAACTAAAATATTATAAAATGTACTATAATGAAGGTAGTATCAACGGTGCTGATGGAGTAGTAATTTACATTAATGAAGAACTCAAAGAAACTACTAGAATAGAGGTAATTAAAGAGGTGGCCTACATAAATACTTGCATTTTCTTGAAAAATGATTTGAAACTGAATATCACCTCTACCTACAGATCACATGGCATATCCAAAGTTGAATTCATACAAACTCTCAAAGAAATCTTAAACAAATATAAAAAAGCAAAGAATCACTTTATTGTAGGTGATTTCAACATAGATATCTTGAAAAATGATAAAATTGCAGAAGATTATACTAATGAATTACTCGAAGCTGGATATAAACCAATGTATAACAGTATTACGAGACCCAATGCAGACAAAGGCTCGTGTATAGATAATATATTTGTAAAAACTAATATAGCAGTTATCAAAGCTTTTAAATTACTAAGCTGTATTACTGATCATTATCCATTAATTTTAACCTGTAATGCAGAAAAACCGCAATCTACAAATAATAATTACTATCATTACGTGGACTACAAAAAAATTCATAATGAGTTTAAGCAAATACATGATTGGGACTTTATATATAGTCAGCAAAACCCGGATGCAGCGATAGAAATACTAATAAATGAAATAAAAAAAATTATACAGCTTTCAACGATCAGAAAGAAAGCACATAAGAAACATACCCCAAGAAGCAAGGGGATATCCCCAGGTATAATCAAATCGTGTTTAGAAAAAGAAAAAATGTATAAAAGGTGGAGGCAGGACCCAGGAAATATGACGCTGAAACAGACATACCAAAGTTATGCGAAAGTCCTAGAGAAAATTATATTTAAAGCTAAACGTAATTACGATATAGCAGAAGCAGAGAAGGCTAGTACTAATAACAAGAAACTATGGAATTATATCAAAGGAAAAATCGGCAAAAATCCTAATAAAATAAAAAACGACTTTGACTACCTTCTAGAAAACAACGGATTCAAGATACAAGGCGATAAAAATGTATCTAAACATCTAAATGAATTTTTCAGCACAATCGGATCAAACTTATCAAGAAATATCATAAAAACACACTTGCATCCACAACGACTTAAAAGAATAGACTCCTCAATCTTTATTCGACCAATTGATATAACAGAAATTAGAAATATTGTCAAACCATGAAAGATAAAGCAGGAGGAGTTGATGGTATTAATACTACTGTATTAAAAAACATTATAAACTATATAGATCAGCCTTTACAGTATATCTTTAATTTATGTATACAAAAAGCAAGATGGCCGGAACAACTTAAATGTACTGAAGTAGTACCAGTATTTAAATCAGGAAACAAACACCTAGCAACTAACTACAGACCTATCTCATTAATCTCCAACATTGCCAAGATAATGGAAAAATTAATACACAACAGATTAATAGATTTCTTGAATAAAAATAATGTCATCTCTGATAAACAATTTGGTTTCACTAAAAGTAAAGGAACAAAAGATGCATTGGCCTACATCACCAACTACATTTGTAACAACTTGAATGACGACAAACACATTATAGCAACGTTTATCGACCTAGCTAAAGCATTTGACACGGTCAACCATAGCATTTTATTAAATAAACTTGAAAATTACGGAATTCGAGGTTTACCATTGAAACTGATGGAAAGCTATCTTAATAACAGAAAACAGAGAGTCAAGATAAAAAATTATGTAAGTGAGTACTTGCCACTCGCTATAGGAGTACCCCAAGGTACCATACTGGGACCGCTATTGTTCCTACTATATATCAACGATCTCCTAACCAATGAAGTCGATTCTTGTATAATCTCTTATGCAGATGATACAGTAATACTTATCTCTGAAGACGACTGGAACGAAGCCGAAGGAAAAATGAATCAAGAACTAAATAAAGTGAATAATTGGATAGCCTCCAATGAACTATCTTTAAATGTAGACAAAACAGTGTTTATTACTTTCGAATGTTATGCTAATAGTCTTCCAAATGATATATCTATTGTTATAAACGGTAAAAAAATTAAAAGAGTAAGCTATACTAAATATTTGGGAATACAGATTGACTGTTATCTCAGATGGGACTATCACATCGATTACATAATAAAAAAAACCAAATATTTGCTATTCGTTTTCTACAAAATAAAAGAATTTATGGCGGTTAAGCAATTAATAATGGTCTACCATGCTTTCTTTAATAGCATCGCGAACTATGGGATAATTGCATGGGGAGGTGCTTATAATAATGTACTGGACAGGTTACAAGCATTGCAGAATAGATTGTTAAAAAATATCTTAAGCAGATGTGATAATACTTTTAGGCCATTACATATCAAAGAAAGTTTTATTGTAGAAAGCTTGGTATATCATTATGAAGAATTTAAAAATAAATATATCTTATCGGAAAGTATAACTAGAAATAAGAACTTAGAACTGCCAAAATTGAGTAAGGAAATTTCTTTTAAGAATAGTAATGTAGTTGCCCTTAAGGCCTACAATAAACTTAATAAGGATCTCAAAACTTTAAATGTAAAACCGGAAAAGCTAAAAAAAATTATTAAAACGTGGGTTATAGATTCTAGATAATTTTATTTATATTTGTTTTATAAAAGTTTATACTTGTTGACACTAAACTAATGAAATTCAAATGTTTATACTTAATTGCTTTAGTTTAAGTACCATAGATTTAAGTTGCGTTATGCCAGACCTGTGTACAGATATATTACATATCTCTACAGGAAGTGCTCTGTATCTTATATATATTTTTGTATATCTAGATGTCAGTGGCTTGTATATTTTTGTACTCTGGTTAAATAAATAAAAAAAAAAAAATACAACATCAAGTTCCATTCAAATCAGTGCCAATGCTTAAAATAAAGAAGCTACTTTTATAAAATTATATGTAAACGAAGCCTAAAAGCTCCCCTCACAATCCAAACTCTTTACACTTAATATTCGATAAAAAGCCCGGAGAAACTACCGCACCAGCGAGAAGATTAAGAAAAAAAGAGAGAGAAACGGCAGCGAAGCACTGACGGTACTCTGCCGCGATCACCTATTAATTTATTCGTTATATAGGTGCAAGTACAGGCTTAAGTACGGTGTACACGCGCTCCAAGGGTATACGTACGTATATACATAAGATCACCGTGGCCGATCGCTTGCAGTCGACGATCGCTGTGATCGAGCAGAGGGGATCGCTGATGATTGCAGGGTGTGCAGCACTCGCGTTTGCAGCACAGTGTTTGCTTTATAAATCATGTGTGCCGAGAGCGGCGAGGGAGAAAGGGAGTGGACGTGTCTGGCGAGCGGTAGAAATGTAGGAATTGTAGAGTGAGAGAGAGAGAGAGAGAGAGAGAGAGAGAGAGAGAGGAAAGTGTCGATGGAGGTTTGATAGGCGTACGTCCAGGAGGTTTGATAGGATTGACGAAGAGTTCGAGAAACTTTTTTTTAAGTTAATAGAAACGTCGCTACTTGTATTGTTTCCTAATGACTAGTGACTATTCTCTATTTCCAACTGTTAGCTTTTCGGAAATTTTTTGTCACCTACCTTCTTTCGTTTCTAATGATAATAGTCTTGAAATATTACTTATTAAACAATTTATCAAATCTTCGCGTGGGATTCGGTGACTTTTCAATTCATTTTATATCTTAGAAACATGTCTTATAAGGTTACTATATCATCTATTTCTATTTCAATACCAAATTTAAGGCTTTCTTGACCCTTTTAACTGCATCAGATTGACATACGAGGGAAGCATACTGAACATCGCGTAGACTCTAACCAGTAATTGAATAAGTAAGAAAACATTAATGCAGCACATTATGGAAGAGCCAGGCAGCCTGCCATTAGGCATACATTCTTAACAGCATATTCGACGAGTTAGTAATTCAGCTGCATCTCTTCGGTTAAAGGGACCCGGGAATCATCCAAAACCTTTCTACACGTAACAGTAGACACGGAAAGGTACAACGAAGAAGAAATGAAACATATGACAGAATTATTGATTCTGAAAATCCCTACATGTTTGGATTGTAAGGAAAACTGCTCCCGACCACAACATCGATAGCGTACTAAATCCAACTACTACAGATAAGCTGGTGCATGTTTGCTCGTATCGTTATCCCAGTAGTTCTGAGACCCCATCTTGAAAATGAAGAAATACAAAAGTTACTTGATCAAGGTATAATTGAACCTTCAGGATCTAACTATTCGAGACCTACGTGGATAGTCAATAAAAAGCCAGTAGTGTCACGGATAATGAAGAACGTCGTATTCAATAGTCCTGGAAGCAAATCGGACCCCTCCACACGTAACAGTAGCAGACTTTAGGAAATTAAACGAAATAATATTTGGGAGCCCGCCTCTTCCTTTCTCTAACATCTCGCTTCATTTTATATATATATATGCACTCCGAGAATGCACACAAAATAGTCTTCACTGCACCTTCAGGTAGCTATCAGTATAAGAGAATGGCAATGGGCCTGAAAGATACCCCAATTACCTTCACTAGGGCAATGGCTTTGAACACAACACTCGTTGCCCTTCCACTCGTGACGACATCTTGAAGAAGATCTCGGGCCTGCATAATCTCAACTGACAAGCAATCTTCGGGGTCAGAGGTACCTCAAAGTTCTTGGTGAATGCACTGTGGCCAGGTCCGGCATACAACCTGCTTAAACGTGCGACTGCTGTGTACAGGTCGCTCGGTTACGAGTGGTCTATCGTCAAGAACCTGACTGTATTTATGCGCCCCTCCAAAACAGCTCCACTCATTCCGATCTACCGGGTGTCCGACCTTGATGGGCTCCTTACCACGTCATGACGATGATCCCTCCAACTCTAACGCGTGCGCTGTTACCTCTACCGCCTGCCACATTATTATAACGTTTGTCACTCCTACTGCTAAAAATGGCCTATTGCCAAATTGTAACCTTCGGTACTCATATTTTGTCAAATTTGCATATTTTGTATATATTTTGAATATATTTTATATTTTCTTTATATTTTTTTTTGTATTTTTTTTTTCTGAAACTGTATTGCTATGTATTTTTCTTTAATCACCAGATGGGGTTTTACCCCAAGGTGTCAAATAAATGCACTAATCTAATCTAATCTCTCTTTCTCTCCCTGCAATATATTTCAATAACTTAATAACGAACCTACGTAACAGATTGGTTGCGTAGGCATTGCGTCGTTAGCTCTGTAGTTTGAGCACGAAACTAGAAACTTTGGGTCCATAGTGTACATAGATACGTTGGCTTCGAGGACCAGTTCGATTTTTTATGTTTTTGCTCACGTGGCGACCTTATCCATCGTGGCTATGTACATATTATTATGATTAATTATAAAAAATAATTTATTTATCTGTATTATCTACTTGAATAGACTGGTATTTTTTAAATATTGTATCGAATTTAAGAATTATAACAGCTCAGAGTATTCCGTCGTTGTTGGGGAAATAGACTTCAGTCCTATTCACTTTAGTTCTCATTCAGACGTTGTAGATTTATATTCGTTTAAAAAGTAGAATTTCGCAAAATGTCTGTATTTTATTCAGCTATCTACGCTACTGTAAAATTGTTATCGATTCATTATAGTAATAGCATTCCTGTGCATTTAGAAAATGAATCAGAACAAGTGCTTCAATCTAGATTAGAAAATTTAGTAAAAGAATGTGCGTATAGAAACGTATAGAATTTTTTCAGTGATATCCGGTCAAGAGGAATTTAACGTCGAGAAAATGATTCAGGTTATGAGAAAAGTATTGTTGGAAAGGAGATGACAAGCACAATACTATGAACCTATAATATTTAAAAATTTAAGCCTCTTCAACCAAATTTCAATGAAAATTTGTACGTTGAAGCATACCATACTCTTTTTTCCGGTTCTGGAATTCATTTTTTAAATCAAGGAAATATAATTTCGAGAGAAAGTTACGCAAAAGGTAGTTGTTTATTTGCTTTTGATTTAATACCCGATTTTTCGGCTAATAAGATCTCACTGGAATTAGATAAAGCAAGCAAGTATGCGAATAGAAGTACGTTTTGCTGAGGCGGTAATTGCAACAGTTAATTGCATAGTTTATGCCAAGTACGATAATGTATTGGAAATTGATTCATCGAGACAAGTTATTGTTGACTTTAGTAGTTAGAAAATCGATGATGTAGTATTTTTATAAAATTTCACAACTATTTTTCTGTTAAAAAGTTCATTAGCTTTTATACTGCTATCTTTTATACCGAAGCACTATTACTTAAATTCAATTTACATAATGAGTTTGTGATATCCGCCATTTAGAAAGAATTTATTATTATAATTTATTTTATTATAATTATTAGACGTTATTATATCTGTAACGTGTAAATTAAAAAAAAAAAAAAATATATCCAACACACGTTAGAAATGAATTGAGTTTATGTAACCTTTAATTTTAATAATTAGTAAGTTCTACGTGTGCTTATAATTAACCGATATCAAGTTTTCTTTTTCATAGTAGTGTAGCGTAATTTTTGGACGCAAATGTACCTCACTGCCTTCTTCCCTGCGCTGTTCCGGCAGCGACTGTGCGGTGGTCGGAGTCCCCGGGATGAGCACTGCATGTGTTGGTAAGCCGCCGTAAGTGCACGTATACGCGAATAGGAAGTGGTGGGAATCCAACTGATGAGCGTTGCATGTATTGGTCCACATGATACTTAACTACCTTCGCACCTCGCTTCATGGTAAGTATAATTAGTACTTTAGCGCATTTCTCTTGTACGCTTTACTTTGTACACTTTTTGTCGCGGTACTTTTATCCTCTTTCTTACTGTTACCGTTGTTGCCGTTATTTTTTTTTTGTTACTATTATTATTTTTTTTCTTATTACATACCATTGTTACGTTATTGTTATTGTTTTTTTTTTATTTTTTTTTTATGAGTAGGGAATATTTCCTCGGTGGTGAGACTCCGGGATTTGTCTATATCCATACGGGCAAACATCTTAAATGGGCCACAAGGCCTTTATGCGATCTCCATTTGGGAAGTATGCCAAAGCCGCTGTACATGTGGTAAGTATCATTTTGCTTATTCTTTCTTTTCTTTAAACTTTTTAAAAATATAATCATATACTTCATAGTTTCCCGATGTTGTGTCGATTGCGCCTGCGCCCTTTCTGAATGACCTCACTCTGTTCTTCCAAGAGCGACGGCTAAGAGCTCTAACCGTGCTCGGTATTTTTCAACCCCAAGGACGGTCCTCGCGCTTCTCGCGCTCAGTTGATGTCTCGGATGCAGGTAAAATTAGTTAATGATATCACGGATCTCGGGGACTAGATCGAGAATTTGATTTGAAAGGTCTCAACCGAATTCCGCCCCTAGCATGGTGAATGTGTTATACTCCATGCGGTGAAAGATTATTTTTCCTTCATTCTGGACCGAGTCGTGGTGGGCCAGATAAACCCCATTTGCTGCATGAACTTCCACTCCAGTACCTATCTTTTACCTTGGGACGTCCCCCAGTCAGTATACTGTATGATGAGCTTGCCAAAATCGACAAACAAGTGTCCGACTTTATATCTAATACTATTATCATCTAATTGTCTTTTCATCGCGTATATAAATTGTATGGAAAGTCAGGAGAGTTGTTTTTTTGCCTTCCTTAAAAAAGAATAGATGTAAGTCAAATTTATAAGACATACCGTTTAAGAATCGTCTCTTTTTATTTTGTTATTTGTTAATTGTTATTCGTTACTTATTATAAAATATCCTAATCCTATCTGCTTATAAGATACGCGAGAGCTCGCAAGCAAGGCTTAACTCTCCAATTATACAACCGTATTTATACGACTCGCAGTTCTGTAATAAATTCACTAAAATTATTTATTTTCTTACACATTAATATTGTTATTTTTGTTATCTTTTTCATAAAGTTCTTTCTTATTTTGTTAGTTTATTAGCCATGTCTAGTCTTTTCCTGAAGAAACGGGAGTTTATGAGTAAGGCCATACACTCTTCCTTCTCTTAATTTGTTTCACTACCATTCAAATTGACTTCAAACGATGTTACTAATAATCAATTAAATTTTTACATTTAAATTTACATCTTTATTTAGCTTCATGCTTATGTATTAAAAGTTTCATAGTTCAAAATAGAGAACACTAGGTAAAGGTAATAGGAAAATAAAGATGAAATTAAATCGCATTTTATTTAGATTAACATCAAATTAAAGGCAAAATGATGTTACAATTGATTTCAAACAAAAATATTAATACCGCATACCGAATATCGAGAATTAATTAATTGAACCTCCCAACTATGCTACGTTTAGTTTACTTGATTAGAAACACAGCACAAATAAACGTCCTTGAAAAAAAAAACAAATACGCGTAACCCCTTGTATGCAAAGGGCAAAGAAATAAAAGAAACACTTACACGCTCACACACGCACACACGAGATGAAAAGTTCGCACGTACTTCACGGCAAATTTCGCGCGAATTTGCGCAAGGGTCGGAGAATGTACCCGATCGAGCGCGCGCTGCTGGTTATACGATTGATATCTCGCGCTTGAAATTGGATTGTGATTTATTGGATTATGGGCGCGCGGAGCTCGAGCGCGCTTCGCATTCCGCGCTCTCGCGCGCGAAAAAATAAAAGAATGGAAAGTTCACGCATTTATTGTGCGCGCGCGTGAGCACGAGCACGAAGGGCGGGCGCAAAGTGATCCTCGCGCGAGTATCGCGCTCACGTCCGTAATTCATTTTTAAAGCGGCGTGCGCGCGCGCTGCAATGTTGATATTATTTTTCATTACGAAATAAAAGAGAGAGGGGGAGGGGATCGAGGAAAGGGTGAATAACGCGAGCGTACACGGTTAAACCTCGAGGGACGATTATGTTCGGCGTAGAGAGGGGAGAGTCGATGCCTTTTTGTTGCGACCGCACGTGTGATAGTGGTATATGTGTAGAGGGGAGATAGCATCGACTTGGTGTTATTTACATCGGCAATTTTGGCCGTTCATTGGCAGGGTTTTAAGGTTCAATTAAATTATGCTGCTGAAAGGATTGAAAAGAAGTAGAAGACGGTATCTACAAAATAATATAGAATATATTGCATACCATTCAACTTATAAAATAAAAGAGCATTCAAAAAAGTGAATATGGCTTTCTTGGAATAATGTCGGTTCGTTACGCCAAACACCTTATTTTTGGGAAAAACTGAATCGCTAACTAGTTTAAACGCTTAACTTAACGATCTTAACAACTACCAGTCTGGTCTCTTTATAATGCCTAATGGACAGACAAGCAGCCTGTATACCGACACACGTTTCGTTGGATCCGCGCCGCGTTTGATAGACGATCTCATTGTGTCGGTACCGATCTTTGACGGGCGTTCCGAGAACACGAATGCGAGACTTAGTGTTACGGAGCAGGACCTTATTGAAGAATGTACCAGCAGCACATTTTAAAGGAAGAAGGGAAGGAGACATTCGCAAAACCGTGCGTTAAATGCCCCTGTTCATCCGACAGAGATATCACTTCTCGCCCTTTTATCGGATTCTTCAGATATTTCGGTATGGTGGGAAGATAATGCAGATATCGAGTGCATCACCGAGGATTCAGTGAGGTCATTTCAAGACCGCATTCACTTGCTCTTATTACTGAGGAACGAGCTGGTGTTAAAAAAAATAAGTGTTAGGTCCTGTAGCAGCAGCAGAAGCGGCAGTATCAGCGACTTTAAGGGGCACAGCTCTGCCAATTCTGCAGGGATCGAAATAATCCAGCGTCTCATCAGCGAACTGGAGGAAAAAATTAGGCCGCTGCCATGTTTAGTAGTACATGTTCAGTTGCCGCTTTTATGTGCAGCTGAGGCTGTAATAAATTAAATGGGTTTATTGCGAGCGATGCCACAATTGAGTGTGCTCTGTTTGTATTGAACCATCATTCCTGATGCTGACAACCAGACAAAAGAACATTTCAAAAGATTTACGAATCCTCGTTTCCATTGTAAGGAAGTCCGTGAAAAATATTTGGAGTTTCTGAGATTTTCTTCCGCGAGGGAAGCAAGGATTGCACTCAAGTCTGTGGACCCCAAATATCGATCCCACTACATAGTTCAACCAATTGTCCGCCCGAAGAAACCTGAGAAGGCTCAATTCCCCGATAACGAAGACAAAGATGAAAACTCTGAGGAGTAATATTTTCGCAACCTCACCTGCTGCAAACCAATGCAGGTAAGCAGGGAGTGAAAATGCTATTGGTTTTAAATAAAAGTATCCATGAGGAGGATCGGGCGTGTCACCTCACGCAGTGTACCCCTCGGCAGTTTACCTATTACAATCGTAATGATCCCATTGAGGAATTAGAATGGTTTTTTGGAAACCATTGGCGCAAAAACCCAGAACTAGACGTCGTCACCTTTATTAAAAGTTGTTAAGATCTGCCAGAATACTAATAAGGTAAGAAATTAAATAAAATTAAATAATTACAAAAAAGCTACTACTTTCGGGTTCCAAAACGTAACAGCTTCTTTAATACATACACTATCTGTCTTTCTCGAAAACGCTTGATGTTCTAACTTTGTAAGAGCAACAGCTTGTCTCAATTCTTGTTTTCTTTTTTTTTTTTTTTTTTTTTTCAAGGATGTTTTTAAGTATTCATTAAGAGTATGATGCATTCGCTCTATTCCGCCATTTGATTGTGTGTGATAAGCCGCTGTACAAAACTTATTTATCTTAGAAATCTGAGCGAATTTTTATATAAGGTTTTATTCATGAAATACAGCCCTTGGCCCGATATTAAAATGGCTGGCGTTCCGAAGTAGCATATTAACTTAGTTGTTAGTACCTTCGCTCCTTCTTTGGCTGTTGCTTGATTCACAAGCTTTAGGATGCAATATTTGTTGAAGTTTCGACAAGGTTTAAAACATTGACATATGAAAGCAATATATTGAACATCACGGACATTCTAAATAGAATCAAAATAAGCTTAGTATAATCAAATTGATACAGCATATCGTTGAGGAGCCAAATAGCCTGCCTTTGGGCACCAATATATAAAATCAATTCTAAAGACAGGTCAAGAATTAAAAGAAATTATCAATGGGACTCGCAACTTAGAATGATACGACGTAATAAGTGAAGACTTCACCACTCATAGTAAACATTTTTCAGGTTTTTAAATTCTTTCAAATTACATCAGCCATTCTTCGGCACAAGTCTATACTGCGATTATTTAGGAAACTCGTACTAGGCGCGAATGACCTACCCCATCTAAAATTCGGCGAGACCTACGCGCAGTAATTTTCGTACACGTACGACACAGACCTTCTACAAGAAACTTAAACTGTTTAAAAAATTTCCATAAACAATTACCTGTATAAAAACTGGCTCTCGCATGTACGCAAACCAGTTACGAGTGTAATACAAAGTCCCGTCTTCTCCAGCTATAATAAATGGCAATATTATTACCGAAGCTATACTTAATTTATAATAATTATGGATTGGATTTTCTTAATTTGTTACTGGTACTCTCAAAAGACACGCATATTCGTATAAGTCAGAAATAAAATACCTTATTCACAAATACGTACGTACACAAGTGCTAGGATTTGTTTCGGGAGGTACTGCGAGTAATCTACATCAGTATCTATACATAGCAATAATAGGTTTATTAACAAGTGTTATTTAGTTTGTTTTATTAAATTATCAATCTAAGATTATGGCGACCAGACTTTTATTTCACAATTTGCTTGCTCTGACCCTTACACAAAAAAAAAATACAAATTAAAAAAACTACATTACACCAGGAGACTGTAAATGGTGTTATAACGTATTTAAAAATATATTTATACTTAAAATCGTTAATGACCCGTTGAAACAAACAAAAGAACCCTTTAATCTTCGCCCGCGAAACTGAACGATTCATCAACCTCGCCATATTTGCCAATAGCTCAGCCTAATTGATTCTATCCATAATGTACCATTTAATTTCGGATATTAGTCACCGAAGGAGAAGCAACCGAGAACGGCTATAACCCTTCGCGCCCCAAAAATGAACAGAACAAAGCAGAAACCGACGCGCGGCAAAGAGGATCGCGGAGAATCTAGTTTGGTCGGCAAAAAAGAAGCCGAACATTATATATATATATATATATATATGCGCGCCCGCTCGAAACGAGGAGGCATATATTCGGGGCCCGTCGAAGGGTTATATTCTCGCGCGCCGGAAGAGAGTGAGAGAGAGAGAGAGAGAGAGAGAGAGAGAGAGAGAGAGGAGAGGTAACGCCCCGCGGGCCTAAACTGTTGGTAGACGTGGAAGCGGTTTGTTTAGACGCCGGTCTAATGCATCGCGCAACCCGTAATCACGCACGAAATATGGGAGGGCGCGCGTACATCACCGAAGCGAAGCGCCGAAACGAAACGAACGAAAGTGAGAGAGGCGAAGAAACGCATAAAGCACTACAAAAGAGCGGGAGAGAAATTCAATTTTTCACGGGCGATTTGGATTATACTTTACAACAGTGAAAAATCTTGTTTGTACGGTTGGGATTTTTGATTGCTTTCGCAATTTTATTAATTTTACTGGTATTTGAAATTATATGTATATTTATTGGCAATACTTTTGGATACCTAAATTAAATATATAATACAAAAACAATATTGGTGGGGTCTTTAACAATGGGTATAATTAGTTGTAGATATCGATTTAAACATGGTAGAAGAAAATATCTTGTCTCTACCTTCCGCAAGAACTCCTTTCGATTTAGATGTCAGAAAGATACTACAATATTCACGATGTATATAATTTTGTTTTTCTATCTGAGTAAACAGATGTGTTACAGTATACGAAATATTACTCCAAACCGTAATTGCCTGGGTAATGAATCTTCCAATGATTGTGCCAAAGATTAACGTTATAATTTGAATATTTTAATATTTTATTTTAGACATTATAATAATTCTATGAATTTTTATAAACTTATAAATTCATTACTATTTTTCAGTATAAATTTAATCTTCAATTAAAATCATTATAGTTCATGTCATTACTTAATCCCTACTCTAAAATAAAAGAGAACGTTTCGAATAATTCATTCGTAAATTTAATTAAAATAAATTAATCCTAAATTTTAGACACAGCCTTTATTTTGAAACTAAAATATTTGCAATATCCGCCAAAGTTTTTAGCACATTTTTCGTAAAGAATAGAAAAGTCATTATTGCTTTGAATACGATTATACGGCATTTCACATGCATACATCGTTTCTAAAAAGAAAACGATAAACATTTCAAAAATTTATAGGATCTCCGTAGTAACAGCTCGCTCAACATCTGTGAATATGAATGGAAGGAAGAAGACGGCGGACAAAAGGAACGGCAAAATAGTGGGTGTGAGAGGCCGAAACGAGGAGGGAATGAGAGAGAGAGGAGAGAGAGAGAGAGAGAGAGAGAGAGAGAGAGAGAAGTGACGCGCGGGCGGACGGTAAAAAGGACGGGCCCCGGTATGAGTTTTTGATGAATAGAATGGGATGTATAGTAGGCCAAGTAGGCCGTACCCCATTTGGAGAGCGGAAAGAGATAATTTACAGGTGCCTGTCCGTATGGATTATACTTTTCAATCATTTTGTCATTTATGCCCTCGGCCGATGGCTCGAAAATCAAGAAACTAATTATCACGTTGTCTGCGTCCTAAACAACGTATTATAATGGCTTTTGTTGAGAATAAAGTAGATTTTTCTTTTGAATTTATTGCGTTGGTTGTTTAATAATTTTATTTTCTAATTGTCCTGTTAGGAAAAACAAAATTTCATTTATAAAAATTGCAGATAAATGTTTTTACTAGAATGTAACAAAAATTTGGACTGTAACGAATTTCCAATTAAGTTATTATATCCGTGAAAAATCAAGTAGAAATCACACAACAATGCATACACCTCCAACTGTTGAACACAGTGTAACTAAATTCACAGTATAAAAAGTAACTCTTAACGACATGAACAGGAAGTCACGTATACAATGCATTTAATACAATCATGAAACAAAATAATAGAATTAAAATAATAAAATCATAGAACAAAATAATGATTTATAAGGCAACAAGTTATTAGTGTTTTTATTAAGAACCGTGAATTAATAAATAAAATAAAATATTTTAAATAACTTTTGTATACAACCTAATTCTTATAATTCAATCACCATAAAAATAATATTATTATTGATGAAATTTAAAGAACGATTAAACTATATAATTTAAAACAATCGTAATAAAAAGTGTACTTAATGATATTTCTTAAGTTAGTTTTAATTAAATGCATATATTATGTGTATTAAAGTGTGTATGCCTATAAAAAGTTTAGTGATTATTAAAATTACTTATTTTCATAGATGTTTCCATCGTAAAGAACTTAGAATAACTATTTGATATGAATTAAAATCAAATAGATGATGAACTAAACTATAAGTTAATGTGCTTTATTCTGATTAAGCTCTTTGATACATAAAAATTCAGAGTGGAATTTCAATGCTTCGTAATCCTTTTCTTGCTCTATTTGGATGGCAGGCCAATTAGAGCCAAGTGTCAAAACGTGATTGTTATTTAGATATGAGAAAACGTTACGGCAGCACGGAATTCATTTAGAGTTTTTTTTTTCTTTCCTAGATCATTTTGATGAGTTGATTATACGGATGAAGTCGTTCCGTTACTGTCAAGCATCACCTCTTCAAATTATACATAAGTCTGGCTATGAGTTGTCTTTATAATTATTTTAATATAGTTTCCTTTCAAATTTAAGTCCTTCGTAACACAGATGTTAAAATGGTTAATTATGTGGACAATTTTATATTTTAAACGGGCAATTTATGATTGACAGTTTTTCGTAGAATTTCACTTATTCTTTCGGATTACTTCTATCAATTATTTTCCTATTACAAAACATTGTAAAAAAACATAATCTTGTTATACACGTTAAATATTCAAATTGAATAATAAATTGCCTGAAAAATATGAAACAAACGAGACTCAATCCTACTTACCCGAGGTTTCTATAGTTAAAAAATTAACGATACTAGTTTTACATTCTCTTATTTTGCACAACAAGATTATACAAGATCGATTTCAAATACGTCCCGGTAATCACGGTGTCATGTATTTAATAAGTTATCATTTTACTTTTAATTAATATGTCCACGATCACCTATCAAAAATACAAATTGATGGGCAACTTCAACTAAACGCCAACGAAAATAACAATATATTGATTTCTCTCCAATTTGCAATTCACCAATAAAATTGACTTACAAATTGCTAACTTATGATTGCTAGTTTAATGTACTTTAGAAATCTCAATGAAAAAGTTGCAAAAAAAATTTAATTAGAACTTTATGAATAACACATCGCAGATAACAAAATAAAAGTCAATTAATTATCTTAAAATAATGCACCTGACATTTATGCAGAATAATTAACCAAGAGAAAAACGAACTATAATCACTTACGAAATTTCTCAATTAAACCGAAAAACCCCTCATTAATATTTACCAAACACAGAGCGCTCATCTCTCCGTCGCCTCTGGTATACATTCTCATACACCGTGAAATCGCGACAAGAGAGGAGTTCCAAAGCCTCGCGGAGACAGCTATTTCATTCGCGACAAGTAAGCGTCAGGAGATGGAATCCGTGTTATTCAAGCGCAGTGGCAAACTACTTTGGTAGCGCGCGGGAGAGAGGCGCGTAAGCCGATTAAAGCGGCCCCGATCGCCGCGTAATGAGCTCGCCTACTCGGCTTTCGAGTCGCGCAGCGTGTGAAGGATGAGGGAAGAGGACAGGTATGCGAGAGAAGAAAAAGGAGCACAATGAGACGATGAAAAGCAGCAGATGATTTGAATAATTAAAATTTAATTAAATCCCCGACGACTTTTTTTACTCTTTCTCTGTCGTCGAGCTTGAGATGACTGTTTCTGTATTACGTTTGTTTATTTTAGTTCAATAAAGGTTTATTGTAAAATATTTAGTAATTATAAATTCTTTTTCATCATTTTTTAATTCGACTTAACTTAAGCTACGAAATAGGTACACATTATATTAAGTATCTTCTATAGTTTGAAGAAAAATCATAAGTTTAACACTTTCTCGTTGCTGTCACGTAAACAAATTGTCCACCTGACGGCTTTCGATTTCAGCCGCCGTGAAGAATTCTGAACCCGTACAAAAGTGCAGCTTACTTAATGTTGCTTCCTCTCTTATTTTCGTTCAAAATTCTACGATCAAGAGAGGCGATCTCCGGATCGAGAAGAATAAACGCATTTACTGACATCAGTGTTTACCTTTTTCCATATTGAATCTATTGAAAACTCTTTAAAGATTTAAAAACTCAATCCCAAACCTTTGTTAAAAACGCTGTTATGAACGAGGACTGACAAATAATTAATAATTATACGAAATTTCGATGAAATTACGCACACGAGTCTCAAATTAAACGGGGTCCGTTGGCGGGTCTGTATTCTCCGCGGAGTCAATATCACATAAGTGTTTCTCTACACTATATACCCATGTACTTGTACAGAAGAACATACAATCCTTCCCGCGCAATTACTTTAACACAGATATCCATGTAAGTTCACGCGAAGCTCAAGCAACATCGGAACACGCCCACGTGGCGCAGGCTTTCCCACGTTAGCTGCACACGCTCGCGTAAGGGCCTTTTTTCGCGATTCGTCGTCGAGATCGCGCAGGCCCCGATAGGTATCTGTCAAACGGATCGCGAGACATAATCTTTCCCCGTCGTCGTCACTGCGTAGGTGTGCTCACGCCGAGAACTTGACGAGTTAATTGATTGGCGATTAGGTAGAATGCGACTGCGTGCAGCGAGGGTTCGGTATATCGGTATACGTGGACGCGATCCGCTCATCCGGATGTAACGGATGGGAATTTAAAATGTGCTTTATTTTTAGTATTATAGGGATTTTACATATCGTGGCACGTAGTTTTCACGGTGTCACGTAGGCTAGCGGCCTGCCTGGTGGTTCGCCACCTCGGATAGACGATTCCGTCTTGGAAATTACTAAATCTTTTGGGCCCGCAAAAGTGCAGTTGTGTGAATGAGCAAAAACCTTCCTCATAAAATCATAATTACCTTTTGCACGCTCTCGCAGTATTTTTCTTTATTTATTTGTGACATCCGTCGTCACGTAGTATCCTACTTACGAAAGACCTTTTATTTTTTTGCAATATTGTATATCAATTGTGAATTACGTCAGTATGATTGTGGCCGCCGTCAGCACTTCTGTAAGTGCTTGCCGAAATCGATGCGTAAGCGCCCGACACTTATATTATCTTATTATTTTCTCGTCGGGTATAAAAACGCGTGGAAACGAAGACTAAAGGGCCTTTGGCTTCCGTCGGTGCGCCGACACACAGCTGCTTACGCCGAACCGCTGGAGACTCGCTGTAGGAGAGAGAGAGAGAGAGAGAGAGAGAGAGAGAGAGAGAGAGAGAGAGAGAGAGAGATTCCGGCGTTACGAAGACATCGTAGCCCACAAACCAACTACCACAGATTTTAGATTGCAAGTTACGCTAAGCTTCGGTATGGTATTGTACTAAGACCGTAATACCTAGTTTATATTTCCTGTACTCTATACAATAAAGCTTCGGTACACTATTGTACTAAAAGTGTAATAAAAGAGATTTATTTATATCAAATTAAACTTTACTTTATTTTTACCCTAGAACATGAGAGCTCTCGAGCAAGGCTAACTCCCAGAACTTAAAAACCTCTTATTTAAAAATACACCCAAGTCTGGGCGTAACACATTCATTAAGGTCGACGGTGCTTTCAAAATTCTTTTTTGGCAATAGAAAATCTTTTACCACTTATGACAATCGGCTACGTGGATTCAGATGTTTTTTTCTCTACTGCTAATTTTTTACCTTCAGCGCATTTGAATTCCTTCTTTTCCAATGCGATGGAGGAAGAATCCGCAACGAATTGGCTTTGGAATTCCTTACATTTTTCGATAAGGATTTTTTTCTAAAATCGTAAATTACATCAATTTTTAAATTTTCATACTTTTAATGTCATTGATTATATATTATAGACGTGCATTTGGGCGGCCCGTCGACTACATCTAGATATTTCCCTTTCCTCTACCCTCTCTCTCTTCCTCCTCCTCTCTCTTTCTTTCTCTTACTCTCTCTCTCCCTCTCCCTCTCTCTCACTCTCACTCTCACTCTCACCAAAAACCCTATTTCAATGCATTCAATTTAATTTTTTACATTACTTTTTACAAAAGTATAAATCTAGGCAAGTAACGATGTATTAGGTAACGGCCGACCCTATGAAATTCATATCATTTTCCCGTGTCAATTTTTTTCATCTTTCGGAAAAACGTAAATTATTGGTGCACGAAGTGCAACCCCCGTAATACCAGCAGACTTACAAATTTGAAAGGAGGTGCTACTTTGGAAGCACAACAACAATAGTCGAAAGAAAATCATTCTGTACGTAATAGAATTTATGTTAATGTATCAAAATAAAGCATAGATACCAATGCATGATAAACTCATAAGATATGTCCAAACTCGATCCTTCTCAAAGCTATAGTCAAATCAAAGTCCCAAAGGAATTATAATCTCCATTTCTCAAAATAAGCTTAAATTCCCAAAAAGAGACCTTTATCCTCTTCTATCGTTTCAGAAACAAACAGAACGAGAAAGTAAAAGACACAGTTGAGAAGAAAAGGGAAATAAAAGAGAGAGAGAGAGAGAGAGAGAGAGAGAGAGAGAGAGAGAGAGAGAGAGAGAGAGAGAGAGAGAGAGAGACGGAAGGAAATCCCAGAAGACTTCGCAGGCGTTGCGCATGCGCTGAACAATCTGATAGTCCCGGTGTAACAAATGACATCGTCGAACTGGTACTGTCCCTAAGATCGTATCTCTCCATCTTGACAGTCCACTCCTCTTCCTCACCTCTCTCTCTCTCTCTCTCTCTCTCTCTCTCTCTCTCTCTCTCTCTCTCTCTCTTCGTCCTCCCTTCCCCCGTATTTCTCGTTTTCGCGACGCAAAATTAATGGCCGACTCGCTTGGGCACGCAAAGCCCCGTCGAAGCAGACTAAACTTCCTCGGGTCGCGCCGTGAGCGCTGCAACCACCAAGGTTATGTCATCAGGGTCGACTCGCTCCTCCTTCGATATCAAGATGGACAATAATTGGATGGGCCCGCGGGGGAGAAAGACAGAGACAGGAAAACAGTCGGAAAACTAGTTGGTGGAGTAGACGGCAAGGCAGCGCGCGCACGCGCCCGGATAATATTATGAGCGCGAGATAGCTATGGGGCGCTTGTAACACGTGTCGTTAACCGGTTTCCGCGGCTTAATTGTCGGGAAGCGCAACGATTTTGTGCTTTATCTACGCACGCGCGCGTGTGTTAAGCCTCGTGTAACTGGTTTTCTCTCTCAACGCGGGTAAACTACCTTGACCACGCGGGACGTCGACTGCATGCGCGCGCGTTTTGGCAGTGCGATTAGTATTAGTACTGTATTATTTTTGCTTCCTCAAAGAGGAAGCTTTGTAACAATGAACACAATTTTTCGGACAAAAAAGTATTAAAAACATGTTTTAAGAATAGTGGCATAGAAATTTTTTGATTTTGAGAAAATTTTTTTTCCTGTCTGTGTGTGTGTGTGTGTGTGTGTGTGTGTGTGTGTGTGTGTGTGTGAGTCTGTGTACAGAAGATATCTCGAGAACGAATCGGTCGATTTCGATGGGACAAAGCTTATTCTCTTAGATTTTGATGCCGATTTAAAATCCACAAACGATTTTGAAAATTTATCGAATTTCTTTTGTTTTATGATCAAAAACGATTTTGAAATTTCAATTTTTCTCACTTTTTTATATGATAGGGTAAATTTTTTTCAATTTTTTGAAATGCATTTGAAAGGGCATTAAATTACCTACATTTTCTTTTTTTTTAAATTTAAATGTCTAGGTATCGTCCTTCATTTGTTACGAAGGTAAATGTGTAATTTTCTTCTATAATTTTTATCTCAGAAACTATTCCATATTTTTACACGAAATTTATACCAGTTATTAAGTATAAAAAGTATTTCTACCTATAAAAATTTCAAGAGATTTTATCGATTTGTCAATGAGAAAAAAAATTATTAAAGAAAAAAATTGCATTTTCTTTGTCGCACGATAACTAAAGTAGAAATCAATACATCTTTATGAAATCTCGCAGAGGGGCAGCTCTTTTATACTTCTGGAGCCCTTTCGTTGGCCAAGTAAAAATGTTCATAAAATTCAAAGATATTTGAGGTTTTATTTTATTTTTTGTTAATTTTTCAAATAGCGTTTTCTTGAAAACGATTCGACAAATCGAATTGAAATTTATAGGCTGTCTAGTTCACACTGTAAAGAATATATGTGCAAAATTGCATTAAGATTGTGGATTATTTTTGGAGATATTCGTGAGAACTTTTTGAAGAGAAAAAATGCGTTTTCGTTGTCGCACGGTAACAGGAGTAAAAATCAATAGATCTTTATGAAATTTCGCACAGGGGTAGATCTTTTAAACTTCTAAAGACGTTCCGTTGGCCAAGAAAAGCTGTTATTAAGGTTCGAAGATATTTGAGATTAAATTTGTATTTTGTAATTTTACAAATCTCATTTTCTTAAAAATAATTGGACAAACCAACTTGAAATTTATAGTCTGTCTAGCTCATATTATGAAGAATATATGTACAAATTTTCATTAAGATTGCACAATTATTTTTGAAGATATTCATTTTTAGAATTTGGGAATTTCTTTAGTATTTAATTAAGATTTTCTGATTAGTGTTTAAAATAATTTATTAGAACATATTGTTATTCTTTTAATGCATTTTTTGTTTACAATTAATTGTACTTTTTAACGCAAATAATTTATGTAATAGCTCAAAAAATTAAGTTTGAGGAAGCTAAGTGCCAATGAATTGGCAGCGGTTTTTTTTCTTATTTTGGTGACTCAGTTAGAATCATGATACCGCTTTTTATTGTTACAAGTAGAGGCTCCTACAACTTAATCACGTGACCAGAGGCGAGCTGCACGTCAGCAGCTCGCAGGACATCGAACCTCAAATTATAGCTGCGCGTCAGCAGCACACGATGTAGAAACTCCCAGAACTCAAGCGCGTGGATGGGAGCGAGCTGCATGTCAGCAGATCGCAGGACGACGAACCTCGGACTACAGCTGCAAGTCAGCAGCGCGTTGAACTCAAGAATGAGATGATGAAACTCGGGCGCATCAAACACAGCATCGAAAAGCTGACACGATGGCTCGATTGGCAATCGATTGACTCCCACCCACGGACACTTTGATACCTGTATAAATACGGAACAAAGCACGTATGAGAGCACAACAAAACCATCCAGGAACGAGTGAAGAAGAACGAGCGAGGAAGCTCTGCACCAGCGACCCACGAGAGGACGATTATGAGTCTCTCTAATTAACCGATCAATAAAAGACAAGAATACTTATAATCACGAATCGTATTTAATTACATCGCCCCAAGTTCACTCTTGAAGCGACACGAGAACTTGAACCCCATGTAACTTTGGATACGTCTCACACGTAACATATAAATTGGTGCTAGGTTTGGGGTTCTCCTTTGAAATACGATTCGGTATTTAAATCGCGAAGTATGGGTCCTAACCAGAAAGACAGGAAGAAAGGATGAGGATAGTAGAAATCACACTATTCATCGCCTGTCTACAAGAGTAAGCCAATTTCTATTACCCAATTTTACATTAGTCTCTCGTGGGTATCGCACGGCAACCAGCTATTCCAAAGTATTTGGAATTGAACCTATTATCGCTCGAGAGAAAGACAATCTCTTCAAATATCGTACACTAAACGGTGCAAAAGAAAAAAGGATACGATTCATACGTGTCGCGACACTAAAATACATTAGGAGTACCATCTCTCTGATTAACCGATCAATAAAAGACAATTATACTTATAATCACGAATCGTATTTAATTGCATCGCTCCAAGTTCACTCTTGAAGCGACACGAGAATCTGAACCCCATATAACTTTGGATACGTCTCACACATAACACTATTTATGTATTAGAAATATTAAATCGTAGAAAGTATTATGCTCCCATTTTTACTCAGAATTTTATTCGAAAATAGCGTGTGACTTAAAACACATATTCTATTAATTTTATTTTGATTATTAGAAAAGCGAGGAGAAAATTAAAATCCTACATCTGTTGTATTCAACAAATTTGTAGTTTTTGGGATAAATGTACCATCATAACCCTGACGTATTATCATTACGATATTAGAAACTGTGTATTTATGTTAAATATATTACATACTTTAATAGGATCTAATACATATATGTGTAGTCACGGGCGAGCCGTGACGACAGTCTCGATCGAGCATCGGACACCTCAGAACGCGCACCTTATCGCGAGATGAGTCGAGTGCTACCGTTGGACCGGTCCCACGAAAAATGCAAGCTTGCAGCTTACATCCCCAGTTGGCAGTTCGGTGGCTACTGCAAACAGACGTATCGTTAGCACTGGATGAAATGCGGATGATATCGCAAAACGCTGACTCTCACTCACATCAGTAGAAACCAGTAAATGTGGGTTTGGGTTACTAGGTTCTTCTGCGCCTTATCGCGATGTCGACCGCTGATTTGACATGTCTCATCTACTGGTCTATCCGTTCCTATACTAACCTTCTGCCGAAGAACCGAAGCTGCTGATGTAGCTTCCTCTTATTTGGTTCTTCGATAAACTAAAATAGCGTGGTATGTTACTAGAGTTGCTTGATGATATTTAATAATTTCTTCAATGCATGATATAGCCCTCCATTTATTAAAAATTTATGCCAATCGTCTGGGTTTCTCTCTTTAGTTTTCCTTTCCTCCAAGCTGCCTGTAGTAAACACCATTGACCCATAATTTTTACAGTTCCCCGGATGATCAGTCCTACCGCCCCACGGGAAATCGAGCTGTAGTTCCTCACGCAATCCTTACGATCCACCCGCGTGGAAGGTGTCACGGATGAGCCGTGGAGTTTGTTGGTCATCCACTGGACGCCACGCAGCTTCGCTGCGAGATAACCCCGGGCTACTGCTCCCACAACATGCGAGAGCCTCCGTGGCCTCATCGCAGATGAGGACAAGCTTGCACTTTCCGTCGTGGAACAAGCTCGGCGAGGCTGCGACGGTGCATCTGTGAGATGACAACTGCCGACAAGAGTATAAGCTCAAGCAATCAGTAACAAAGGATTGTTATCCTCAGAGCCATGAGAGCTGTTTATATCGTGCAGTGGCTGTAGGTAGGGTAACGACCGGCGGGATTCCACGACCTCACCTCTTTACATATATTTTCTTTCAGGGTTTGGCATCGACCGCGATTCCGCTCCAAAGTCTTGGCGAAACCGAGGATGGATACTTGGATTCCTGCAACCTCCTGCATTGGGGGGAGCAGGGCACCGAGAAAATGTGGCTGTTTACTCAGCCCTCATTTAATTGGTCGCTGTGCGGTCTCGTCTAGCTGAGATTACAGGAAATGCGTGCCAAGGGGAGAATGTCCTGGTTTGTGGTCCAGAGTGCCCAACGCCTGTGCATCACAAGAACATAGTGGTAACCTCTGCATTCTTGAAGGCCAATGGAGTCCCATATACCAGGTCGCTGTGGATCATCAAATGGTAAAGACCGACCTCGACCTGGCTGAGTCCGTAAACGTGAGCGTCGACGGTTGGAATCACAATGCATACCGCTTTGTGACCTGCAGATGCCGGGGACGCGCGGTTACGGGCGTTCCACGGAATCCTCATTTCCACGAGATCGTACGGTCACACGCAACTCACACCCACGAATGTTCGCAACTGGGCTGTCTCAATGTGACGAACACGGCCTCAAATGACCGGGAACACGTATGGGTGCACGGTAGAGGGGCTGCCTTTTTTTAGCGCACGAATACTTTCCATGTTTTACAGATGTAACAAGACCGTCAACCATTGGGCACGGAGGTTCTTGTATGGATAACGTTTTTATAAAATCAAACACTATAAATATTGTATCATATAAAATTGCAAATCCTTTCAATGATCACTTTCCACTATTTGTAAAATGTAATAACGTAAAACTCTCCTCTAACGATAACAATAGAATTAACGAAAGAATTAACTATGATAAACTAAACAAAATTGCTAATGATGTTGACTGGAATTCAATACTAACAATACAAGAACCTAACTGTGCAACGGATGAACTGATAACGAAAATAAATAAATGCGTAGAGAATTCGATTTGTGCAAATAAACAAAAAAGAAGTAAGAGAAATAAAACACTAAGAAAAAAATGGCTCACTAAGGCAATAATTGTTTCATGTAAACAAAAGGAATTACTACATAATTTGTGGCTGTTGCGTGACGCATTTATTTTCTTATTTTTGCTATAACCACTATCGTTAATTATAAAAGTGACTAGTGTATTAAGGTCAATATTCGAATTCCAGGCATCATGCGATCACCGAACAATAATCGCATGATGTCCGGGATTCGCTGCGTTTGCGAGGAGCTTCTATTGAGATCGCGCGCTAAACAGACACCTGTACAGCGGGCTCTCTGCCTTACCTGCGTTCGTATATGAAATGAGAGTGAGAGAGAGACAGCGAACGGTTGTAGTGGGAGAGAATTTTCGCGGGTCCGAGGTGTCCTGCCCGCGAAAATCTCTCTGCCCCGGCAGTCGAAAATTATTAGCGAAAAGAATAAATTGACTCGCTCCTGATTGCGATCACCAAGATAGTTTTAAATCAATAGAGACCTACCTATCAATCGAAATACAAGGAGAAATATTAGCGGAGCAAAATATAGACACATATGCGTATTTGGATACTATTGGACGAATAATATTGTAAAAGGGAATTTGGATCCTCTTTGTAAACACAAGGCCTCAATAAAAAGGATAAAACGCATTCTTTATAACCGAAGCAACTCAAAAGAATTATTTTAATTATACCCCTAACTATTCCCGATCAAGCAGGACCAGAAAAGGTAAGAGGGTTTGACGTATATTTTATGACTGAATTTCGCGTTACAATCATACTTCGTCTCGGGACTATAATAGTTGCACCGCGTGGCGATAATTTATTATGAGTTAACCATCTTACCGGGGAGGTGGTCGTAATGGTTTCTTTAAATGAGCATTAAAAGTTCGGATAAAATACATAATGAACTGATATTAACTATCTGATTAGTAAATCGGTCTTGGTTAGTCGCTAATTTAGTATAATAATAATCCATGAATTCAAATGCGGTTTCCTAATAAACATTAATTAATATTATATTAAATAATTAATTATATATTAAATAATTAATTATATATTAAATAATTAATTATATATTGAATTTTCGTGCAATTACTGGAGACGTTCTTTTTCTATTGGATTAGTATCTTAAGGTTAGCCCGAATTGGGATAAATTTATTTACGCTTATATTAAATTTTCATTTGTTTATTTATTAACAATCTTAATTAACAATTTTTCCCTCGGAATATAATTACCCGTCATTATATCGGTATTATAGATATGTTCTTATAAGCAAGTTAATGTACGTACGCATCTATTATTATTAATTTAATTGATCACTAACTAACTATATATATATATATATACACACACACACACACACACACACACACACACACACACACACACACACACATGTATAATGTATTTATAATTACTAACCATAGCCCGGGTTTTACTTCGTGCAGTAGGTAGTTGGGAGGATGCATTGTAGCATGCATTGTCAAAACCACTGAAAATCGAAGCGTACGACCCGTCGAGAATTAGGTTTTACTAATCCATTAACATTCCTAAAGAATTTAAGGAAACGGCAAAGAGTCCCCGCAGACTTTTCACTGACACGGCACTGACTATCGGCGCGGGTACCGGCGACTACTGTATACATTCCTGACTCCCAAGAACGGGCGAAATTCAAACGTGAAAGCGCGCGAAATTCAAACGGTGATAGTAATACAAGACTCAGAATAGGCTTAAGGCCCCAACAATTTTACGGAAGGGTCTCGATACGTTCCAAATGCGCCCTTCCTAGTTAATAGATAATATTTGCTGGCCCTATTTAAATATTTAACAGTACATAATATATGAAGTTCTCTAAATATCGTTTATTAATCGCCTCGTCGGTTTATCAGGTCAGATATTCCAAATATTTATGAACCTTACGCCCTCGTACCAACCCTTCACGGTAGATAGAGATGCTCCGCGCGATTCCAGAGTTAAAGGCAATTTATCGATCCTAGGTAGGGAATAATAGACGTCCCAGAGCGACGATCAACATTTTTATGTTTGCCATTACATAGAGGCTAACCTAACCTCTCACGTAACAGTGGCAAAAAAATATAGAGTCTGAAAATTAAAAAAAAGAATATATGGAATTCGTTAAGATATTCAATAGAGTAATCAAAGATGCAAAAGTAAATTATGAAAGAGATAGAATTAATGAGAATTCAAATGATCCAAAAAAGATATGGAATATAATTAGTGAAAAATTAGGAAAAAAAAGTCAGTCAATAAAATTAAATACATATATGAGAAAGGAATTAAAATTGAAAATAAAACTGAAATTGCAAACATTATGAACAACTTTTACTGTAATGTTGGGAAAAACTTAAGCAAACAAATACAGCAGCCAAATGAGAAACCTAAAGAAATTGCAAGTAACCTCAAATCAATTTTTATAAAACCAACAAATGCACTAGAAGTAATGAACATAACTAAACAGCTTAAAAACAAGTCTGGAGGGTTAGACAAAAAAAATGCAAGAACCTTAAAAGCATTAGATATATATATATATATATATATATTGCTCTCCCATTAACACATATATTAAATCTTTCGATAGAAAAATCGGTGTGGCCGGAGGCCCTCAAAAGTGCGGAGGTAATTCCAATATATAAAGCAGGAAATAAATCAAATATAACGAATTATAGACCAATTTCACTTATCTCAAATATTGCAAAAATTTTTTAAAAGATCATTTATAATAGAATATACAATTTCCTACAGGACTGCAATATTTTCTCAAAATATCAATTTGGTTTTATGAAAAATATTGGAACTATAAATGCACTAAACAAAATAACAGATATAATTTACAGAAATTGAGATAAGAGTAAACCTACAATAGCTACCTTTATAGACTTAGCAAAAGCTTTCGATACAGTTAACCACGATTTACTACTAGGAAAATTAGAAAAATACTGTATACGAGGAAGTATACTGGAACTGATAAAGAGCTATCTATCGGGTAGAAAACAAAAAGTAAAAATTGACGATAAATCTAGTGAAGAAAAGATAATTGATACAGGGGTACCACAAGGAACAATTCTTGGACCCCTTTTCTTTATAATATACATGAATGATCTGTTAGATATGACAAAGGGCTCCATCCTGTCTTATGCGGACGACACTGTCATCATTGCCGATGATAACACGTGGTCACAAGCACAGGCCAGAATGAATGTTCTATTAGATAAAGTATAAAATTGGTTAGCTTTTAATAAATTATCTTTAAATATATCTAAGACTAATTTCTTAATTATCGAGATAGTGTACCCGTAGAAATAAATATAGAAATACAGAATCAAAAAATTACAAGAGCTGAAAACTATAAATATTTGGGGATAATTTTCGATTACAATATGAAATGGTACAATCACATTGAACACTTAATAAATAAAACTAAATATCTGATTTTTATTTTCGCAAAATTAAGGAAATTTATGGATATCAATACACTTATGAAAATATACTACGCATTCTTCCACAGTATAATAAGTTATGGGATCATAGCTTGGGGCGGTGTGTACAAAACCACTTTAACTTTACTACAAAACATTCAAACTAAAATATTAAAAGTTATTAATAAAAATCATTTTTCTCTAGAAAATCCTTTGAATATTAAACAAATTTTTGCATTAGAATTAATTACGTTGCACTATGATAAACTTAAACAGATGCACTTAATGAGCGAATCAATAACTAGAATAAAAACTTATAATTAAATTAAATTAAATTAAATTAAATAAATAAAAATTTATTATTACCAAAAATGAATAAAGCAATAAGCGACAAAAATAGTTACACTGTAGCTATAAAAGTATACAACACATTACTAAATAATTTAAAGTGTTTAACAGGTAATAAAAACTCGAAAAAAGCTAAACTAAAAGAATGGGTCAAAAATAACGTGTAAAATGACTGCTGAAATCGTTCTTGTATTCAGATAATACAACTATATTACTATGATTAATTATTAAACTGTTTTGAGAAATTTATATCATTGTTGTTAAGGCGGCTTTTTTTTTATGCGTATAAAAATTTTATGCTTGTTATATAACTATGATAATCATATTTCGTAATCTGGGATTTTAGTTGTAAGTTAGTTTTAAGTCATTTTATGTACCAGCCTATGTACAGGTAACTACGTTTACCTCTATAGGATTTACTTCTTCTGTAAATATTTCTGATCAATAAATACAAATACAAATACAAATATTTTTCTCGAAAACATCTGAAATAGCCCGCTCTCTTTTTACGTAAGAATCTTCCGATTATTACACAAAAGATAAGAAAAGATATAAAAATTAAAAATGGATAATCACGCATACATTCTAGATTATCACGGTAATTTAAAACATTACAGTAAGACCACAACTAAATCTTTCCCAAATCGCATACCACAACTGACAACCAATCAGCTGCAATCTCTTCCAAAGAAACATCTTCATTTTTTCCGCACCCAACACACCATATAATTTATTCCAAACATATATGCAAGTGTCAAGAGACAGACAGAGATCTCGCCGGCTTTCCGCCTCACCCATCCTCTCTTCTCTCTCGAACAACTCAATATAACCAGGCGTCGAAACAAAACGCGAGTATACGCCGGGTAGCAATTGAACGGTCGGTGCACGCGCGATCTATCGATCGCGTCAGGCCAAAAACAACGCGCGTACGCGTATAGATGAAAGATACGAGAGGGCTATAAGCGCGTACAAATGGCCGGGCATATATATGTAAGCGGTCGATCGCCGATCGGGGAAGAAGAAGAAGAATCCCGCGGCGGACTTCATCGATCACCCCGGATTTGACTTACGCGCCGCGATCATGATTGCAGTCGGCGGATTCTTCGACCACAGCTTCTTTTGTATAATAGAGGGTATTAATAACTTTGAAAATTATTATATTATGTATTATCGGATGCTTGATTAACTGTCAAAAAATATAGTAATAAATAAGGTTTTACTTATTATTTATAAAAAAAAATCTTATGAGAATTTGATCTGTAAACGACAAATAGTAAGTAAGTAGTAGTAACTGATAATTAGATAAATGATCTAATAATAGTTAAGAACTGTAACGGAAAAATTCTAATAAAAATGACTGTATTTAAAAACACTGAATAAAAAAATTCATGGTAAATAAATTCAATTTAATAGTTGCGAAATATGTGTTTGCCTTATTTTCTTTCTTTTCATTCAAAATATTATAGGGATTCTTTTTCCAAAGGAAATATAAAAGTTTATTCGTTTCTCGATCTTTGTCTCTATTCTTGTCTATTCTCCTTTTAATTCTTCTCCCATTATAAAGGACAGAAAAGCTTTACGTTTATGTTATTTGAAAACAACAACTGATACTAATTCCAGATTGTCAAAGTACGCTAATACTACCAGTTAAGCGCACTGCTCTTCAAATCAAATGTTTGACGTTAATCGCGGCCGAAACCGGATAAGTGGCACCATCTCTTGGACTAAGAGGCTACTGCTATTTTTTAATATACTGTGATGGTAACTATACTACTGCACGTTTTAAAAAATATTTTTTAGATGTATTATTTTTTAATGACATATGCAAAAAATACGAAATAATAACCGATGACATAGGGGATCGAATCCGATCTGTCGGGACGAAAGTCCAACTCCATTATCACCGAATTATCGATTGCGGTATTACGTGGTGTTACTATACCTCTGACTAGCACTGAATCTATGATCTTCATTTGAATCAGTGCATACACACTGAGAACCGTTTTTTCGGAGTATTCAGTTTGCTTATGTAAATATATTATAATAATATGAATATTGTCACGTGTGGACTGGTGATCGTGGCCGGATAGCTTACTCTTACCCACTATACCATAAGAATATAGTAATCACATCTAGCTTCATCCAGATTATACCCTATCAATTAGTATAAACGTCCTTGTACCTTGGTGTACGTGCGAGCGACAGGCGGTGTATCACCAGGTCATCAACGCAGGTCTCCTACTAGTCGAGGTTACATCGCAGACGCGACATTTTGGTATAAATTAGTTAAGTCTCAGCCGGTGCCCTTCCACGAATGTCCTAATGCAGGCTGACTGAATGCACCTCGTGGTCGGGTAGGATATTCTTTCTGTTCAGTCTACCAAACTCTGATCAGCACCAATCACTTCCGCTGACCCCAAGTTCGCTGCCTTGGCAAGAGTGTGACTCATCTCGCCCATACAGCATGAAAGAAAACTGAAATAATTACATGAAATAATTCATGAATTAATACATTGAAATGATTTAGAAAGAATTTTAAAAGGAAAAAAAATTAATTTTAAATTAATTTTTAAAATAATATATGGAATCCTTACAAAATACTTTCAAGAATCTTCCAAAAAAATAAAAAAAGTGTTACCAAAAAATAATTACACGAATTAATTCTGAAAGGACTTTGAAAAGATTTTTTGAAAGAATACATAAAATAATTTCGAAATTATTGCAAGTATTCTTTCATGCAATAATTCAGAAATAATTTTAGAAAGATACAAATTAATCATTCACAAAAATAATTCAGTATCTATTCAAAAATCTTACATGAATTATTTCATGAAATCTTCTGGGAAACTCGTGTGAATTAATACAAGAAATAATTTTGAATTCTTTTGAAAAAGATTTTTAAAATAAAATTTTTTAAAACAAAATAGCAAAAAAATAATTACACGAATTAATACTGAAAGGACTTTGAAAAGATTTTTTGAAAGAATACATAAAATAATTTCGAAATTATTGCAAGTATTCTTTCATGCAATAATTCAGAAATAATTTCAGAAAGATACAAATTAATCATTCACAAAAATAATTCAATATCTATTCAAAAATCTTACATGAATTATTTGATGAAATCTTCTGGGAAACTCGTGTGAATTAATACAAGAAATAATTTTGAATTCTTTTGAAAAAGATTTTTAGAATAAAATTTTTTAAAACAAAATAGCAAAAAAATAATTACACGAATTAATTCTGAAAGGACTTTGAAAAGATTTTTTGAAAGAATACATAAAATAATTTCGAAATTATTGCAAGTATTCTTTCATGCAATAATTCAGAAATAATTTTAGAAAAATACAAATTAATCATTCACAAAAATAATTCAGTATCTATTCAAAAATCTTACATGAATTATTTGATGAAATCTTCTGGGAAACTCGTGTGAATTAATACAAGAAATAATTTTGAATTGTTTTGAAAAAGATTTTTAGAATGAAATTTTTTAAAACAAAATAGCAAAAAAAAAATAATTACACGAATTAATTCTGAAAGGACTTTGAAAAGATTTTTAGAATAAAATTTTTTAAAACAAAATAGCAAAAAAAATAATTACACGAATTAATTCTGAAAGGACTTTGAAAAGATTTTTAGAATAAAATTTTTTAAAACAAAATAGCAAAAAAAATAATTACACGAATTAATTCTGAAAGGACTTTGAAAAGATTTTTTGAAAGAATACATAAAATAATTTCGAAATTATTGCAAGTATTCTTTCATGCAATAATTCAGAAATAATTTTAGAAAGATACAAATTAATCATTCACAAAAATAATTCAGTATCTATTCAAAAATCTTACATGAATTATTTGATGAAATCTTCTGGGAAACTCGTGTGAATTAATACAAGAAATAATTTTGAATTATTTTGAAAAAGATTTTTAGAATGAAATTTTTTAAAACAAAATAGCAAAAAAAATAATTACACGAATTAATTCTGAAAGGACTTTGAAAAGATTTTTAGAATAAAATTTTTTAAAACAAAATAGCAAAAAAAATAATTACACGAATTAATTCTGAAAGGACTTTGAAAAGATTTTTTGAAAGAATACATAAAATAATTTCGAAATTATTGCAAGTATTCTTTCATGCAATAATTCAGAAATAATTTCAGAAAGATACAAATTAATCAGTCACAAAAATAATTCAGTATCTATTCAAAAATCTTACATGAATTATTTGATGAAATCTTCTGGGAAACTCGTGTGAATTAATACAAGAAATAATTTTGAATTGTTTTGAAAAAGATTTTTAGAATGAAATTTTTTAAAACAAAATAGCAAAAAAAATAATTACACGAATTAATTCTGAAAGGACTTTGAAAAGATTTTTTGAAAGAATACATAAAATAATTTCGAAATTATTGCAAGTATTCTTTCATGCAATAATTCAGAAATAATTTTAGAAAGATACAAATTAATCATTCACAAAAATAATTCAGTATCTATTCAAAAATCTTACATGAATTATTTGATGAAATCTTCTGGGAAACTCGTGTGAATTAATACAAGAAATAATTTTGAATTGTTTTGAAAATGATTTTTAGAATGAAATTTTTTAAAACAAAATAGCAAAAAAAATAATTACACGAATTAATTCTGAAAGGACTTTGAAAAGATTTTTAGAATAAAATTTTTTAAAACAAAATAGCAAAAAAAATAATTACACGAATTAATTCTGAAAGGACTTTGAAAAGATTTTTTGAAAGAATACATAAAATAATTTCGAAATTATTGCAAGTATTCTTTCATGCAATAATTCAGAAATAATTTCAGAAAGATACAAATTAATCAGTCACAAAAATAATTCAGTATCTATTCAAAAATCTTACATGAATTATTTCATGAAATCTTCTGGGAAACTCGTCTGAATTAATACAAGAAATAATTTTGAATTCTTTTGAAAAAGATTTTTAAAATAAAATTTTTTAAAACAAAATAGCAAAAAAATAATTACACGAATTAATTCTGAAAGGACTTTGAAAAGATTTTTTGAAAGAATACATAAAATAATTTCGAAATTATTGCAAGTATTCTTTCATGCAATAATTCAGAAATAATTTCAGAAAGATACAAATTAATCATTCACAAAAATAATTCAATATCTATTCAAAAATCTTACATGAATTATTTCATGAAATCTTCTGGGAAACTCGTGTGAATTAATACAAAAAATAATGTTGAATTCTTTTGAAAAAGATTTTTAGAATAAAATTTTTTAAAACAAAATAGCAAAAAAAAATAATTACATGAATTAATTCTGAAAGGACTTTGAAAAGATTTTTAGAATAAAATTTTTTAAAACAAAATAGCAAAAAAAATAATTACACGAATTAATTCTGAAAGGACTTTGAAAAGATTTTTTGAAAGAATACATAAAATAATTTCGAAATTATTGCAAGTATTCTTTCATGCAATAATTCAGAAATAATTTTAGAAAGATACAAATTAATCATTCACAAAAATAATTCAGTATCTATTCAAAAATCTTACATGAATTATTTCATGAAATCTTCTGGGAAACTCGTGTGAATTAATACAAGAAATAATTTTGAATTCTTTTGAAAAAGATTTTTAAAATAAAATTTTTAAAACAAAATAGCAAAAAAAGTAATTACACGAATTAATTCTGAAAGGACTTTGAAAAGATTTTTTGAAAGAATACATAAAATAATTTCGAAATTATTGCAAGTATTCTTTCATGCAATAATTCAGAAATAATTTCAGATAGATACAAATTAATCATTCACAAAAATAATTCAATATCTACTCAAAAATCTTACATGAATTATTTCATGAAATCTTCCGGGAAACTCGTGTGAATTAATAGATTTTTTTAAAGAAAACATAACAATTCAGCAATCATGTCAAGAATTATATCACGAAATAATTCAGAAATTATTTCAGAATGATAAAAATTAATCATTCACAAAGATAATTCAATATCTATTGAAAATAATTTCATGAATTATTTCATGAAATGTTGCGGGAAACTCACGTGAATTAATACAAGAAATAATTTAGAATTCGTTTGAAAAAGATTGTTACAATAAAATTTTTTAAAACACAATAGCAAAAAAGATATTTACACGAATTCTTCCTGAAAGAACCTTGAAAAGATTTTTTGAAAGAAAACATAAAATAGTTCAGAAATTATTGCAAGTATTCAACACGAAAAAGGGCAGCGTCCGTATATAAGAGGCATCGTATAATGTATTTATTTTGTTTTTAATTCGAATTTGTTTCAATCAAATAAGTCCTAATTAATACAATATTTAATAAACAAAACTTACTAAATAAGTATATACTAATTAAACAAAGTTAATATTAAAAAATAAAGAAATATTAGAAATAAATATTCTAATTTATTTTGTCAGTCATTTTGCACTATATAATGAAAAAAATGAAATGATTGGATAATGATCGGATTTAGTCGTCCATTGTTTTCTACATTCGTATGATCCTATTAAAGAACGTATTAAAATGTGTGGGGGGTATATAATTTTTCGTTTTCGTGAACTAAGATAGATTGAAACATTTACTAATTGCGAAAAATATTAATTTGAAAAGTTAATGTAAGAATATAAAAACTTAAAATAAAAGGAAAAAAAACATTTAAAGATGAATAATATAGGTACTTAAAATAAGCAATATTTTTTATTATTATTCATAATAGTATTCTTTCAGTATGACAATGTTTAGAAGTCCCCTCAAAATCGACAGAAATATTATTTATACGTCTGCCAAGAGTAAAGAGCCTTTGACTCTAAAAGTTGATTCTAAATTGAAAACACTACAAATAATAATAACGTCGGTAAGGTAGAGCTCATTCTATTCATCTCTGCATTATATGCAATTATCATTTTTTTATTTTTATCGAATTTCGGGAAAAGAGCTCTTTATTGCCCTTCGTAATGACAAAAATACACTATGTGTAAATTTTCAAGTTATTGCTCGTTATAGATTTTACAGGAAACGGGTTGAAAAATTTTCTACCAGTTTTTTATGAAAAATAATGAACAGAATTTCTGAAAAATTTATAGGTGTATTATTTATGCAATTACGGAGTGCAGTGAAGAGCTTCATTCATCAAAAGTTGAATCTAAGATCAAAAAAATGTAAAAACTCATAACGTCGGTAAGGAAGAGCTCCCTTTATACACACACATTTCACATCGACTTAATACAATATTTAATAAACTAAAAGTATTAAATAACTATGAATTAATTGATCAAAGTTAATATTAAAAAATAAAGTAATATTAAGAATAAATTTTCTAATGTATCGTATCACTCATATTGCAGTATATAATGAAAAAAATGAAATGATCTAACAAGCGAGCGATAGCGTAATGGATAGCGTATTTGCGTAGTACCCAAGCGACCCGGGTTCGAATCTCCATCATGTAAAAAATTTTTCTGCGTTTTTTTCTGCGATAAAATAGTGTAAAATTATTAACAATGTAAATATATGTAAAAATAGTTAGAATATTATTTAAATAATAATCTAAATTATAAAAATGTACCTTCAAATACGGGATTATATATACCCTTCGAAATTTATTGTTAGTAATATTTACTAAATATTTTCTAATTAATTCACAATATTTATTCCTGAATCCTTCCAAAAATCTTTCATTGAAAGGATTCTGCAATAATACATGATTTTATAACCTTCGAAATTTTTTGTTAGTAATATTTCCATTATATTTTCGAATTAATTCACAAAATTAATTCCTGAATCCTTTCAGACATCCTTCATTGGAAGGATTCTGTAATAATACGGGATTTATCCTCTTCAAATTTCTTGTTAGTAATATTTCCATAATATTTTCTAATTAATTCACAATATTAATTCCTGAATCTTTTCATACATCTTTCATTGAAAGGATTCAGGAATTAATTTTGTGAATTAATTCGAAAATATTATGGAAATATTACTAAAAAGAAATTTCAAAGAGTATAAATAACGTATTATTGCAGAATCCTTCCAATGAAAGATGTCTGAAAGGATTCAGAATTAATTTTGTGAATTAATTCGAAAATATTATGGAAATATTACTAAAAAGAAATTTCGAACAGTATAAATCACGTATTATTACAGAATCCTTTCAATGAAAGATGTCTGAAAGGATTCAGGAATTAATTCACAAATTAATTCCTGAATCCTTTGAGACATCTTTCATTGGAAGGATTCTGTAATAATACGGGATTTATCCGTCTTCCAAATTTCTTGTTAGTAATATTTTCATAATATTTTCGAATTAATTCACAAAATTAATTCCTGAATCCTTTCAGACACCTTTCATTGAAAGGATTCTGCAATAATATGTGATATTAATTCTGAAAGGATTCTGAAAGATTCTTTCAGAAATCATTCAGTGAAAGGATTCTGTAATGATGCTATGTCCGGGGTATTTTCCTTTCAGAATTATTTCAGGAAATAATTTTGAAATATCTTTTAGTAACCTTTTGGTAATAATCCATGAATCCTTTTAGAAATCTTCTATTGAATAAATTTTGCAATGATATTATAAATTATTTTTGAATTATTCCATTGAATTAATTCTGAAAGGAAAATACCCCGGACATAGCATTATTACAGAATCCTTTCACTGAATGATTTCTGAAAGAATAAAATTATTTCATGCATTCTTTCAGAATCCTTTCAGAATTAATACATGCTGTGTGGGCGAAGATTCGTTGCTCTGACCGTTTGAAATAGGTTAGAGCTAAGATATCTGTATCCTCCTTTATGCCTGAGTGATCTTCCTCCTGTGATTTGCATGCGTGTCAGTTATGTCAGCAATTTCTACTCATTCCACAGGAGCGCTCCCCACTCAGTGCTTCTTTTATATATAAAGACCGCGACTCTTGCTAGCTTTAGTCTAATTTCTTGGATACTATAATGCTACGACGTCTACTCCCCGTCGTCGTAGGATGAGTAATTGCGTATGATACTCTCTTACTTTTCTGAATCGTTGATCCCGGTTACATATGACTGTATGTCTATATATTTATTCTTTTTCCTCTTTTTTCTCATTCGACTTTAAATTTAAATTCGAGAACACTACGAACCCCGAAGAACTAATTTTCATCGAAATTTGAAACTTTTTATTTTTTCACATTCGTCACACTGGATCCACCTTATTGGATTTCATATAGATTCGTATTCTATCACCTCACGAACCTCCTATAGAACTCATTTTTCTTGATATTTCAAGATTTGTTTTTTCACTCATCTACCATATTGGATCCATCATACCGGATTTCATTTTTTCTTCAATCTTATCTCAGATAAAAATTCTGCGACCCAAGAAACCTATAAAACAACCTTTGCTTCATAATAACGACGCTTCCTGAATCGCATATTTACTGAAAGGGTTAAAGATTTCTATTATACCAACAGTTGTTTTGGGAATAGTTTTTATACCCTTAGATGCATAGAGTGCACATTTTTATCGTAAAGGGCGCTGCGAGAGAATCCCAATAGATTCAAATCCTTCTGACCTTTCTTTTCAGAAAGAATAAGTTCGTGTTATGTATACATTTATAAAACATTATGCAACACACACACAATAAAAAAATTACAACAAAATTTCTTACTATTAAAACAGTATTCTAATTCAATTACTGTAAGGGGTTCTCTTTATAACAAAAATCCATAAAACATTTGTTTTAATCTTACATTTATATCGTAGTTTTTCTGAATTGCCCATAACGATTACAATAGTAGCATCTCAGTAATATATATCTTAAACAATTATGAAGAAAGTAAAGGACGCGTTATATTATTCTTGATTAAAAAACTATGAATCAGCCTAATTTGACTTTTTCTATTAGTTAAATTAGGTCAAATTATACAAAAAATTCCAGTTATTTCACAAAACTACAAAGAATATAATTTTCGGTCTAATATGTTTAATTACGTAATAAGATCGGGTAATCATCCAAAAAAATATGAAACACGTAAACATGTGCATCGATAAAAATATCAATAAAATGCAAAATAGCTTTCCAACCAAACCAAAAAAAGACGTGTTTGGTCAGTTTGTTGCTAAGCTACACGCCATTTGCTTGATGATTAGAGCGCGAGAACAATAAAAGAAAGGAAGAATCGCAGGCACCACCACCGCAAGCGCGTCAGTCCGACAGTTCGTCTCGCGCATTAAACCAAACATCTTTTTGAATTCCTTCGTAGCAATTGGAAAGTGGATCATTTTAAGCGCCCACCTATTAACTATTCCATATCCATAAGCGAGACGTAGCACGCGAATTGTGGTGCAAATACTGTTAAGGTATAAAATCAATATAGCTTTAACGTTACAGGTAAGTTCATTGTCGTGGCCTTTTCTATTGCTGTAGGAAGTTATCTCGAACCCATTAAGTTTGATTTCGTTTGAGCAATAGTTGGTGAATTCTTCCCCGTGACGTTAATTATTTTGATCTTACCCCACAATCATTTTTTTTTTTTTTTAATATATTTTGAAGTATAAGAGGGTCATTCCATGTCAGATTTACGCTGATATTTTATAAATCTTCATAAAAAAATAATCGATACGTATATTTTATTTTTAGTTTAACCTCATAATTTCAGATTAATGATTTTTCGAAATTTTAATTTTAACACTTGCATTTCAATGAATTATCATTATAAGAAATTCTTCAGAAATTTAAACGAAAAGTTATTACGAATTTTTGCTTTATTAAAATTTTATAAAAAAAGTGAAAAAAGTGATTTTTTAAAACATTGGACATTTTTATTTATATTAAAATTTAACGAAAAATAATAATCTGTAAAGTTTTAAGAATGTTTTGGTCCGTTTCGGAAAATGGAACGAAGCTTAGTTTAAAAGGTATAAGCAAATACGTTACTACGGGTTCTGAGATTTATTGCAATGAATATCTTATTATTGGACTGATACATATTAACGCAAAGATGAAGCGGCGCTCTTAATTTGCTTATAACTTTTAAACTAAACCTCGTTCCATTTTTGGAAACGGACCAAAACATTCTTAAAACTTCACAGATTATTTTTCCTTAAATTTGAATATAAAAAATGTTCAAGTTGTCAAAAAATCACTTTTTTCACTTTCTTCATAAAATTTGAATGGAGCCAAAATTATTAATAAGTTTTCATTTGAATTTCTAAAAAGATGAGAAAAAATCCTAACTTTTAGTTACTTAAAAGAATTTCCAACAATAAGAATTCATTGAAATGCAAGCGTTTCAAAAAAATATGAATTGAAAAATATGAGATCATAATAAAAGTAAAAATATACGTATAGAAAAAAAATGCTAGCAGAAATATTTTCGTATTAGGGGCATAGTTATGTCAACATAAAAGTTCGCGTGCATCAAGTACAAAGATTATCGACGCATTTATAAATAATTTATCAATCACCTTGTTACCCACGCTGTAACAATGTAAGCAACTATATTACATCTATACAATGTCTAATATTATTCTTAAATATGCCTTAACTACAGTTGGAAACTTAAAATTATAGGCCCCATTACACTTCTCGTTTCATAAGATTAATAAAACTCTTTGTAAGAATATTATGTTGCTGACTTTAAAGAATTAAAGTTAGTTTAACTACACATAGTTAAAAAATCATTATTAGTATATTTGCTAATTATCATTAGCAAACTTTTAAGGGTGTACTGGCTATAAGACGAAAATAGTGACAAATTGTTCAAAATTTGATAGTCATTAAATATGATAAATATTATCAAAACTTCAGTAGCCTTACGAGAATGGTTAGAAAATTGTTGCTATTTCAATTTAACATTAGTATTATGGGAAATCGCAAAATTAACAACTAAATTGAAAAAAAAAACATTGCAGAGTCGTGGCTCTGAAAGTTCGTGTAATCGTCAATAAATGTTAAATAAATAAGTTCCATTTTTTAAACTGTCCACTTCGAGAATATTTTTTAAAATATAACATAAAAACTTGAAAATTAGACGTATGTAGTCATACCAAAAGGTGAACAAAATGAGCATTAAAACGTTCTAAAATCGATGTAAAGTCTTCTTCACAGTTCTAAAAAATATTTTACATAATTGTTTACTGTTAGTACTATAGAATATTACTGTTTTTGACGAATTCTACGACCAAAATATTTATCTTAAATTTTTGAATGAGACTTACGGCCAATACAGCCTTGAGTTGGGACTTAGGCACTATAGAGTAAAATCAGTTAATCCTCTCTTAAAAAAGTGATGGATGAAATCTGTCATCATAATAAGACTGCTTTGATTGGTTGTTGTTTGCTCATTTGATTGGTCTACATAGAATAAGCGCCAAACTCTAATATGTTTGAATTTTGAAGATTGAATTCTTGTGTTCGAGTATCTAAAACTGCATAATTAAAAAAGTATAAGAAAAATTTCATTATTTTATTTATCAAACTTACGTTCTTATCGTATAATTTAAACTAATTGAAACAAACTTTTAAATTTAAACTAACTAACTTGATCATACTCATAACTTCAAAAACAAAAAAAAAAACAAGAAATAAATAATACGCGCGAAGCGCGTTGAATGTAGCTAGTTTATTAAATTATTGAAACTATTTTGAGATTCCTAAGAATTATACCAGGAAAATTATTTTGCTGCTTTTTTCAGTTTTTACAATTTAAACATGACCCAACATACTCTGACTCTTTCGTCGGGCTATGAGATGCCTGTAGTTGGATTAGGCACCTGGCAGGTAAAGATGCTAGTAGATATAAACAAAATTTCATACCCAAGAAAAATTTTAATAATTTATTCTCTACATTAGGCGTCAGACGAAGACGTGGAAAATGCAGTAACAATTGCACTCGAATATGGATATAGACATATCGATGCAGCCTTCGTGTATGAAAATGAAGAGGCAATCGGCAGAAGTTTACAAAAGTGGTTCGACGAAGGGAACGAGCGTGAAGAACTGTTCATAACTACTAAAGTATGATAATAAAATTTTAAATATTAAGAGAAAGAAAAAATTTCTATTTAATAAATGGTTATTATATAGCTACCGAACTATGGAATGCGAGCATCTGACGTTGAAACCTATTTGAATCTTTCAATGGAGAGGTTGGAATTGGATTACGTTGACCTATATTTAATGCATACACCCTTTGGCTTTGAAAAAGATCCTGAAAATCACGCACACGGAAAAGATGAAAATGGAGAAATAATTTTGGACTGTCATACCGATCATTTAGCAATTTGGAAGGTACCATAGAAACTATTCAATGTTACGTATTCTTTATTATTAACGTTCTACACGTTAATACCAAATACATTTTTTCCATACAGGCTATGGAATCTCAAGTTGAAAACGGCCGAATAAAATCAATCGGCGTGTCCAACTTCAACGAAACGCAAATCCTAAACCTCATCGAGAACTCCGACATTAAACCGTGTAACTTACAGGTAAACCACGAACGTCAGTGACCTAACTTTAACAAAATCTTAACAATGTCAACCAAAGAAACACTTGTCTCAGATCGAGATACACGCCTACCACCAGCAGCGGCCCATACGCGAGTTCTGCGAGAAGAACAACATCGTGGTGACGGCGTACAGCAGCCTCGGCTCACTCGGCACTCCGGACTGCATGAAGAGCGATAGTAGTGTTATTCTGCCGAGTCTCCTCGAGCTTCCGGTTGTCCAGGAGATCGCCGAGGCGCACGACAAGACGACGGCCCAGGTGCTGCTGCGCCACCAGGTACAAGCCGGTCTCATCGTCATCCCGAAGAGCGTGAAGCCCGAGCGCATCACCCAAAACATTGAGATATTCGATTTTGAACTGAGCGAGGACGAGATGCAGCAGCTCGATGAGCTTGACAAGGGCGACGAGGGCAGGATTTTTAATTTCGTTGGGCTCTTTAGCAAGTTAGTGTATAAGAATCTTATTATATTGAATTTCTTTGGGTTGAACAAACTTTTATAATGAGAATCCATTTTTTTTTAACACACTTGTCATTTTTGTGTTTCAATGAAGAATAAAGTTTAAATAGTATTTAATTTAAGTGAATGAAAGTATAGTGATCAACAAGTGTTCTCCTGGCGGTTATAAAAATTAGAATCAATTAACATAAGAATTTTTTTTTCTAATAAAATTAATGTTTTATTTTTTGGTTTTCAGGGTGGAATCTCATCCAGAGTACCCATTTTAAAAATAACTATTTGTTACCTACACACTTCAACCCACATTATAAAATTAGAAGTAGAGGTTTGTTAATGTTATTGCTACTTGCACAATTCTAGTGTCATACACGAAGATATAAAATTATAAGAATGTTGAGTGTAGTTATAGTTATTACAAGATAGATTCTATTTTACACAAAACAGAAATAAAAGTTCTAAAGATATTATTTGAAAATTAGTTTTCTTTGTGGATAAATATATTTTACTGGTTGAATTTAAACGTTCTATATCGTTGACATTCGAGACTACGTAATTATTATTAATTATAACCGAATAATTTTAATGATAGTTGTGTTTTTACAATAAAGATTTTTAAACAATTTCAAAGCAAGATATGAATTTTTGTTAATTTTTAAAGATTTGTTTTTTCATTCATCTGCCATATTGGATCCTTCATGTTGGATTTCATTTTTTCTTCAATCTTATCTCAGATAAAAATTCTACGACCCAAGAAACCTATAAAACAACCTTTGCTTCATAATAACGACGCTTCCTGAATCGCATATTTACTGAAAGGGTTAAAGATTTCTATTATACCAACAGTTGTTTTGGGAATAGTTTCTATACCCTTAGATGCATAGAGTGCACTTTAATTTAAATTTTTATCGTAAAGGGCGCTGCAAGAGAATCGCGATAGATTCAAATATTTCTGACCTTTCTTTTCAGAAGGAATAAGTTCATTGTGCAACACACACACACACACACACACACACACACACACACACACACACAATGAAAAAAGGTTACAACAATAGTATATTACGATACGTGGGCCGGAAATTGGATTTCCGGGCCGTGCGTGGTATGACGCCCGAGGCGAAGCCGAGGGCGTCATAACGCACGGCCAGGGCATCCAATTTCCGGTCCAAGTATTGTATACTATTTTTCTTACTCCCCGGCCGAAAGTACGTTCTGTAATTGTTAAATAATTGATAAAATTGCGTTGTCGTCTGCTAGCTGTGTTTGAGTGTTAGTTTTTCTTTCGGCCCGCTCGATAGTAGTGCCTCTGTCGGCCGCTTTGGGTAGCTCGGTCGATATTACCGACTGTTTTTTCTTTCGGCCCGGCGGAGAGAGCTGGTTTTTGGGCGTCTGCTACTTTCGCTATTGTACAGATGGTCTGATGCCCGCCCGACATTTGCAAGACCGAGGCGAAGCCGAGGTTTTGCTGGTCGGGGCGGGCATCAGAAACACATTCATTAAAAAGACAACACCACTTTTTATTTCAATTAACTCTTTTTTCTCGTCACACGTGCACTTTCCTCTGTCTATTTCGTACGTGTCTAACCTTCACACCGCACAAACATATTTTTCTCGGACGCTCCCGTCCATACGTTTAAAAAACAATAACCACGATCAAACAAAACCACTTTTTATTTCAACTAACTTTTTTCTCGTCACCCGTGCACTTTCCTCTGTTTATTTCGTACGTGTCTAACCTTCACACCGCACAAACATCTTTCCTCGGGCATGCGCGCGGGCGCTGAAGCGCCGCGGGTCAGGAAATTTCGGCAGCCAATCAGAGCGCGCGGTTGGTCTAAAATAGGATGCGAAAGTTTCTCTTTCGGCCCGGAGATGCGGGCCGAAAGTACGTACTTTCGGGTGGGCGAGTAAGAAAAATTTCTTACTATTAAAATAGCATTCTAATTCAATTGCAGTAAGAGATTCCCTTTATAACAAAAATCGATAAAACATTTGTTTTAATCTTACATTTATATCTTTATACCACTCTAACCTCAAAATCACAACTTTGGTATGATTTTTCGGCGCTCGTGGTATAAAATACCGTTCGAAACGAGTGCGGAAATTGATTATTTACTTCATGTGACTTTTCACACTTGCTTCGCTCGTGCGAAAAACGTCACATGAAGTAAATCATCACCTTCCGCACCAGTGTCGAAATGTACTATAAACATTTACATCTTAAACAATTATGAAGAAAGTCAAGGACGCGTTATTCTTGATTAGCAAACTATGGATCAGTCTAATTTTACTTTTTCTATTAGTTAAATTAGGTCAAATTATTCCAAAAAATTCCAGTTATTTCACAAAACTACAAAGAATATAATTTTCGGTCTAATATGTTTAACTACGCAATAAAATCGGGTAATCATCCAAAAAATATGAATCACGTGAACATGTGAATCGATAAAAATATCAATAAAATGCAAAATAGCTTTCCAACTAAACCGAAAAAACCCCAATGAACTGCGTATTGATACGATCAAACACATACTCGCAAACTTGGCTCGACATAGGTATTAACAAAACCCTGGAAAATTCGACTTCCGCTCGCGCAAAAATTATCGGAAATATGTGTTTGGTCAGTTTGTTGCTTAGCTACACGCCACTTGCCCGATGATTAGTGGGCGAGAACAATAAAAGGAAGGACGAATCGCGGGCACCACCACCGCAAGCGTGTCAGTCCGACAGTTCGCGTCGCGCATTAAACCAAACATCTTGTTGGATTCCTTCGTAGCAATTGGCAAGTGGATCGTTTTAAGCGCCCACCTGTTAACTGTTCCATATCCATAAGCGAGACGTAGCACGCGAATTGGGGTGCAAATACTGTTAAAGTATAAAATTGATATAGCTTTAACGTTACAGGTAAGTTCATTGTCGTGGCCTTTTCTATTGCTGTAATAAGTTATCACGAACCCATTAAGTTTGATTTCGTATGACCAATAGTTAGTGAATTCTTCCCCGTCCCGTAACGTTAATTATTTTGATCTTATCCCACAATCATGTTTTTTTTTTTTTTTTTTTATATATATATTTTGAAGCATAAGAGGGTCATTCCATGGCAGATTTACACTGATATTTTTTTATAAATCTTCATTAAAAAATAGTCGATACGTATATTTTATTTTTATTTTAATCTCATAATTTCAAATTAATGATTTTTCGAAATTTTAATTTTAACGCTTGCATTTCAATGAATTATCATTATAAGAAATTCTTCAGAAATTTAAACGAAAACTTATTACGAATTTTTGCTTTATTAAAATTTTATAAAAAAAGTGAAAAAAGTGATTTTTTTAAACATTAGACATTTTTATTTATATCAAAATTTAACGAAAAATAATAATCTTTAAAATTTCAAAAATGTTTGGGTCCGTTTCCAAAAATGTAACGAAGCTTAGTTTAAAAGTGATTTTTTTAAACATTGGACATTTTTATTTATATTAAAATTTAACAAAAAATAATAATCTGTAAAGTTTCAAGAATGTTTGGATTCATTTCCAAAAAATGTAACGAAACTTAGTTTAAAAGGTATAAGCAAATACGTTACTATGGGTTCTGAAATTAATTGCAATGAATATCTTATTTTTGGACTGACACATAAAGATGAAGCGGCGTTCTTAATTTGCTTATAACTTTTAAACTAAACCTCGTTCCATTTTCGAAAACGAACCAAAACATTATTAAAACTTCACAGATTATTTTTTCTTAAATTTGAATATACAAAATGTCCAAGTTGTTAAAAAATTACTTTCTTCACTTTTTGCATAAAATTTTAATGAAGTTAAAATTATTAATAAGTTTTCATTTGAATTTCTAAAAAATTGAGAAAAAATCCTAACTTTTACTTACTTAAAAGAATTTCCAACAATAAGAATTCATTGAAATGCAAGCGATTAAAAAAAAAGCTCATTTGTCATAACCCACACGGAGAAAAATGTTCTATTAAAAATTACTATGTTTTATTGTAACCGGGGGACAGACTTGAATTCTTAAAAAAATGACTGTTTTCTAGCAAAAATTGCTATGTTTCTAGTAATTTTGACTACATTTATAGCAATTTTTGCTATAAAACATAGTAATTTTTTTAAGAATTCAAGTCTGTCCCCCGGTTACAATAAAACATAGTAATTTTTAATAGAACATTTTTCTCCGTGCATAATTTCAAAAAAACATGAATTGAAAATTATGAGATTGAAATAAAAGTAAAAATATACGTATCGATTATTTTTTTATAAAGATTTATAATAAAAAAGTATTTCAATCTTATCAAAAATATCAGGGTAAATCTGACATGAGAAAACAGTTGTTTCCTTTTATTTTTTCTTTTAAATCAATCGCGAAATGAATTTCGCACCTTCATTATTTTTCTACTGCCGTAACCAAAAAAAAAAAAATGGTAGCAGAAATATTTTCCTATTAGGGGCGTTATGTCAACTTAGAAGTTCGCGTGCATCAAGTACAAAGATTATCGACGCATTTATAAATAATTTATCAATCACCTTGTTACACACGCTTTAACAATGTATAAGCGTCTACATTACATCTATATACAATGTCTAATATTATTTTTAAATATGCCTTAACTACAGTTGGAAACTTAAAATTATACACCCCGTTACACTTCTCGATTGATAAGATTAATAAAACTCTTTGTAAGAATATTATGTTGCTGACTTTAAAGAATTAAATTTAGCCTAACTATACATAACTAAAAAATCATTATTAGTATATTTGCTAATTATCATTAACAAACTTTTAAGGGTGTACTGGCTTAAAAGACGAAAATAGTGAAAAGTTGTTCAAAATTTGATGGTCATTAAATATGATAAATATAAAGCGCTGCGCAAAATTTCAGTAGCCTTATGAGAATGGTTAGGAAATTATTGCTATTTTAATTTAACATTAGCCTTATGGGAAATTGTAAAATTAACAACTAAATTGAAAAAAAAAAACATTGCAGAGTCGTGGCTCTGAAAGTTCGTGTAATCGTCAATATATGTTAAATAAATAAGTTCCATTTTTTTAAATGTTCACTTCGAGAATATTTTCTGAAATATAACATAAAAACTGGGAAATTAGACGTATACAGTCATACCAAAAAGTGAACAAAATTCTAACATCGATGTAAAGTCTTCTTCACAGTTCTAAAAAATATTTTACATAATTGTTTACTGTTAGTACTATAGAATATTACTGTTTTTGACGAATTCTATGACCAAAATATTTATCTTAAATTTTTGAATGAGACCTTACGGCCAATACAGCCTTGATTTGGGACTTAGGCACTATAGAATAAAATCAGTTAATTTATTAAATTATTGAAACTATTTTGAGATTCCTAAGAATTATACCAGGGAAATTATTTTACTGCTTTTTTCAGTTTTTACAATTTAAACATGACCCAACATACTCTGACTCTTTCGTCGGGCTATGAGATGCCTGTAGTTGGATTGGGCACCTGGCAGGTAAAGATGCTAGTAGATATAAACAAAATTTCATACTCAAGAAAAATTTTAATAATTTATTCTCTACATTAGGCGTCAGACGAAGACGTGGAAAATGCAGTAACAACTGCACTCGAATGTGGATATAGGCATATCGACGCAGCCTTCATGTATGAAAATGAAGAGGCAATCGGCAGAAGTTTACAAAAGTGGTTCGACGAAGGGAACGAGCGTGAAGAACTGTTCATAACTACTAAAGTATTTTAATAAGATTTAAAATGTTTAGAGAAAAAAAATAATTTTCTATTTAACAAATGGTTATTATATAGCTACCGAACTATGGAATGCGGGCATCTGACGTCGAAACCTATTTGAATCTTTCAATGGAGAGATTAGGATTGGATTATGTTGACCTATATTTAATGCATACACCATTTGGCTTTGAAAAAGATCCTGAAAATCACGCACACGGAAAAGATGAAGATGGAGAAATAATTTTGGACTATGATACTGATCATTTAGCAATTTGGAAGGTACCATAGAAACTATCCAATGTTACATATTCTTTATTATTAACGTTCTACACGTTAATACCAAATACATTTTTTCCATACAGGCTATGGAAGCTCAAGTTGAAAACGGCCGAATAAAATCAATCGGCGTGTCCAACTTCAACGAAACGCAAATCCTAAACCTCATCGAGAACTCCGACATTAAACCGTGCAACTTACAGGTAAACCACGAACGTCAATGACCTAACTTTAAAAATATCTTAACAATGTAATCCAAAGAAACACTTGTCTCAGATCGAGATACATGCCTACCACCAGCAGCGACCCATACGCGAGTTCTGCGAGAAGAACAACATCGTGGTGACGGCGTACAGCAGCCTTGGCTCACTCGGCACGCCGGACTGCGTCAAGAGCGACAGTAGCGTCATTCTTCCGAGTCTCCTCGGGCATCCGGTCGTCCAGAAGATTGCCGAGGCACACGACAAGACGCCGGCCCAGGTGCTGCTGCGCCACCAGGTACAAGCCGGTCTCATCGTCATCCCGAAGAGCGTGAAGCCCGAGCGCATCACCCAAAACATCGAGATATTCGATTTTGAACTGAGCGAGAACGAGATGCAGCAGCTCGATGAGCTCGACAAGGGCGACGAGGGCAGGATCTTTCATTTCGTTGGGTTCTTTAGAAAGTTAGTGTATACGAATCTTATTATATTGAATTTCTTTGGGTTGAACAAACTTTTATAATGAGAATCCATTTTTTTAAAGACACACTTGTCATTTTTGTTTTTCAATGAAGAATGAATTTTAAATAGTATTTAATTTAAGTGAATGAAAGTATAGTGATCAACAAGTATTCTCCTGGCGGTTATAAAAATTAGAATCTGTTCAATTTTTTTTTCTAATAAAATTAATGTTATATTTTTTGGTTTTCAGGGTGGAATCTCATCCAGAGTACCCATTTTAAAAATAACTATTTGTTATCTATACACTTCAACCCACATTATAAAATTAGAAGTAGAGGTTTGTTAATGTTATTGCTACTTGCGCAATTCTAGTGTCATACACGAAAATATAAAATTATAAGAATGTGAGTGTAGTTATAGTTATTACAGGATATATTTTATTTTACACATAACAGTAATAAAAGTTCTAAAGATATTATTTGAAAAATAAGTTTACGTTATGGATAAACATATCTTACTGGTCGAATGAAAATGTTCTATATCGTTGATATTCGAGACTACGCAATTATTATTAATTATAACCAGATAATTTTAATGATAGTGTCTTTAAAATAAAGATTTTTAAATAATTTCAAAACAAGTTTTGAATTTTAATTAATCGAATAAAATATTTTTAAAAATATTCGTTATGTGTTTTCTCATTTATTTTATCCGTCTAATAGGAACCCCAATCTTCACTTTTCACTATTTCCATTTGTGTATATTCGGCTCAAACTTTGGGATATGTTTTTGGATGTAGAAATATGAAGAAAGCCATAATATTAGACCCCAACGCTAAAAAAAACTCAAGCTCTAGACATTTTTGAAAAAAAAAACTTGATAAAGCCTCTTTTCGAAACAGTATAATCATTTAATCTTAGTCTTGAATATTATTTCAAAAAGGGAAAATAAAACTAGAGAATAGAAGTTTCCATCGGCTTTTTTGAGAGTTAAAAAACATTAATTGCTTCCGAATTCATGGAAGTTCAAAGTTGAGCAACAAAAATGCATCAAAATACTTATGCATTAAGTCAAACAGCGAATTTTAGGGGTTTAACAGTACATTTTCATTGCTCAGCCTTAAATTTTCATAAATATGGAAGGAATCGATATTTTGTAATTGTGAAAAAATACACTGTTTAACCCCTAAAAATTACTGTTTAAATCAATATTTTTTATTTCTGAAAAAAGCCATTGAAATCTCAGTTTTTCTTTTTGGAATGATATTTAAGACTTTGCACAATTAAATGGTTACAGTTTGCTTTCATTTAGTAAATTCTCAGACAATTAGAGAGAAGGAAAACTTATTTCAGTGGCGTTTAAATTAAATATACTTCAATTTTTAAATAAAAAATATTTCATAAATCAATATTTTATTTTATAAGAATTTTCTATGGGTCGATACATATTTGATCTACTTTAATAAAATCTTGTTTCAAAACTTAACTCACAAATGACAGTAGAATTCTTTCGCCACAATTTCAGATTGTATTACCAATCAATTGGTTAATTTATACTTGCCATCGGAGCGCTGCCGCGCTCCTTGATGAATACAAGTGGATATTTTTATTTTTATATTTTTTTATGGTATGGTTTTACAGTTGCCTTGTGTAAACAAATCCATGATATTTTTTGATAATCCTATGCACTTAATTCTGAAAAAGCTTTTTAACTCGATAATAATCATTAGATACACTCAGAAAACGATCTTCCTGTATCAACGAGAATCTGCCTGTCGGAAGAGGATTTCCGCTAAAAATAGGGCCAAGAGAATATCTTTCTGTAGAAGGAGGCATTATCTTACAACAGGAAGTCAAGCTTCCTGTAGCGGGATGATGATTTTTCGCGTAGAAGGTATCCTTTTTTGCCGCACAAAGATTTTCTGGGGAGGAATTTTATTTCAAGACAGGAGGATCGTTTTTCTGAGTGTATACATCATTGAGAACAAGACAATAGGATAACAATACAAATAGTTTTTATGTACTTGTAAGATTGTTGAAAAGTCCCATTAACTTTTATAGCACTGTATGACCTAAATCCGCACTTAAGTCACGGCTAGCTGTGACTTAAGTAGCCCATTATTACACTGTGAAATAATGAATTTACTTAAGTCACAGGCACGTAATTAACGCCAATTATCTACCAAAACTATTCAAAAATACGATTTTACATATAAGAATGAACAGGAAAAGAAGTAAAACTTCGTTAACAGTTAACAAACCACAAAAAATAAATAAAAATGATGATAATAAGGCTTGTCTATATTATAGGTTAGTTTCATCTGCTATGGGATAGCAGACCGCGCGCTTTTTAAATATTCAATATTAAACTGTATGGATTTTAGTTTTAAAAGTCTTTCTCTTTAATGATATAACGTATACAAATTTTTCACTTTCATAAACTTCAACTTATTGTTAAAGATACAAATCAAATTGCCAAGAATCTAGTTTTATGATTTTTTTATGTATATATTCAATATTCTAGATTCAAGAATAACCATATTCTACATCAGGTATTCTATTATTTAAATAACGTTTTATTAACTTTTTTCACCCTCCCCCCCCTTCCGCGCCACACTTCTCCCACCCCACTTCCAAGTTCCAACTATCATTATAAATAAGCACAAATAAATAAAATAAGAATATGGCGGATTTATGTCACACGAGCTATAAAATAGTATACGATACTCGTGACTTAAGTGGCTCATTATTACACGGCGTTTAGCGCCCTCGCTGCGCTCGGGCGCTAACCTCACGCCGTGCAATAATGGGCCACTTAAGTCACACGTATCGTAATATACTATTTTATAAATTAATGATATTGTTGAATTAAATATCGACACAATACTAACAAACTTCATATTTACATACACTAAACACACACACACACACACACACACACACACACACACACACACACACACACACACACACACACACACACACACACACACACACACACATAGTTCTAAGCGTTACTTGTGTCACGCAGACCCCCCTCGCCCCCTCGTACCCCCCCCTCAAACCCCCTCAGACCCCCCTCAGACCCCTCTCATTTCTAAAACATATCTCGGATAAAATAACTTCACTGATCACTGTGGTCTATGTTGGTAAATTATTACAATGCCCGCTCTCTACTTGAGTTTTGTGTATATTTAAAAAAATACAATATTCCCATTGCACCAATTTGTTGATGTTTGCTCGAATATTCCCATTTTTTTATTGAAACGAAAAATAGTTACCTACGTCACCTTAAATGTACCTTTCGCCAGTAGTTCTACATAAACACTTATCTTATATGTTACAAATATATTTTTGAGGAATAGATTAGTGGAAAAATAAAGTACACATATCTTCCACTGATCACTGTAACCGACAATGGCAATGTTATGAAGTTCAAGAGAGAGAGCGAGAGAGAGAGAGAGAGATTAGAGCGCGAAACGTAGAAACAGGAACCTGGAGACAAGGGCGTAGAGACAGAGGCGGAGGGACAGACACATAGAGACAGAGTCGGAGAGACAGAGACGTGAAGACAGAGACGTTGAAACAGACGAGGAGAGAAAGACATGGAGACGGAAACGTAGAGACAGACGTAGAGACACAGTCGGAGTGACAGAGACATAGAGACAGAGATGTGGAGACAGAGACGTGAAAACAAAGACGTGAAAAGAGAGAGAGAGAGCAATTAAAGACAGAAACGTAAAAACAGGAACCTAGACACGAAACGTAGAGACAGGGAGGTAGAGACAGAGCCGTAGAGACAGAGACGTAGAGACGGAGACATAGAGGCAGAGTCGAAGTGACAGAGACATGGAGACAGGGACGTGGAGACAGGGATGTAGATACAGAGACGTAGAGACAGAGTAGTGGAGGCAGAGACGAAGAGTCAGAGACGTAGAGATAGGCGCGTAGAGACAGATACATAGAGACAGAGACGCGAAGACAGAGTCAGAGATACAGAGACATAGAGACAGAATCGGAGAGACAGAGACGTAGTGACAGAGACGTAGAGGTAGGGATGTAGATACAGAGACGTAGAGACAGGCGCGTGGAGACAGAGACGTGGATACAGAGACGTGGAGACAGAGACATTGAGACAGGAGGCGTAGATACAGAGACATTGAGACAGGCGCGTGGTAACGGAGGCGGAGACGTGGAGACAGAGTCGTAGATACGGAAACGTAGACAGAGTCGGGCACAAGCAAAATTAGAAGTTTGGAAAATTCAAAATTTTGAATACATCAAAATTATATGTGATGAAATGGAATGGATATAAAATGGAAAATGGAAACAATTTTCAGTAAGTTTTGAAACAAGAAGTACTAAATTAAATCAGGTAATTGTAAGATCAATTTATAAAATTTATTTAATATAATTTCATTTTTACCTTATTGATGTTTTTCAAAATTTTAGTGACATAGACAGTCAATTAGAGCTACTGGGGATACCTCTTACAAATAAAACGCATCTTTCTATTTACCTCCAAGATGATGTGGAAAAAATAGAACACAATATATCTTCTTCAATATATTTGCAAATAGATTAAGTTAAAAATTAATTGAGTTAATGTTCTGAGTTGAAAGCTTCTCTTAAGCATCAATTTACAAAAAACTTTCACCCTTGCCGCTGTGCAGTCCCTCCTTAATTTTGTGGCTCCTCCTTAAAATATAAATCAAATCCAATAAAATTAAAATTAATTCCAATGCACGTGTAAGTATAACACATTATACTATGCAACCCCTCTTTAATTTAAAGCTCCTCCTTAAAATAAGATTTCCTTTAAGTCTATAAAATTACCATTATCGGTTATAACGATCAGCGAAAAGTATGTGCTTTGTTTCAACATTAAGGGAATTCTCTCGATACCAAACTATTGAAAATGAGGGCCATTGATCTATTTGTTAATATACAAAGTAAACGTTGTTCAAGAAAGTCTTACAAATACTGGTTAACTAATTAATAATTATACATCCAAACAAAACAATTCTATTCGTCTGAATGATCCATAACAAGTTTCGTAAGGAAGCTGATTTAACTTATTTTTTGAGGTTAATTGTACCGTTTTCTAATTTACTAAATTTTTTTTAATACATAGAGGTATGCAATGATACTTTTTAAGAGCAATAATCGTTCGTCGCATGCTCATCTTTGGATGAAAATTTTTTCATTACAATAGTATATTATGCACCTAGGGAGTAAAAGTAAAGAATGTCCCAGATCGCATGGAAATTGTCACCCGAGCCGAAGGCGAGGGTGACAAACATGCGATCTGAGGCATTCTTTATTTGCTCTCGAGGTGCATATACGATTTTTTTGCCTGGCGAGGCCGAAAATACAACCTTCGCGATCGGGTGCCGGGAGCAAAAGTGGTACTTTTGGCCCGCCAGGCAAAAAACAACTTTTAATGCCCTGCAAAATACGTAAATTTGTGCAAATTCCCATAAGACTCCAGGTTAAATTACTTAAACGAAAACATCAATATCTTACTTCCTAGGTACTTTCGGATTCGAAAAATTTAACTGTGTTATTTTAAGAATTATACTAACCAGTCCTTCAAATTTTATTAAAATCTGCTTTCTTATTCAAAATCGAGAGAATTCCTTTAAGCTATTCCTTAAACGATTATTTGTAATATATTTTAATAGAAGAAGTGATTATGTAGGGCTATTGGCGAAGAATACCACTTTAAATAAAAATCCGACGCGTCCGTTAATAGTACCGCAAAGGTGACGTTGGAAACTTTTTTCGTTTCAATAAAAAAAAAAGAATTGAAAGCTTCTCTTAAGCGTTACGTTGAATGTTTAAATTCGTATAACATATGAAAATATCTATTACAACTCGCCTTGAAACCAAGAATGTTACTTATTTTTTGACAAAGGTGGGGGGTTGACGAGCGGAGCGAGTAGGGGGATACCCCCTAGGTGTGTGTGTGTGTGTGTGTGTGTGTGTGTGTGTGTGTGTGTGGGTGTGTGTGTGTGTGTGTGTGTGTGTGTTTGTGTGTGTGTGTGTGTGTGTGTGTGTGTCTGTGTGTGTATGTGTGTGTGTGTGTGTGTGTGTGTGTGTGTGTGTGTGTGTGTGTGTGTGTGTGTGTATGCAGTATACACATGTACATACAAGGGTCTCCAATGCGTCTTAGGCAAACATATAATAAAAATATGTACACTAATGATTATTAAATACAAATAGAAAAGTGTTTTCCATAAAAGGTTTAGAGATTCCTGGTATGTATAGTAAACTTTTTTAATTGTAAGAACTAGAAAGTTTCACTTTAATTCTTTCTATTCACAGAAATATTTATAAAAATCTATTTTGTCCTTGCAGTTTTTAATTTGACTTCAATTTTCTTCTTCTCATTGGCAATGTACAATCTGTAATATAATGTTTACAATTTTCAAATATTGCTAATGAATTGTATTTGAATTTGTAAATTTTAATACAAAGGCAATATCTACCTTTATCATTATAAACTCTTTTTTTGTCAACTATTAATGGTTGATCTGTAATTAAGAAATAGAATTGGTTTCAAAATATTAATAAAGATTCTAGTTTCAATTATTAATAATCACATTTTAATTGGTTTTCTCTCTTTTTTTTTCTTCTTTCTTCTTCTAATAGATGCAAATGAAATATCTGTGTATCCTTAAATTGAACGCCACAATGTGGACATCTTTTATCAGTATGCATATATTTGAAATGGATATCATAATCATGTTGAGTGTATGCTTTGTATGAACACATTTTGCAAAAGAAAATTGGTTCACATCCGTCTTCAATATGTTTGTATATAATATCTCTATCATGAAATTTTCTGTTACATTTTAAACATTGATACTTCATATTACTTTTACATGTTTTGCAGATTAATTGTTCTTCTTCTTCCAATACCTTAAATCTCTTAAAACAATTTTCACAATATAAAGTAATTAATTGTTTAATATCTGTAACAATATTATGATTTTCGTGTATTATAATTAATTTAAATTAATATTTGGTAAATAAATTATCAAATTTAGTTTGTTATTAATTAATTAATTGAAAATATAAATTGTTACCTGACACATTTTGTAGATTTCCTATTTTACATTCAAATTTTTGATGATTTTTTAATGACATATGACCATCATATCTGCAATTGCATCGTAGACATTCATAAACTGTATGTTTAGTTTTTATATGTGTAATAAGGTGATGCTTCCGTACACTCGAGAAGTCGCACAGAGGGCATTCGAGTGTCTGCTTGCTTAAACATTCATTCTTTACATGCCGATAAATACTAATATAACCACCATATAATTTTTCACAATTGATGCATCGATAATCATATTTTACTTGACAATTTGGACATCGAGGCCTAAACCTAGAAAATTTCTTTTTTGCTTCACCATCACATTGTAGACAATAATAATCAATTAGAGCTCTCCAACATGTCGAGTCTAATTCAAAAACAAAAGAAGCATATTTGAAGATATATTACATTGATTGAATTTCATTAAAAAAATTATAAAAATATGTATTATTTCGATACCTTTTATAGGTTTACCAGTTATTTCGTTAATTATGATATCAGGGTCATTTTCTATAATTTTAAAGCAATCTTCATCATTTATAAAGGGCATACTTTCTGGTAATCTTGATTTATCTGATAAATTTGTATCTCTATCAAAGCCTGCTGCAGGTATAAGTCGCTTTTTTTTATTGGAAACTTTAGATGGTATGATTTTACTTTTGCTAGTATCTGATGGTGAAGACTCAACAATTTCTTGTGAAGATAAAAACTGTTTTTTATTACAAGCTAATTTGGGCAGGAGTTTAGTTTTTGTAGATGGAACACTCTTCTTAACAATTTTTTTGGCTTCTGAAAAGAATATTATACATATATATTATACATGAAAACGGCATTAACAATTATACATAGTATAATAAGTAATTCAAATATAAATTATAATAACTTACTTAATCTGTCCAATAAATTTATATCTTCATCAGACATAGCTTCATTAAGATCTGAAAAAAATATTGATATTTTATGTATATACATAAATTTATTTAAAAAATTGAGAATGTAATGGAGAAATAGACAATAGAAATTCATGACTTATGATTGACAAAATTACCAAAATTCAGATCCTCATTAAGAAAACTATTCATACCTTGTGTAACTGCAGTAGAACTTTCATCTATGTTTAATGTCGCTGCAATATCACATGCTTGTAAAATATGTTCCTGTAATTTTATAGTACCAATAAATACTTTATTACAATTTGCACATATCATGAGTTTATGATGAGATTGTTCGTGAATAGCTAATCTTGATTGCGAATCTGCGTTAAAAGTACATTGTGAACAGCATAATTTATCACTATTAATACAATGCCAACAAACAGATGTAACATGATGTCGCATATTTTTTAATACTTTGTACATTTTTTTACAAAATATGCAGCGATATGACATTTGCTCATCACAGATTTTACACATTTGTTTTGTACCTCCATACGAAGGTTCTTTACATGTTCTAAAACAGTTTGCGCAACACAGTTCCATATATTTATCAGCATCATCATTATGCATACAATCCATATGTTTCTTTAATATATGTTCAAACTTCGTATTAAATATACATTGAGAACAAAATAATGTTTTCATTTTCTCAGATGAAGATATAATATTTTGGTTTGTAAAGTTGGACACAGGAACTTCTTTATTGGATTGTGAAACTTGATTCACAGTATTTAAGATTTTGTATCGCTTGTGACACATTTTGCACTGTAATTTTAATAATGTATTACAGTCAGGGCATACATTTTTATCTTTGCTATAAAAAAATGCTTTATCGCATTTAATACAGTAGTACTCAATAGATGTCATACATTCTACAACAAATAAAATATATTAAATTTTACTATTACTGCGACGGAATTAGAAGAAAACAAAAAATTTTAAAGTTATTGAATACATACTGCAGGTATTATTTTTTGTTGTTTTGTCTATTACTGCAACATAAATTAACAACAAAATGTTTATTTTACATTGTTATATTTACCACTTAGTTATCCAGAAATATTTTATTTATTACCTGAATTTATAGAGTTATTTTTAAGTCGTACAATTTTTATACTCTTGGAATTACTGGTACTTAATGCTGCTAATTGTGTTGGTTTATTTTTTAAGAAATTTGATGCACCAGTAACATGCTGTTTATCTAAAAGATTTATTCATGAAAAAAAAAATTATTTCATTTTTAAATTAATTCTAAAACTTAAATAATAAATCTTCAAAAATTTTAAGTTGTGAAATTACCTAATTGATCTGACAGAGAAACAGAATCTGAAATAATATTTCTTTCTTTTTGAATTCCAGCATGTCTGTTAATAGGATTATCAATTTCTGTAACATAAATTGAATCAGTTTTACAATTGTCTCTTTTTTTATATTTATTAAAAGAAATTAATAAATCAAATTTAATTCATAATTCTAGCTTTAACAATGAAAAAAGAATGTTTTTAAAATAAATTAATCAAAAAATACTTACCAACATCACTGGTAATATCAGATAGTTCTTCTTTTATATCATCAATTTTTTCTTCCTTAATGCATATTTCTTCTTTTATTTCTAGAGGATCTATAGATTGAAAAATTTATTTATAACAAATTTTTTGGTTATATACTTAATCAATTTTTATCATGTTCTATTTTTTTATTTATTAAATTCTATTTTATGCGATTAGTTTAAAAAACATATAATTTTAAATAAATTATATATATATATATATATATATATATTATTTATATTTATATTCTTAAATTTAAATAATATTTATTTACCTGTTTCTGGTTCCCATACATTTTGATATTCATTGTTAAATGATAGCGACATAGTTATTATTCAAAGTCTGTAAAAAATAAAATGCTCTTTAAAAATTTGAATTTAATACAATAGAAAAATTTTAGTTGGATGAATGCAGATTTTCACTTTTTTAAAAATGCTTTTTTGAAATAAAAAACATTTTTCAGTTTTTATATGCCAAAATTGTAGGTATGTATTCACTTTATTATCTGATTTATAAATTGTATTGTTAATAGTGGCTTAGTATGCATAAAAACTTAAAGTCAAATGTTCTTAACTTGTTATAAACATTAGAAGAATAAAATAATTAGTCGATAATTAGTTTAATACAATTGTAAGTTATACAGTATAACTTATACCACGACCTTAATTGGTTTATAGGTTAGAGTTTGTAAATATATTTATACCACTCTAACCTCAAAATCACAACTTTGATATGATTTTTCGGCGCTCGTGGTATAAAATACCGTTCGAAACTAGTGCGTAAGTCGATTATTTAGGTGGTGTGACTTTTTCGCACTCGCTTTGCTCGTGCAAAAAGTCACACCAGCTAAATGCACTCGCTTTGCTCGTGCAAAGTCACACCAGCTAAATAATCGACTTCCCCACCCGTGTCGAAATGTACTATTATTCTATTATTTTTTTACTGGCGTTTCAACTGATTTTCTTACATAAATTTGAACGTAAATGTATCGATCAAAATAAAAACGTATTAATTTGTAATAATTATTGTAAGTTATAAATATGTATAGCAATAATGATTCAACTTACTGGAAAAAATGATCGTTCGAAGATTTCGTACGATTTTACAATCAAGTATAATTTTGACCTCAATTATCATAGAATAAAAAATATAAATTATATACATTCATCAACATTTATATACTAACTGTATACGCATTAAAATTTAAATCAATTTTTACATTACTTGTTTACAAGCTTTTCCCTGTACGAACTCGGACCGTTTGTTTCATACAAAAACAACATAACATAATGCTAAATGCAATTCTGCTCTTGAGATATATCAAATAACTGCTTTATCGACACAAACTTAACGTTACCATTATGATTTTGCCACAAGTGCAGCTATACGTGCTACCATATTTATAATAGGTATAGAAATATAGAAACACTTGTTATAGGCATGTGAGCGAGTAGTGCAACACTAGCCTATTATAGTAAACTCGATGTTACCCACAGATTACACTGGAGAACCTATCTCGCACTATAGGTACATGTTACCTAGGGGATGTCTTATACCGACAGAGTTCTCTGCCGTACCGACCACAATGTTTTTCTTGAATTCTGAGAGTCGACGCATAAAGGCAAACTTATCATCTAATTCCTGGTCAAATTACGGTGATGTGATACCCACACTATTACTCAATTCTGGGTTCCCGTTTTTCTCCTTCAATTTTAAACTTTTTGAAAAAATATCTTTGACACGTTTTAAGTTTAATAAAGAACTATGACGTATCATAGAGCTTTTTCCTTAAAATTAAAAATTGAGTGAGAAAAACAGAAATCCAATTTTGAGTAATAGCGTGGGTATTGCATCACCTTACGGTGATGTGATACCCACGCTATTACTCAATTCTCGGTTCCCGTTTTTCTTCTTCAATTTTAAACTTTTTGCAAAAAACTCTTTGATACGTTTTAAGTTTAATAAAGAACTACAACGTATCAAAGAGTTTTTTTCTTAAAATTAAAAATTGAATGAGAAAAACGGGAACCAAACTTTGGGTAATAGTGTCAGTATCGCATCACCTTACACATAAATCTATTCGAAAATAAAGACGAAATTTTAAAAAATCGCAAAGTCGCATATTATTATATTAACCCTGAAATACGACATTTTGCGATTTTTCAAATTTCGTCTTTATTTTCCAATAAATTTATCTGAAATTTGACCGGGAATTCAATAATAAGTTTGCCTTTGTGCGTCGACCCTCAGAATTCAAGAAAAAGCTTGTAACAATTAATATTTAATTAAAAATATTGTGGTCGGTACGGCAATGAACTCGGTCGGTATAAGGCATTCCCTTACTACATGCGTCTACATTCATTGTTTATCGTTTATACTAATTGTCTACGTATGTGGAATAATAATTAATTTTGGGGATAATTTATTCTTCCATTTTTAGTGTAAAAGTATAGAGGATAGTACAAGAAAAACAAACTTATTCATTTTAACTTGCATCTATCAAGGAGCGCGGGAGCGCCCCGAAGGCAAGTATAGAATTGGTAAATACAATAAAAAGTGAAAATTTCTTTTGATTAATTGCTAATATTTTTCCTGTTTAATTAAAAATTTATATAAAATGTATATCTATTATTGTTTTCCAGATCATTATAAGAAAATTTCTCACTTACCGACTGTAGATTTATGCAAACACTAAAACTTCAAATAATTACCATCAAGATCAACACGTGGACATGGTGGGGCATTTCTCGTTTCTCACGTAAGGCGTATGCGTATTGCGCATACAACGATACAACAATACAACAGTATACATTTATACAATTACGTAAGTACAATAGTACATGTATGAAAGAAAAATATAGTGCCATATATATGTTATCTCTTATCTGATAAGATAAAGGTATAAAGTAGATGCTAATACATTCTTATAGAACAATATATCAAATGCGAGGATTTGCAGATTATTTGATACAAATATTGTGATTACAACGCAATCAGACTGGCAGTTACTCGACAACTTTTCAGGTCACTACATTAAATGAAAATGTCGGACATTGCAAATAACCTCAAAGCTATTAAAGATAAAATAGCGGCTGCATCAGCAAAAAGATCTTTGGTAATACTATAAACTAACATCTTTCAGCTTCATGATTAAATTTTGTTTTATTTTTACTTGATTTCACTCACTGTACTTCCACAAAACAAATTATTATTTTTTACTTTGTTATTAAAACAATTTAAGCAATAATATATATTTTTTAATTCTAGGAATGTCAATATATCAAACCTCAACTTGTAGCAGTAAGTAAATTTCATCCTACTGAAGCAGTAATTAGTGCATATGAAGCAGGACAAAGGCATTTTGGAGAAAATTACGTAAATGAGTTATCGGATAAAGCTAATAATACTGAGATTTTAGAAAAATGCAAAGAAATTCGCTGGCATTTTATTGGACATTTACAAAAAAATAATGTGAACAAGTTGTTAAAAGTAACAAACCTTCATCTTGTTGAAACTGTTGACAGCGAAAAAATTGCAGCTGCTCTGGATAATGTTTGGCCAAAATTAAGAACAGATGATTCTAAATTAAAAGTGATGGTTCAAATTAATACAAGCAGAGAAGAGGGTTAGTATATTTTCAATTTGAAACAAACGTTTATAAAGTTCATTGTTAAATAATGAATAATTTACATAACTAAATTTTTACTTTTCTTACCTAACAAAATTTAGTTAAGGTTACATACAGTCATTTTCTTGGTAGTTGATTTCAAAGTAAAAAATTTGCAATTTTCATAGTTTTTACAAAAACTTTTAAGAATGTTCATCTTAATGTTTTCATTTAACTGAAATTTTGCTAAAAAGTTATAAATAAATATACATTGATACTTTTGATAAAATTCATATTATATTTTGATCGTACATACCTGATAATTATTTCTATTTTATTTTTAGCAAAAAGTGGCTGTGAAATTGAAAATGCATCATCAATGGTTAAATTTGTACTTGAGAAATGTCCTAATTTAAAATTTATAGGATTAATGACAATTGGTCAATATGGCTATGATTTGTCCAAAGGTCCAAATCCAGATTTTTTAACTTTAAAAGAATCTAAGGCTAAACTTTGTGAAGACTTAAGGCTGGATACAAAAGAAGTAGAATTATCTATGGGCATGTCTACAGATTTTGAACATGCAGTAAGTTTAGAAATCATGAATAGTTCTTATTATCCAATAAAATAAATTGCTTTTAATAGAGGAGGTTTATTCAATATATAATTGTTTTTAATATTGAGCAATTGAGTTTTGAAGTGTTTCCGATACATGACAGAGTTGGATATTTAATTATAATATGATCATATTTTAATCACTTCTAGTCAAACAAAGCATTATACTCATTCAAAAAGGATAAAATGGTTATCAATGTAGATAGTGATCAATAATATGGATGTAGATGAATAATATTTGAAATCTGAATATTTTGCCAATGAATTTTTACTATTAGCACATGTTGCCTATTTTAATTCAACTATGCTATCCAATAAGCAAAAAAAATTTGGTAAACTCTTTAAAACTACTTTATGAATTCCTTTTCATGAAAGTAATCATAAAGATCGAGTACTTATTGATACTTTATCACGAAGTTCCATTATATAGAATTCACAAAGAATTCTTTACTTAAATTACTTTGTGTTTATTTTTTATTCATATTATTTTGTTTTATTATAAATATTTTTTACAAAGTAATCTGCCTAAATACTTGGTGACTACTTAAAATAATCTTTGGGATGGGATATTCGTGATTACTTAAGGTTGTATTGGCTATACGATCCAAGCGCGAGTCAGCATTACTAAAGATTATCAATAATTAATTATCAAACCGTATTTATCACTTTTTGTTTAATATGTCCATAAAAATGCACCAGACAAAGAGTTTAAGGGGGTTATCGTGATTTTAAAATAGGTTCACTATTTAATTTTTATGCAATAAATTATTAAAATATAATTATGTAAGTACACACGGATATGAAAGCCAAAAACTTTCCAAACCGAAAAAAACTATTGTGATAAAAAATTGTTAATCGAACACGTAGATATTGTTCAATGAGCAAAAAAGCTACTTTCGCTATTTGCCAACTTTTTATTTTTCATTGTATTTTAATGTTTAACGTCTCATTTTGCTCCTTAAACATTTGTCTACGACCAATCCAGGCTTATATTATGAAATAATTAATATGTACGAAGCAACATGTAATTATTTACAGTACAATACAGTATAAACTTGAAGTTTATTGTGCTTAATCTGTAAACAATTACATGTTGCTTCGTACATATTAATTATTTCATAATATAAGCCTGGATGGGTCGTAAACAAATGTTTAAGGAGAAAAATGAGATGTTAAACATTAAAATCGAATGAAAAATAAAAAGTTGGCAAATAGCGAAAGTAACTTTTTTACTTATTGAACAATATCTACGTGTTCGATTAACAATTTTTTATCACATCCATATCATACTTACAGTATTATATTTTAATAATTTATGACATCAAAATTAAATAGTGAAACCATTTTAAAATCACGATAGCCCTCAAAATCGAAAATCGGACGAAAATTTTTGAAGTACTTCGACTTTTAAAAATCATATATCTTAATACATTTTTTATTTTATTCAAAATAATGCTGCATCTTCAAATTTTATTCAATTTTTATTTTTTTGGTCTTATATTGTTCAGAGAAGAATTCCTAACAGATCGCGGAACTCAGAAATATAAAATATTTTTTCGGTTTCAAATAATTAACATTTTCAAAAGTACAGTCAACTTAAAAAGTGAGCTCTTCTTTGGAAAACCTATAAGTTTAATAATTAGTCAAGACATATGTTTTATTTCTGAGTTTCACGATCTGTTAGAAATTCTTCTCCAAATAATATAAGACCAAAAAAATAAGAATTGAATAATATTTGAAGATGCGGCATTATTTTGAATAAAATAACAAATTTATTAAGACATGATTTTTAAAAGTTGAAATACTTCCAAAATTTTCGTCCGATTTTCGGTTTTGAGGGCTTAAACTCTTTGTCTGGAGTACCTTGATAAAGCTGTCAACTCCAAACTAAGTAAAAAAGCGCTAATAGTAAATTATTGATATTTAAGTAATGGACTAACTTTTGACGTGGATTATATAGCCAATACAACCTCAAAGAATTCTTTCACCCTAAATCTTTGCTTATTGGGTCTTACCTCTGCTGCGCAATTTTTGCTGGCTATATTTTAGTTGTTTAGTCTCACAACTTTGCACTACAGAATATTAAAAATCTTGTAAATATTTGTGCTTTATACATTGCAACATTTTATTGTATACTATGATATTATAATGTAATATATATGCAACAATGGTCTATTTCTTTTTGTAGATTGAACTTGGAAGTTCACTTGTTCGTGTGGGAACTGCAATATTTGGGGAAAGACCAAAAAAACAGTAACACGGAAACACAAATCTTAAACATGATTAAATAATCAAGTACTAAAAGACAATACATAAAAAAGTTATTTTCTTTTAGCAGTGAGACGTTATTTTTATTGAAATTAATTATTTCAATAATATACTAAATACTGTACAAATAAATATTTATTATACGTAAATATTTTATTTATTATATGTAAATATTTTTGTTGTCTATATGTTAATGATTAATTTTATATAAAGTATATTTTTATTATAAACCTATTTTTTGTGTTATTTAAATATTTCCCTTTAAATAGTACTTTTAATATTAATTAACATAAGAATATTGTTACTCTGCTGTACCAACCGAAATTTTTTCATTCAAATATAAATTGTTATTTGCTTTTTCTTAAATTTTGAGAGCTAGCGCTTATAGGCAAACTTATTATCTAATTCCCAGTCAAATTTCAGATAAATATATTGGAAAATAAAGACGAAATTTAAAAAATCGCAACGTCGCATAATATCACGTTAGCCCAAAATACGATATCTTGCGGTTTTTCAAATCTCCTCTTTATTTTGCAATAGATTTATTTGAAGTTTAACCGGGATATATAGATAATAAGTTTGCCTATGTGCGTCAGCACTCAGAATTCAAGAAAAAGCTAATAACAATATTTAATTAAAAATATTGTGGTCGGTACGGAAGATAACTCTGTTGATATAAGGTAGATCTATCATCTTTGGTAACTTGTTTTTCAATTGAAACTGATAACAAACTAGTAAAGTATAAACAAATTCAAACTCAATTTGAACAAATTCAATTTAATCAAACCATTAATATGTGTAATAATGCAATATTTTCAAAAGATGATTAAGGCAGTGACATCCGCCAAAGAAATGTATGGATATTACAAAAGAACTAAATCACAGTAAAGATCAATGCTTGAATAGAAGACCAAAAACGCAAAGTTTTGTGGTTATACTGCTATATTAACGGTCATGTTCTCGAGTAATGTCTATTAATAAAGGCTGTACTTACAAAGTTTCCGACTATACAAATTCGAGAATACCGCCGCCGGTAGTGTTCCGCCTTCCGCCAGCCCCAACTGCTTATTCTATACTTGATACCTCCCACACAGCATGTATTAATTCTGAAAGGATTCTGAAAGAATGCATGAAATAATTTTATTCTTTCAGAAATCATTCAGTGAAAGGATTCTGTAATAATGCTATGTCCGGGGTATTTTCCTTTCAGAATTAATTCAATGGAATAATTCAAAAATAATTTATAATATCATTGCAAAATTTATTCAATAGAAGATTTCTCAAAGGATTCATGGATTATTACCAAAAGGTTACTAAAAGATATTTCAAAATTATTTCCTGAAATAATTCTGAAAGGAAAATACCCCGGACATAGCATCATTACAGAATCCTTTCACTGAATGATTTCTGAAAGAATCTTTCAGAATCCTTTCAGAATTAATATCACATATTATTGCAGAATCCTTTCAATGAAAGATGTCTGAAAGGATTCAGGAATTAATTTTGTGAATTAATTCGAAAATATTATGAAAATATTACTAACAAGAAATTTGGAAGACGGATAAATCCCGTATTATTACAGAATCCTTCCAATGAAAGATGTCTCAAAGGATTCAGGAATTAATTTGTGAATTAATTCCTGAATCCTTTCAGACATCTTTCATTGAAAGGATTCTGTAATAATACGTGATTTATACTGTTCGAAATTTCTTTTTAGTAATATTTCCATAATATTTTCGAATTAATTCACAAAATTAATTCCTGAATCCTTTCAGACATCTTTCATTGAGAGGATTCTGCAAGAATACGTTATTTATACTCTTTGAAATTTCTTTTTAGTAATATTTCCATAATATTTTCGAATTAATTCACAAAATTAATTCCTGAATCCTTTCAATGAAAGATGTATGAAAGGATTCAGGAATTAATTTTGTGAATTAATTCGAAAATATAATGGAAATATTACTAACAAAAAATTTCGAAGGTTATAAAATCATGTATTATTGCAGAATCCTTTCAATGAAAGATTTTTGGAAGGATTCAGGAATAAATATTGTGAATTAATTAGAAAATATTTAGTAAATATTACTAACAATAAATTTCGAAGGGTATATATAATCCCGTATTTGAAGGTACATTTTTATAATTTAGAATATTATTTAAATAATATTCTAACTATTTTTACATATATTTACATTGTTAATAATTTTACACTATTTTATCGCAGAAAAAAACGCAGAAAAATTTTTTACATGATGGAGATTCGAACCCGGGTCGCTTGGGTACTACGCAAATACGCTATCCATTACGCTATCGCTCGCTTGTTAGATCATTTCATTTTTTTCATTATATACTGCAATATGAGTGATACGATACATTAGAAAATTTATTCTTAATATTACTTTATTTTTTAATATTAACTTTGATCAATTAATTCATAGTTATTTAATACTTTTAGTTTATTAAATATTGTATTAAGTCGATGTGAAATGTGTGTGTATAAAGGAGCTCTTCCTTACCGACGTTATGAGTTTTTACATTTTTTTGATCTTAGATTCAACTTTTGATGAATGAAGCTCTTCACTGCACTCCGTAATTGCATAAATAATACACCTATAAATTTTTCAGAAATTCTGTTCATTATTTTTCATAAAAAACTGGTAGAAAATTTTTCAACCGGTTTCCTGTAAAATCTATAACGAGCAATAACTTGAAAATTTACACATAGTGTATTTTTGTCATTACGAAGGGCAATAAAGAGCTCTTTTCCCGAAATTCGATAAAAATAAAAAAATGATAATTGCATATAATGCAGAGATGAATAGAATGAGCTCTACCTTACCGACGTATTATTATTTGTAGTGTTTTCAATTTAGAATCAACTTTTAGAGTCAAAGGCTCTTTACTCTTGGCAGACGTATAAATAATATTTCTGTCGATTTTGAGGGGACTTCTAAACATTGTCATACTGAAAGAATACTATTATGAATAATAATAAAAAATATTTCTTATTTTAAGTACCTATATTATTCATCTTTAAATGTTTTTTTTTCCTTTTATTTTAAGTTTTTATATTCTTACATTAACTTTTCAAATTAATATTTTTCGCAATTAGTAAATGTTTCAATCTATCTTAGTTCACAAAAACGAAAAATTATATACCCTCCACACATTTTAATACGTTCTTTAATAGGATCATACGAATGTAGAAAACAATGGACGACTAAATCCGATCATTATCCAATCATTTCATTTTTTTCATTATATAGTGCAAAATGACTGACAAAATAAATTAGAATATTTATTTCTAATATTTCTTTATTTTTTAATATTAACTTTGTTTAATTAGTATATACTTATTTAGTAAGTTTTGTTTATTAAATATTGTATTAATTAGGACTTATTTGATTGAAACAAATTCGAATAAAAACAAAATAAATACATTATACGATGCCTCTTATATACGGACGCTGCCCTTTTCGTGTTGAATACTTGCAATAATTTCTGAACTATTTTATGTTTTCTTTCAAAAACTCTTTTCAAGGTTCTTTCAGGAAGAATTCGTGTAAATATCTTTTTTCCTATTGTGTTTTAAAAAATTTTATTGTAACAATCTTTTTCAAACGAATTCTAAATTATTTCTTGTATTAATTCACGTGAGTTTCCCGCAACATTTCATGAAATAATTCATGAAATTATTTTCAATAGATATTGAACTATCTTTGTGAATGATTAATTTTTATCATTCTGAAATTATTTCTGAATTATTTCGTGATATAATTCTTGACATGATTGCTGAATTGTTATGTTTTCTTTAAAAAATCTATTATTTCACACGAGTTTCCCGGAAGATTTCATGAAATAATTCATGTAAGATTTTTGAATAGATATTGAATTATTTTTGTGAATGATTAATTTGTATCTTTCTGAAATTATTTCTGAATTATTGCATGAAAGAATACTTGCAATAATTTCGAAATTATTTTATGTATTCTTTCAAAAAATCTTTTCAAAGTCCTTTCAGAATTAATTCGTGTAATTATTTTTTTTGCTATTTAGTTTTAAAAAATTTTATTTTAAAAATCTTTTTCAAAAGAATTCAAAATTATTTCTTGTATTAATTCACACGAGTTTCCCAGAAGATTTCATGAAATAATTCATGTAAGATTTTTGAATAGATACTGAATTATTTTTGTGAATGATTAATTTGTATCTTTCTAAAATTATTTCTGAATTATTGCATGAAAGAATACTTGCAATAATTTCGAAATTATTTTATGTATTCTTTCAAAAAATCTTTTCAAAGTCCTTTCAGAATTAATTCGTGTAATTATTTTTTTGCTATTTTGTTTTAAAAAATTTTATTCTAAAAATCTTTTTCAAAAGAATTCAAAATTATTTCTTGTATTAATTCACACGAGTTTCCCAGAAGATTTCATGAAATAATTCATGTAAGATTTTTGAATAGATACTGAATTATTTTTGTGAATGATTAATTTGTATCTTTCTGAAATTATTTCTGAATTATTGCATGAAAGAATACTTGCAATAATTTCGAAATTATTTTATGTATTCTTTCAAAAAATCTTTTCAAAGTCCTTTGAGAATTAATCCGTGTAATTATTTTTTTTGCTATTTTGTTTTAAAAAATTTTATTCAAAAAATTTTTTTCAAAACAATTCAAAATTATTTCTTGTATTAATTCACACGGGTTTCCCAGAAGATTTCATCAAATAATTCATGTAAGATTTTTTAATAGATATTGAATTATTTTTGTGAATGATTAATTTGTATCTTTCTGAAATTATTTCTGAATTATTGCATGAAAGAATACTTGCAATAATTTCGAAATTATTTTATGTATTCTTTCAAAAAATCTTTTCAAAGTCCTTTCAGTATTAATTCGTGTAATTATTTTTTTTTGCTATTTTGTTTTAAAAAATTTTATTCTAAAAATCTTTTTCAAAACAATTCAAAATTATTTCTTGTATTAATTCACACGATTTTCCCAGAAGATTTCATGAAATAATTCATGTAAGATTTTTGAATAGATATTGAATTATTTTTGTGAATGATTAATTTGTATCTTTGTGAAATTATTTCTGAATTATTGCATGAAAGAATACTTGCAATAATTTCGAAATTATTTTATGTATTCTTTCAAAAAATCTTTTCAAAGTCCTTTCAGAATTAATTCGTGTAATTATTTTTTTTGCTATTATGTTTTAAAAAATTTTATTTTAAAAATCTTTTTCAAAAGAATTCAAAATTATTTCTTGTATTAATTCAGACGAGTTTCCCAGAAGGTTTCATGAAATAATTCATGTAAGATTTTTGAATAGATACTGAATTATTTTTGTGAATGATTAATTTGTATCTTTCTGAAATTATTTCTGAATTATTGCATGAAAGAATACTTGCAATAATTTCGAAATTATTTTATGTATTCTTTCAAAAAATCTTTTCAAAGTCCTTTGAGAATTAATCCGTGTAATTATTTTTTTTGCTATTTTGTTTTAAAAAATTTTATTCTAGAAATCTTTTCAAAGTCCTTTCAGAATTAATTCGTGTAATTATTTTTTTTTGCTATTTTGTTTTAAAAAATTTTATTCAAAAAATTTTTTTCAAAACAATTCAAAATTATTTCTTGTATTAATTCACACGGGTTTCCCAGAAGATTTCATCAAATAATTCATGTAAGATTTTTTAATAGATATTGAATTATTTTTGTGAATGATTAATTTGTATCTTTCTGAAATTATTTCTGAATTATTGCATGAAAGAATACTTGCAATAATTTCGAAATTATTTTATGTATTCTTTCAAAAAATCTTTTCAAAGTCCTTTCAGTATTAATTCGTGTAATTATTTTTTTTTGCTATTTTGTTTTAAAAAATTTTATTCTAAAAATCTTTTTCAAAACAATTCAAAATTATTTCTTGTATTAATTCACACGATTTTCCCAGAAGATTTCATGAAATAATTCATGTAAGATTTTTGAATAGATATTGAATTATTTTTGTGAATGATTAATTTGTATCTTTGTGAAATTATTTCTGAATTATTGCATGAAAGAATACTTGCAATAATTTCGAAATTATTTTATGTATTCTTTCAAAAAATCTTTTCAAAGTCCTTTCAGAATTAATTCGTGTAATTATTTTTTTGCTATTTTGTTTTAAAAAATTTTATTTTAAAAATCTTTTTCAAAAGAATTCAAAATTATTTCTTGTATTAATTCAGACGAGTTTCCCAGAAGATTTCATGAAATAATTCATGTAAGATTTTTGAATAGATACTGAATTATTTTTGTGAATGATTAATTTGTATCTTTCTGAAATTATTTCTGAATTATTGCATGAAAGAATACTTGCAATAATTTCGAAATTATTTTATGTATTCTTTCAAAAATCTTTTCAAAGTCCTTTCAGAATTAATTCGTGTAATTATTTTTTTTGCTATTTTGTTTTAAAAAATTTTATTCTAAAAATCTTTTCAAAGTCCTTTCAGAATTAATTCGTGTAATTATTTTTTTTGCTATTTTGTTTTAAAAAATTTTATTCTAAAAATCTTTTTCAAAACAATTCAAAATTATTTCTTGTATTAATTCACACGAGTTTCCCAGAAGATTTCATCAAATAATTCATGTAAGATTTTTGAATAGATACTGAATTATTTTTGTGAATGATTAATTTGTATCTTTCTAAAATTATTTCTGAATTATTGCATGAAAGAATACTTGCAATAATTTCGAAATTATTTTATGTATTCTTTCAAAAATCTTTTCAAAGTCCTTTCAGAATTAATTCGTGTAATTATTTTTTTGCTATTTTGTTTTAAAAAATTTTATTCTAAAAATCTTTTTCAAAAGAATTCAAAATTATTTCTTGTATTAATTCACACGAGTTTCCCAGAAGATTTCATGAAATAATTCATGTAAGATTTTTGAATAGATATTGAATTATTTTTGTGAATGATTAATTTGTATCTTTCTGAAATTATTTCTGAATTATTGCATGAAAGAATATTTGCAATAATTTCGAAATTATTTTATGTATTCTTTCAAAAAATCTTTTCAAAGTCCTTTCAGTATTAATTCGTGTAATTATTTTTTTGCTTTTTTTTTTGTTTTAAAAAATTTTATTTTCAAAATCTTTTTCAAAACAATTCAAAATTATTTCTTGTATTAATTCACACGAGTTTCCCAGAAGATTTCATCAAATAATTCATGTAAGATTTTTGAATAGATACTGAATTATTTTTGTGAATGATTAATTTGTATCTTTCTAAAATTATTTCTGAATTATTGCATGAATGAATACTTGCAATAATTTCGAAATTATTTTATGTATTCTTTCAAAATATCTTTTCAAAGTCCTTTCAGAATTAATTCGTGTAATTATTTTTTTTGCTATTTTGTTTTAAAAAATTTTATTCTAAAAATCTTTTTCAAAAGAATTCAAAATTATTTCTTGTATTAATTCACACGAGTTTCCCAGAAGATTTCATGAAATAATTCATGTAAGATTTTTGAATAGATATTGAATTATTTTTGTGAATGATTAATTTGTATCTTTCTGAAATTATTTCTGAATTATTGCATGAAAGAATACTTGCAATAATTTCGAAATTATTTTATGTATTCTTTCAAAAAATCTTTTCAAAGTCCTTTCAGAATTAATTCGTGTAATTATTTTTTGGTAACACTTTTTTTATTTTTTTGGAAGATTTTTGAAAGTATTTTGTAAGGATTCCATATATTATTTTAAAAATTAATTTAAAATTAATTTTTTTTTCCTTTTAAAATTCTTTCTAAATCATTTCAATGTATTAATTCATGAATTATTTCATGTAATTATTTCAGTTTTCTTTCATGCTGTATGGGCTATTACTCCGTCAGCGGAATCTAACAAGCCACATGACTCGCGAAATGCGGAAAACCGAGGGTCGCGGAACTATAACGGAAGTAAAAAGCCATCAGATTTCAGATCACAACCAATCAGGAAGCAAAGTTGCCAGATGGCGACTGTCTGTCTTACTCTCAAAGAATGTGACGACACTTGCACCGTTGCACGTAAGTATAAAAAAAACAGAAGGATGGAAGCCGAAAATAGCTACGAGAATGATGAACTCAAACGAGCAAGCGTATTACCCACGAGGAAGTGCTCTCTCGGCCCAGAGCTGGCCCAATACAAACTGCCAGTACTGCGGCACTGATTTCGACTACTGGCCCATTACTGGTTCGTTACTGGTGTGATAAAAATGAGCCAATATATTATTTTAAGGTGGTTGTATACCGAAATGAATAATTTAAGATCATTTCAAAAATTGAACATGTTCTTTGATTGATTTTCTATATGTATGCGAAATTCTAGATCGTTTGGCCACATAACTATGAAATTATTGAACTTCAAAGTTCACACGGGTTCTTATGGAAGTACCTTTGCTAACACATAAAACACTTAGGATGCGATTCTTTACAAAATATAAAAATGATGCAAAAAACTATTCGCAATATAGCAAATATACAGGAGAATGTGTGTACGAAGTTTGAACGCGATACACTGTTATGTCCGCAACATTTAGTCCGTAACATTTAGTTGAGATGGGAGAGGTGTTACGTCCGTGACGTACTTACACCGATCGAGCGTCGATCCATTTATACGTCTTGCGAAAAACGTATATTAAAACAAAAATGCTGAAGTTTGTATTTATTCGGGTCATTGAGGCGATGAGTCCTGCCATAGCATCGAAAACTTAATTGAAATTTGTTTGTGTGGCTCCATCTGAGAGCCAATATAGTTAGTGCGTGTCGACGAAATATCTGATTAATTGTATACTTATTATTTGCGTTGTTGTAATCTGTTTTAACTATTATTATTTAAACATCGATCTTTCAATAAATATTATTTTTACCAACAATTGTGAGAAGTTATTGCACATCTGCCTGAACACACCCCAAAGAAGATAAGAATAATAATCAAAAGGAAACTAACAATAAAAGCATTAATTACATCCATTGTCGACTTAACAACACCACGTCGATTCTGACCCACATAGGACGTTACGTTTTTTAAACGTTTCTTTAGGAACCTACAAACGTTTCTCTAAAAATGTAAAAACGTAACAGAAACGTTTCAGAAACGTAGAAATGTCCTAAACCTGAAAATAATTTTATGAAAATTGTAAACGTATTTAAATCGTCTCAGAAACGTTTCTGAAACAGAACTCAAACGTTTGTACAAAGTTTTGGAAACGTCTCTGAAACGTAAATAATCGATTCGACAAAAAACTTACTGGACAATTATTCACGTTCCAGATTCGTCTCAACGACGTTTCTGATTGAGCCGGAAACGTTTCTATGCCGTTTCAGAAGTGCAAGGTTACATTGTAAGAACGTTTTAGAAACGTTTGTAAACCATGTACAAAACATTTAGATTGTAAAGTATTCGATATCCGATCCGCCGATAGATGGCGTAGTTTAGTCCATAAAAGAAAAGACATTTCCAGGATATATAGGTAACGTCTACTCTAGCAAACCGTACCGAATACTGTTTGAAGTAATATCAGTGTTAATAACTGACAATGTAAATTATTTTAATTTCGTTGTAGAAACGTTTCTCAAACGTTTCGTGCTATGTTTTAGAAACGTTTCAGAAACTTTTCTGAAACGTTTCCAATTAGTTTTGGAAACATTTTTGAGACGAATCTGGAACGTGAATAATTGTCCAGTAAATTTTTTGTCGAATCGATTATGTACGTTTCAGAGACGTTTCCAAAACTTTGTACAAACGTTTGAGTTCTATTTCAGAAACGTTTCTGAGACGATTTAAACACGTTTACGATTTTTATAAAAATTTTTTCAGATTTAGGACATTTCTACGTTGACGTAAGCTCAGCGTCGGCGGAGAGCATGGGGAATTGGATAAGATAAAAAGGTTAAATAAAATTGCATACAAAAAATTAAAGTTAAAATAATAAAATTCTGATAAACGGTAGAGCAAATTATAAACTACTAAAATCAAGAAAATTAACTAAAAAAAGAAAAAAAAGAAAATGAGGTACGCGGTCCCGTTAGTTTCGCGGTTCGGCTCGTGCGAGGTCCTCGTGGTGGGAGAGTCTCTTGCCCTTTCCCCGTTGACTCCGAAACGTCTTTCGGAGTCGTCCCTGTATGCCCTGGTGCGAAGTCCGTGCTAGGCGAGGGGGCGGGGGACTCCTTATGCCAAGAGCGACAAAGTCGCTGGCGGCGGGAGTCAGGCGAGGTCCTCTCCGAGGGAGAGATCTGGTAGGGGCTCTTGGCCAGGAGGTCCCTCTCCTGAGTGCTCCGAAAAATCAGAGCACAGCAAAATACTTCGGCGGCGGTCGGGGGCGGATTTTAGCAGTGCCACTTTCGAGTATCTCGACGTTAGGTCAACCATGACATTAATAGGTCTCCTAAAAAATGACGGAGCGAAAAAGTTCCAAGGACCAGAGGCTATATTGACGAAGTAGACCGGACGCGATATGTATTAAGGGTTACTTACGTCAATAGTGAGAAATGCGTCCAAAGTATGTATAAACATTCCTATTATGCCTACGATGACGTGCAGATAAAGGAGTAGGTCGAAGATCCACCTCAACCAGAAGATCTAATACAATAGGAGAAACAAGAAGCTGTTGAAGAACCCGAAGAAAAGGAAGAACGTGTCCTCCTAAATCTCCCAGCTTTAGAAGATGGCCCAGCGAGGTTCAGAAGAATTCTTAATAGTATGAAGCAACGAGAGATTTATACGAGTGAACATATAGCCAAACTGTTACGGCAGGGAGATACAAAGATTTTTGTTTTCATATAAATTTCGTCTTTATATTCTAAACATTGTCTTTATACTGCCTTTATATTATAAAGTTATCTTTGTTTAGCTGATAGTATAGGCCAGAAAGGAGTGTGTAACAAGAGTTGCACATCCGCTCGGGTATGCCCGCGCATGACATTATGCAGTGCTCCGCCAGCACTTATGCCGTAGAGGGGGTGTTAACAAGCATCCGCGCGATTAGGAGTCCGCGTCGGAGAGAGTTAGTTGAGGACTGATGTCCGCTGGACGTCTGCCGAAGTCACTGTTCGTATGCTGACCTCATTATTTCAACTCATTTTCTCATTCCCGCCAGGAAGAAGGAAGCCGCAGTTCGAGCGTAAAATTCTCTCTCGAGTTTTCCATTATTCGAAAAATCACAGATCTAGTGATTCGTTCGTTCTTTCGCGTAATTAGTTAGTAAATTTATCGGCCCTCGAGCTCCTCTCTTGGCACCGCAGCAGCAGCGTTGACGACCGAAGTCATCGGACCAAACCAAAGGATTTTGGGATTTTTCACTGTATGGAAACAAATAACTTGTAAATGAATAGAGTTGTATCACATTCTAATCTGTAATTAGAGTAGAATTTATCTTACATTATAAATAGCCATTTTTTAAATATTTTTACTGTAAATAATATAATAATATAAATCAATTTCGAAAAAACTATTCTTCATCATTCTTGATAATCATTTCTGTTATTACTTATTAGATTCCTTCCCAATGTTTTATTATTATATGTTCTTACTGTTGTTATGTGTACATAGTATGTACAACGTGACGAGGTGGATCGAGTTGCATCTAGAAATATTCGGACGAGTCGAAGAAAGTCGCGCATAAGCATTGATAGCTCGGCGGACAGAGCACCCGTCGCAAAAACGGAAGGTCCAGGGTTCGATACCTGCGAGTTCTCACTCGTAACATTTCTGATGCTAAGTGTGAGGCTGCAAAGGTGGACCCGTGAGGGATGAGGTCATGACTTTACGGCCAAGGGTTATGAGTGGCATAACTCACATGCCCTGCTTAAGGCCCGCCTGGGCCATTCATTGCATAGTTACTTGCTATGTGGCCTCTGACGACGTTGCCGAGTGAGTTCCTCGACTCTTCTACATCGATGCTTAATGTTACCGGTGGTATGGGTTTCCCGAAATCGGCCGAAGCACGATGCTGAGACAGCACTCACACCGTGCCGTTAGGTGTGGGGAGTGCATGGTGTCCGATGATTCTTTCGGTATAACTAGGCAGCCTTGCCAGATAGCAGTATCATTTGTTTTCATCATTAAGCAACTGCAACTAGCATTCAGAATGGAAGTAACTTGCATTTTTGCCGGTTTTCCAGTGAGGTGGGTCATCAGGCCCCTATGGTATTAATTACTACTGTTGAAGTTAAGTATAGTAGTATCTTTTTTTCTGACAAATTAAAATAATAAATTTAAATTTCCAATTAAGTTAATAACAGTTTATTCTAATTATTTCAACTACTTTTTCTAATAGAGCCAGCGAGCGCCTTGCCCGGCACCGAGACGTGAAGGCGGTCGAGGACGTGGCCGTTGCAGCCATAACCCCTGCCATCAGAGGTCGTCCGGCGGAATTGGAGGACAGTAATGGCGGCTAGCTGACGACTCAAGCCCACCTCGAGCCAGGCCGGGTTTTCCTTGCTTCCGGGGCCCGCAACCGCCTCCTGCGTGGTTTTCTCCAGCCCTTTTGCCGTCATTGCAGTGGATGCGGCATTCCTTACTAGCAAGAGAAGCCGAAGCCCGGCGGATTGCACTTGCGAAACGGATGACAAACCGTTCGACAGAGGAGGCCTGCACTGGTCCTGAGGAGGTCATCTATTCTATGGGAACCCTGTCTGACAGGCCAGATCCTGACATACAATTATTGTTGTTCACACATAACAATTGTAAAAAAATGAAAAATCGCTCAATTATTTATTTAGAATGTGTTCCATCGAAACCGCGAAGATTCCACTTGGCCATGCGATCTTTCATATTTTTCTGAAAAGTCTTGTCACGAGAACTTGTTTAACACCTTTGTTAGATTTATATGTTAATTTGTTAATTCGTTTAAATGATAAATCTTTTTCACCTATAAGTGTCCCAATTCCTTTGGCCGCATTTGCTGTACATAGCACTCGTAATACTGTAAAGAAACGGGAAATTTAATTGATAAGTGCATTAAGCTGAAAAATTTAGAAAATAAATTAGAAAAATTCTGCAGCTTATGTAAAAGTACTAACCATACAACCGAGAGATATTTTAAACAGTAAAATTACCAACAAAGAAATTCGGAAAAAAATTAACTTCATCTGGAAAAGAGTGGACTAGAAGGATTAATGAAAAACGACTGCAAGAAAATACAGATAGTAAAATAGTAAAATCCGTGGGGCGGAAGGACGATATTGATATCGAAACTGTGTCCGCAGACTCCATCAGCTCCTTTCGAAGTGTGTAGCACACCTTTGGCTGATCGAAGCTAAGAATTGATTACAGTGAAGCTGAGGTAGTAAAAAGGATATTCTATAGGGGTACTTATAATGCCCCCGCCTCTTCCCCTTAAGTGATCAGTGGTGGGAGTTTGTTGTGTCTGTCCCATGGTGCCATGCTGAAATATTTCCGTATCTTACTACAGCTTTCGTCAAGTTTGTATATTACTCAGCATCTCCGTGGTACATCGTAGTGTGTGACTTTCATTGGATAATCAATGAAATCTATCTCTTTTTATCTTTGCTTTTATAATATTTCATAGTGTTTATTGTCATGTGCCCCATGTTTTCAACTATACTTTGCTTTCAATTGCTTTGAACAGTGTCACAGACGAGCCACGAGGGTGTCGACTGTCATGGCAGGTCCGATACAGGACCCACGGACAGCGCATCCGCGGCACGTTCTCACGCGAAAGGTGCAAGCTTGCAACTTGCATCCTCCGCGGGAACGGTCCGAGCGAGCTGCGCTAGCCAGTCGGGGCAGGACCGCGATATAGAACATTTGCACTCACTCGTACGTAACAACACTGCACTCACTCGTACGTAACAACAGTCACTAGTTTTATGCTCTCCTGAACACCTATGACGTGTTATTTTATTAATACACTTTTTCGAATCATGCCCAAATCTTGCACATTTCGGACAAAAGTTTGGTGCTTATTATGTCGAAAACCTTGCAACTTTCATATTTTAATCTCAATGAGATAGCATATGCATGAACTATAGGAACAAGCCAAGGACTGTCTTTGACGAATCTAGTGAAAGAGCAGTTCCCAAATTTGCACAGAACAAGGTCCCCATATTTGACCTTGTATTACGGAGGAAATTATAAATAATCGCATTATACCAATACTTGCATTGGATAAAGATAGTTGGGATATTAAGAAAAATATTATAACTGTTGTCGTAACAATTAGTATCTATAAGTTCACCAGCTTCTCATCCTACAGAAGGCATACGGTAATTGAGATTGTTTATTGCAACACGAACCATAATTTTGTTTTATTGTGGATACTATAAATGGCCCCCGTATAAATATTCGGACTAGATTGGGACTATTCATTATGGCATAAACCATACTGTTGTATTAATAGCTTAGGATCATGTAACGCTGAAAAACACGAAATAAATTTAACTGACTACTTTGGATTGAAGAAGATAGCTTAAGATCGTGTAATGTCGAAAAACACGAAATAAATTTAACTGATGTAAGACCTGAATATATAAAACAGTTCCCTTTACCACACAAATTAAAAGAAATTGTAATAAATGAAACCCAGAAATTAGTTAAAAATAATTTAGTATGAAGTGTCTTTTAATGCATGAGCCTGAATCATCGGCAGAAAAGAAATTATTCAAGGACAAAAAAGATGGCGTCTAATCATAGACTATAGGAAATTAAATGAAAAAACGGTTCCAGACCCATACTTACTCTCTAACATCACATAAATCTTTGATGAATTTGAAAAACGAAGTTTCATCCAAAATCAGGATTCCATCAAATTCCAATAATGCAAGCAAAAGATATTCTTAAAACAGCTTTTAGTACATAAGTCCGTTGGGAAGTTTAGGAATCTGTGTACTGCTTTTCGGATTAAGAAATTTACCTCGGCCATTTCAGGGAATCTTAAACCCAGTATTAGGCGACTTATTAGGAAAAATTTATTTTTTTCTCATTGATTACATCATTATTTTTGGTAAAACTATAGAAGAAGCTAACAAAAGATTTAACACAGCTTCTCAAAAATTGAGAGGTAAATTTAAAATTGAAACCCGAAAAATGCGATTTTCTCAAGAAGTGTTATTTAGGACACATTATAAGCGAATACGGGATAAGACCCGACCCAAAAAAAAGTTAAAGCAGTCAAGAAATTTCCTACACCGCCAAATTTAAAAAAAATACTAGAGGATTTTTTAGACTTATTCAAGTTATTACAAGAGTAAATTATTACTTGAATTGTTATTTATTCGTGTGAAGTCATTTACATTCAGATAAAATAATATTCAAGGTAAGAATTTGAATAATTCACTGACACATAAAAGTCTTGTTCTTCCTCAACTTATGGACTTAACAGGATATTAAAAAAAATATGAATACTATTGACCGAGAGTCAATGCCTCAATTTGCAAGTTTCTCATCTTGCAGCTAGGCAGTTGGGAGCATTCATTGTAGCACAAATTGTCGAAACTTCTATTAAGATATACTTATTAACTACAGAAAAACTAAAATGCAATCACTATATAAATATTTTGTAAAGCTCAACACCATCCATATTAATTAGGATACAAAAATTTAGTATATATTTATCTTTTAGTTGATAGGTTGTCATATAAAATATTAATAATTGATATTGATAATTTCGGATAATGATGAGCAAAATTTAGTGCAAATTCTAAAAATGAAATTAAAAGGAGAAAATAAAGCCTTAATAAATATTAATATTTCAAACATAGGGGATCTTATTCAATCAATACACAGATTATATCCATCAACAGATAACATCTACTCGTCTGTCTTAACGTCTGTCTTAGAATAACCAAACAAACAAATTGAGACTCATAGCTGTCCAAATAAAAGAATTAAACAATATGGAATCCGGCATAACATAAGCTATTCGAAGAGAGTTCGAAAATCAATTGAACACTGATGTACTTCAAAGTTTCAGAAAAGGTTTAAAGAAATGCGGCAAGAAGTAGGAAGCAGAGAATCCGCCATAAAAGTTAATTATAATATTGATCACGACTGTGACAATTTATATGAGAAGTTTATATGTAACTTAAACAATAATATTATTTATCATTTACAATATTTACATATTGTTATGTTATATTACAATTGTTTAGATAATTATTTCATTGTAACGAATTAATTATTGTATGTAGATTAATTTCGTTTTATTGAACTATTAAACGAATGAGTGATTGACCTCTATATCAACCACGAGGTACAAATGCATTGCCGTATGGACTTAGTATATAACTATGTTAGTATATTACTTCATAAGAACTTTCGGATCATCTAAATCTTCTGGATGCATATCAACTTTTATGCATTTTCGTGATATCATATAACTCATATTATATGATATTCCGTCATACCATTTATATCGTATACGATTTTAATCCTTAATTTTCTTTTCAATATAGTAGTATAAAAATCCAATAAAATATTGTCTACAAATTTTTTACCAATATCAGTCAAATTTCTAATTAAAAAGGATGGGTATCTAAATAAAACAATATTTTGTTTGTAATTTTGTCAAAAAATGTTATTGTAAGAATGATAATATTGAAATGTTTATAAATGTGATATTTTTCATCGGTTATCCCGATAAATGCAATTGATGACAGAGAAACTAATGGGTAACGTAAAAAAGATGCCATCAGCACTGTGACAGTTTGAAGGAGGAAAGAACCTGAAATAAGCGGCAGGCAGGTCCCTCCCTCCATGTTTTTTTCAGTAATTTGTAATTATGACTTTTTTCATTAAGGCGTCAGTCACCGTTAAATAATGATAATGAAGTATGTTTAAAACGATAGTCCGAAAATCAGACAAATGTTGCATCGCTGCACGTCCGGTCGAATCTAAGGATCTTTCACTTAGATAGAATATTTTGATGTTGAAATATATCTTCAGTCCAGAGGTCGAACAAGAATTTTATTCCTCCTCATCTTCGCCCTTTCCGATGAGCATGTTCGTGAGGGATTCAATGTCGATGAAGCCCTTGTCGTCGATGTAGAAGTTGTCGAAGGCCTCATTGATCTCATTCGAGGAGAATTTCTCGCCCCAGGTCATCAGAGAATGCCTCAGTCTAAATATAAACGGAAACATTACGATGATTTAGTATTTAAGTATAGAAACGGCGAAGTATTCGAAATTACCTTTGACTGTCCTTCGCAATGATTTATCATGAGTTAATTGTGGCGCCATAAACTATTCGTTACGTAGGAATATAAGTTTTAACGTTTTTTGTGTTTTACTTCCAAAAATAAATCCAAAAGAGAATGTTTATTTCGATGTTTTGTGACGCCGCAATAATTACACGACTCGATTCAAATTTCTTACCTGTCTCCGTCGATTTTGCCGGAGCCCATATCGAAGGCGTTGAAAGCCCTGATAATGGCATCATCGTCATCGGCACCTGCAAGAATTAAAAGAAAAACCATGATTATTCTAAAAATGATTTTTTGTGCTATGTCAAATACCCTCTGCAAAATTATTACAATACCACGCTATATATATGTCACGATATTTTACTGTTACGCTATTCTAAGACATCGGATTGTACTTTATGGGAATCTTTGACGTATCACTCACATCCTCCGGACATGCGGCCAGCGAAGAGCTGGAGCAGCTGGGTGAAGTTGATGGGTCCGGCAGCCTCGCCGACCATCTCGTCGAGCTCCTGGTTACTGACCGGACGGCCGACCTGGTCGAAGATGTAGCGCAGATCACTACGGCTGAGGATGCCATCCTTGTCGTGGTCCATTAGGCTGAAGGCTTCCTTGAACTCGGCGAGCTGCTTCTCCGTGAACATGGAGAAGACGCTGGAGCCGGCGCGCTTCACCTTCCGGCTACCGCGGCTGGCCCTGATGGAGCTCACTGGCGACTTGGGAGTCTCCTCGACGGCGGGTGCTAGTTCCTCCTTCTTGACTTCTTCCTTCTTCTTGATCTTCTTCTTCTTAATAACTTCCTTGTCGGCCTGTGTGCAGTCATAGGGGAATTTAGTTAGTTACGTTTGGGCCATAGTTCATGTAAGGTCAAGAACGTTTTTTGATATTTGTGAGGCAAAAGTATACATAGGTATTTGTTTTACGCTGCATTTTAAGTTTGTAGTAAAGAATGTCCTTAAAATTGATTATCAATACATGATGAATATCGGTTTATATAGACTTCGCTAACGTCGTTTTTTCAAATTATTTTTTAAAATGCTTTGAAAGTTTTTGTTCGACATTTTGTTTTAGTTTATTTTTCTAACTTTTATCGCATAACTATAAAAATTATTTTAATCGAGTGTGGACGAAAGAATTATCGCAGTTCTCAAATATTTATAGTATTATTAGTTTTCAATGGCAGCTACACAGAGTTTTAAAAGATTCAACTCTCTTAATTAAATATATAGTTAATTTGACTACCCTCCATCTTTTTGAATAAAAATAAATCAGGAAACGATAGGGAGGGTCAACCCACAAAATAAACAACACATCACATAATAATATTATCCAACGTTTCGCTGCGCTTGGTTGTCAGCCTCTTCAGGGAATATGATATAGACATCTTAAACATATATTTAAAATTATTGTAGTAACAACTACATAGTCAACATAACTAATATGAGTCAAGAATTACAAAAATTAAAAACTACATGTGATAAAATCTGACTAGAATTATTGTACATAGCTGTCAGTGTTGCGTAGACAGTTACAGCTATGTACAATAATTCTAGTCAGATTTTATCACATGCAGTTTTTAATTTTTGTAATTCTTGACTCATATTAGTTATGTTGACTATGTAGTTGTTACTACAATAATTTTAAATATATGTTTAAGATGTCTATATCATATTCCCTGAAGAGGCTGACAACCAAGTGCAGCGAAACGTTGGATAATATTATTATGTGATGTGTTGTTTATTTTGTGGGTTGACCCTCCCTATCGTTTCTTGATTTATTTTTATTCTCTCAATTAAAGTTTATGATTCTAATCAGAAACCCAGTGCTGAATATTAACGGCAAATTCAATTTTTCAAAAAGAATTCTAAAGTACAACATCACCCTATTCGTGAAAACATAAATAGTATATCCAATGAAAAATAAAACACGTGGCAATAATTCCAGATCACCTAATATTTTTCTTCATTGTGTTTTATATATAAATAGCAAATAATCGTGAATAAAAGGGGGAACCGAAGATCATCGGATTTTCTGCGGTTCGGACACACGGACAGCTATTATTAGGTCACCCCCCTTCAACCGCCTGCCGATGCGTGTATAGACCGATCGGGCTATTCGAGCATGGGTGCGAAAACACGTTGAAAGATATACGAAAAGCCCGCCTCTCGAGTTACCATCGCCGTATCCGCGATATAATTATAGTTGAAGCTTGCACGCGCTGGATTCCGTTGCTGGCTCACGGAAGAAACTGTGTCGAGGATAGCATAAAGCTTTTGAGAAGCCGATAAAATGCTTGCATCACTGATTTATTTTTGTTATTCTTTTTCTTTTCATGTATTACGCAAAAATATGATTTACGCGGTTTTTTACTGGATAAGTAATTTCCATTCTAACAGATTGTTGTTATAATAGTATGTATATAATCAAGCTATCCAATAAAAGTAAAATTCTGTAACACTAATGAAAAATTGGATTTTTAGATGTGATCTGTAAAACTCATAACTTTAACTTATAGTTTATGTTTGAACAAAAAATTCGACCCCCTTCACTACGAGTGAAAGCTACAAAAGTATTAAGTTAATATCATGGCTGACTAAATCCGTCCTCCATCTACTGTGAATCATTTAATGCAACATAATTTTTCGACCTTTTATTAAAATTTTCGATCAAGCCGGGAAATCAAATTTGATTAAATTAAATGTTTCTTAATACTTTAAGCAACAACACAATTTTCACTTTTTTCATAGCTTTATTTTTTCTTTTTTATTGTTACTTCTTCTATCTGTTATATGTTCTAATGCATCAAAGTTCTTGATAAATTATATTACTCAATGCAATAGAACAATGCTAGCAAAAATGTAATAAAAAAATTTTACCGAATATCTCAACGAACTCATTTAAGTAATACTTTTCATCAGTACATCTACCATTAATTCGTTCTATAAGCAAAATTTTATGATCACAATTTTCACAATTATAGGTCCATTGTTTAACATATGCGATTTCAGTTGCTTGAATCCACTTGTATCACATTGTTTCACTTCACTTTGTTTATATGTTGGCTTCTTCATCATATATATAATAACCCATTATTTTTCAACACTGTAGCATTATATTACTTTCGTTAGATTAAGAAATTTATTAAAATAAGATTAATTCTTGCGACTTTAAGTATTGCTAGAACATGGAAAAGCGTAAGAAAAAAGTTTTAATCAAATTCTAATACCAGTAATTTCTTGAGTATTCAACAAATTTTGAGAGGATACTTAAGTAAATATCAACGCTTTTACACGTCGTAACTATCAATACTCAAACTCTTGTACACGAAAAATTCAAATTTTTAAGATCGCAAAACCATTAAAATAATCATCGTTAAATAATTTGTCTGCGAATATCAAAAACCTCTTTTCGGACGCTACCGCCATCACCTCCCTTTCGTCAACACTTACCATCGCTGCGGCTCGAGAGTGTTTTGCGTGCACAAAAAACTAACGGACGATCGTGTCGAGTTGGCTACGGGGAACCAACTGGCCGACCGAAGTGTGAAAAAGGCGCGCTCGCCGCCGAAAGGCTAAGCTCGCCCCCACCAGCTCAGTATTCGCGCACGGAAGAATCGGCAGCGTCAGATCCGGGTTGGCGAACCGGAAAAAGAGACGGAAAAATATTTCACCGCGGAGGTTGCGGCGCCCCGGGGCTCTATATATGGCGCGAGCTGCCCCAGAAATAGCTGTCCAGCGAGCGAATCTCTCGCGGAGATGATGATGATGATGATGATGGTTGTGCGAGGGCGCATGTGCGGCATGCGAATTGCGAGATTGAATCGGTGATTCACTCGTAGTGGTGGGAGGTCTTCAGAATTTTTCCGTGTTTTCGTATGGGCAACTGGGTTAAAGCCACGTATTTTGGGTTACTCGCCCACGAGAAAATACGAATTCTTTATTTTTGTATGTAAAGGGGGGACAATGTTTGTGATGCGAATAAATCAATTGGAGCACAAGATGTACTTTTAAAGAATGTCATTATATTTTGCAAACTAATATTTCCAACTCTTACAATTAACATATGATTATGACAATCACATTACAGATAAACACCGTAGTCTTATACTTAGAAAAAGGTAGTTCTTAATTATTGTAATTACTGTTGACCACATTTTTTACCACTCGGCTTTTTTCAAGGTAATTCATTCCTCATATCTATTTCGCATTGTGCACTCACAAGTATCGGATTGATCAGAAAAATCAAAGTCGTATACAAATCTTGCTATAAGGTATGCAATCCATGTAACTAATATGTAGCATAAAATGATAAACAGGTGCAAGTCAACATAGCAAATCGACGTTCTTTGTTGCTGCTGAAAAGAGTCTTCGGATATGTTGGCTTTTTGAGAATCTCTAAAGAAATATAAAATTCGCGTTATAAAATCATTGATGCCATTGATTGTTAAGCAATTATTTTTCTAAAATTTAAATAATAACGAATTTGATAATGAATGTAAAAATACCTTTACGATTATTACAGTTCAATTGTGTATTTTATATTTAGTAATTTTTAGATTTGACAAATTAATATTTACGTAACTATTATTATTTATACATCATACAATTAGTTGAAAAATATTTGATCATAGAATCGTGAAACCGATTTACAGAAATCATGGGATATTAATTAAAATATTAAATGATTAAATTTAATAGAATAAAGATTTTTTACTTTTTACGCCGATTTGTTCGCAATGTTGCAGTGATATTCGTCTGTAATAACTTTTTCTTGCAAGAATCGCATTTGCATGATCGCCTAAACGATGAAAATGTAACAATGATTTACGTTATCAAGCTTCATTGAAAGGTTAGATTAATGTAATGTTTACCTACGCATTTAAGTTACTCCCATCATTTAATATGAAAGTTTTGTCACTAATATGTGCTAAATAAGTACTATCGCCTCATCAGTAGATTCAAACACATTTTTCCGTAATATATTTTTTTAGGATAATAATAAATAGTATATTTGCTTAATCTATCACTACTGGAATTTATTATGTTTATAAACAGAGTAAATTTTTGTTGGTTAAGTAGATGACATGTATATTAAACGCAAGACTATACTTATATTTTGTTGACCGTCATGAAACATTAAGTTCGAGTTTTGTTACACCTTATTTTTTCTTTTAAAGTATCCTTTGCATTTTAACATTAACCGGCATAGAAATATTAAGGTGCAGTATGTCCCACCCTTTATACCATATCGTCGGGTTAGAGGAAAAGAAAGCTTTTCAACGCTTCGACGAGATAGCTTCTTTTTCCTCTAACCCGACGATATAATATAAACATTTACGGTGTACATTCATACACAATGCCGCAAAAGAAGGTACAATAAAGAAGAAGAGTGCTTTTTGTATCGAACAAATTTTTTTTTTAATAAAATTTAGGTATTGCAAAGGAGCATCGTTACTTAAAAAATAGTTCATTCGCACAATGGAATCTTTTTTATTTTTGATCGGATTTGTTCTCTGAATATTTATCTATCGACTCGCTGTTCAAAATTAAAAAATAATAGGTACATCTAAAGTAAAATATAGTTCATAAGTTCCGGCATGTTTCTTTATCAATAATCACATTTTACTTAAGATGCATCTATTGTATTTTAATTTTGAATGGTGAATCGATAGATAAATATTCAAAGAACAAAATAAAGCCCGAAAAATGAAAATCCCATCAAAAATAAAAAAGATTCCAGTGTGCGAATGAACTATTTTTTAAGTAATGATACTGCTTTTGCAATACCTAAATTTTATTAAAAAAAAATTTGTTCGATACAAGAAGCACTCTTCTTCTTTATTACACCCTCTTTTGTGGCATTGTAGATGAATGTACTATTGTATAAATGTTTATATTATATGGTATACAGGGTGGAACATACCACCTTAACAATGTAAATCCATGAAAAAGAGACACCAGCTCGAAATCCAAAGTCTTGGGTTACAGAAAAATGCAGTTGATCAGCATCGCGTAATTTCGGAATCGTCAAACGCTCGTCGAACGCAAAAAGTAGGTATATTCGCTAAATTATTAATAATATTGATTATCTATATGTTTATTATTAGTCAAATTTGATAATGATAAATAATTACTTGGATTTTTTACCACCACCAGACAGCATTCAAATGTCTTTTATTCGATTCTCCGTTATTTCTCTAATTTTATCTTTAAATAATATAATAATTATATTTTCCGCCCTTTAACCTCAAAATGCCATCTTAAATGTCATTTTGCGGCCTCGGACGGAAAAATACGTTACTGAAACGTGGACGTAAGAGAATTTTTACCTCATGCGACTTTTCGACCTCGCTTCGCTCGGCCGAAAAACGTCGCATGAGGTAAATAATCCTCTTCCGCCCGCGTTAGTAATGTACTATTTCTGCCCTCCGGCCGGAAAGCGCCGACTTCCCGGCCGCTGCGCGAAACGAAGTTGCCGCTTCCCGGCGCCGTCTAGCAGAAAAATAGTATACACACCTTGACCAGTAAAAAAGAAAGCCTCAGATCACATGTTTGTCAACCTCGGCTTCGCCTCGGCCGACAATTACATGTGATCTGAGACATTTCTTATTTTACTGGTCTAGGTATGTAATATACTAATTAAGTTAAAATCTCAAGTTTTTTGAGTATGATACTATTGTAAAATATTTTAGCGTGTGTATAAAGATTATATCAGTAATTAATATAAAAACGTACGTAGTTGTCAAGGAAAGACAATTTTTAAAAATAAAATAGTTTTTGTTGTTATTGTTACGTCTTGTGACGTACTAGTAAAGAATTCAGAAAATGTACATTACATCAGTGATTTTCGAGAGTCGAACGCTTGTATGTAATTTCGACACGCGACGGCGCGTGCCTCGCCTCGACATAAGCAGGTCATCGCAACCGATGCCACTCGTACTCAGCATTTTTCAAATACGTGAAAAGTGACCCACTTGCGACTGTTACGTTAAAGTAATCTTTTATGAAATATTGTATTTATAAATTATAAGATATCTTTAAACAAATTTATGTAGTAAAAGACGACGAGCGACCACCTGCAAGTCAGTCACCGCGCAAATCAAATCGCGCACTCCGTCTCACCTCAAGTTGACAATAAGAGAATCTATAAACTAATAGAATCTTCGCGCAAATTTAGTTGCGGATTTATTATACATTACGAGCCCCGAGCATTTGAATCAAACGATATAATTTTAATAAATAAAACATAACATTTAAAATTCTTGATATATTTCAATTTGAAACCTACACCATAGGAATGGTAAGAAACAAATAAAATTAAGCCATTTCAATTATAAAAGTATGATTTTCAACCATATAAAACAAAACAGACCTATTCTTAAAACAATTCAAAATGATCGAATATTTTTCATAAATAGAATATCTTAAACTCAATTTATAGTATTATGATGAAAAGAAGTTTTGAAATTGATGTCTAAATTTATTTCTATTTTAGTTATTTTTATAGAATAGTATTCTTGTAAATATCTATAATATACTTAATGGCCTTAAAATTTAACACAAGGAATCGATACATAATTAGTTTGAGGAAGCATCGTGCCAATAAATTGGCAGCGGTTTTTTCTCTCGTTTGAATTTATTCAGATTATATTGTTATAACTTTTTGATAATAAGTTAAGGTTGTCGGAATTTACCTAGGTTATTTCTCTTTCCTTTTTCTTCCCATGCTCTTCTCATGGTTTTCTGTATCTCAAGACACTGGAGATACCAAGCCACTCAATTTTCGGCGCGCTGTTAAATTTCTCTTATCTACTGATTTCCCAAATGCAGGTAAAATTATTTATTGGTGTTCTGGTTATGGCACCTGCATGATATATGTGTCTTTGTTTTTAGATTTCGCCTGATACCCAGTTTAATGGGGCCAGGCTCCATACAGCAGAGGAGTATTTTTTCTCTATTCTGGGCCGAGTCGTGGCGAGTCAGATGAACCCTATTTACACCATGAATTTCCGGTATAGCGCCTATCCCTTACCATCCGTGCTTCGGGACGTTCCCTGGTACATCAATCCGGTGCATAACCTGACAGTAGGGAAATTTCCCGGAATTAACATTCCTTCCTATTAACTTGGAACAATATAAATACTTTAAGGAAAACTCACTTTAGCGTTATTACGTCCGTGACATATTCTTAAAATTAAATATTCATATTCCTATCAGTAATTTCCTGACCCACAAAATTATGTGATTGCGAATTTAAACGGCGCAGCATTTCGACAACGCAACCGCGTGACGTAGCGAGCCATAAACTTCGCGAAAGCATACGCGCGTCGTACTTTTGTTTATACTCAGCACTTTTTAATTTGAAATCGAACGGCTTACGTCAAAATATTTATTTAATTTGTTTAAAAAGATGATCTTGACTCCTCGGCAAAATCATCTTGATCTAAATTAATAGTGTTATAAAATAAGCGGTAATCACCCGCACACTTCAGTATCTCGCGCCAGTCCGCGAACTCCGTAACACTCCAGACGACAATAGGAGTAGCTATTTTGTAAGGGTCAATAAGAGCCCATATCAAGTTATAAGACAGATCTCATATCAATAAATAATTATTAGTCAAATCCTCTGTTCCAATTCATTTCGGAAAACCTTCATCATCAAAAGAGTAAGTATTCAATTACAACCTAAAATAAAAACACCATATAAAAGTATTTCCCTCAACTGCCAAGACTTCACAGCGTATAATAGTATAAGTATACGTGGAAGTCTACGATTATCAAGTCTACGGCTGTTCAAATTAAATTTTCTAAGTATCTTTAACAGACTACTGATTCAACTAAGCTTTGATAGTTTCCGGAGGTGCAGACAAACTGAACTGTGGTGTATGTAATACCGTAGGAGTTTATATATACACGCCAAAGATCTTAAACTGCGCAAATCTACAACAGAGTGGAATGAAAGAATGCAGCACAAAGCAGCGAATCTTTTAACGGTGATAGATACTTTCTTAACATTTCAAGAGTATACAAGTATAATCACAGCTTAACGTATTATAATGAAAAGCTTCGTAAAATCTTTTTACTATATAGAATTATAAATGAGGTTCGAAAACATCTTCATTTAAAAGAAGATGTGGTACCTTATACAAAAAGTGTAATACCGCGCGAATCGATCTGACCATAATTTCCTGTAGTAAATTGTACCGTACCGAATCAATACACTGATCAGTGCACTAAACACTCTCTATTTTCTAGGCCTGTATTAAGGTTTACCTAAAGACTGGTTTGTGTACTTGATAATAACAATAAATTAATTTTTATTGTAGTTTTTACGTGACTTGTAACAGGAATATATAAGCTAAGAAAGTGGCACATATGTAATGGTCATAACGTCATAAGTAGGCCATTATACCGCCTGGTTAGTTTGCCATTATGACGGACTACTTGTCATAGAAGCGACAAAACCTCATTCGCTGCACTTAGGATAAGACGCCCAACGAAAAAAGTTTAAGTTGATGCACAGAAAGTAGGTGTAGCTTAACGTATGCCAGTGGAATAGTCCTGATACAGCTAATACAGTGGCTATAATTCTATTTTTTTGTAGCTTTTTAATATACCTATACTCGCTCAGATGTTTATCTGTTAACTCACATTGATTTAATTTTATATTAATATTAACTTTTTACGTAATATTAATAAACAAACTGAGAAGCAAAAAGAGAATTCTCGAAAATGATTTATAAATTATTTAGATGATATGGTAGACAAAGATTTCTGATATCGACTGAGATTGAAAATTTTCGTGAGAAAAGAATTTTAGAATATTCTCCAGACGTAATAAGAGTAAAACCGAGGGTTTTGTTTTGTCTTTCGATATCGTATACGATTTTAAAAGTTTCTTGAAAAATAATTTCTACTGCATTCACCATGCGTAATACGATGTTACGTCCTGTGACGTATCAATTAAAACGAGTTTTTATCTCATCGGTAATTTTTCGAATATCATCTATTTGTATACGATTTTATCAATGTTCGCTTACAGGATTGCACTTAATACATTTCTTTCATAAGATAATCTTGATTATCGTTAACCCAATTTTGTTGCATTATAAAAAGGCGACATACGCCCGCGCGCACCAGTTACAGCAGAAAATTAATCGCGAACTCCGCCTGCCCCAGTCGACAAACGAGGGTACAAGTTTCATTAAATTCAGTGAAGATCATATTACAACCACACAGAGAACTAATTCAATTATCAGGAAATACAAGGGCATTCAAAGGGACATACGAAGGAAGATTCAACCAATATAGCGAGCGTGCTATCAAGTAGTCAATTGTAATTTCAACATTCATTCTTGGTAATCAAAATAATAATCAAGTATTTTATTAGACAATTGTTATTGTTGTTTTTATCCTTTATTCCGGACTTCACAACGAATACAGAATCCGATTTTTGCAAGTTTCTACAGTCTTTAGACGCGATAAGAGTGTAGCTTGTGTTTCAGTTTTTCGCAAACTTTTACAAACATGATGGCTAGAGCATGCCTGCTGCCCTCCAGTCTGCTACAAGATTTTATCAAGGCATCGTAGATCTCTCCACACAATCAATCAACCATGGAGAATAATATGGAAGTGGTAATTCTAGACGTTTCGCCGATTGTATAACCACCTCTAGAGCTGGAAGATTTCGTTAATGACCTCATTGATTTGGAGGAGCCGCGTATGGCCAACAACATCCCGCAAGGTGGTGTGCAACCTATATTGCAGGAGGCTCTACTGGAGAAGCAGATACGTCAACTCCAGGTAGAGGAGGATGCAGCACTTGCAGATCTTCTGGAAAACACTGAGGATGAGGTGGACTCGACGTACAAGTCAGTTTTAGAAAATAAGGAGGAGAAGCAGAGGCGACCGGTGGAGGCAGCTCCGGTTGTGACAGTGAGGTCAAAGATATGGAGCTGAACTCTAATGAAGTATCGCTGAGGTGTGCGTTGTGTGTGAAGATCGATGCGACATCAACGCAAAGATGAACTGGGACGTATGACAATCACGCGGAAACTAGATCTATGATGCACCACGTCGTGTTCACGATATGTATTATGGCTGTGCGAAACGCTTTTGGTGCCAGCGTACTCGGCGTTGGATACGCTGTACAGTTTGCGGGTTCTGATAGTTGTACCCGACCTGTAATGAGCAACCCCTACACCACCAGAACAAAAGACAATTTTTACCGTAAAGCCTCACACACGCATCGGAGAAGACTCGTACATAGTGTATATATGTGTATATATGAGTAGTAAATAGTGACTAGTTAATAGCAACAAGAGCAGCAGTAGCATATTATGTAAGTATTTTTTTAAATTATTTTTGTGTATTGTGTGTGGACGTGTGATTATTCTTAAAAAATATATCATGTGCGTGTGTGTGTGTGTTTGTATTTGTTAATTATTTGTGTGTATGCTTATTTTTAAAAATATTGTATGTGTGTGGACTGTGGAAGTGTGCGTGTGTGTGTGTGTGCATGTGTAAGTGTGCGTGTATCGGCCAGCACAAACTCGCCAATGCATAGTTGCTCCCACTACTACCGATAGTGAGGAAGTCATAGCTCACAGTCGTGGCTAACAACAAAAATTCGTTGTAGCGGGGAAAAATAGTACATTTCGACACGGGTGGGGAAGTCGATTATTTAGCTGGTGTGACTTTTTGCACGAGCGAAGCGAGTGCGAAAAAGTCACACCACCTAAATAATCGACTTACGTACTAGTTTCGAACAGTATTTTATACCACGAGCGCCGAAAAATCATATCAAAGTTGTGATTTTGAGGTTAGAGTGGTATAAATAGATTTTTTTTATTCTTTCCTAAATCACGCTCGAAATGCGCGATTGTCTACACGGCTTTCAGGCATGAAAAAAGGCCCATTTCACGCACGTGTTGAAAAAAAATTTTTTTATTTTTTCTTTTGACCCTCTTTTTTGCAGAAAATCCTGAGAATTGCTCATATATATATATATATCGGCAAGCCTGTACTCATATGCATCTATTAACAAAATTGCCCTCAGACTAGCTTTGACCAAATCAGATGAATAAGCTTTTCTGCGGCGATTCCAGTGGAACGACAGAGAGACACAACCTCATAATAGTGTAGTCTAATAACAACCTGCTCGTTAACCTCATCTATAGCTGTTTAAGTCTTCAATCACATCTCCAGCACAGTTAGTCCATCAAAATAAGAATCGAGGAGACAAAAAGGAGCCTGGTCGTGGAACTCTGAAGTATATGCAAATCACCTTGAGGAGGGCCTTCACAGAGTTAAATCAAGTTGTTACTCATAAGAGTCACTGCATCCAAAGAAGTGACTTAAATAAACACAGTCTGCGTAATTTTATTATAAATTTTAGATTCACTTTACAGCGTTCGCGGCTTTGTGGGCGGATGCCGCCTTTTAGCTGTCTGTGACACGCGCAAGGTCTTGCGAATTCGTTAGCCTCAATTTCATACGGCGATTACGCACACTCATGTGCACCAACAGACATATAGACCGACCGACAAATCGTACTTATGCAAAGTCTTAGGTTTGCCCGACTCTCGTTTGGCTTCGTATATTAGAAAATTTCGTACAGCTTGAAGAAGAAAAAAACAGTAACTTCTCGCAGTCTTCAATTTCGTTAAAGTAATCTTTTGTAAAATTTTGTATTTGTAAATTATAAAAAAATCTTTAAACATATTTTTGTAATAAAAGATGATGCGTGGTCGTACGCGAGTATGGTCGTACCCAATAGGTGGGATTATTCAGAGAATCACTATTTTATTATCCAAAATAATCAGTCATTGTAATATTATCGAAGTAATTATTCATGTATTTGTCGAAGGAGCAATAAATTACTAATTCAGAAGCAGAAAAGGTTCTTTGATTAATTTTCAACTACCATAAACGAGTGAGGTAAAATATTAAATAAAATAATTTAAACTATAACATAAAAGTACTTTTTCTCTAATTTCGAGACCTAACATTATGAATATTTATTGGAGATTTCTTATCCCCAATTGACTAAGACTCTTCACATTATCTGCGATATATAACATTAAACGGCATATTGAAATGATGAACGCCGCAATTTAATTACGCCATTTAGTTAATGAACTGAACTGAGAAATTGGCAACCAGTACGAAAACTTCATTCTCGTAAGGTTAATTAGTTAATTTTTTTAGAGCAAGACCCTCACATACAATATCGTAATTCATATTTCGAATTACGATTAATTATTATTACATTATCATTATTATTATTCGCTGCTATCTTCAGTTTATCATTATCATTATATATACGGTTAGATTGGAATCAACTTGAATTCAATGAAATTTAATTAAATTAAAGTAGAGAGTTTAAAGTTATTATATGCATTCGTTTGTATCCTCGCAGGCTAGTGCAAAAGCAAGACAATTCAAAATAAACTAACAATTCAAAATATTATGTTCCTTATTTCTGGACATAAAACAGAACTTTATAAAAGCTCTGCAAGTGTTTTTGTATACAATCTGGTAAATAAATAAGTAGACTTTGTTTTAACATGTGTTACGGAGAAGCCGTTGACACGCCGTATATCGTGCGACATCCAAGCGTCAATATAGTGAATTGTTTCAACGGAAACTGCAAGCTTTCACCTTGAACATTCGTTGGTAGCAGCTCGGCAGTCAACTCATTATCAACTGTCTACGAAATACTTTTTAGAAGATCGACTGATTAGAAAATTTCTAATGCGAGATAGGAAAATAATTGTTGAACCGACATTATTTTGAGTTATATTTTTGCATAATTTTGACAATACCATAAAAAATATGTATGTACCATCATATCTATACTTGTATTAAAACTTTTAATCAATGTACACAGTTAAAATAACTAAATAATTTGCAACTATACAATGTAAAAATTCTGAAGGTCGCAAAAGTAGGCATCAGACGACCTGTCCCAGATGTCGCGTGACTACAAGGAGCTGGCGCGCAGAAGAACATGCCACCCCCGCGTGGCCCTTATACTCATCAATGGATCCGTCACGGCGGAACTGAAACCACGAGCCCACCTGCGCGCACCTCCCCGTGCTTCCTTTCTCCGCGCTCTTCCGCTCGCGCGCGTGGTGGGGTCATCGTTCTCCGGTCGTTCTCCCACTCTGCCACCACCATCGTCGTCGCAGCCATGCTGGAGAGAAAGAGCAACGGCGAACCGGTCGTGAGTCGCCGTTACACCTCGTGCCTGCGCAGGTGAAAACGTGTCCTCCGCGTGATGTGATTTGATTTTGGTTTTACGGGTCGTTTGTACTGTAACAGAGGCAATGCCGAGTGGCGAGTACAGTGGTGCATGGTTCGCTGGGTGATAAATAGTTTTCTTTTTCTTCTTCGAACGAGAAATCGCGAACGCAGGAATAATGTGGAGCTGGGTCCTAGCGATCTTGACGTGCGGTGAGTACAGAGTGTCGACACACGGTAACTTTCACTCTGGCGGGCGGGCACATTTGATAGTAAGATTTGGGAATTGAAGTATTTTGATGAGTGAAACTGAAATTGGTGTAGTAATGAGCAGTCGTGGTATCGCTCATTTCGATGAATTTGTTGTGACATATGGAAAAATTTTTTAAAATGGCGTGATGTGAAAGTGGTTATAAGTAGATTAATTTTGTTGAGATAACCAAAAACAGCAATTTTTCGGGGACTTTCGCAATGATGACTCATGCGTGTTCATTTGATTTCTTCTGGATTGATTTTTTTACCATAAATTAACGAAGTAATATCGCAGTAAAGTAAAAGCTATCTGGACCATAAATGTAATTAGTGGTACCAATGGCATTGAGATTTCTACGTCTTATTTTGATAAAATTTATTTTTATTTTCTACGTATAAATTGATAAAACTAGAAAGTTTAATTTTCTAAATATCAAATTAAAAATTGCCAATTACTTAGTTATAAAATTTCTGAGATTTCATTGTTTATATGTCAAATCATTGTATATTCATTACAATTATTATATTGAATAAATTAAACGTTGATTTATTATTATTGTAATTTTGTAATAAGGTTGAAATTCGTAAATTATACTTTAACGAACAAAGCCAAAATTTTAAATGGTAAGTTCGAATTTCAATGCAAAGTATGGAAATGAACGCAATTCTCGATGCTGAAAATATGCTTGTTTTGCAGGATACTGTCTTGAGGGATTAAGAGATACACTTTCTTATCGCATATGTTGATCCAATTCTCGTGATAACTATGTAAACATTTCAAATACTAAAATTTTACACATTATAATTAACAGAAATAAGTTAAGTGCAATAATTATTAGGCATATGTGAATATTAATTAATATATTTTGAAATTTTTTTCAATACTAGCCTTCACATCATTTATTTATAGCACACAAATCTAAATTCTATTCCATAATTAATTAGAACTTCAAGCTTCACGTTTAGGTCGATCAAAATGAGAAACCAAAATTAGTTTCCTTTCCTATTACTGATCAGAAATTGCAATCAATCACTGTGGTCTACTTTAGGTGGCCTTGTACCATTTCTCTCATTTGCCATTCTTGTGCCGAATTTGGAGCTAATTTCCAAGGTCAACTTCGGACAGTCCTTGTACTAAATCCCTAAGTCTTATATTCTAGCTTGAACTTGGAGTCCAAACATGACTTACCTTTTTGAACAACAAACGGGAAATGTTCTATGAACCAATCAACATAACAACATTTATTTTTAAACGCACTTTTGCTATTTACTTCACTATTTGAGGTTAAGCCCAAAACGAGCAAAAGTCCTTTTTATTACGCATTTTAAAAGTCGAAACAATCGTGTTAAGACGTAATCAAGTTTTATAACAGCCTTACTTTTAATTAACCTTCAATAGATGACATTAATTTAACTTGATTGGTACGTGATGGCGGTTACTCATTATACTCAGCTAGTAAATTAAATTAAATCAAAATAGAATATAAAAATTACATTGTCATAGTACAGCATGAAAGTTAGTTAGTATATACTGTGCGATTATTGTAGTTATAAAGTTTTCTGTATACCGGACTTACGCACAGGTAGTATAATTTGTCTCTATAAGATTTACCTTTTGAAAATTTTCGGTTTAAAAAAAAAATAAATAAATAAATAATAATATATTGAGAATATTGATAGTAGAATCTACATAAAAATTATAAAGCATATATGATGACCTAAATATTAAACCATGTTTCAACGGTGGTGGATTAAGAGAAAGTGGAAATAAGTGTAACAATAAAATAAAAATAAAAACGTATCTCTCGATAAAATTTCATAAACTTCATCAGTGATTGTTCGCAACCTATATGACACACTTCGATATTCAACGGCTCATATTCGACAGGGTCTACGTAAACGGGTCATTTAAATCACGAACATCTACACTCAGCAATTTTCGAACGAGTGAAATAACCTAACATATGAGTCTTGCGTTTGCCTCATTTGTATACTTAATTCGTTGTCGAAATATAAAACCAATTCTTGACATGACGAGCATTTTCACACTCAGAGCAGTTTCTCGATAAGTCAGTTGGAGCAAAGCCTCCACCTGTCTTGAAGTCTTGAATTATTATATCTCAATTATAATTAGAGCAAAGACTGTTATTGTCGTGGGAACGCGCCTAAAGCCTGCAGCGTGCGCAGCGCCACATGCTTGGGGGAGTCAGTCAGGCTCGAGTAGTCACGAGAGAAGCACGGCTGTGGACGCGTCCTCACAAGGTCTCCACTAATACGCATTATATCGTCTATCATTTAACCCTCATACGAACGTACCTGACAAGTAAATACAACACATCACAACAGTTATTATATTATCATTCTCAATACATCCGATTGATATACTTAACCCATTATTTTCCTTCTATTCGTAATTCATAACAATTGACTTTTAATAAATAAAGAGTAATACGAATATAAATTAATTAAATTCAAAGTGTTATTTAAAAAGCGCATTGAATTTTTCACACACCCATTTCAATGTATATGTAGCACGGGTCGCTCCTTCAGGCTTCTTCTATACTTGCCTTCGGAGCGCTCCCGCGCTCCTTGATTCGTATGAAGCCGTCTACCTCCAGATAAAATATTCAAAGTAAGAATTTGAATAATTCACTAATAAATGAAAGTATTGTTCTTCCTTAACGTATCGACTTAACATTACAACGTAATATTTTTAAATTAGGATTATATGTAATTTTATGATGGACATACCGGACCTACACAATAAGACCGGACCTTAAAATAAGAGAAATATCAAAATAATAATACATTGCAAATTCCGACAGTAGAAAGAACCATGTTGGGACCAACTGTGGAAGATTAGGACACAATGGAAATAAGTGTAAAAATAAAGTTCTATATGTCGTGTTCTTAAGTATATAAGTTTTACAATTTAAGATTTTTAAATTAGGATTATTATATAGTGTCACGGATAAGCCAAGACCGCCCGCCTAGTCAGGCCATCTGACGCCGCGCAGTGCACTTGACACTGTGCGGAGCCTCTCGCGCAGATATCTCGGAAGCTTATTGCAGCTTCTCTCTTACCCTACACACGAGCAGTGTACAAGTCTCCCGCATGAATACAGTTCCCACGGTAAAAGTACAAGCTTGAAACTCGCACTTCCGCCCGGAGCGACTCGGCTACTCCGCGCCAGTCAGTCGCAGGGCGTTGTGTTTATGGTTATCTTCTGATTGTGAATAAACATGTCACATATACAAATAGAACTTTATTTACCATATACTACACGGAGAAAAATTTTCTATTAAAAATTACTATGTTTTATTGTAACCGGGGGACAGACTTGAATTCTTAAAAAAATGACTATGTTTTATAGCAAAAATTGCTATAAATGTAGTAAAAATTACTAGAAACATAGCAATTTTTGCTAGAAAACATAGTAATTTTTTTAAGAATTCAAGTCTGTCCCCCGGTTACAATAAAGCATAGTAATTTTTAATAGAACATTTTTCTCCGTGTATAACTTTCGCAATTAACACGTTCACCAAAGGTGAAATAACCCAAACTCACGACGACTCTAATCTCATCGTCCCTTCGCAGCGGTAACCAGCGACGCGGTACGACTCGCAGCCTACATATCGTCGGGTGGCCTGCACGGCGAGATCCGCTTTGAGCCGGCCGGTAGCAGCAACAACGCCGTGCGCGTACGTCTGGCGCTGAAGCCGACGTTGCAGTACCCGGTGCAGCAGTGGCTATGGACGCTCACGGAGTTCCCCGTGGATCACACGGCAGTGGAGGCTGGCCGCTGCGACGAGAGGAATCTCGGAAAGAGGTAATTTTGGTCGGTTAAATGTCAAATGTTTGTCGCTGATAAGAGTTACAGCTATGTGGTTGTAAGGTGGATAGTGAATAGAATGTAATTATAATGCGATGTACATGAGTGTAATGATAGTAGTTTGTGTGTTAGACAATGACGATTGAGTAACCATGTAAGATTAGAACAGAAGCCAATTTATTGAATTAATCAATCTCTATTGCCACATTTGTGACATTTTCAGTTTTTAGTTTTTTTCATATTAAGAGAAATTTATAGAAAACAAAAATCGAGGTCCTATCCCGGCAGCTTTATACAGACAAAATTAAGTCATTTATAAAAACTATAATCTATATATCTATCTACATATTCATTTATAAAAAAAAAGTAAATTAAATCATACCTACTGATTTATTAAAGTTTGTAAATTTTATGTGAAACATTTAGTATTTAGTTATTTACTTTGTAAGTTAGTCTGTAAGTATATACTTATATGTGCCATCCCATTTACAGGTAGTTATATCTACCTCTACAGGAATACTCTGAATGTAATTAGACCCGTTAATAATAAATAAATAAATAAATAAATAAAACTTCATAATTCAGCGTTGTCGATCTAACCAAATTACTCGGACCACTGGAGTTTCCTGGCAACGAAACAGGATCCGTCGAAGTTTCCGACCTGAGCTTATCAGGCGAAAAAGGCCTCTGGGGCAAGGGAATCCTGCTCAAAGACACTTACAGCGAGCGTGTAATTTGCGCTTCCATCACGGTAACATTTTATCTTCTCAATATTTCATAATTCACCCTTTACTTCTGATAATACAATAGTATACGCTACAACGTAGGTGCTCGACAGGAACGCAGAGAAATTAGCTGAGGCGCGCTTTCACGGGTCAATAGCGGGCTCGGTGTGGCTGCGCTGGCTCGGCGGTCAAGCCGGTGAAAATGCTACGGATACGATCGTACACGCAAATCTTCAGCATACGGAGGGCCAGAAGTCGATGGAGGATTACTCCACCGAGCATAAGTGGAAGATCTACGTCACTGACATATTCGATAACGGAAAAGGTAAGAAAAAAGAGATTTCTCATTCTGAAAAAGTAAGGTAAAAATTGGTTTATATAAAAATATTATAAATGAATTGATCAGAATCAGAATCATTGCTGTCTTACGTATAAGAGACAATGGAATTACGGCTTGATCTCGCGGACCCGAAGTTTCTAGTCTCGTGCTCTACCACTGAGCCAGTAAATAAAATACGGATGACGCCGATTTTTCTTTTCACACCCACGTAAAAATTAGTTTGTAATTAATAACAAATTAAGAAGAGCCGACAAATGCAATTGATAAACACACTTTATCACTGTCATTTTATCACAGCTGCCTTTGCATTATTATCCATACTATTCTATCAAATTGAATGCAACACGTGACATTATGTGAAACACTTGATAATACTTAATTTATAAATACTACAATTACAAAGAATTCAATCTACTAATACATCCTCAACTAACGGATAGGAGAGTAACTGTACACGGAGAGAAATGTTTATACAGAAGTTCATATGTTTTTCACGAAAAATTACTACCTCGCTTCGCTCGGGCATCAAATCCCTCACGGGCGTACATAGCCTACTTATAGAGCTTGTAAATCCGTAACCGCAGTCTTACCGCTACGCCACGCCACACTTTGTTAAAAGATACTTCGTCTCGTTTACATATGCTACACCTCGAACAGCTGACGATCGCTTAATTTTTACTATACTGACTACCAAAAATTGCTATACCTTTTATCAAATTTTAATACACTTATACCAATAATTGCTAAAAATATACTAAATAATCTGTATAATACGAGTTTGTCACCCCGTTCGTAGAAATTATAGTAATTTTTACATAAAAATTTCTCTCTGTGTACGCACTTGGTAACCCGTAAGATCCACCCCTTCATTTTCACGCATTATTACAGAACGCCCGTCGTGTAACATCCTGACGACGATCTTCGACCCTGATAACTCGGGTTCGGGCAAGTCCATCGGCGACATAGACGCGCGCCTGGGGAAGATGCGCGTGTCGTCGCGCGCGAGCGCGACCTACAAAAGCGCCTACCGTGACCCGGAGCTAGCCCTTCTGCCCACGGATCTTCTCGGACCGCATCGCGTTCTCTTTCTGGTGATCTTCCACCCGACTCACGAGGATCTGTTCCTGGCCTGTGCCAAGATCAAGCCGCGCAAGTCCATCACCGCCAAGTGAGTATGAGGGATGGATTTTCGTGCATTGTTGTTGTTGCACTGTTTGATGTGATTTTCTATTAAAGTTTAAGATTGTTTTGCGTTATGTGATTTCGTCACAAGTTAACAAGTGTTCCGGTGTAAATCTCGAAGTAAATTGAAAAAAATTTTATTTCTATTCCATCAAAATGTTAGAGTTGGTAGAATTAAACTACCCCACACCAAAGATTGTTTCTGCATTACAATCATATTTTATTTAGGACAACATAGACGTATTTATTTTTATTATTGTACTTGAAAATATATAGGATTATACGTCGATGTAGTTATTGTTAGAAATATCAATGGAAGGAATGTATGATATAACTTATATACTGCATGAATTCGTCTTTTCTAAGGATACACGCTTAAAATCTTAACGTTGCTCCCTCCTATCTGAAAAGTAAAGCAACAACGCGAAATGTATACACTGTTAAAAATTTTCTGAAATTTAAGATAAATTCTGTAATAAAACTTCAAAGTTTTTATTAAATTTCAGTTAAGGTGATGTGATACCCACACTATTACTCAATTCTGGGTTCCCGATTTTCTCCTTCAATTTTAAACTTTTTGAAGAAAACTCTCTGACACGTTTTAAGTTTAATAAAGAACTACAACGTATCAAAGAGTTTTTTTCTTAAAATTAAAAATTGAATGAGAAAAACGGAAACCCAATTTTGAGTAATAGCATGGATATCGCATCACCTTAAATTTAACTGAAACTTCAAAAGTTTTATTAAATTGAACTAAAATTTAACAAAATATTTTTAACAGTGTACGTGACATAAATAACCTGTATGAAATTCTAATTATTTTATTTATAAATTTTTAGAGCGTTGATAAACTCTCGAGGCATCAAGGGAGAAGTGACCCTCGTACAAGAGACTCCGTTTGACCCTACGTGGGTCAACGTCTCGCTGACACCCATAAATGATTTGGAAACACGATTGCGCTATGAGACAAAAGTTGCCTCTTACCGAATTCACGAATTACCTAGAGAACCTGAAAAGTTCCTACATGACGTAACAGAACCTTGCTTGACGACAAAAAATATGTATAATCCTTTGAATGTTCAAGAAAAAGATATACCGCCGCCTGGTAAGTTAATTTTTGTTGCTAGCTTCTAGAATTTATTGTATTTATGTATAATAATTTACATTTTTATTACAGGTCTTGGTACACAAGATCAGTATGCTATTGGTGATTTATCCGGAAAATTGCAAGGTCGTAAAGAGGGGGTACATTCTCGAGATATCCTCCCGGGTAGTTCGAAGCTTAGCGGATTGTATTGGGATACATATCTACCTTTGTCAGGAATAAATAGCGTCGTCCATAGATCTATAGTCGTGCATAAGTAAGACATAATTTACTTTTTCGATTACAAAGAACAGTAGCATAAATATATCAATAAAATGACAAACAAAATAAATCTTCCTTTTACAGATATAATGAAACTGATGATAAAAATGGTATAATTCCTTGGGTATGTGGAACTTTAGCTCTTCAACTACCGAATAATGGTGGTCAAATGCCAATGACTACAGCCGAAGTGATATTCCGTTATCCAATCGTTGGTAAAATAGTCTTTAGACAACCGAAAAACGAACCCGAAATGGATACGACGATTATCATAGAGCAATTGATACATTCGGATGGAAGCGCTTTCAATAACTCTTTTGATCACCGGTAATAAAAAATATTATGAACTATGTTACCTAACTCTTTTCTTATTATCATAAAATTGTCATCTGACTTTCGTAGGTGGGCCATTCATGACAATCCGCCTGGAAAAGATTATTACAACTGGACTGCAAGATGCCTAAGTTCAGGAGCAGTATTTAATCCTTACAATGTTCGTTCAAAACCACTATATTCCGATTCCTTCAGTAATATCTAGACATAATAATTATATTAATATTTGTTCCATTTATATGTAAATTACAGATAGAATGGGACCGTGACCATTCGAAGTACTGTTTGGAAAGCTCCGTAGCTTTTTGCCGATTGGGCGACTTCACGAGACACCAGCTGCTCACCATTGCTGGCAAAAAGGTCGACGGCACGGCACTAACTCGGAAACTTTTTACCGATCCTCTGTTGACCCTCGCGGGACCAATGAGCCTATTTGGTAAAAGTCTTGTCATTTACGACGACCACGGACCTAAGGCTAGAGGAGAGAGACTTGCTTGTTCCATGTGAGTAATTAAGAATTTATTCGAGCATTAAAATATTCCGTGACGTCTGTCAACATATCTATTTCTTCAGGATCACTGGACTATACAGAAGAAAGGCGGTTGCAAAGGATTGGTTTGGCAACGGGGAAGAAGTGACTATAGGTGGCAAATTGGAATTTATCCAAGAGAGTTCATACGATGTTACAGATGTCGAAGTCAATCTTGAAGGCTTGAATAGCCAAATGAGTGGCTATCACGTGCACATGGTAATTTTGGTTTGCTTTAGAAACTTATTTTGGTTCAAACAAAGTTTCTGTCCACAAAGTTCTATACTGATTTATAAGCACTGACACGTATTTTTATCACACGTATTATAATTCCAACAAAGACGCCGGTAGAGATTGATCTGGAGTTCCCATGCGAAGAGACAACACTCTATGGTCACTGGAATCCATTAGAAGTCAATGCTAGTGCATCACCACCACCAACGGCGGGTACGAGTGATCAATACGAGATGGGCGACCTTAGTGGCAAGTTCGGCACCCTGGACGGACGTAGGAGGTACCTTTCCGTATATAACGACACGCAGCTGCCGCTATTCGGGCCTCGTAGCATCATCGGACGAAGTATTGTTGTGCACAAGAAGGAGAAGAACGCCAGGTAGGTCATTTCTTCAAAAATTTTTTTTTATAATTTTGGTATTAAAATTGATCTACATCGCGTTATTGCTCCAGGTGGGCATGTACAACTATTGAACGAGGATATGCTCCGTCCGAAGCTAGAGAATTAAGAGCTGTAGCATCTTTCCATCATCCTCAAGGATTTGCTTATGGATATATTAGAATGGTAAAGTGTTGTAATTGTATAATTTATGTTATTTTTAGGAGCCATTGATCGATAAAATGGGGAATAAATATCAATCAATTGTCTGTCACTCTTTATAGACTCAGTTAGTTTATAACGATGGCAGTCAGAGCGATACAGTCATAGAAGTTAATTTACGACATCCTGGTAAACACGATCGCAATGTTGTAAGTATCGGGTTACACTTTTTCAGATTATTATTTCCATTGAAAGTAAAAAATGTCTATATTCTTTCTACAGACCAGGAATCACAATTGGGCCATATTCGTGAATCCCGTTGGCGTTGACGCCACGGTAAAGACCACAGATACTCGATGTGTTGCAGGAGGTTATAGGTGGAATCCTTACTTTACGCAATTGGCCGATCCTTTAAATGTAAGGAAACTAAAGTATTTTTTAAGAAAAAACTCTTCTCAATTTTCACCAGAATTGAAACTACAAAGGTTATAAATAGTTTGAAATGAATAAAATCATAACTTTTTAGGAAGACCTCTACAAGCAAGAGTGCGGATCGGATCTTCCACTGCGCTGCGACGTCGGTGACATCTCGGCACGTTTGGGACCGATAGACATCGGCCTCAAGCGGAGAGTCTTTGTGGACCCCAGTTTCCCCCTCGAGGGCACTGTCACGGCCCTGGGCAGATCGATAGTTATATTCGACAGGGACTTTAGCAGTAGAAGGTTTGCCTGCGCAAATATCGAACCTGACAACGATATTGTCAAATATGCAAACATTAGGAAACCACCGCGTTTCGTTGCGTAAGTCGCTGTTTGAAAATATATTTCTTAAATTTCAATTTATATTTTTGTGCGTTAATGTTTAAGAAATTTTGTTTTTTATTTTTTAGCGCACAATTTTTAGAAGATGTTAGAGAGGTAATGGGAATTCCAGAATGGATGTTATCGATCGATAGTAGAAAAACTAAAACATTGCATGACGGTGGCTGCATTCAATTTTTACTGCACTTCAAAGGTACGTTTAATGTTACTAAAAAGAACATGATATTATTCAGATTTTATAAAAGAAACTGTTTTACCGTCGCAGGACCAATCGCTAGTAAAATCGAACAAGACTTCAGCAAGTTAATCTCGACGGGTAAACTTGAAGAACCAACTCTACACATTCCTGGTTACGTGCCACCTAAACGCAAAAGTACTTTGGGCCACCGGCAGTGTGGAAGTCGCGATCCAAATGAGAAGAGTAAGTATTATTTTGATTAACTACAATTAACATAAATATTATTCAGTGAATAAATAGGTAATGTCAAATAAAATTCATATTGCCAACTGTAAAACAAACTATTTCAATGGCAGTAGTATTCGCTTCAATTGGAGTTGGTGAGAGAAAAATCAGTTTTTATACGTATCAGCAATGAAAAAAAAATAATACTAGTTAACATAGTTACTATATGATTATTTTGTGATTGAACTGAAAATATGATATAAAACTTTGGAATTCCAACAATATTTGAAAAAATATTTTCTTGTGTTATTACAGAATCAAATCGGAATTTACCATTCTATTATAGCAGCAGAGCATCAACATCGATGTCTTCTATTCTTCTTCTTTGGATATTACTTCTAGCATCAAAAATAATGTGATTTGAGATTCCACTTTTATGAAAAAATATGAATAGCTACATATACATCATTCATCGATTTTCACATTCCAATGACATTTGCATTCCATAATTCTATTACATCACTGCCTCAATACGGGTTAAATACTTATAAATAGTTATAATATTAAACATGATACTAATCATTGTATAGTTTGTTGTAAGATAACAAAAGTTCGAAATGTTGTAAAATATGTTGTACAAACATTTACACTATATTTTGTATTAATTAAATAAATTATACATTACAAAATTGTTATAGTTAATATTCATTTGTGCTTCAAAAAGTAAATATTTATAACTAAGGGAATAGCTTTCTAATAATCTAGGACAAAGAATGCGAACTACGCGAGCAGATGGTCGTAGTTTGACTAATGAGAGCGAACGCTCTGAAGTTGGCTCTATTCTCTATAAGTTTCAACCAATAATATTTTTGATAACGCTCTGAAGTTAGCACAAAAGCTTCAATTCGATACCTAATCGTTGTCTCACTGTGAGAACTATTTGCGCGCTACGCGCGCCACCGTTCATCTTTTGTTTTACTCCATTCGAGATTCGAGATGGATTCGTTTACTCCAGACTTCGAGATCGGTCAAGGATAAAATAGATTATCTCGAATTCTCAAATTAACTAAAGGACTAGCGTTAATTTGGCACGCTACGCGCGCCCTCTCTTCGCTATTTCTCGATTTCCTTCGAGTTTCAAGATCGATTCGAGATTTCGAGATACCTCGCAAAAACGTTCGAAAACGGAACGAATCTCGATCGCTCAATTTATATTAAGGATAAACCAAGTGAATTAGCGCGCTACCGTTCCTCTTTCCTTTATTCCTCTTGATATTCGAGACCGTGTTACGTGTCTTGTGACGTATTAATTAAAACGAGTTTTTATCTGATCGGTAATTTTTCGAATATCGACCGTGTGTGTACGATTTTAGCAACGTCCTCATTTCAGACGTGCGGAATCGCGACACACGCCTGTCAGTGAATGCTGATAGTCCACGCGCAGCAATTCTTCTGTATTTAGCATTCTCCAAATGTTGTAATTGAACCGTATACGGTTTGCGCTAATTTAACTTGTTTAAAAAGATGATCTTGACTCATCGTCGAAATCATCTTTAACCCAATTTATTTTCGTTATAAAAAAGCGATGTATGCCCGCGCGCGTTATTTGCAGCCGAAAACGATCGCGGACTTCGTCTGCCCCTGACGACATACGAGGATATAATTTTATTAATAAGCAATTATAAGTGACAATCACATTGAATTCAATAACCGATTATACAGCGAGATTATATATAAAATCAAGGAGCCATTGTACACCAGATCTATTGGCAAGAATAAAAAATAAATAAATAAATATTTGAGATATTTCCCGATTGGAAAAAATCCACAGTACTATAACGTAAATGACCGTATGTCCCTGCAAGTTTACGTACGTTCACATACGTTGGTGTACCTTCGCGTACATTTGATAAATATTTATATGATAGATATTTATGTACAAGAATGTACGCTAATATATGCGAACGTACGCGAACGTACGGATATCTACAGATACATACACAAATGTACCCGAGCGTAAGAAAACGTACTTAAATGTACCAATAATAAAAAAAATGTTATGTAATAAGAATAACTTTTTCAGTAAACGTACGTTCTTGTAGGTTTTTTACACGTTACTGTAAATTTCTGTAGGTTTGTGTACATCCACGTATGTTCACGTACGTTTATGTACGTTCGCGTACGTTCGCGTACGTTTCTGTAAAAAACGTAAGCAAATGTACGCAAACGTACGTGAACGTATACATATATACGCAAATGTAATAGGAACGTATACGGTTTATATTTCTATTGGAGTTCACACATGCAGTCAGCCGCTCAAAATTTTAAAATCGCTTAGATTTGGCGAGTTAACAGTTTTTGGTGAGAAAATCATGTTCCTAGATTTTAGACCTATATTTTAATAAATACAAAAGTTATTCAACATGAAAAATTGTTATTTTTTGCAATTTTTGGTGAAAACTCAACTTTTGTCATTATTTACTCAAAATCCTGCTGAAACTTTTTATATAGCACATTGATTGTAAAAAAGGTTGCATTTTACTTGTAGAATGTGGCCATATATTTTATGACCCATTTTGAAAGTCTCTGGTTGCTTCTTAGTTTAACTTAATCTAAAAAAAAAAATTGTGCGGCAGAATATTTTTTGTTCGACAAAATTTTTTCTGATTCTTTATTAAAAATCCTTGAAAATAAGCCCTGGGTTGAGATTGGCAAACTCTCCTGAAAAAAGTTATGTATTTTTTTAATATCAACAGAAACCAATAATTTGTATAGTATTTTCGACAACCGGGTGGATTTGAAAACTTATTATTCATACATCTCATGTCATGGATATTGTCACTGAATTTTGTCAATGTATAAAAAATACATTAAACACCTATTTTCAACAGTATTTTCAACTGAACAGGCTTGTAATAACATTTATATTTACTTTCCTGAATTTTCAATAGGAGCCGCATACACTGCTAATACACTCTATTTATCTACTCAAAATTAAATTTAATAAGTAATCTATTATTATGTGTGCAAAAGCTGAAGGCCCTAAGCGTGATTTTATGGTTTCTTATTTGAGGTGACCCGTCCCGATTTTTTTGGGCATATTTTAAGATTTTTTCAGTGTTTTTCGCATACTGTAATATAAATAACGGTAAATCTTCAATGAAGAGAACTTCAAGTAACGAAAAACATTTTTTATAAAAAAATTTAACTCTACCTAACAAAAATTCAGTAAAACACTGGAATCTTTTTCAATTATTATCCAATTTTGATTTTGAAGAACTGATTTTGTTTCTTGTTCAATTTCAGAGGGAGGTGTCAATATAAATAATGGAAAATTATCAAGATCTACAAAGTTACATCCAATTGTTTAATATCAGATAATAATTGAAAAAAAATCCAGTGTACCATGGTAGAAAATAAGCTAACGAAAATGGCTAGTAAAGTAATTGTACGGTGATTTTTTAGCCAACGGTTACAACAAGTGTAAGCCAATGGTTAACCAACGGTTCGGAAAAAGAGCATATATAACAGTTAAAAAACAATAGAAGTGTCATTTACAATATAAAAATTTTTACAAAAATATATTTAACCTCAAAATGTTTAAACCCTTAATATGTATAAAACATTCATTTACCATAAAAATATTTTTTTCCACACTGTCGGTATAGTATTATTATTATTAATTTGATTATTTTTATTGTATACCAAATAAATAATTTATTATTTTAGTAATTGTGAAAATTAAGGATCTGTAAGCCAACGGCTCATTAACTCAGTACATAAATTTATAAAATTTTTAAACGAACGATTGGTTCAACTGTTGGCTAAGCGAATCATCATTTTGTGACGAAATTAGTAGCATTTTAAAGCAAGAGTTGCTTAAACCGTTAGCGAACTTGTTCCGATTTCGCTAACCGATTGTAAATAACTATTGGTTAATGTTTCTAATAGGATGTTTTATTGAATTTTTGTTTAGGTGGCTCTATTTACTTTAAGGTGGTCTTATACTTAATGGCTTCTGAGGCCAAAATTACCTGAAAAAATTAATTAAAACATAATTACTATAAAACAAAGTATATGTATTACTAATATAACTTATTTCTAATACAATATCCCAAGAGATAGGTCTCTAAACCTATTTTATGCATAATTATGTAAAAATCTACTGTTTTTCATTCAAGTGTTTTTTTTTTCAATCAAGTATTTTTGTGATTGAAAAAACGATAAAAATTCATAAAAATTCATAATTAAGAAAACGAAGTAGTTTTTTCAATTAAAAAGTACTTAGTCACGAAATTTTTTAATTCCAGAGCTTCGTACGATAGGTACATGTTTTCTAAGTAATTGGCGACTTGTCTCGTCAAAACCCATCGAGTGACTGCCAAGAAAACTTGCACAACAGTTGATTTTTCAAAAATGACATAAATCTGTATAAAATGGATTTAGAGCCCTAGCTCTTGGGATATTGTATTAGAAATAAGTTATATTAGTAATACATATACTTTGTTTTATAGTAATTATGTTTTAATTAATTTTTTCAGGTAATTTTGGCCTCAGAAGCCATTAAGTATAAGACCACCTTAAGAGAAGTTAAATTTTGTTACAAAAAATGTTTTTCGTTACGCGACTTCTATGATTGAATCATGTTTATTTCAAAGACTGTGAGTATTTGTATTTGGCGAAATCAATAATAATTATCATTAAGGCGGTCTTACACCTATAGGCCTTTCTGACCAAAATTACCTAAAAAAATTATAAAAAATATTATTATAATAAAATAATGAAAATATATTGTAAATATCACTTATTTTGAATAAAATAAGCCAAGTCAGGGGTTCTTAAACTCATTTTATCCTCAGATATAGCATTTTCAAGAAAAACAGTTTCTTGATTTCTCTGAGACCGCATGATGGATTTTCATGGGACAAAGTGCAAATTGTTCCTAATTTACGTAGTCATAGGCCTAAGAGTTGCAATTTTAAGGTTTTTATGTATAAGTACCTTTTTACATAAAAACCTTAAAATTGCAACTCTTAAGCCCATGACTACATAAATTAGGAACAATTTGCACTTTGTCCCATGAAAATCCATCATGCGGTCTCAGAGAGATGTTACAACAAACTGTTTTTCTTGAAAATGCTATAACTGAGGATAAAATGAGTTTAAGGACGTCTGCCTTGGCTGATTTTATTCCAAATAAGTTATATTTACAATATATTTTGATTATTTTATTATAATAATATTTTTTATAATTTTTTTAGGTAATTTTGGCCAGAAAGGCCTAAGGTGTAAGACCGCCTTAAAAGCTTATCCACAGTTATTAATGATAAAAATGAAAATATTGTAAATACTCGCAAGCAGAATAATAAAGGCAATGTGAGACCCCAGCGTTACCGACGATTGCAGAAATCCGTTTTTCTCATTCAATTTTGAATTTCAAGAAAAAATCTTTTTGACACGTTGACACGTAGTTTTGCTTCCTCCTAGAGGAAGCTTTGTGATAGTATTGCTTCCTCCTAGAGGAAGCTTTGTGATAGTAATTTTTTCAGTTGTTGTAAAAACATGTTATAATTGATATTCGAGGTGTTAGGAACCAAATTACATGATTTTTGAAAAATGTCGGTATGGATGTGTGTGTGTGTGTGTGTGTGTGTGTGTGTGTGTGTGTGTGTGTGTGTGTGTGTGTGTGTGTGTGTGTGTGTGTGTGTGTGTGTGTGTGTGTGTACGCCTGGATCTCAGCTTCTACTCGATCGATTTTAACCGGACAGGTCTCATTCTTTTTGTTTTTTTTTGTGTGATGGCGGGTCAAAAATCCGTTTTTTGATTGGGCCGATTCGTTTTTGTTTTATTTAGAATTTTCGATTTTCTCAAAATTGTTTTTGGCTTTTTTTCAATGATAGAATCGAGATATTTAAATGTGATGGATAGCATTCGAAAGAGCGCAAAAAACCTATAATTTCCAAAAAAAAAAAATTTCTCTAGCTATCCCGGTTCTCTTGTTATTGACAAAAACGTGTTTTTTTTTTAAAAAAGCTTATAACTCCGAAACTAAACGGTCAATTTTTTTGAGAAAAATCACGATAATGTAAAATATAAATAGCTATAAGCTCTAAAAATTTGAAATCCATTCTTTTGGATAGTTTTTGAGAAAAAAATTGAAAAATGAAAAAAACGAGTTTTCTATGTCCAACGATTACGAAAGTAAAATTGACTTAATCGCTTTAAAATTCCTTGTAGCGGTAGATTTTGTATAGTTCTTGGTCGAGTTCTTTGGGAAAAATTATTGGTCTAGAAATTTCAGAGATATTTGAGGTTAAAGTTTTTTTAACCTTTTTTTCAAATCGTAATTTCTCGAGAACGGCTCTATGTATCTGGATCGGATGGGTAGCATTCGAAAGAGAATTAAAATATCTATATTTTGAAAAAAAATTTTATGTCTAGCTATCACAGTTCTTTTGTTATGAACAAAAACAAAAACGTGTTTTTTTCAAAAAAGCTTATAACTCCTTAATCCTATCTCCTATCTTCAAAAAATGATGGATTAGTTATGATATCAATTTATTAGTGGTTTGGTTGATGGATGTAACGGGTTGCTAGGTCACAAAAACAAAAGTGGTGTAGTTTCGATAAAATCACAGCGCTCACTGCGCGCTTCGAGAATACTTGTGATGTTATATATGTATATATTGTATATATCGACGCTCCCTACGAAAACTAGCACGATTCAGATTGCCACGAAGACTAGTCCATTTCAGCGTTGGCCGCGAAGACTAGCACGCCCCATTGATTTGCGTTGAAGACTAACCCGATCCGCTTGATTGCGGCGAAGACTAGCACATTCCACTGCTTCTTATGGAAATTAACACGGTGACGCGAAGTGCTAGTTTTCGCGGCAAGCTTGCGAATCGTGTTACTTTTCGTTGCAAACTCGCGAATCGTGCTACTTTTCGTCGCAATCTTACGAATTGTACTATTATTCGGCGCAAACTCGTGAATGATGCTAGTTTTCGCGACAACCTCGCGAATTGTACTAGTATTCACGGCAAAGTCGTGAGTTATGCTAGTTTTCGTTGCAGTTTTCTGAAATGTGCTAGTCTTCGTGAGGAGGCCAAAAAAGGTGCTAGTTTTCGTAGGGAGCGTCGATATTATGTTAAACCTGGAACATTGTTGCCGGTTGATATAAATAAATAAATGAATGAATAAATTTGAAAATTAATACTTTTTAATCTTCAAAATAAATATAATTATAATTATGGCATAATTTGTTGCAAAAATTATAAATTTTTTTATTAAAAATTAATTAAAGGAATCACAAAATTAAGTTTGAGGAAGCAACGGGCCAATGAATTGGCAGCGGTTTTTTTACTGAATTCATAGCGTATCGAAGAGATATTTTCTTTAAATTCGAAACTAAATGAAAAAAAGGATCTCTACAATCGTCGGTAACGGCTGGATACAGTATCACCTTAAGCACGAAGATTCTTTTTTCTTTACACAGTATGCGTAAAATTCGAATTTACGCAATTTTCATGTGTAAAATCGAATTTCACACATACGCATCGCGTACATACGATTTTACGCACTTGTTGTATAATACATTATTCTCACATTCCGCCCTGAAAGTTGTTGTAAGTAAAATGAAATAGAAAATCACAAGATATGAAAAAAAATATTAAGAAAAATAATTTTTTACTGAAATTTCAAATGTGAACGTTGGTTTCACCGGTGTCGTGCACTTATATTACATATACGATGTATTTGGCTATTTATTCATAGGAAGATAAGGAAATCGCCTAGTTATTATATGTAGATGTAGAAAAAATAAGTGGGGCAAGGTACTCGCCAAAACCAAAAAAAGGTTTAGCTGTGAGATTAAAAAGAGTATTCATAAATACTCTTAAATTAGTATTCCCATATGTCAATTTCTCAATTATCTCTGAACACTAATAACTTTAAAAAAGATAATTCTAGAGATTGTTCAAGGAAATGATTGAAAATTTTCACTTACGGTTTTAAACCTGCTTTAGTATAACAATACAGGCCTGTACAATAACTCGTTGACGGTAAAAAAAAAAGATCGGTTATTTTAGTGTATTAAAATAAAGTAACGAAACAAACAAAAATATAGCCATAAAAACACTATATCAACTTTGTTATTATAATTCATAAATAGCAATTATCAATGCCATAATACGTGAGTTATCAAAAGAACAACCAATTACAGAAAAGTAATTTTATAATAAAACAGCTAGGCGCCAACACAATACGTCGTGTTTATATGCACCGTGTCCGTCATAATAGCATCCAACCCGGTATATTACGTCATAATTATTAGAGCATTCGCCAAGTCTTCACGTTGCTGAAATGAATTTTACGTGTTTTGTACAGTCACCCGTGTAAGAAAATAATCTTATGAGACTCCAGATTGCGTGCCGTAAGCCGTGTGCCATGAGCCGTGAGAAATAAAAAAAAAAAACAAGAGTACGCTGTCTATGGACCTCGATACTCTATGATTAAATACTCGATACTCTAATCGATACTCTAGGTTATAAGATTATGGACCTTCACACAGCTCTGAGTTACAGATATAGTAAGACACAGATACAAACAATAACATGGGTTTCTATATCTATATATATATACATGTCGCGTACTTACTGGCGTCCGGAGTGCACGAAGCGAAGCATAAATTTCGTTCTACAGCGTAAGCCAAGCGCAAAACATGCATTTTATCGTCATAGTATAATCCAGTTTTATAATTAAAGTCTCTTTTCTATGCAGCTTGGCTGAAGCGTCAAAATGCTTATTTCGTTTAGTTTTTGTTGGGTCACGATGAATTGTTATAGATTTCGTTGAGGATATGCTATTACGTGCCGTAAGTCGTGTGCCATGGGCCGTGAGCCATAAAAAAAAAAAAAGTACGCTGTCTATGGACCTCGATACTCTATGATTATAAGGTTATGGCCCTTCACACAGCTCTGAGTTACAGATACAGTGAGACACAGATACAAACAATAACATGGGTTTCTATATCTATAATAAACATTTTGACGCTTCAGCCAAGCTGCATAGAAAAGAGACTTTAATTATAAAACTGGATTATACTATGACGATAAAGTGCATGTTTTGCGCTTGGCTTACGCTGTAGAACGAAATTTATGCTTCGCTTCGTGCACTCCGGACGCCAGTAAGTATGCGACATGTGAACGCTGCATGCTGTTGCTGCAGTGCGATCATACATACACGCAGCAGTGGTGGCAGAGTTATATAAGCTATCAGTATGAATTATGAAGTAAGACTATACACAGAAAGAAATTTGGAGTGACTACACCTCCAAGAAAGCCGGACGTCGCTCAATACAAGCCATAGCGCGATTGAACACTAGATTGGATATGCAAAACCTCGAGGTTTCTTGGATATACCCTAACTCAACGTTGGAAGTGTGAGAGTTCCAACTTGAAGATTAGTGCAATACAGTCGCTGAGTCAGTTACTTCCCTCTCCAGCGCGCGCGCTCGCCTAGCAACCAACCACCGCACGTGCTTCGAATCTTCAACTCCGCCCCACACCGATCTCCAAATTGGAAGTGTCACACTTCCAACATCGAGTTACGATATATCCGCGAAATTTGAGGTTCTGTACGTCCAGGTCAAGGTGCAGGCACTCCAATTCGGCACTAAGTACAGTGGCGGATCCAAGGGGAGCGATGGGGCGACCCCCCCCCCCCCCCCCCCACCCTCCAAAGCCCGCTAGCAGATAATCGGAAGAAAGCAAGATAATTAAATAAACTCCAAAATCCAAATAGCCGAGGGCGGAGGGATGCCAGTTTTACGTAATAGAAGAGGAAGGCACCCACACGGACAGAAAAAAGCAAGTTGATAATTGAATTAACCCAAGTAGCCAGGGGATGCAAGTTCCACGTATAAAAGGAAGACACGCCGACGGGCGGGAGAAAGAAAGTTGATTATTAAACCCAAATAGCCGGGGGAGCGAGTTTCACATAGAAGAGGAACGCACGCAGATGGGCGGGAAAAAAGTTGATGATTAAATTAACTCCAAAGCCCAACTAACCGGGGAATGAAAGTTCCACGTATGAGAGGAAGACACGCCGACGGGCGGGAGAAAGTAAGATGATTATTAAACTTCAAAACCCAATAGCCGGGGGATATGAATTCCACGTAGAAGAGGAAGGAACGCAGACGGACAGGAAAAAGCAAGTTGATAATTAAATAAACTTCAAAACTCAAATAGCCGGGGGATGCGAGTTCCACATAGAAGAGGAACGCATGCAGACGGGCAGGAAAAAGAAAGTTGATTAAATTAACACCAAAACCCAAGTAGCCAGGGAATGCAAGTTTAACGTAGAAGAGGAAGACACGCAGACGGGCAGGAGACAGTAAGTTGTGTAACGGACGAGCCGTGGCGGTTGCTCGGCCGTCCACGGGACACGACGCAGCTACAGATAGCGAGCTGTTACCCGACGCGCGAGGCCTTTGGCCTCGCAGAAGGTGCAAAGTATGCACTTTGCACCGTGGGAGCAGCTCGACGGAGCTGCGTCGGTGCTCCAGTGGGGAACCGACTGCCCAACGCGCCACATCGATCCACCTTCATACGTAACATAGAATCCCCTTTTGGCATCCCTTGTGGTTGCACGTCACACTATCAACGTGCAAGAAAAAAAAAATCTTTTTAAGACCAACAACTCATAATACCGAGACGCCTATTCTGACACCCATTGTGCATATCGCGTCATTAAATCACAAGTTAACAGTGCCGCAGTTGTCGAAGAAAATCAATTAATTGTTACAGTGATTAAAACGCGATATCAGCAAAAAGTGACAATTATCCACTTTTATTTTGAAATATAGTGGATCGATCTGAAGGAGGCAGCTGAACACAGTAAAAAACACGGACAACAAACAGCGCAACTATACAGCAATACAAAAGAATAATACGGTGAATACGGACAGCTGGATCAACAAACAAACAGGCGTTACCCCAACCAGCAAATATAGAAACCAGTTATTGCCTCTCGAATCGCAACACTGAGGAAGGAAGGAAGAACGAAAACCGCTACCTAAAACACACACCACCAGACTAATCCGAGGACAATGCAGATCAACGCAGCCACGAAGCTCACAGCCTTTTTGTAAGTCCTTACGTTTCGCCACTATTATCCGCTTGAAAGTATTTTTTTGAGTCGTTAGTGTCAATACGCGTTCCCGTATCGTTCCTAATACTCCATCAAGCCGCAATCATGTCTCTATCAGGAATCTTCGGCCGCTCGAAGAGCGAAAAACACCTAGAAAGCACGGGTGCGCGCCCCAAGTCCCGCAATCATTCGTTATCACCAGTGCGCACGGTACCGATAACAGACTCTGAAACGAAACGTAAAGCCACGGAGTTCCATAAAATAAGAAAGCATTTTTTCGACAGCATAAACGAGCGCGAAAGAATGGATCTTGTATTAGAATACATCGGTTCTAAACCAGAGCTAGTAACCTCTGTTTTCGGCTTACAACGCGCGCAGGAAAAAGAAAATGACCCACCGACAGTTAATCTAGAGCAACAAAGCAATACGGCTGCCGGCGCTTCACCTTGCGCGTTACTTGATACTGCGTCGGGCCCCCTCAATGCTAGTAATACCCAGACAAATCGAGAAAACAATTCGCTTGCACAGGCAGCAGCACTGTCTGCTTACAATTTTCCACCGTATGTAGCAGACACCGCACAGGAAAAACCATCCCCCAACGGCATTAACCCTACCACACCGGTAACTTGCGTAGCCACCGCTTATCGGCCAATCGCTACCAAAACGGCGTCATATACCACAGCTACCCAATCCGCATCTCAATCGCCAAATAATTCGTTCCCTGTACTCAGTAGCGTACCGCAAGTGAGTCCCTCGACGCCGTGGCTAGATTTTATGCTGAGAGAGCAAGCGATAAAAGATGCTCAAACGACTCAGCAGAACTTTTTAAACCGCGCAAATAATGATTTTCGAGCGTGAATAATTTAAGAGCCGCAAGTGGCACCAACTGCAACACCCACTCGAGGACCTTCACACTATCTCACCTTTAATCAGGCGATAAATCTGATTCCACCATTTGACGGAAATCCGGATAATTTGAATTTGTTTTGCGCCGCCGTAGAGCGCGTTATAGCTACGTTCGGCCGCGAATATGAAGAGTATGTCATTTTTGCGCTCGCCAACAAGCTTACAGGGCCAGCAGCAGACGGATACAAAGCGCGCCTAACCAGCTATCGATTGGTAGATCACCTGCTATCGGATTTAAGGATGCAGTATAGCAACGTGGGCATTGCCGATGAGATAATCGATCAAATGAAGGTTATCTCCCAGTATCAAAATGAAACTGCGGGAGACTTCGGCTTAAGGGTTCAGAAGCTACACAATCGGCTTCATACTATTTACGAATCAGCGCCCAGTCTCGAGCCCGGCGATCACAATCTTTTAAAACGTAGCGCAGATCGCGACGCGTTACAGCAATTTTTGTTTGGATTGTCTCAGCCGCTCGATCATCAAGTACGTAGCGAACGTCCTTCCTCGCTCAACGAAGCTATTCGACTCGCAGTCGAGTTCGAGTGCAAGCAGAGCGCCCGACGGGCAGCCACATCTTGCAGTTCTACTACAGCCGCAAACTCCACCTTACTGGAAGCTACACCGATTCTATCGACACAACAAAGGCAACAAGCAGCACCAATTCAGCAGCTGCTGCAAGCCGTAGCACCTCAAACGCCCCATACTGCGCCGCAGCAAGTACAACCGCTCGCGCCGTCGGCTGCACTCACACCTAACAGCACACCAGCCCCACAAGATACGGCACACATACTAAGAGCGCTCGTTGATGCATTGCAGACAAAATCCTGCACAAGCTGTGGTTATAAAGGACACACGGAAGATACGTGCCGAAATATATCATGCGAATATTGCGGAATACGAGGACATGGAATAAGCAATTGTCGTAATCTCAGGAATGACTTACGTTCAGGACGACTACAACCAAATTATCGCAACAACAGTAATAATAATCGCAATAATAACAATAGGAATTATGGCCGTTATAGAAACGGTAACCGAAATCAAAGGGAAAACTACAATAATAATAGTAATAACAACAACAACAACAACAACATCAACAACAACAACAGTAGTAATAACAATTCACAAGTACAAGGCGATAACGGGCAGAACGGGAGGCAACATGATCCACCACCCGACAGCCAAGTTAATCAAATACGGAATAATGCACAGTCATCGCCAACTAATAATAATTCGCAAAATTTAAACTCATAGATCGCTCGACGCAGTCCTCAGGCGCCGAGCGACCCTCACAAGCAGTCGCAGAAATAATCGCGTTCAAATTTTAAAATTCACCTTGTCACAATATTAACAACTTAAGAGAGAGTGGTAGTATTTAATACTTTAAGAAGAACTCGCTTTAACGTGCGATAGAAGTATGTCTGGATGATGAAGTGTATTTCTACGATCACTCAAACCAAATTTATAAGTATGTAACATCGTACTGGTTCAACTAATCTTTGATAGTTTCTGGGGCGCAGACAAACTGAACTGTGGTGTAAATATCGTTTAAGATGGCTTATATACACACCAAAGAGCATGAAACTACGGATTTTACGGTGGGGACGGAATAAAAGAATGCAGAATAACGCAGCGAAATTTTGAGGAATAGGCACTTTTGAATTTAAAAAGTCTAAAAACATAATCGCAGCTTAATATATTATAATGAAAAATCACCGAAAAATCTTTTTAAAACACTCATAATTATAAAAAATTCCATAAAATAATTTCTACGACTAAGTTATAAAATACGGTAAATAGATGGATACAATGTATAGTAAAACTATGTTACTCTGAACTGATATGAAAATTGATTGGGTTGATCAATACATCGATCGGCCTGTGAAGTTCCAAAATACCACCAATAAAAAGAGAATGTTGCACCTAACAATAAAGTACAATACCGCGAATTAATGTGAATGTAACTTTCCAAGATATCCGTACCAATACCTTACTAATACCGAATCAATAACAAAATTAACTGGTTAATGAAAGTTATAAATATGCGGAACTGTTAGAGGGTAAAGTGGATAGTAAAAAAGTATAATACCGCGAGCTAATATAACCATCGATTAGTCTGATCAATGTATCGATAACGAAATCGATCAACCAATGAGGTTCCAAAACATCTTCATTTAAAAGAAGATATAGCACCTTATAAAAAAGTCTAATGCCGCAAATCGATCTGACTATAATTTCCAGTGGAAAATCATGCCAATATCGAGCCAATATGTTGATCAGTGTACTAAACTCTCTCTATTTTCTCATCTTGTATTGAGGTTTACGTAAAGGGTTGTTTGCGTGCTTGATAATAACAATAAATTAATTTTTATTGCAGTTTTTCGTAGCATGAACTTTTCTCAAATAATTTATAAATTATTTGGATAATATAGTAGACAAATGTCTCTGATATCGGCTGAGATTGAATGTTTTCGTGAGAAAAGAATTTTAGAGTATTCGCCAGACGTAATAAGAGTAAACCGAGGGTTTTGTTCCATCTCTTATTATGGCATGATTTTAGAAGTTATTTGAAAAATAATTTCTACTTCCTTCGTCATGTGTAATATGAATCCAGAATCCGATTTTCTGCAAGTTTCTACGTGGTAAGACTGTAGCTTATGCTTCAGTTTTCACAAACTTTTACAAAAATGATGGTTAGAGCACCCTGCTGTCCTCCAGTCTACCGCAAGTTTTCGACACGACAAGATCTCTCTCTCTCTACCCTATTATGCAGAATATTGGGGAAGTACGCGTCAATATCGACGCTTACCCCGAGCTGGTTCACAACATCGCTTCGCCGCCACAAGAGCTGGCGAATTTCGTGAATAATTTGATCGATATGGGGGAACCAAGAATTGCTGACAATATACGGCAAGAAGGCGTGCAACCTCTGGTACTCCAGGAGGCTCTGTTAAAAGAGCAGGCTCGTCAAATACAATTAAAGGAGGACGCTGCACTTGCAGATTTGTTGCAAGATGCTTTCGATGAGGCTGCCGCTGAGGAGGTGGACAGCGGCTTCGAGAGCGATAGTATTGAGGAGGAAGATCAGGAGAATGACCAGCCAATGGATGTGGTGGAGGCTGAGGAAATAGATTCCGACGCCAAAACCATCGATAATAATCATCCTGATCAAGTGGAAGATATCGAAAGTGAAAGTGAAAGTGACAATGATAACGAGTTAGATATCGATGAAGTGACACTGCGACGTGCGATGTGTGTGCGACAAAGATTTTTTCGCGAGGTACAACATTTATTACGGTTACAACGCGACGAAGAGATGTCTCGTATGCGTCGGCCATTACGTGGTATTCAGCAGCGTATAAGTCGCCGTCGCCGAGACGTGGTGTATGATGCACCACGTCGCTATCGCGACATTTACTACGGCTGTGGTAAACGGTTTTGGTGCCAGCGTAGTCGTCGTTGGATTCGTTGTGCATCTTGCGGATTCTGGTTGTGCCCGGCCTGCAATGAAGACACAGTGCACTGCCAGAACGAGAGGCAATTTTTGCCATGATGGCGCACACACACACACATCGAGGAGTTGTAAATAGTTTATAGTGACAAAGTGAACCGTATACTTAAGTGACAAAGTGTTTGGAATATAATTTAACTCGAATGACAAAGTGCTTAGTTATTAGCATATTGTTTAGTTCTAAGTAACAGTCGTAAAAACTATGACAAAGTGACAAAGTGTGTAGTAATTAATAACAACCACCACAATAGCCGAAGTGTCGAAAAATGATGATGTAAGTATTCTTATAATTATTTAAATATTATTATTAAAAATGTGTGCGTGTGTATACTTATTTTTAAATATTGTGTGTGTGTATGTATGTGTTTGTGTGTGTGTGTGTGTCGACGCAGGGGGAAACTACAGCTGCTTCCCACTACTACTACTGATGGTGGGGAGCTACAGCTCGTAGCCGTGGCTGACTGCACGATCGTGTAGTTTGCCCGGAGCAGCGGGCCGTGTCAGCCGGGGAATCCCTGCGCCGTCTGGTACTTGCGTGTATAGTGAGCGCTCTGAATGCGAGCGCTCTACGGTAAGATTGTGGAGATCCTGCCGATCTTCTCTCTCTCTCTCTCTCTCTCGCGCGCGCGCGTGTGTGTGTGTGTGTGTGATTTTAAATCATAGTTTCAAATTTGAATATTGTGGCACTATGGGGCAGCCATAATACATTGACACTTTCTGGTGGTGGGGGTTTATTATGTCTGCCCCATGGTGCCACAATATTCAAAATTTAAAACTATGATTTAAAATTTATCTTTTACAATTCAACTTAATAATTTAAAATTTGATGAAACTATGATTTAAAATTTTTCTTTTACAATTCAACTTTATAATTTAAAATTTGATGAAACTATGATTTAAAATTTTTCTTTTACAATTCAACTTTTATATGATAAATATATATGAAAAATGTTGAACAATTGAAAAAAATCTTGTGATAGTATTTTAACCACACATCAATTTTTCTTATAATACCACCAACAATTTTTGTTTTTAATTGCATATTTATCTTATATAAATTGACTAAGTCAATAATAGTTAATATTATAGAGTTAAATTGTAAAATTAAATTTTAAATCATAGAGTTCAATATTATATAAATTTTAAAAGTTCAAGTTATATTTTAAATTTTGAAATCATAGAGTTAAGTTTAAATCATAATTTTAAATTTTGAAATCATAGAGTTAAGTTTAAATCATAATTTTAAATTTTGAAATTATAGAGTTAAGTTTAAATCATAATTTTGAATTTTGAATATTGTGGCACCATGGGGCAGACATAATAAACCCCCACCACCAGAAAGGGTCAATGACCTCAAAGTCGGTGGTGGGGGTTTGTTGTGTCTGGCCCATGGTGCCACAATAACTACTTATGCTAGTGCTGCACCTTTTCGAAGATGCAGCACTAGCATAATGTATTAGATATTCGTAATAAAAATTCATCTGTTCAAGAAATTTTCATTAGATTCTCGCGTACCGAGTTTTTTTTCTATTAGTTAAACCCGTTATTTTAAAAAATATAAATTAATGCAGATTTCAGTAAAAAAGGTAATAAACAATATACATAACTATATCAAAATTTTCTAAGTAATGAATACTTAAATTTCATTAATTGCATTTATAAAAAAAATAGGTATTATATTTTTGTTAAAAATTTAAAATAAATATTTTGTTTTTCATTAGAAGGTACCGTCTTTATAAGATCCATGCAGTTCATAATGCAATAAAGTATTACAAAACTTTTTACAAAAATGCAAAAAATTAGTTAGTTTTTCTACATATGTAAATTAATAACCAGTTTCTCATTTACAAGCAAACATTATGGCAGCTTTGAAGGGGTCATCGAAAAAACATATTCATGAAGGTAAGATTTGTTAGTCACGATCTACAGATGTAAAATATTCTCATTAAGAGCAAAATATCATTACGATATTTTTTTTATAAATTATGTTCCACAATCTTATATCAATATTATATAAATATTTTGCTTTATCTTTAAAGTAACTACTGTAGTGCTGTAAAATAAACGAAAAAAAATGAACAAGCTTTCAGAAACACAAACAAATTTTGTATACTTAAGAATATCAGTTTAATAATTTAAGTAAGAATTTTCAATATCGGATATTAATAAAACTATTTAATAGCTTGAGTTTTAAATGAAATTAATTTCTCCGAAAAAAATGATGCGTACAAAAGAAATAAATCAATTTTATAACTTTACACATCCAAATTCTTATATACTTTTTATTTCGGAACGGAGTCTATTAAGTTTCGAATTATTATCTACATGACAGGTCTATTTATCAATCCCGTTAACAAAATAATAGATATTAATGATTCTATTCTACATTTTCTATTTACTGGGTTTATCTTATTAAAGAGTGATACTAGGTTTAATTTAAAGATTATCATATCCATTAAATTATTAAAAAAATAAAATAAATTAATATTTGACAGATATTTCATAAAAGAATTGCGAACATTCATAATTTAATAATAACGTTCTTTACATCCTCACTATAATCATATTTTTAGAGCAACCGGAAACAGTTGAAGAACATTTCAAAATAATTATAACTGACAACACGTACATTAATTCCCAATTTTCGCGGATAAATGCTGAAGATTTACCTGAATGGTTTGAGGAGAGGTTATTCAAAATGTTTGTATTAGATATTATATTTTTACAAAAATAAAAAAAAAATTTGAATCATTAATCAAATTTTTCTTTTTCTACTATTTTAGCGGACAAAAGTACTTGGATACAAACGCCTTGGGACTGATGTCAAGCTATTTAGCAAGCCTTATCGCAGTATTTGTAATACCATCCATAACAGAAGTAAATAACTCATTGATCCAATAGAATATAAATTTTAGGGTTAGGGTTAGGGTTAAGACTAACAAGTTTATAATATTTATTTATTTGATATAACTATTTTCATGAATATAACCCTACTGTAGGATTTAAATGTCTATTAAATTTTGTTTCTCTGTCATAGATTTTAACTTTGACAAATCAAAGTTCAACGCCATGCGCAGGCTTCCGAAGATACTTTCAGACCACTCTACATATATATTATTTGCACATGCACGATTTTCGGGACTCAACGTCTAAGTAAATTCGTCAAATACATAAACTTTTTAACTAACCTGTTAAAATGGTACATGATAATAGGATAACCATGAAAAATTTTATAGATTCTACAAATCACTTAATGTAATTCGGTGGAAACATGCGACTGCAAGTATTCGAGCCCTGGGCAAAATGAACGTAGGTATAACCCAGAAAGATATGGTCTTGACCCAATTTAGTTTCATAGGCTACGTTCTTACTCACGCAGCAGATACGTCGTTAACAAATGTACCAGAAGAAAGAGAAGGAATTAATCATTTTTGGCGAGTTATCGGTCATTTATTGGGTATCCCAGATAGGTAATGAATATTTGAATTTTTTCTATCACAACATTCAAATAAAAAATAACTTTCGTTATATACAAACCTAGATCATGCTTTTTATTTCTATATATTAAGATAATATTAATTTTGTACTTAATATTACAAATAAAAATGTCTATAACTAAAAATTTTAACAAAATTGTCAGTTAATTAAGATGATTTCAAAATTAAAAAATAAGGTAATAATAAAGTCCCTTCATATAAAACTTCAATCTTTTTGATTAATCTATCTAAATTTTCATCAACTTTCATGAAAAAATACAAAATACCTGCACTTTCAAATTTGCACAGCTAAAATTTGATTGGCTAATCTTGCATTTTCCATCTTAACGATTAAATAAACCAAAATAACACTAATACGAAAAGTTAACAATTTCGAATATCAAGAGAATAAATTAATAAAACTGACTTACGTGATTAGAATTAGAAAAGTCATTCAAAGTTAGAATCGAATTCGTTGAATAACTAATACATATCATGTATTAATAATTATATACACTTATATAATAACGAATATATATCATATATTAATTATATACACTTTTTGACACTCCGTGTGCAAAGCTCGATTTCGCACCGCTCGGATAAAAAAGCATGCGCTAAACGAAGCTTTGTACACGTCATGTCAAAAAATATTGTTCGATACGCGAGCGAAAAGGTTATTTTAACCCCGTGTGACCTTTTCACCCTCGCTTCGCTCGGACGCAAACATCCACACGAAGGTAAGATCACTTTCACACACTAGTATCGAAATGTACTATTTTCCTTGTTATATCAGGTAACTCGGAGTAATTCGGCCCTCTTAAGCGGAAAATGTTATGCATGGCGTGTTTCGAAAAACTAATATATAAATATACATCAAAATATAGTACATTTTCTGCCAAGAAAAAATGCAGGTCACCATAGAAGTGAAATTGACTTCACACGAAGGGAAATGTAAAAAGGACGTTTTTTTAACGAAATACGCGAAACTCGTTTTTGTGCTTCTTTTGTGTGCGCGAAGTACTTGTTTTGCACACTCTATTGGAGAGCATGCATTTTACTTCGCGCACGCTACGATCGTTCAAGCTCGACTCGTGTGATTGTAGCCTTCGTCTCGCTACGGCGAGAATCTTCATCACACTCGTCGGGCTCGAAAAAGACAGTTTTTCTCAATCCGTTAAAAAAATTAACGGGTGGATTTGCTAAACTACACCCGTGCGGGAATCATCCGCTTCGCATACATGCATCGAAATGTACTTTTTCGCCATTCCTTGACCGAAAGTGCCACATTCCCGCCCGGCTCAAAAACGGGAATGTGGTGTTTTCGACCCAGGTATGGCGAAATAGTATATTGTGTGCCAAGGGCGTAAAGTGGGTCTTTTTAGACCGAGTATGGGGTTGCAGTACGAATCGAAGGTGAGCTAGCACGAGCCGAAGACGAGTGCGTTTGCGAACCGAAGACGAGTACTGCAACCACACGAGGTCAAAAAACCCACTTAACTCTTGGTGCACACCATATTTTTTGTACCGCAAGTATAGATTTTTGCGTTTTTTCAAAATATCGATGATTTTCTTAAACAATCTTAAAAACTCCATTCAAATACGACAGCGGAAGCTTTTCGATTTTTACCGCCCGCTACGGCGAGCAGCGGGCGCTTTTCAATTTTTACCGCCCGTTGGTAAAAACTGAATATCGACAAGCTTTCGGCTCTATTAGTAGGTTCAAAAAACGCGAAAATCGTGCTTGCGGTACAAAAAATAGTAGAGGAGAGCGGAGCATGCGTAGCACGACGGGTTGGTTTGGCACTCGAATATTTATAATATAAATAAATATTTAAATGCAAATTTTTTTATGTGTAAATAAAGAATATTTCTATTTCTTTTTTCTGTAAAAATAATATAAAAAAAATTATTATGAAAAAAATGATAAATATCTGAAATTCTTACTTCGAAAGCCACCTTTTTTTCATTTTATATTCAAAATTTTAAATTAAATATTTATTCACCAAAACTTTACGAAATCTCGAATGTTTGTATTCTATAGTTAGCTTAAATGGAAGTATCATGTAGATAATAATACCAAAAATTGGGCATATAGCTATGTTATGTGTTAATTTAATTAAAAGTAAAATAACAGGCAGAATAGCTATATGCCCAATTTTTGGTGTTATTATCCATATGATACTTCCATGTATGGCAATTAGAATACAATCAGTCGAGATTTTGCAAAGTTTTGGTGAATAAATATTTAATTTAAAATTTTGATACGTACTAAAAATACGTATCAACAATACGTATCAAAGCGTTCGAATTTGTCACGTGATAAATTACGTAATTATTTTCAACCGGGTGGTGCCCACGATATTTTTTGACACAGGTTTGGATTTTCGCTACGGCATTTTTGTGCCCGCTACGCCTGTACTTTTGCGTCCGCTACAGCACTTTTGCACCCGCTCCAGCACTTTTGGGCCCGCTACGGCACTTTTGTGTCCGCTCCGACACTTTTACGCCCGTTGGTCTAAAAACGGTTACTATTAACCTACACTGAAAAAAAATTGTGTAATTTTTAGACTTTCTTGAAAAATTTCAGAAAAAAATTTTTTTCAGCGATTTTATTCGTTTTATTAAGAACTTATTAAGAATAAACAGATATGATTAAATAATATTAAATTTAAACGATGAAAACAATCGGGGAATCGAACCTGGGCCTCCGAATTGACAAGCGAACTTCTTACCATTTGCACCGTTGACGAACACTTATATGACCTAATTCGAATCGTTTACATATGTTACAGTATAACAGTACTTATAAAAGTGAATTATTCTTACCAAACTTTAAAAACAAATTGGATATTAATCTATGGATAATTATTTAAGTGTTGATCAAAGTAATTAATAAAAAAAACTTATCTATACTATCCCTAAAGCAAGTTTTCTTCAACAAAATTGCAGATTAGAACGAGTCGGCGCGATGTTATGTTGGTTTGATGATAGCGCGCATGCGCAGTGCAGTGTGTACTTGTAAATTACTATACTGTACAGGAAAAATTTGTATCCAATATAATAAAATTTACTAGTTTTCTAGGTAAAATTTATATTAAAGTTTTGTAAAATTTATGAAATCTAATTTTTATCATGCTGTTCGTAATTTTTTTTACTTTTGTATAATAACTTTTATTAACTTTTTAGTAATTTTTTCATACTTTTAGTGTAAAAGTTATTAGAATTTTAGTAAATATCTCATTTGTGCGATCTTGCGGTAGGATTCTCCGCACAGTATAGTAATTTTTCCTATAAGTATTGTAAAAATTCTAAAACTTTTTTTTCAGTGTAGTTTTTAGGTTAAAAAACGCGAAAATCGTGCCTGGGTTACAAAAAATAGTGCACCACGGGGAGAAAGAGGGCCAGCCCATAGCACGTGTTTGCCACCCTCGCCTTCGGCTCGGGTGTTAATTTGCACGTGTTGTGGACTGGCCAACTCTTTCTCTCCCTAGATGCGTAATATACTATTTGACTATGCTTCGTCATGTGTAGTTAATTTGACCAATTAATAAAAAAAACAAAAATTTTTTCCTTTTTTTATTGAACAAGTCAACAAAAATTTAGGCTGGTTCCCCATAAGCGTATTGCAAAGTGCGAGTGCACGTTGCCCCTTGCCCGTTCCGCTGTTTATTGTAGCACAGCGTTCTACTAATCAATTATAATTTAGAATTTGAAAAAGCAATTTTCTGTAAATTTATATATTATATTTTTATAGAGTTACAATTTTTACAATACAATTTTGATTAATTTTTAACAATTCAACAATTTTCTTTAACTTTTGTTTATCCATATTTTTATTATCAAACTTTTATATAAATTTACATAATACTACTTTTACATATTTGGAGAATACCAAAAGTATAATTTATAAATAATTAATGGATAAACAAAATAAAGAAAACCATAAATTATGTTGCTTTTTTAGATTCTAAATTCTAATGGATTTGTGGAACACTAAGGAACAATGAACTGCGCAATGGGCAAGGGGCAACGCGCACTCGCACTTCGCAATGCGCTTATGGGTAATCAGTCTAATAAACATACATTAAAATAACATTTATCTTCTAACATTCTAAAAATTATAAAACTAGGGGACCGCGCTATCGCTCCCCAGCCCTCTGTTGTTTATATATAAAACCTTCGTTTTACATATGAGGCACCACTGCTACTATTCAGGAGAACCTTATATCTTCGACATTGCAAAAACTTACTCAAATACTAATATATTATATTTTTATGAAAACTGCAACGCATTCATGAAAAATTATTTGTTTTCTATAATGGCCAAAAATTGTACATTTTGATTATATTTCAGCGTTTTTAATCGTTCTTTCAGGTTTAACTTACTAGAAATTTTTTTATACAAAAATATTCAAATCAAATCCTAATAAATGATAAGCGAAAATCGACTATTTCAGGTGGATTTAGGCGTTAAAAATCGTTTTATTCCACACTCGACCAAAATGGCCACCTTTCGCCTCCGAAAATCGGGGCAAAAGTTGCATATATTTCCCGCAAATCTCATTTACAGGGCGAAAGTAAAATTTGCGGGGTGAAAGTAAATTTTGCGGGGCGAAAGTAAAAATTGATATTTTTTTTACAATTTTTATAATATATACTATTTATTTTGTAATAAATCCATGAAAATCTAGTGTAAAACAAAAAAAGCGTGACGGCCCCGCTTTTCAGAGACAAAAGGTGGCCATGGTCGAGTGAGGAATAAAATACTATATGTAACACGGAACGAACGTAGATTTTTCTCTTGGGTGGTTACTGCCCTCACAAAATAGTATATTACGCACATAGAGAGGAAAAAACTTGGACAGTCCACAAGACGTGTAAATTGCCACCCGAGCCAAAGGCGAGGGTGGCAAACACGAGATGTGGGCTGGCCAATTTTTCTCCCGTGGTGTGTATACTATTTTTCGCCATACCCGGACCGAAAATACCACATTCACGTTTTTGAGCCGGAAGCGAAAGTGGCACTTTCGGGCAGGATATGGTGAAAAGATTTTTCCCTCGGGTAATTACTGATCTCGCTTCGCTCGGGCAATAAAGGCACCCTTGTGAATAATCTTGTCACTCGGGCAGTAAACTCACCTGCGGGAAAAATCTGCTACTTTTGCCGCTTGTTACATAATGCTTGTTACATAATACATAAAAACTATTTGAGTTTAGTTGATCAGAAACTGATTGTACATGGTAATGTTAAATGGAAAAAGTTTTGTTTCAATGTCATCTATAACTTTTGCATTTAACATTTTTGTATAAAATCAAACCTTGCTAAGTTATAATTGAAAACCAACCACTGTAGGTACATTTCGGCATTAAAAATCGTTTTTAAGGATTTAACTGGGATTGTACAAAAAATGTTCAATAGGAAAAAGTTTTGTTTTAATATTATCTATAACTTTTAATGAGGAAAAATCGATTATTTTGTTGATTATATCACTATTACGTTTACAAATATTGTTCGAAGAAAAAAATATTCAATGTAAAAAAGACGTGTTTTAATTAGTTTTAGCAGAAGCATGTGCTAGATTTATACTGAAAATTAATTTTTGATACATTAAAGCTTAAAAATTTTTCAAAATTTTTATTTGCACGCGTTTTTTATTTTCTGATGGATTCGGCTGAATATAGAACTGTCAGGTACTTATAATTAGACTTATGATTAGAGTTAATTTTGACAGTCCGACAATTTTCGCTCTGGTGAAATTATAAGGGTCTCCCGAGCAGCGGTCATGCCTAATTAGTCTTGCTGAGAGCTACATAAAAAAACTGTATATTTGTACACTTAGCGTGTGTACCTAATACGGCCACTTTTCAGATAAATAATTTTGTAAATAAGTGAAACACATTCGGAAAATTTTGAAATAATTTATAAGCACATTTTTTAGCTGCTTATATGTCTAAGGGCTCGGACACTTAAAAAGGAACAGATAAAAAGAACAAGGATTACATGGGTTTCTATATCTATACATACATCTTGTTTCTTCTGTATCTCGCTGTTCCTCAGATCCCTATTGAAAAAAATCACGTAACAAAATTACGTGATTTTGTTATGTAAGAAAATCACGTGATTAATCACGTAATATTTTGTTCCAATATGATACGTGATTTTCGAAAAATTACGTAACATATGTTAATGGCTTTATTCGAAACTCACGTGGAAGTTTGCGTAATTACGTGATTTTTACCGAATGTAAAAAATTTTAGACATTAAAAATCACGTAATTTTTGACAAAATCACGTAATTTTTAACAATATTACGTAATTATTGGCAAAATGGTTTTATTCGAAAATCACGTGACGTTTGCGTAATTACGTGATTTTTACTGAATGTAAAAAATTTTAGACATTAAAAATCACATAATTTTTGACAATATCACGTAATTTTTTACAATATCACATAATTATCGGCAAAATCATGTAATTTACTTTATATATATTACTTATTAGTCGGCTACTAAATTTTGATATTCAAGGTTTTTTTTATTATACAAGTGTTTTCGTATACAATATAAAATAATTATGTACAGCAAAATCTGGCGACACGAATTCTGCAGCATAACCACACTGTATTGGCTGGACGACAAGGAGTACGTCAAATCTCAGTTCCAATTATCAAATCCAGGATCCTGGATCAGTTAGTCGCAGAGGTAAAAAGAAAAATAAATAAATCGTGATAAGTATTTTTAATAAAAAAAAAAGAGAGAGAAATTGAGAATTATTGACGAACAAAGGTGTATCTTTGATGTAAATGGCGCGGAATGAATGAATGACTGAATGAAAGAGCGATCTTAAAAAAGATATAATTGTATGCATTTTCTCGTTCTGTATTATTTCCATTTTTTTTTTATATATAAAAAATCCCAACACAAATTCTTAATCCGTGTATTTATTCAAATAAAAAACACTACAAAATAAAGTCACGTATCATATTGGAACAAAATATTACGTGGTTAATTACGTGATTTGTTACGTAACAAAATCACGTAATTTTGTTACGTGATTTTTTTCAATAGGGATATATAGATATAGAGATCCATGTAATTCTTGTTCTTTTTATCTGTTCCTTTTTATTGACCGAGCCATAAAGCTCCCCCATAAGGTAGAGCCGAGAAAATGAGCGTGTGTGTGTGTGTGTGTGTGTGTGTGTGTGTGTGTGTGTGTGTGTGTGTGTGTGTGTGTGTGTGTGTGTGTGTGTGTGTGTGTGTGTGTGTGTGTGTGTGTGTGTGTGTGTGTGTGTGTGTGTGTGTGTGTGTGTGTGTGTGTGTGTGTGTGTGTGTGTGTGTGTGTGTGTGTGTGTGTGTGTGTGTGTGTGTGTGTGTGTGTGTGTGTGTGTGTGTGTGTGTGTGTGTGTGTGTGTGTGTGTGTGTGTGTGTGTGTGTGTGTGTGGCCGAATTAGGTATATGGCCGAATCACCCAGAGTTACCAAAGTTAAATTTTATTTATAATTCCAATAATCTTTCGATAAAATATAATTAATCAAATATTCAACAGATTAAATTTATGTCGGAAAAATGAACACGAAACGACGATTTTATGCCAAAAGCTTATTGACAATATTTATGGAAAAAGATTGGATAGCCCGTCTGAAACATTTATGCATTTGACACAAAACGCCATTGATGGATTACAATGCTTAGACCCATTGATTGATTTAGATGCATTCTTAACATTTTTCTATCGACTTAACAACCGTGAATGTGAGTTATATAGATGTACTAAATTATTTTATTTAAAATATTTTCTGCAAAATATTTTATATCATTATTTTTTTATTGCAGACAAAAAGGAAATTAGTTTATACAGTAAATTAAATGTTATGTATACAGAAATACACAATTTCACCTGATGGGTGAGTATGTTCCATCAATAAAATTCATGCAGATGCCATATTATGATGATTTCAATAAGAATTAACTAAAATCTTAATTGCCCATTTGTAGCAAAATAAGTTAAATAACGATTTTATTACGGGTAAACCAATAATCGGAATTATCATACGAACATGGTGGCACTGGTACTTAACAGCGATATACTGGTTTTACGAAAAATACCCTCTCATCGCTTGGTGGAAATATGGTTCGGCAAACACGAACCTTAATGTGTATCCTCATGAATTTTGATAAATAAGTTCATAATCTCATCTACGATCCGCTCAAGATTTTAATAAAACGACTACCTGTACATAATACAAGAATAAAAATTTCTAGTAGAAATTGAAAAAAAAGCTGGCCAGTTCCTATCCAGGTAAAAATTGTCAATTGAAAGAAATAGCCAGTTTTTAGCGAGATATTAGCCAATTGGCCAACCGTTTTCCAATTCCTACCAGAAAAGGAAGGGACATTTTTAACTCTATTTTTAATAATTTATTTTACGATTTAACGAATATTGATTTTGAAATAGTTGAAAATTTTAAAATCGTATAATTAAAATAAAAATATATTTTTTAATAAACACCTGTGGATATTTTAATTTATAACTGAAACAAATATTTATCATCTTAAATATTTTTAAATTTTTAAATTTTAAATTTTACCTATATATTATAATAGTATTCCAACAAATACAAAATTTACGATTGTTTAAATTAGATATAATTATTTATGAAAAGAAAAAAACTAAAAGCTAATTTACTATATGTTTTTAAGAATAATTAAAATTTTATATTTCGATTGATTTGTTATATGTTTAGTTTATAATCTCTTTATATTATTTTTTTTAAATGTACATACTAAATGTACATATTAAGGGAAAAAATTAATAAAATATAAAAAACTGTTGTTAATGTATAAAAATGTATATATATATAATATAATATATGTACGTATATTTAAATGCATAGCGAATTTTTATACAATAGTCTAAATTTTTTTTAATTAGTTTTAACAATTGTAACTTTCACTTAAAATTAACAATACACATTATCTAAGTCTATATTAGATCTACAAAAGTGATTCTTTTTAAGAAAAAGGATGTGGTCAAATGAGACCATTTTGTTAGTTCAAATGCTGACAAATTTTTAGCATAATAAACTTTTAGATAATTCTTATATTCATTCCGCTGTTTTTAAGTAGAGCCTAGTTATATTTCCCAATACAGCTTTATCAAGCTTCAAAAATGCAGGTTGTACATGTATATCATATTAAAAGACTCAAAATACAATCTTGTATTTGTGAGATAAGTTTTAGAATCGTTTGAGTGTATTATTTTACCTTAAATTTTCTAAGAAATGTACAAAAATTTAGAAGCACTTTACTAATAACAAACGAGTAAAGTAGTATTGGTAAGACGTTAGGAAATAATTGCTAAATTGATTTCACAATTGTTATTTTAAATAGGAAAATTTCAGCAGAAACATATTTATATAGGAGCAATAACATTCTTTTAGTAATGAGTATATTTGTGTTGGATCTAAGTATATGTTTGACATTATTATACATCTATAACACTTATTCATTCGATGCTTATGCTATTTAAATTCAGATAGAACAATATAATTATATATTTGAATCTACAGCTTGAAAATAGAAATAAATTAATTTAAACTGTTTTAATTTTATTCTTTTAATTTACAAATAATATACTAATTAATTTAGCCTCATTATTTTTATATATGAAATAGATTTTCTGAAAAACGTATAGTATTAAAGGAAGGCTTTTGTTTCTAGAATTACTTTGTTTAACTTTTAGAAAAATATAAAATGTATCTAAGGACATTTTAACATTTCATACATATATGCCAACATGCATCTTCATAGAAATGAATAAACAAATGTTAATGTTTAAACGAATAGCTGTTTAAATAGGTTTTTCGAAATACAAAAAATGTTAATATTAAAATTACTAAAAGATATTATGTGGTAATTTATGAATGGCCCCTATGTGATAGTTTAGACTTTGTTTTTGTGTAGTTCTAAAAGAACAAAATTCACATTTTAATGGCATTTCACAAGATCTCTCATGCTCTTTTAAGCACCATCGTTTATCATAAATTTTACCACATTTTGAGCATTTGAAGCAATATTCTGCATCATGTTTCTTTTTAATATGTAAATCAAGATGTATTTCACGAATACACTTAAATTGGCAGTGAGTGCAGTGGTAACGTTTTATACTACCACATTCATACCTAATATGTCTATGAAGTCCACGCAATTGTTCATAACGTTTTGGGCAGTTTTTGCATTTGAATTGTAGCCGGGTATTACATTCCTTACATTCTAAATTTTCTGCGTTTTGTACAATAGTATCTTCATCAACTATCCTGTCACATTGGACACAATACAGTTCACATTTTATCTCTGTAAGATGGAAGAATATGTTAAAAATTTTGATTTTTATATTGATGTTAAAATTAGTATTTAGTAACTTACTAGTTCTTCCCTGAGCAACTGTTAACTCAGCTCCCATATTCAAGATATTTGTTACGCTATTGTCTTGTACAATTTCATTGATCACTAGAATAGAAATATTTTTTAATATGTTTTTTTAGATTAATATTCTGGCATAAAGAATTATTTTACCAGTAGCAGGTTTTTGAAAAGTAGCAGCTACTACTTGAGCAGTTTGTGAATTAGATGGCATTTGTTTTTCTAACATAAAATAATAAATTGATATGTCTTTATGTTTTAGAAAAGGTAAAGAATATTATATAAATAAAAGGTTATCATACCAAAGAAATTAGTGGAATCATCTGCGATGATAATGAGTTCCTCTTTGAGAAAAGAATATAGTTGGTTAGTTGAATATGTAGCTGTAAAATATTTCCATTGATATCTATTATTTTTATTTTAAAATAAAGTTTTGTCAGTAGCACACAATATTTATTTTTACATAAAAAGACTACAAAACATGCATTGGTTTTTTCAATATTTAAAATTTAAAGGAATAAACATGTGTACTTCAAAAATTTGACAAACCTTTATTTTTTATCATCTGTTCATACTTACACAGTTTTAAAACAGTGTATGTAGTTAAATAATAAATATACATAAGGCACATCAACCTGATTTCAATGATAATTAAATAACATTTTTGAATATATAGTAATTTTTAACAAAAACAATTTCAATACTATTTGGTCCAAGAGCATAACATATAATATATTGACAATCTCAATACGGAATAGTATTATAAAGAAAACTTTTTTATTTTACTAAAATAAGTGGAAAGCCTTATGCATTTTTAGGTTGATTTTATTAAAAAATATACTTACTCATAATAGGCTGAGCAAACATCTGATTTGTGCCATCTGGAGCAGTTTCGATTTTTAATGCAATTTTATCTGTAATTTGAAGATATATTAACAACTTTGCTTCATAAACATTTGAATTAAACAGTTTAAATAAATTCTTACCCATTTTGCCTTGTATAGAGCTTCAGTTCAATTTTTTATATTCCAAAATTTTTTACCTGAAATAAAAAGTTTATACTTAAATAATGATTGAAATATTTAAAATATTAATAATTATATATCTGCAGTACTTACAATTATACTTTTACAAGTATTTTACTACAATTATAGAAATGAACCTATCAAAATAAAAGCATATCTTTCTAAACGCATTTGAAAATTTATTTTTTATTAAATGCTTTAATACTCTTTATAGGCAAATTTTATTATTTTAAAATATTGATTTTTTTATCTCTAAAGAGAACCTTTATAAATATTTTTCAAAAATATCAATTTAATTAAATAAGACTGATATATAACCATGTTATTTCCATCAAGTTATACTTTGTTAAGTAGGAATAAATTGAAAAATATTAAACAAATAAATCACTTTTTGAAATCATACGTTTAAGCATATATTTTATAAATGTGAGGATATTAAGCTAATAATACAAATAATAATAGACTTAAATTGCTCAAATTAGTTAACTATATTTTGATTTATGTTTGTTTACATTGTATCTCATCAACATATTTAAGGATGTAATAATGTGTTTTTAAATAAGTAAAAGTCATTTTATAAAAATCACAGAATCTCATAGGTTTCTAGGAATAACATAAAGAAATTAGTTGACTATATGGTATATAAATTATATAAAACCTAATTTAAAATAAAGATTCAAAATCTACATTATCCAACATGATATTTCGAAAATCACATTTTAAGGATTCAATAAACATAAAATGTTAACTTTTACTATTTAACACTGCATTATGTAACTTATAACAAAAATACAAGCTTGATTTAAAATAATTAAGCCACCAATGAAATTATAATTTATCTACAGTGAGCTCTGGAACATCAACCGTGTAAGTATAGAAAACCAGAGGGGTAACTTCACATGCATACAAATTCACTTTCAATCAAAACCGTGTATAGATATACGTTTATACACTATACCGCTGGCCATTCCTTTCATTACCAACACACATTCTCAACCTCCGTACATCTGCCCAAAACGCCTGAGGGAAATCATCGGTCGCGGAAAATCGAGTCGCGAGCTCTAACTGCCAGTGGGCGAACAAAAAATTATAACCCTAAAACGCTGATTGTCCTCCGAGAGAATAGTTTTACGAGCGCAGAGCACGAACGTTAAGGTGTTTTGTGCATCGCTGATAAAAGCGAGAAACTCACGTATAGGGTCTGGCGGCGAGGAAGTGTGTGCGGACGATTGTCCTGGATCCGTTGGAGGAAAACGGGGACGTAAACAAGTCCGTTGTTTTGTCAGGAGACAGAGAAAGAGAGCCTCGAGCAACGATTGACACTATCCGCGCAGGCAGCTCCAACCCAACTTGAGCTTGCCCTGTTTGCTTGATAATCCCTGCAGCTGCTGCTTGCAGTCCTGCAGATCGCTGCAGCTGTGCTCCGTTCGCCGTTCGTTCCTGTACTTTGCTGTGGGCTACTGCTGCGCTGCTGTGCCCATTTGTTGAGCCGGTAACGTCGCTCACTGCCGGTTTGGGACATACCGGTAGCGCTGTTTTGCGCGCGCTTATTTGAATTTCCGAAGATTTTATTTGAAAATTTGATATTCAAGGATACGAGGAAAATTCATGAGGATTTTTCAGTTAAGTTTGTAGTTGATTATTTTTTTAGATGCATGGATAGGGTTATCTGTCGTATGAAAATATACTTAAACTTGTTCGTTTTTTACATCTACCATATGTTAGGCATTTGTAATAATTGTACTGTTTAAATTAAATTTATGTAATGTTATCGTTTGTTTGTGTTTATCGTCAAAAAATAATTTAAAAAAACAAACTCTTTTGCAAAGTAATCGATTGTCAACAAAGTACATATAACGCCAGCAGAAACCTGACCCTTGCTATCGGGATCCATATTAGGTAGACGTAAAAATATTTTCATAAATTCAAATACTTAATATACAGTAGTGAATTATCTAAATGTTACATAAACTTCAAGATGTTAATTATATGCACTCTACTATATACGAATTAAACTCATCTTGTTCCCAATTAAAAGAATAAAACTTTTATAATTAACAAAAATAAAATACAAGTAGATACGTCAAAAATAATAAGTATCATAAGTATTAACAAGTCATCTGCATTGTAAAAAAATGAATTTTTCTGTACATGCATTAGGATACATTTCGGTAGTAAACACTTTTATTAAAATTCAGAATTAATAGTCGCAATATTTTGTATTTAATAATGTCGTTATCAAAAAGATATTTCGTGAAATTTGAATTGAATAATTTTATAAATTATAAAAATCAATGTAATACTCACAAATCAAAGAATCAAGATTATGTAAAATAAACAATCAAACCTGGTTGCTGTACATTATTCATATTTTCAAGATCATGTGAGATATTATAATTCATTTCAGCTACTTTATTTTCACTATATTTATACATTTAACCTTTGATTATTTTCACTAATATTTCGAATGGTGAAAATATGAATACATAAATGACACTTCTATTAATGAAATACTGAACTAATATTTTAGAATAAAAACTTTTGCAATTAGGGATATCAATACATCACTGAACTTAACTGTACTGAGCGGACAAGAGAATGGTCGGACACTTTTCGTCCAACTGCACCTTGCGCGGGGATATAGTCATTCAAATACAGTTTGGGCGGCTCGAGATATCAATGTTTGTATATGAGAATTCTTAGAACTTAGTGGTCTTTTGCTGAGCTTGTATGTCTTGCTTCATGCACCCGATATAGTTACTACTCATACTGAGACGTCTATAAAATTTCAATGGGCGACCATATTTATTACATAATACGGAATAACAAATTTTCTAGTTAAAAAACATTTCATAAACAAAAACTATATGGGTTTGACAAATGAAATAAAGGCATTTAGGCGTATCAATATTTGTTAAGAAAAACATTTTTATATGAAAGATTATGGTAAAAAAGTCTTTATTGTTATTTCTACAGCTCATACATTAGTCTTTTTTTTTAAGTCAACTGATTTCAATTTCACAATACATTTTAAAAATAAAATATTTTACAGTTTAATAAGATCTAACAATACTTTATTTTTTTAACGCTTTTATAAATATGGCGCATTCTTTATTATAATTTTTATGTCTTTCAGATAATTATTTTACTAAACCATAAACATAATATAAGTATAACATAATAACTTTGGCGTTCAATATATAAAAGTTTCTATTTATAACTGTAGTTACATTTATTCTTTGTAAACAATTGCCTAAAATTTCCATACGTGCAAAATTAAATATATGAATTTCTTTATTAAAAAATACTCTAATAATCTTTAAGTTTTGTTATACGTCCTAAATTTTAGCCAAATTTTCGATAATAACATAATTAAAGATTTTCTACTAGTCAAAAAGACAAGGCTCTTTTGTCAAAATAAATACGATTTTTTTTCTTACAGCATAAGACGTTAAAAATTAAGTTTGAGGAAATTATTGAAATATTATTTCGCATTTTTTATGTAATAGAACGTAGCAAGATATTTGTAGTAAAGTTGTGAATTACACGTGTTACATGAAATCTAAATTGCTTATCTTACTTGAGATCATAAATCAACTTCACGTTTAGACCAAATCCAATCGCGAATTGGCACAATAAAATCTAATAAATACTGTATCACACGTGAGAAATTTTAAATCATAACGTACATATTATATACATAATTTCTTACTCTTATCTCATAGAAATCACAGATTGTCAGGGAAAATTTGTCTCTCTCCCTCCAAAAGCAATATTTGCATTGCTTTAAAAAGTAGATACCTACCTAATTCACACTTGTTTTTTGATCTCCAAGTAGCCACGATTCCATAATAATCACCAAACTTGCAGTTTCCTAATTTCTGAGTACCCAGTACTTCAATCATCATTGCTTCTCTTGTAAAAGCTTCGACTGGAATTGTATTGTGAAATACGTGCAGAACAACAACTCCTTTGCCCTCGTTCCAAATGTTAAGGATTCTTTGAATTTTTACATTACTGACATTTTTTTGTTCATGAGATACCCAAATTTTGAAAGCATCATAGAGATGAGCATATGGTCGAGATCGCTTCCCTTTGCCAACATAGAAAATGGCTGATAAAAAGGTTTCCCACTTCTCTGCCAAAGTGAGATCTGCAGCTCTTCGCGGAAGATCTTTCGTAATCCGTGGATCAAGTAATAAATAATTGAAGGAACTTTTGCTTGTGCCCTCTCGCCATTTGCGGGACGGATTGGGAGTGGCAAATTCGAGAAATACTTTTTGTTCGATAGCGTCATAATCGTCCAGATTTTTTATCCAATCTGTAGAGAGCACAGACGACTTAATTAGTTCTTTTTCTTTTTCCATATTGACTGAGTGCCCAAAATAATTCTTTATAGTAGATTTTTGATGAATAGGCCTTTGGCCTTGAGACTGCAATCTATGAAGGCGTTTTAAGTACAAACGATGTGTCGTGTCAGTGATTGGCCCTGGATGTTCACCAAGATTCTTAAGTCTTTCTCGCAGCGTTACATTGTCCAAAAGAAATAATTCCTGAGGTAATGGTTCAGACTTTGTAGTACTACAGGAATAGTATGACGTATTCATATCTGATGACCCACTGAAAAACAAAATTAATTTGTTAAAATGAAGTATTTAAAAGAATTATTTGGTATAAAAGATATCTTTTCGTGAATTTGTTACCAAGATGGTGTAACACACAGTCTTCTTTCAAGAAAAACAACGCCTTCCTCAGGATCCTCGTATTTATATTCTTCATCTACACTAAGATACGCGTCAGAATCTAACTTCTTACAAGATGTAAAAGAATTATCTTTGAAAGAGATTAAGTCACTCTCTGGTAATACTATTGGTTGGACATAAGCTTCTTTACAACAATCAGTGCCATTATCAATATTCAAACTATTCGTTTTACCCAAAGATAAAAAGCTGTCATTTGAATCTGATAACATAGATCCTGACTCACAATACAAGCTATTATAAACATCATTATTTTTTATGTTAAATTTTTCTGCACTGGATTCAGCATTAGAAAGAGAATCAAGAATGGCTTGATTCAAATCTAATTCTGCTTCTCGTACTGATGGTATTTCATTATCTTTATTACTGACTAATTCTGATTTAAAATCCGATTTCGACGTGATTCCAGAATCAAGTATTTCCATGCCAGATATTAATTCACATGCTAATTGTAATCTGTTATATTTTTTTTCAGAAGTAGAACCACTTTTATGATTCGATTTTTTCGATTCATTTGTCGAAAATGTTTCCGAATTTAGTAAAGCATCTTTCTCATCACTATTATATGTATGTTCATCCAATCTTTTTACAACACTTCTTAAATTTTCTTTGTAACGGACACTTTTCATTGATTTTTGGGTTCCTGCAGAAAATGATGGTGTTGAATTTTCAGACTTGCTGAAAGTACGATTTAAAGGAGTCAAGTGTTTAAACTTTTCAGTAGTGAATGTTTTCTTTGTAGAATCAACCCTACATTTATTAGGAATAACAGTCCTTATTGGTGTTGCTCTTAAGTTTTTCATGGTAGTTTTCAAATTAGCTGGAGTTGTAAAGTATTTCTTTGGTTTTGGTATTCGACTAATTGGAGTATGCTGATTTTTAGAAGTATTTGAACTTTGAGTTCTATGTTTACTTGGTGTAACAGCAGGAGACTTAGATACTTTAGTAGAGAAAGCAGACGTTTTCTTTTCTATAACTGGAGTTTTGAAATATTTTTTTTTTTCGCGTGAATGTTCCTTAATAACTAAATTTGGTGACTTACTAATGATTGTTTCATCAATCCATTTATTCACATTCGACAAATTTTCGCGAATCGGAGTTCGAGATTTAGAAGATGTAACATTGCTTGTTATAGTCTTTTTACTAATAGATTCAGATGATGTCTTAGGAAATACATTTTTTTCTGATATAATAGATGTCTTTTTAAGATTGTTTACTAAGATTTTATTATTTCTCAAATGGGGAAGATGATTATGCTGTTTTATTACTTGCAATGTTGAGCTTTGTCTTCTAGTAGTCAATTTTTCAGATGTAGAAAGTTCATTGTGTTTTGTAGGTCTATTGAATGTCATTGTCATTTGCATTCTCTTAGGTGAACTCGTTTTACAACTAACCATACATTCATCTTCATAATTCTGAAATGAAGCACTATTTATATCTATGTCACTAGGTACTGAATTAGAGAGTTGAGAAATTATCTCATTTATTAAGTTTATTTCTTCTTCAGCAGTCTCTCTTTTAAAATCAAAGCTGTTTTCTTCACAATTGTTATCACTATATTTTCTTTGATCTTGTGCAAGTCTTTTCTTCGGATTTCGTCTCATAGTGACAAAATTATTATTTAATGAAGCTGAATCTGACGAACCTTTATCTGCTGCATAATCGCTAGTATTTGATTTATCATTACAGTTATTATTAGTTGAGAAAGATGTTTTAGAGGAACTTTCAAATGATGAATCATCAGATACTATGTACTCAGCTAACACCTCACCATTATTAATTAAAACTTTACCTAAACAGTTGAAATATAAATAATTATACATATTTCGTGTTATTTGAAATTGTTAAAAAATTATGTTTATGCATGATTAATAATTAATGGTAATGAAATGTATAAACTAAGCTATCAAATTTTTACAAAACATATAAATACATATTTTGCATGCCTACCTAATTCTCGTTTAAATTTAGGCTTTTCATCTTCATCTTCCTCATCAGTGATACAGTATTTACTTAGTATTGATAATGCTTCATAATGACCTCCTTGTAAAGCATAATGAAACGGAGAACAACTATCTGTATCAAGACAGAGTGCATCTCCACCATTAGCAAGCAGAAGTTCTAAAATTTTTGTTCTTCCCCATGCTGCAGCTACATGAACTGGCGTCATACCATCAACTGATCTGTTTACGCGATGAAAATATTAATCTGATTTTTTTGGGAAAATTGTTTTCGAACTTTACATATTATTAATAATATTATTATATTATTATTTAATATTATGAATAATAAATAATCAAAATAAAGTATGAAAGAACAACATAAAATTATTATCAAAAACTCCTTAAGATTTTAAATGTGTTCATGAAATATTTTTAAAATACTATATATATAATCATATTTTGGAGTGATAACACTTACTTAACGTTAGGATTGCCTCCATGCCGTAAAAACAATTTTGTCACTTCTTCTGCAAATGCTACCGAGTCATTTCCAATAACTAAATGAAATGGTGTAATGCCATGTAAAGGCATGACTACATTAGGATCGGCTTCTTTCTTTCTCAAAAGAGTTGTCACTTGTCTGCAAAATTAGTAACAATATAATCAGGCCGTCACTACCTTGGAGCTAAAAAGTCAAAACAGCTTACTTTAAATCATTGTCTTCCAGCCCATCGCACAAGGAAGATGCCAAATATAAGTCGCCCTTCTGCTTAGGCGTTGAAATTAACGAAGCACTCATTGTTATCGCTTCCTTTAGCACTTGTTCACCAAACAATTATAAACGAGAAACTCATGTCTCGCGAGAAATTTCGCTTGTTATAAGCGGAAGTCGACCATTAGTATATTTGACTTTGATTCACCGAGCAGCGGACTTTTTTAAATACAAAATCACGACCGTGATACAAATACACATAAACGTAAACATTAAGCTAGCCGCTCTGAATGCAACGGTCGAAATCCACATGGCTTCAATTTCAATTCTCATGCATAGAGTATACTTAGGTATGTATGTGTACACCCATCCTTGAGGGATTCTTGCCGAACGTGCCTCCTCAGTTTCAAAATTCTGGAATCCCGTTGGCCGATTCCAATTTAAGGTTAATGGTTACACTCGAATTGTCCAATGAGATTGCAGGATTTTGAAACTGAGCAGGCACATTCGGCAAGAATCCATCAAGGATGGGATGTATGTTATGAACTGCGTTCACATGGTCGAGTAACGTAATATTTAGGATCGTTCTACAATGATAATTCGAATTTAAGAGATTAATTTCAAAATAAATATCAAAATAAATAACCATTTGAATAACAAACGTATTCAAACGTATTACTATAAAATAATAATCCCGATAAAGATTTTAACAATAAAATAATGAATTTGTTTAATTAATCAGATAAATAATTTTAACTTATTCCGTAAATAAATAGTAAATAATCAATTAACGAATTTACGATAACCCGAATAGAAATAAACTATCCTGAAGATAGTTAATAATTGCATTCGTAATTAAATAAATAATAGACGGGCGATCAATAGCGAAATAAACGTGATAACGTTAATTAATAATTGAATTAACAATTAAATAAAGGAAGCTCGCTCAGGGTGAAAAGCTCTTGTAGGAATTATTTATTCTAGGAAATCTTAGAGCATTATACACTACTGGAGGCAGCCTGTCGTGCTCGAAAGTGTGGTCGCAGGTACTCTTCCCTATAATATTGCCTGTCTCGAACTGACCACGCTTTTCGAGCACGGCAGGCTGCCTCTAGTAGTATACATGCTCTAAGTAGAAAATCCTCAAGTGGCAGGTGGCTGCAACGGTCGAGGCACTCAAGGACAAGGAGAACGAAGATGTCGGAGTCAACAATTCCCAAAATAACATTGCGCAACGCAATTAGCCGTAATGGTCGACCAGCGCCCTTGAAGGACGAGAAGGTCAGAAAACATCAACACCAACTCTCAGCGATAAGCAATTCCATGAATGCATTAGCGAGCGCGGAATCAATTAGCAAAGAGCTCAAGGGGATCGAACCTTCAGGAATGCGTCAACGGTCGAACCAAGAATGCGTAAACACTTCTTGGAACCATTAGGCTAAGGTAAGGATTAACGGACGAACCAGAAATGCGTAAACACTTCTCAGAATCCATTAGTGCCAACGGTCACACAACGTAAACACAAACAATTCCGAGAAGGAGCTATGGCGCAATGGCGCAACAGCCCAACGGCCTGAGTCATCGTCAACAACCAATCACGGACTAGCGGCATCCCACGTCACTGGAGGGAGGCGGCCCGTCACCCGCTGCTCATCGCTCTCGACCCTATTTTCAGGTCTAAGGTCCCTCCACCGCCGCTCTCTCTACTTCAGAGTGGGGGAGGCCTCTGAGGCAACTTGGCGTTCTACAGCCTCTACACAATACTGCCTCCCACTACCAACCTGAAGCTCCACCCACGATCCAGAATATAAATTGGGCCATACCGCCGGCATCGAGTGAGTCGCTACCGAGCACATGAGACGCTTCGTAGCTTTGCCCAGTTGCACTAGTGCAAGTACCCTGACCACGTCGTAGTGTCAGTCACCAAGGCCCAAGTCATTCTACGCATTTTGCAATTGTATAGAATCACGGTCAAAAATCTATCTGTTTGTTGAAGTTCATAAAGTATTTAATTAATTTAATAAACCTCAAGTTAAAGTTATTTCTCTCGAGTTCGAGTTTTATTTAAAACTTCCCGCGACTCCTTGCGCTTCAGCGCTTAATTGAGCAAACATTCCCACATCCTGATTGGTCAACTTGGCGACCATTGCAGAAGTGCCTTTCTGCTCGCAGACCCCGCTCGGGTTATAAGAGTATACATACGTGCGCCGTGCGCGGCCTGTGCGCATGCGAACGCCGGATGGAGACGATCTGACACTGACTATCTGTCGGTAATCAAGGTGTCTGTAATGCGTTCCATTTATAATATTTATCATCACGATATTTACGGCCTTTCTTCAATATACGTTCAATGTAACATCTAAGGGCTCGGACACTTAAAAAGGAACAGATAAAAAGAACAAGAATTACATGGGTCTCTATATCTATATATATATGAGGAACAGCGAGATACAGAAAAAAAAAGATGTATATATAGATATAGAAACCCATGTAATTCTCGTTCTTTTTATCTGTTCCTGCCCTAACACATCACACATGTTACGTATTGAACGCATATTGAAGAAAGGCCGTTATAAAATTTAAAGTGATTATAAAATTATATTATTTAGATAGAATGACGTTAAAAAAATTCTTGAAACGGACATAGAAGGTAGGTATCAAGGAGCGCGGGAGCGCTCCGAAGACAAGTATCTGTCCAATGTAGAAAAGCCTGAGGGACGACCGTGCTTCATATACATTGAAATGGGTGCATGAGAATTTCACTAATTTTTTACGTCTTTACATTATGTTTTATTCTAATATCTTTTATATCAATGGATAGCTGCTTTGATATACTACATGAAATTTTTATACAACATTAATATATTCTACGAGTATTCGAATGTTTATAAAGCTTAAAAAGTATTTCAGGACCGTGTAATAAATTTTTGAAAAACTTTTTTTCGAAAATCGCAATGTATTCATTCAATGAACCAAGTTGAGTTACGTTTTCTCGACTTAAGAAAACTTATAGCGAGAAAATTGTTCCTCTTGAGTCAAGGAAGTTTTCTAAAAAAGTTTTAGACGTCTATAGTGATTGTCTAACAAAAGTAATAGCGATTTCAAAATTCCGAAAATGCTCCGCTCGGCGCTCGGTCCCGCCGGCCGAGAAAAAACTATGAGATGCATAGCACCAACAGATGAAACCTTATATTTCCCCCCAAGAAGATACAAAAAAAAGAAACAAGTTGACCGACCACGGAAAGACGCCAGGATGAAACCAATTGTGATCGATGTGTCATGTTGTTGCGAATAAAAAACCCTAATGACATTTTTTCGTCCCAATGGTCAGTAATGTGTTATTAACAAAAAACTTGTAAAATTATAATAATTTTAAAAATCGATGCTTCAACCATTTTTTTAGGTAAATAAATTGGGCAAAAATAAAAACTTTTTGACTCTTGTTATATTTTTGAAAAACGCTTCGTTTTCAAAATACAAGCGATTTAAAGTTGAAAAATTAACAAATCACAACATTTCCGGGAAATTTTGTCGGCTTCTACTGGTAATTTTTAAATTATTTTTTTAGAAATTACTCGTAAAAACTTCGACTTTTAGGGTATATTTTTTTATCCTGGCGTATTTTTTTATTTCCTTCTGAAATTTGCAATTGAAAAACTCAATTTATCACTTCATCACGAGTGGGTGCATAGCTGGACAACAAAACATCTGTTTGTCGACCATTTTTTTTTTAGATTAATTAGGCGAAAATAAACACTTCTTGACTCTTATCATTTTTTTAAAAAATGCTTTGTTTCCAAGTTACGAGCGATTTAAAGTCGAAAAATGACTGTACACATAAATAGCTTGTTTCAGTACCAAGGATGCAACGCAGCTTACGTGGACATCGATTACCGATCTTGTGTCAAATTTCGATCTCTACGACGTTTATTTAAGACTTTTTTCGAATATCTCTTGTCGTTTTCGAGTTATAAGCAAAAAACGTTTTGGTGGGTGCACCGATCCACCAAGGCTTTTGTTATGTATTTCGATCCCCTCAATCTAAATCTGGGAGGTGTTTTGCACTAAAGTCGTCGAGAAATTATTGATTAACAAAGTTGGGACCATTCTTGGGTTTAAAAATTTTCAGGCTATTCACCGTCAGTTTCTATAAGAGAAGTTCTTTTGTGATTTTCGAGAAAATTCTCAAAAAATCGCATTTTTCAGGAATTTTTAAATTTTTGAGAATTTTTGAGAATTTCTTTCTTGGAAACTACGCGTCTGGCGAAAAATCGACAAAGGAAATTTTTCACTCAAAAAATGACCGAGAATATTGTATATAATAAAATATAATAGCCTGGAAATTTTTAAAACAAAAATACATTATTTTTTAAATTTGTTTATAACAATGGTGTTAATAAATAATTCCTCGTCTACTTTAGCGCAAAATACCTTGTAGATACGGATTCAAGGGGTTAAAATTCATAAGAAAAACCTTGGTGGCACCGTGGACCTCTGAGTCTCATGGCCCGGAGAGTACGAAAGGAATCGGGAAGCGGTGCTTGCGTGCTTAAAACTTTCTCTTTCACCGTAACAAAGACCATTAGAGTTGTATACCTAATATGCGTTCTTTTAAGGATCAGTCCAATCCGTTTACTACCCTCAGACTCGGAGGAGTACTAGTCATTCTAAGTTTGTACTCCGAACTAAACGGTTCACGCCAAATTTTTTACTCTCTTCACTTTCTGTTCCAACTTTAAGCGAAAAATTCAAAAATACTCATCATGAAAGCCGACAAATGTATTTCCACATCGAGCGCCGCTGTAGCAAAAATCTATGTCGGCAGAACGCGCATCGAAAGCGTCTGCCAAAAGCGGCGTTTGACTTAGTTGGTAAGGCGCTTGCCTTCGGAAATAAACGTCGCTTAGAGATGTGGGTTCGAATCCCCATCGGTCCGAATTTTTCGGGAGTACTTTCAAAAAGGTGTCTCCCGAATTTTTCGGCAGCGAAGATTCGAATCTATATTCTCCCGTATTGTGCGTGAGGTTCTCGATACGACCTGTGCAGTGATGTGGATTGACCGGTCAAACAAAATTTTCTGACTTGACGGTCACTTTGACAAAAAGTTGACCGTCATTGACAGTCAGAATTTACAACCCTTGAATGTAAAAATTACCGTCAGTGAGCTTTCTGACCGGTCATTGGTCAGAAAGTTTAAAATAATAAAAAAACGATCAAAACTTTGATAAAACAGTTTATTCTATCATATGTTTTATAGAGCAGTCTTTTCGTGCAAAACAGTCTATATTAAATAATAAGACAGGGATGAGTTCTATGCTCTATACTCTATATAGATGTAGGTTTGACTGTCACGCAGAAGTGTGACCGGTCAGGGTCAATTGTCAGTCAAAATTTTTTTTGTCAGGTCAGGGTCATGACGGTCAATTGACCGGTCAATTGACCAGCTCACATCACTGGACCTGTGATAGGCTGGTGAGCTAGATGCGCTGAGGGTCAGTACGGGGACCTTGCCTAATCTGAAACACACACACACACACACACATATCTCCCTATATTATATAGTTGTTTCAAAAATTCTGACCGATTAGCCCCCCCTCGCCCCCCTTCAATTTCCCCCCTCAGCCCCCTCAATACACCGTTGAAATCCGCCTCTATCTATGAGTTTTAGAATCTTCAAAGGCCCCTCAATTCCCCCCTCGCCCTCCCCTCGTCACCTCAATTTTCCCCTCATGGCCCCTTAATAGCCCCCTCAATAGCCCCCTCAATGCTCCGCCTCAATGGCCCCCCTCAATGCCCCACCCTCAATGCCCCCCCCTTAATGGCCTCCCAGTAGAGACGTAAAAACAGAGTCGGTGAGACAGAGACGTAGACATAGAAAGTAAGGCCAGAGGCGTAGAGACATAGACATAGAGACAGAGACGTGAAGACAGAAACGTAAAGTCAAAGACCGATAGATAGAGACAGAGGCGTACACACAGACACGTAGAGACTGAGTCAGAGACAGAGATGTACAGACAGAGACGTAGAGAAAGAGGCGTAGACACAAAGACGTAGAGACTGAGTCAGAGACATAGAGACAGAGGCGTAGAGACATAGACATAGAGACTGAGACGTGGAGACAGAAACATAAAGTCAAAGACCGATAGATAGAGACAGAGGTGTACACACAGATACGTAGAGACTGAGTCAGAGACAGATACGTACAGACAGAGACGTAGAGAAAGAGGCGTAGACACAAAGACGTAGAGACTGAGTCAGAGACGTAGAGACAGAGACGTAGAAACAGAAACGTAGAGACAGAGACATCAAAACAATCCAAAATCAGGGAAAGAATTGTATCAAATCTAAGAACAGCGTTTATGAAACAAAAACATGAAAAGCCACAAGAAAAAATGTTTAAAAGGAAATTAACTAATACAAAAAAGTTTATTAAAAATAATCCAGATATATGGTTTACAACTTCTGACAAGGGAAATGTCACCGTCTGCTTAAGCAAGACTGAATACAACTCAAAAATGCACTTGTTACTATCTGACACAACTGTTTACGAAAATATTTCTTAAGAACTTAAATAATAATAACTATTTGCACACAAAGTTTCATAATAACTCTCTCTCTTGTTCAAATACTACACTGGCAAAATGTTACGGTCTTCCAAAAATACATAAAAAAGATATACCATTCCGTCCCATAATCTCATTAGTCAATAGTCCGAGCCACTTTTTAGCTAAAATTATTTACAATGAAATCAAATCGTCCATAAAAATCCCAGAGTCGCATATCGACAACAGTTTTCATTTGAAACAAAAATTAAATTCAGTTATCATACCAGATGACTATGTATTACTCTCTTTAGACGTTATTTCTCTATTTACAAACATTCCACTACAACTAGTATTAGACAGTATAGATCGAAGATTTGATTCCATACATAATAGATGCAAAATCCCATTCAACGAAATTATTACATGTATAAAATTTCTATTTTCGAATACCTTTTTTTCTTTCAATAACAAATTTTATAGACAAATTGATGGTACACCTATGGGTTCCCCGATATTGCCATTATTTGCAGATATTGTGATGGAGGATTTGGAAACTGACTGTCTAAAAATTTTGAAAGAAAACCATGATATTCTTCCACTTTTTTATTTCCGCTACGTTGATGACACGATTATGTGTATCGACAAAAAACATATCAATACCGTAATAAATACGTTCAATTCCTATAATAACAAGTTACAATTTACTTATGAATTAGAACAGGACAAAAAACGCTTTCCGGCAGACTTATTAATTATCATTCCTATCATCCACCACAACAGAAGATCAATATTGTGTACAACCTTGTTGACAGAGCAATTTTATTATCAAATAAAAAATTTCATAGGAAAAATCTAAATATTGTTACTACATTACTCAAAAATAATAATTACCTTCGGAGATTCATCAAACAATATGCATACAAAACATTTTACAAAATTAAATATGAGAACAACCAAAAAGACAATATTGTACAAAACGAATTTGTATCCCATATTTCATTACCGTTCAATGACATTTTTGAAAAAATTGTAACCATTCTCAAACCTTATAACTTCCGTGTTTTGCCTCTTGTTAATAAGAGTCTAAGTTCTGTAATAAAATTAGGTAAAGACCCTACAAAAAAGTGGGATAAGACCAACGTAGTTTATAAGTTCTTTTGTAAATCGTGTCCTGCGTCATATGTAGGAGAAACTAAACGTACAATAAAAATCAGAATTAACGAACATCAAAAAAATAACAACATAGAATCAGTAGTTCCACAACATAGGAATAAATTTCTCCATGATTTTGACTGAGACAATACCAAAATTCTAGATCAGGAAGCTAATTACAAAAAACGTATATTGTCAGAAATGATCCACATTAAGTGCAACAGTAATAACATAAATAAGAAAGAAGACGTTAAATTTTTTAATTACGTCTTATTTTCCTTTATTGAGACTTTTAAATTAAATTTGTTGTCGTTTGATTTTTCTTTCTATATGTATCTGCATTTTGTTTGTAAACACAGACACCAACCCTTTACTGTGTATACTATAAATACTAACCAATCTCATGTTTTGCGTTAACATCGACTTCATGTGTACTACGTAACACACGTTATAATTTAAGGTATTAATTATTGTATTACGCGAGTGTTTTTAGTTTCTATTAATTACATTGTATTAATTGTTTTTTCTGTTTAATAAAAAATTGTAGCCTGAAGAGGTTGGCAGACCAAGCCAACGAAACGTTGCCTTTTCTAATGAAATCGTTGAATTTTTTTATTTCTAATCCTCACCTCCGTCAGATCGACTTAACTCACTAGCTTCTTGGAATATATTATGAATTGTTTGAGTAAACCTTAATTAACTACATGAGTACATGCTGTGGATGTTGAAATAAACTGAGTCACACACATAAGTAAAGTTAAATTCATTGTATATTGTATAAAATATAATAGCGCACAATAATTACAATTCTTACAATTTTAGGTTCAATATATCTGTATAATAATTACTTATTTCATTAACAGTCTGTAGTTTAAGTTAACTTGAGTTTAACAATTTTATATTATTTTAATCAATTTGTGTAACTACTAAAAGGAAAATGTTTAGTATCACAATGTTAACGCTAGTTTTACAAGAGAATTACAATCTGAGTTTTATGAAGATTTTGAGTGTTCAATAATTAAATAGTTGAGTTTTGACATCTTGTTGTGTGTACGCAACGTGAGTTATAATTAATAATCATGGTGTTGAATTGAATAGAAATCTCTCACTAGAGATAACTGACCTGGTGAGATATGAGTTCGTTGCTGTATTAGAGATGAGTTTGACCACTGTTGAATGCGGAGTTTTGTCAAAAACTTTCTCCTCGGTTCACGTACAATGAAGCTGATTAAATACAAAATAGCAAACAAATGTTATTGATTTGATGCATGTGGGAATTACTGGCAATCAAATGGTAATGCAGCTCCTGTGCCAACACGTGGTTGGTAACCCAACCTCGTGTAGAGTGAGTTTTGCTACCTTGCAGCCGAAGCGATTCTACTAATCGTTGATGCACTTTAAGTTGATGTGGGAACGATGGTGAGAAGTGCAGGTGAGCGTGTCCTATGTCAATGAGTAGAGCCAGTGAATATAAGTTGAGTGTGACCGATGAAAATTGCAGTAGCTGACACTGAGAAATGGTACCTCGCGGCGAGCTGATTGCAGAGAGCGAGGCCTTGACCTCGCTTCCGCCTTCTCACCTCGTGCTATCACTGGGGCGCGTATCAAGTTGGCATCTCTACCATTTACTTATGGGAGAGAGAGAGAGAGAGAGATAGAGAGAGGACTTTTTGTAATAATTTTATGAGATCTTGGTATGTAAAATTATTATAGAAAAGGATACCTCTAAAAAATGCGCCTTTCTGTCTACCTCCTGAGTGGCGTGGAAAAGATAGACAACACATTCATTTTTAAATTAACAATGTATATACATTGTTTAATGTTTCACCGCGTTTTATAATGTCCCAAAAATGTTAATACATAATTTAAGTTTCCTTTTATAATTAAGTTCTTTGACTAACAACACTATTTTGTAAATAAAATAATTTTTTTATAAAATAAAATATTAATGAGTACATTGATTTTCGTAGGATGCTTTGAAATTTCAAATCAAATCGTTGATAGTCAACGTCGGGGGTTGACGAGCGAAGCGAGTAGGGGGGTACCCCCCTAGTATATATATATATATATATATATATATATATATATATATATATATATATATATATATATATATATATATATATATATATTCACTACACATACATTGTGGCACATCGGAATCTAGTACCTATAGCCAATAAAAGAACAAGAACAAGAAAGCGTTTGCCAACGTTGATATGCCGCCAGCGAAGCCAACTGGAACACTTATTCCAAGCCCTTGACAATCGGCGAGGGTACGGGTGACTTTCTACCTTCGTATGACAACACCACCGAGAAGGAAAATATACTGGAGAAGATTCTGCAACGATCAGGCCCCTTACCTCGAGGAGATCACCTTTAAGCGTGATGTTATCTTTTGCTGGAGATTTACAATGCGAACAATTAAGTGGATCGCCGATCTCTGCCCTAAGCTGAAGCGATTGAACACAGGTAACTTAATACTGAATACCGATTACTTACAGCAACCTCGAGGCGTTGAGCTTTAGCTCCTTCACGAAACAGAACGGCGACAAGTTGAGCGTACTGTTCCGCAGGAATAAACGACTGTGCCGACTACAGATCATTGCCTGGTTGACGGCGAGGGACTTTGATCATCTCGACCCTGGTCAGCTAGAGTTCCTGCGTATAGAATAGATACTGTCGAAATTTCGAACTCACCGCCGAGGTTGCCGATAAACTTGCCGAGTCGCTCGTCGAGCTAAAGTACATCCCTGTTACGTACTCCACACCCAGCACTTGGGCAAGCTGAAGAATCTGCGATCTCTAAACCTAAAAGTTGAAGTCAAAAGGCTTCAGACTGAGTGCATAGCCGATATTGCTAAAAATTGTCAGAAACTTAAGAATCTCGCCTTGGCCATTCTCGCGGAACAGGCATATGACTAAAATGTCATTGCGTCGCTCTTTGACCTGCCTTATCTGAGAAGGCTATTTATAATAGTGAACGAAAATGAAATGCCATGTGAAGAGCTTGATAGGTTGCTCCAAAAAGTCCCCAATTTCCAGTTCTTTGTAATCGATACATGCACTGACTGTACACACGGAGAGGAGAGTTTGGATTCTTGTTACTGACACCGCAGAGGTTGGCTCTAGTGACTCGAGCTTATAGCAGTTATAATAATTGCTGCAATAGGCTGCGGGAACGGTGATCGAGAGGATCGTAGGTAAGTCGAATAAAGCGACGTAATGTGTAGATTTTTATCTGTTCTATTATTATAAATCATACCTATCTTTTGCTTCCTCAAAGAGGAAGCTTTGTAATGGTGAAAAAAATGTTTAAAAACATGTTTTAAGACTTTTGGTACTAAAATCCGTCGTTTTTGAGCAAAAAAATTTTCGTGTGTGTGTGTGTGTGTGTGTGTGTGTGTGTGCGTGTGTGTGTGTATGTGTGTGTATGTGTGTGTGTATTTATTTTGCTTCCTTTTAGAGGAAGCTTTGTGATAGTAAAAAAAACGTTTTGGAGAAAATGTGTTAGGAATGTTGTTTAGCATATTTGGAATCGAAATACACTATTTTTAGATATATGTCCATATATGCGGATATCTCATGATCTACTTGACCGATTTTAACCAGAGAAGTATCATTTTTTTGCATTTTGCTTTCACAGTTGGGGTCAATAGTCTATTTTTGTCAATTTCGATTTTCTTTTTTTTTTATAGCCATTTTTCAATTTTGAAAATTTTTATTTTCATATTTTTAAATATTTAGAACTAATATTCTTAATATGTTATGAATGCACTTTATGCAGAATAAAATTCTCAACATTTAAAAAAAAAAGAAGTCGATAGCTATATTCTGTCGTGTTATTGATAAAAACGTCAATTTTTGAAAATAGGTTATATTTTGAAATTGAAAAAAGATATTGACATGAATGTTTTTTTGGTTAAAAAGAATATTGAGTACTATAATTTTCTAAATTTTCGTGTTTTTTTATTGATTCTTTAAAAAAAAAAAATAATTTAAAAAAAAAGGGATTTTTTTTGTCGTTGCATAATAGAATAAAATTTACTTAATCGCTTTGAAATTCCGTGTAGGAGTAGATTTTGTATACGACTCGAGTCCTTTCTTTGGGCAAAAGGATTGATCCATAAATTTCAGAGATATTTGAGGTTAAAATTTTTTTATAAATCGTAATTTCTCGAGAACAGATCGATGGGTTATCCTAAAATTTATAGACGAATTTGCATTTGAGATAGGCAATATGTGGGAAAAATTTGATCATGATTGATCGATTATTTTCAAAGATATTTAAGATTGAAAATTTTCAAAATTTTTTGAACCGTTTTTAGAAATTGCAATTTATTGAGAACAGTTTGTTTTTACATATAATTTAAATATTTTAATTATTCTTACGTGTGGATTATTTTATTTTAATTATATATTGGGCAAATTTTAGAAGTAAAAAGTTTGATTATTATGCATTAATTATTACCTATTTCTTCTAAAAATATAACATAAAATTCTGTAACATTATTTATCTATTTAAAATCGTTGATTATTGTATTATTTATTTGAATATATTTATCGTTCATTAAAAATATTACTTATGTCGACTGCAATTTACTATCAACTGATAAGAATTTTTCCATCGGTCTTACAGTTGCTATATTTATCATTCTTCATTAATATATTAGTATATAATATCCTTCATTAATTGTATTACCATGATGAAGGATTGAACTTACAATTTTATAATTTTTATTGCCTATTGTTATATTTATTTGTGGTATAATTTCAATATTATAATTTATTATTTTGCTTCCTCCTAGAGGAAGCTTTGTATTAGTAAAAAAAGTTTTTTAGAAAATATGTTAGGAATGTTGTTTAGCAAATTTGGAATCGAAATACACTATTTTTAGAAAATGTCCGTATGAATGTGTGTGTGTGTGTGTATGTGTGTGTGTGTGTGTGTGTGTGTGTGTGTGTGTATCTGTGTGTGTCTGTGTGTATGTATGTATGTCCGTATACGCTGATATCTCATGATCTACTCAACCGATTTTAACCAAAGAGGATTCATTTTTTTAGATTTTGCTTCCATAGTTGGGATCAATATTCTATTTTTGTAAAATTAATTTTTTTTATAGCGATTTTTGAATTTTCAAAATTTTTATTTTTGATTTCTTTAATATTTAGAACGAATATTGTTTATATATTATGAATACCCTGTATGCAGAATAAAATTCTCTACAATTTAAAAAAAAAAAATAAGTCGATAGCTATATTTGGTCATAAGTTATTGATGAAAATGTAATTTTTTTTAATAGGTTATATTTCGAAATTAAAAAAAGATATTGACATGAATATTTTTTTGGTTATGAAGAATATTGAGTACTGTAACTTGCTCAATTTTTATGTTTTTTTTATTCATTATTTTTGGAGAAAAAAAATAATTTATAAGAAAAGTGATTTTTTTTGTCGTTGCATAACTAGAGTAAAATTGGCTTAATCTCTTTGAAATTCTTTGTAGGGGTAGATTTTGTGTACCAACACTGAGAGAAAAAACTAGGAATTGGAGGAAGAGCGCTCTTAGGTGTACCGCAAGGATGTTTTAACCTGCAATTTTTACGAGAAACTCAAGTGACGTTGGCAAGTCCTCTCGCGTTATCCGCATGAACTCGTTCCTAGTAAACACGTGGAAATTTTGTTAAGGTTACAAATAACAAAACACCATTTACTAAATTACGACGTTTCGAGCATTTTATTAATATGCTCCTCTTCAGGTATAAGAGTATTGTTAGAAATACTAAGTCAAAATATGTTGCGCGGGAAACTATCCGCTCGTCAAAAACGTAAAACCTGAAAAATGAAAAAAATGAGTTTTATATGTTATGATAGTTATTATATTCACTCATGTTCGTATTAATAATCGAGTTGGTATATCGACTTTGTATGAGTCAATTAAACAAATAAATTTAATTTAGACAACTAAAAAGAAATAAGGAATAAAAATCAAAAAAGAATCAAAAAAGGATTTATCTTTCATTTTCGAATCGTTTTTTCTCAGAGAATATTTTATTTATCGACTTAAATCGAAAAGTACTATGTAAGTATGGATAAGTGTAATAATTATAAATTTTGGCATTTAACATTTTTCGAAGGCATCAATAAATAAAGTTTGAGGAAACTAAGTGCCAATGAATTGGCAGCGGTTTTTATAACTGTACTACCTTTATACAAGAGGCGCGTGAGTACCCCGAAGGCAAGCATGAATACAATGATACATACGCTTACATGAGATGGATTTTGCTCCGGCCGAACCATTTAATGACCTGAATAGTATATACGCATCTAGAGAGGAAAAAACTTGGACAGTCCACAGCTCATGTAAATGGCCACCCGAGCCGAAGACGAGAGTGGCCAACACGAGATGTGGGCTGGCCAATTTTCCTCCCGGGGTCGTATAATATTTGTTACCATACCCGGAACGAAAATACCACATTCACGTTTTTGAGCCGAGAGTGAAAGAGCGGTACTTTTGGCCAGGAAAAGGTGAAAAATAGTATAGAATATATATATATATATATATATATATATATATATATATATATATATATATATATATATATATATATATATATATATATATATATATATATATATATATATATATATATATATATATATATATATATATATATATATATATATATATATATATATATACACACGGAGAGAAATTTTAGAGTAAAAATTACCAAGGTACCTTGGTAGCGCATGGATAGACTGTCAAAAGCCGTGATATTCCCAGGTTTCTAATACAATTTATAAGTTTCCCAGGAAAAACTACCATAACCACTTAAAAAAAAAACCAAATTATCGGAATAAAAATTACCAGACACACTGGTAAAAATTGAGATCTAGTCATTTTTACAGGGTAACCTAAGAATTTTTACTAAGAAAACTGATAAATTTTGCCAAATAACCTGGTATTTGTGTATTCGCGCATGCGCACTGCGCATTATTGTGTTTCAAAAGATTGATACTAGAGGCGTGCGCGACGTTAAAATGAAAACAATACACATATTTTCAGTAAGTAATAACGGCGATTCAAATAACTGTTGGTAACAGCTTCCGTGGCGCAGTCGGTAGAACGTCGGACTCTCAACCCAAAGATCGTCGGATCGAATCCCGCTTCCGTAAAAATTTTTTTTCAGTTTAATGTTTTTTCATCCTTGTTTCTGTTTCTATTTCTATATTAAAATACTATATATCCATCAATATGGATAAAAAAAGTTAATTTTTTAATTTAAATTAACTAAAAAAAAATTTTACCAAGGCACTTTGGTAAAAAGTTTGAAATTGTCAGTCTGTCCATCCATTACCATAGAAACTGGTAATTTTGCCTCGAATATTTGTAATTTTCACTACAAAATTTCTCTCCGTGTATATATATATATATATATATATATATATATATATGTGTGTTATTATTATTATTATTCGAAAAAATATTTGTCGAATATTTCTTGAATAATCGATTATTCGAAAAAAATATTCGACGAATAATTTTTTCGAATATTTTTTCAAAACACTTCCAAAGGCCCAGTTTTTATGAGAAACGTGTTTATTAATTAAAATATTTCATTGCATCAAATATTTACTGAAGTATTCGGAAAAAATTTGCGGACTAATAATGCCGATCTCTGGTTTTAACTATAGTCGCATTATTTTTTTCCAACAGCCTTTGCAAAGATGTCGAACCAATTCATAGATGGTTTAACAGTAAATAAAGTAAGACAATAGGTATCATTAAATCTGGTGTTTTTGACTACCCGTAACATTCATGTATTAATCGTTGTATGCTATGGAATTGGTTTTCGAGCTGCACTTATTAAAAAAAAATATCTTAAAAATTACGTTTACTATCCACTGAGATGCAGCTGTTTATGTCTGTTATCGAGTTAAAATATTTTAGAATAGCTCAGTGATCAAGAGTCGTAATTGAAGGAATCATTATGGTTATTCGTTTTGCCGATCTGTGAATCCACCACTAAGCGCTGTCTAAATTAGTATATAGACAGTCCCTTTGTATTGTAATTGTAGGATTAAGAAAATGTACAATTATAAACAAACGGCAACAAATATTACTGTCAGCCTGTAGGAGGGGAAAACCAATATTTTACTCTTTAGAAGTAGAAGAATAATCCACTACCATAGAAGTGATTTTGGGAAAGGGGAAGTAGCAGCGATTGCCTACCAGAGTACCGCAGATGTCGCCACTTAATGAGCTCCAATAAATGCAGGTATACCAAATGTTTCGTATATAATGTAGTTCGTTGGAAAACGCAGATTAAGAAGGCTATCCCCATACCCGAGATAGGCCAAACTTATTTGATCCCTTACACCCTGGCGCTAAATCCACCTTTCAACATTCAGAGAAAAATGACTCCTTACTTGAAAATGAAAAACGGCTTAAGGTATACAAGCAGAAGCTTTTCCTAAGGTTCGGAATGTATTTAAGGCCATACCGTTCGCTTGTTCATTCAGTTGACAGGCAGTCAGTCAGCCAGATGGAACCTGTGCTAAGGCCATTCTGCATCTATAAGACGCTGTTTCGTTTAAGAAATTTTTGTGCAAGTTTGTCAAATTTCTTGATTCAGTGTATCGATCAAGTGTATTCACAAAGTTGCTTTATCAAATATTAATATTTGTCAAGTAATAGTAGCCAAGTAAGTAATCAATAAATAATAGTTCATCCTTTCTTTTACTTCTTTCTTTTTTGAATTGAAATCTGCTAAACATTTTGCACAGAAAAATATATTAAATTATAAAAATGAAACCTTTTTTAAAACACAAGTAATCGTGTAGTTTCACGTTTTCTTACAAATTGTTATAGTTAGATTTGCACTATTATATTAAAAAAAATTAATTAATCTTACAAGAGCATACCTATACAAAATCGTATGCAAAATTACGAAAGGATACTTCAATTTCTATGCTTTGATTTTCGTTAGTATTTTTATTCTATTTTCAAATAACAAAAATTGAATGAGAATCCAAAGGAAATAAAAGTTGCTTAAACTCACCTAATCAAATGTTACTTTCAGGTGAAGCCTACAAACAGATTGACGTCAGAATAAGAATGGCTACGAGTAATGAAGAAAAGATTCATCTTGCCATCGAAAGCGATACTGGAATTTTGGGACTTCTAATAAAATACAAAATTAATATCAACAGTAGAGGATTGTCGCACGGTCGAACGTTCTTGCACACAGCCGTACTAAACGATAAATATGATGTCGCAAAACTTCTGCTTCAAGAGTTCAAGGCAGATGCCAAATTGCGTGCAAATGACGGAACAACTCCTCTTCATATTGCAGTAAGAAAGGAGTCCCTCAAAATGGTCTCATTGCTTTTAAAACATAAAGCATATCCAAATGATAAATGGATTAGCCTAACCCCGCTACGTATAGCTCTGGAAAATGGTAATGCGCCTATAGTTAAGACGTTAATTCTACATGGTGCATCAAAAAAAAAGGCAGCTGGGAAAGATACTTCATTAACGGAAATCGAGTCCAGAATAAAAAAACTTCTGGAAGAAGAGAAAAAGAAAAAGGAAGTCCAGGATAAGTATCCAGAGCTGCCTAAAAATATTAGAAAACCAAAGACTTCCCATAAAAATAAAGAAGTTCCTCTTCGAATTTATTTATTGAAGAAAAAAACTTTCGAAGCATTTAATGCATTAAACTCAGAATTAGATTAATATTAGACATTATGTATTAATGTATCTATAATAATTATGTGATTTATGTAAATATTGTGAAATTATTGTAAGAACTATTCGTTGTAAATAAATTTTCATAATTTTTTATATTTAAACTCGATTAATATTTCTTCAAATTACCATCAGGAAAGAGTAAATTCCAATTCTGAAGATATTTGTAAAATTTTATGATCAACGTAATATGCAAAAGAATTACAAAACGGTTTATTTAAAAACTATAATGGTACTATTTTAATGAAACATAAAATTTAAAAATTCAATACGGATTTTTATAGATATATTTCACAAATGCCAAATTTTTTATTTATAAAATAGTTTAATCTCTTATCTCTTTAAAATTTACCTCATGAGTAGGTACTCGATAGAAAAAAAAATTCTCATGACATTATAAATAGTATTGTTTGTTTAAAAAAAACTACTAGTTTCCGCGCAGCCTACTTGCCTAGCTCGTATCCGTCCGCACCTTTATTATCGGCAAACTACGTGGGATAAATTCTCTAATTAGAAAAACCCACCCCGGTATAATTCGGTGTATTGGAATAATTTCAGTTGGGATGTCTATTAAGTCACATTTCGTAGGCTTAGGTACCGAAACGCTATTACTCAAGACCTTCCACTCAATTGTCAGTAGGCCATCAACACCTGACCGGTGACATGAAATATATAGTCGCAGAAAAAAACGTGGTCACCCATTTAAGGGGGTGTAGAATACCGCCCTCTATTATGCGACCTATCGGCCGGACAGAAGTAATTCGTTATAACTCGATTGTTACTACGATCAACGACTTATCCGAATTCATTTCCCCTCCGGAATGTAATTATCTATCATTCTGCAAAGTTATTGTGAGTCAAAATTTCAAGGACACCTTTAAAAATTTCTGGAACAAGAAATAATGAAATTTTGTTCCAGAATTTTTAAAGGTGTCCTTGAAATATTGTCTCACAACTTTGCAGAATAATAAATAATTACATTACGGAGGGCAAGTGAATTTGGATAAGTCGTTAATCATAGTAACAATCGAGCTATAACGAATTACTGCTGACCGGCCGGTACGGTAGGTCGCACAATAGAGGTCGGCATTTTACACCCTCTTAAGTACCAACTGCGCCCATCCCGACAAAACTTTCCTCTGAAATTTGTTGAGTTAGAAATTTTTCAACTCTATTTTCACACATTAAACAAAAACACTATTGAAATCAATTTAAGAAAAGTCATAATGTCTTGTGCAGTATTCCTCTTACAAACTCTGATGATTTAATTGATGAACAAAAATAAAACTATCTAGGATTCATTGTTTGCGAATTCGATAATATCATTGGAAAGTTTTTCAATTTTAAAATTGAAAAATTTAATTGTCTTTCTGGTACTGAAAATTGATCAAATTGAGTATAGTTCAATATATTTTGTTATTAATTTATGTCTGATTATTTTAAAAATAATTAAAACTCACTTAACAAGGAGAGGGTCTAACCTGCGGGAAACGGATTTTAACGGACATTGGAGAGTCGATTTCTGGTACCTAAAAATGAAGCCCAGTGCTGACAATTTCATCCAATGGTCACTTTTTCTTCAGATATGGGCAATTTAATCTCAAATAACCTTAAAAAATGATGTCCCTTCTAATGAGTGTCATAGTGCAAATATTTATGATACGAAAACAATCAAAATAGATTATAAAAGTAGACAGTAAAAGTTAAAATTTAAGCCCTGATTCATTAAAAAATATTGATTTTTTAGGAAGTTACAAGCAATGATAAACAATATAAAAATAAATAAGGCAGAAAAACTTTTTTTCTCGAAATCTCGCCAAAACTCGTATATAGGGGTATTTTTCGGAGCTCTTTTGATTGGCGCTATGGGTTTTACAATATCTCAAAATTTTTGAAAATTACTACTTTCCTATTAGTCCTACGAACCTAAGACCGTTTCCAATCGATAACAATATAAACGTAGAAATAAACAACATTTTTCAAAATTACTCCTCTCCTATTGGTCCTACGACCCTAAAACCGTTTTCATTCGATAGAGCGGGAAAAGATAGTAGAGTATAGTGAATAGGAATCTGTGAATATGGATATTTTGGAGGTTTATGAACGATTTGAAATCGATTGGATCCGAATAAAGGGAGAAAAACTTTTTTTCTCAATCTCGCCAAAACTCGTATATAGGGGTATTTTGCGGTGCTCTTTTGACTGGCGCTATGGGTTTTGCAACAACTCAATATTTTTGTAAATTGCTCCTTTCCTATTGGACCTACGACCCTAAAACCATTTCCATTCGATAGAGCGGAAAAAATAGTCGGATATATGGTCTTGCGGAATTGAAAAATGAAAATATTGAGATTTGAAAAGATTTAAAGTCGATTAGACGCGAATAAACGGAGAAATAAACAACATTTTTCAAAATTACTCCTCTCCTAATGGTCCTACGACCCTACAACCGTTTTCATTCGATAGTGCGGGAAAATAAGTAGAGTATAGTGAACAGTTGGCTGTGAATATGGATATTTTGGAGGTTTATGAACGATTTGAAATCGATTGGATCCGAATAAAGGGAGAAAAACTTTTTTTCTCGAAATCTCGCCAAAACTCGTATATAGGGGTATTTTGCGGTGCTCTTTTGACTGGCGCTATGGGTTTTGCAATAACTCAACATTTTTGAAAATTACTCAGTTCCTATTAATCCTACGACCCTAAAACCATTTCCATTCGATAGAGCGGAAAAAATAGTCGGATATAGGGTCTTGCGGAATTGAAAAATGAAAATATTGAGATTTGAAGCGATTTGTAGTTGATTAGGCCCGAATATACCGTAGAAATAAACAACATTTTTCAAAATTACTCCTCTCCTATTGGTCCTACGATCCTAAAACCGTTTTCCTTCGAGAGAGCGGAAAAAATAGTAGAGTATATTGAATAATTGGCTGTAAATATGGACATTTTGGAGGTTTATGAACGATTTGAAATCGATTGGACCCGAATAAAGGCAGAAAAACTTTTGCTTCCTCATAGAGGAAGCTTTGTAACGGTGAAAAAATTTTTCGAAAAAAAAAATGTTCAAAAAGATGTTTTAAGGCGATATATGTGTATATTAGTTGATTTTGATCATTTTTGTTTTCATGTGTGTGTGTGGGTGTGGGTGTGTGTGTGTGTGTGTGTGTGTGTGTGTGTGTGTGTGTGTATTTGAACTCTTCATATCTCCGAAACGAATCTACCGATTTTCGTCGGGTAAAGCTTATTCTCTTCGTCTCACGGGAAAAGAAAGGTACCTTGATGGATTTGAGTTTTTATTGATTTTCTTTTGTTTTATAACCAAAAAACGATTCTGAATTTTTAGTTTTTTGATTTTTTCATATCTTACAGTCATTATTACATAATAAACTTCTCTTGAAAGGTATTTAAATTACCTATATTTTCCTTTTTTAAAATTTAAAATATCTTTAATCTGTCATTTGTTATTAAGGAAAACTTTTTTATATTTCATAAATTAATTTCTCAAAAAATAATTTATTTATCGACTTGAAATAAATAACCAGTTATTACACTAATTGAAGACTATATGTGGTTAAAATTTCAAGAGATTATCTTCATTTGTTTTTTAGAAAAAAAATTATTTTCCAAAAACGAATTTTGAATTTTTAGTTTTTTTTATTTTTTCATATCTTATAGCCATTATTACATAATATAATAAACTTTTCTTGAAAGGTATTTAAATTACCTATATTTTCCTTTTTTTAAATTTAAAATATCTTCCCTCTATCATTTGTTATTAAGGAAAACTTTTTTATATTTCATAAATTAATTTCTCAAAAAATACTTTATTTATCGACTTGAAATTTTAACCAGTTATTACGCTAATTTAAGACTATATGTGGTTAAAATTTCAAGAGATTATCTTCATTTGTTTTTTAGAAAAAAATTATTTTAGAAAAAATTTGCGTTTTCGTTGTCGCACGATGACTAGAGCAAAAATTATCCAATCGTCCTTAAATTTGGCACAGATGTAGCTTTTATATATCTTCAGATCGAGTTCGTTGCCCAAAAAGATCGGTCCATTACGAAAAAAGATATTTGAGGTTAAAAATTTTTTTTTTTTAATTTTCGAATCGCGTTTTCTCAAAAAATACTTGATTTATCGACTTAAAATTTAACCACTTATTAAATTTATAGAAGACTATATTTGGTTAAAATTTCAGGAGAATATCTTCATTAGTTTTTTAGAAAAAAATTATTTTACAAAAAATTTGCATTTTCGTTGTCGTACGATAACAAGAGCAAAAATTACCCAATCGTCCTGAAATTTGGCACAGATGTAGCTTTTATATATCTTCAGATCAAGTTCGTTGCCCAAAAAAATCGGTCCATTACGAAAAAAGATATAACGCACAGTTTAAGCTGAATCTGGACCCATGACCTTCTCCTACTTAGTCTAACCATACAAGATAAAGTATTAAATTTTAAATATTAGAAGTAAAAATTAATTAAAGGGATCAATAAATTAAGTTTGAGGAACGTGCCAATGAATTGGCAGCGGTTTTTTTTCGAAATCTCGCCAAAACTCGTATATAGGGGTATTTTTCGGCGCTCTTTTAATTGGCGCTATGGATTTTGCAATAACTCAAAATTTTGGGAAATTACTCCTTTCCTATTAGTCCTACGACCCTAAAACCATTTCCATTCTATAGAGCGGAAAAAAATAGTCGGTTATAGGGTCTTGCGGGATTGAAAAATGAAAATTTTGAGATTTTAAGCGATTTGAAGTCGATTAGGCCCGTATAAACGGAGAAATAAACAACATTTTTCAAAATTACCCCTATCCTATTGATCCTACGACCCTAAAACCGCTTTCATTCGATAGAGCGGAAAACAATAGTAGAGTATAGTGAATAGTTGGCTGTGAATATGGATATTTTGGAGGTTTATGAACGAGTTGAAATCGATTGGATCCGAATAAAGGGAGAAAAACTTTTTTTCTCGAAATTTCACAAAAACTCGTATATAGGGGTATTTTTCGGCGTTCTTTTGATTGGCGCTATGGATTTTGCAATAACTCAAAATTTTGGAAAATTAGTCCTTTCCTATTGGTCCTACGACCCTAAAACCATTTCCATTCGATAGAGAGAAAAACTCTTTTTATTTAGATTAATCAAAGATAGGGTAAGAAAATGGTTGAAAATTTGCCTTCATTTTAACCGATTAAATGGATCGTATTGTTAACCATTTTCGTATGCTATCTTTGATTGCTTGTAACTTCCTGAAAAATCAATATTTTTCAACGATCAGGGCTTAAATTTTAGCGTTTACTGTCTATTTTTATTATTTTTTTTTTGCTCGTTTTCGTATCATAAATATCTGCAATGTGACACTTAATAGAAGAGACATAATTTTTTTATGAAATAGAGGATATTTGAGATTAAATTGCCTACATCTCAAGAAAAAGAGCCCATTGGATGAAATTATCAATACTGAGCTTCATTTTTAGGTACCAGAAATTGACTCTCCAATGCCCGCTAAAATCCGTTTCCCGCAGGTTAGACCCTCTCCTTGGAAGTACATAAGAGTATCATGTTGGGAAGAAATACACTGTGGGTGTTCGACTTTAGCTATTTAAAATAGATTTTTGACTGTTTTAAATAAAATTTGTTCTTTTTTTGGTATTTATTAGATTTGGTTCAAATTATAGTCAGAAGTCTAAAACCAATTAATTGATTTCAATACTTCTTTTATTTGATTTGCAGTTGACAATCTAATTGTACACTTGTGAACTATATTGATTAGATCAAATAAAGTTTTTTTTTCAATTTTACTGAACCGAAACATGGATTGGTTCGACACCTTTGCCAAGCCAGAGTTGAACGAAAATAACAGAACTATAGTTAAGGCACTAATTCTATATAGTGTAGCGAGACATTTTTGAAAAGATGCTGATTACGTGGCCTTCAATATCCTCAGGATTCCAATTTGATTGCAGGAATACTCTCGCCATCTCTCGGAAAGGCTTGTTACCAATACATGGAATTATAGTTTTGACAGCTCTACAAAAAAGATGACCTATAAAGCCAGAGTAAAAGTAGTCAAAGTAAAATAACTTACAATCGAATATAATTTAAAATATAATAATTGCAACAAAAATGCCATTTATCTCTCAATAAATAAAACAGTTTCTTTCAAATTCGTGAATATATGGACCATTACAGCGAATTTTTAACTTTTAAAGTATTGTATAGATATGATTATTTTAAAAATTGAGAATATTACAAACGCATAAATTTGTAATTCTGTAGTCTATTAGCAATATCTTTACATAGTTAAATATATAATAAAACATAAATAAGTGAGTGTCATAAGAAACTTTGAAATCATAAAATATCTAAGAATCGTGCCCTCATATATAAAGGGCACGATTATATAAAAATGCGGGTACATACATTTGGAATATACTTTTAATTTATCTTATTTCAAATAGAAAATCAAAGTTTTCAGGAGGTATGGCATCAATCGTCTTTATAAGCCAATAATTTAAAAATTAATGTAAAACCATACATTCTTTTGAAAAATTATTTTTTGCAATGTTGTAATTTTTGCAATATTTTTTGTTTTGTATTTTTATAATCGTAAGCTGAATGAAATTTATTAAGTATATATATTAAGTATATTAGATGAACAACAAGATCCTTGTTAGAATAACAAAATATTGTTATTTTGTAAACATACACAGGTCATGTATGTATACTGTCAATGTAATACTTTTTTCTAAATTTTACTAGAAACTTTAAAGGTTTTATCTTAAACTAAGGAGTACCAATTATTTTTCTCCAAGATTTGTGCTCGAAAAGTGGAAACTTTTATTATCAATGATTTATTTTTTCTATTAAACGAAAACGTTATTTATTTAAAATATGCGTCGACGGACCCGTTGTCGCGATATTAAGTAAATGGCAGTGTTAAAGAATGAAAGAAGGTTGAAAGAAAGAAAAAATTGATGAAATCACATTTCAGGAAAGTATATATGAGCGTTTAAATACAAAAAAGCATACAAACTTTTATTAAAAGTACGTACAAAAATAATAGATACATATAATCTTTACGTCGTTGCTTTAAAACTTGCCGAGTCTATTATCGCGCTGGCGCGTCATTTCTGTCGATGCATCATGATGTCGATGTATACTGGTTGACTACTATTATTATACCTTACTCTGGCGCTATAACATAACAACGAGATACGTCGAAGCGCGCGAACGCTCGCCATTTCTGCAATTCACATAATAATAATAATGATAATAATAATAATAATATAATAATAATAATTCTATATTTTCTTTATAATATACTATATATATCTTTAAACGAACAAAAAAAATGACATGTCAACTTAAGTAAACTTTTTTGCGCGATAACAAACGCTCCTCCCCCCCTTTCTCTCTCTCTCTCTCTCTCTCTCTCTCTCTCTCTCTCTCTCTCTCTCTCTCTCTCTCTCTCTCTCTCTTTCTCTCCTTTAAGTACATGATATGTAAACCGAACTAACATTCGACGCGACGCTAGTGCAAATAAATTAAATTTATATACTCAATATGTAAAGAGTCTCGTTTGCTCAAGACGCAACTTTCTTTTTCCCCATACAAGCAAACTATACGTGTAATAACGAAAGATCCTTTCTATATATTAACGTGGTTCCGTCTTGTGCTGCACTTCACATATATATAATAATAATAATAATATGACGCATCGCAAAGTGTCGATCACGAAAAGCGAGCGAGTCCGAGGTGGCCCTGTGCTGCATTTACGTGCAATACGCGTATGTGTATGTACACATACATCGCGGAAGAGCAATTTTAGCCGTATAAGCGCGCGCGTATAATCTTAATAGAGAGCTTTGTGTCATGATGACGTATATGTATATACCTGAGATCAGAACTCGACAGGTAAAGAGTGCAAATATCTCGTTGTAATCTCGTTTTGTATTTTTCCGGAAAACTTTATAATTCTCACTGGAACGATAAATTCGTCGTTTTACGCAGCGCTTTCATATACATTGGGTGTGTTAATTTTTCAAGAAATATAAATATACACGCCGCCTGCAGTTTAGCGGCTCTCGCATAAAAGCTATACATATATTATACCGTCTTAATTATACCATCCTAAAATTACGAAAAAAATTTCCTTTGAATTAAGACGCCGGGACGAATCAATCGCAAGCTCTGGTTTTTACCTAAAAATATAAAAATGTATTCAAGCTCTTTTGTCTTGTGAACCAATGCGTCGACATATATGTATATTGCTTGCTATCATTGGCAAGTGCGCGCGCACATCGAGCAATGAATTTCGCGCATGATGTATTATAACGAGTCGTCGTCGACTGCGTACAATTTGCTGAGCGTTTTTTTGGCTTGCGGACGAAATTTACATACACACATGAAACAAAGAAACGGCGCTCGGCCCTCGAGACACGGCTCTAATGAGAGAGCCGCGTGTAATTTATGCATCTCGTATGCGTGCGAATCGAAGAAACAAAAAGAGCCGAGGGGGGAGAACAATCGATATTGAAAATACACGCGCGCGCAAGTTTAGGGATAACAACGAAACGTATATATACCAAGTATACGGAGAGACGCCGAATTTCAATTACTATCTCTTTCTCTGTCTTTCGTTCCGCCAACGCGAGGTGCACACATACACACACAAACGCGTATTAGCGTGTATACTTAAACATCTCCCGTTACAATCGTTTTCGAGAGTGTGCACGCGTGGAACGTCGATCATTGCGCAATTCGCCGATGTGCACACATATATATATATATATGTAAGTATTGTCTGCGATCATCGAAATATCTATTATATTATATATACACAAAAACTCTTTGTATATAAGCAGTGCGGGCCTGTATACCATGAATATGAGCACGTAAACAGTGCATGTCTTTTACAATAAGGCCGTTTTCGTTTTATTTGAATTTATGTATAATATTTTTATACGCATTATGTATATAAGTACATATCTATATAATACGACTCCATTAACAAAGTTAAATTTTATTTTTTATATACACAACATCATATACACAGACGGGCGGATTACGTTACAAAAATAACCGAGACAGCTGCAGCATCTTTGAGAAGTCTGTTACAAATCCACTCTGCAGTCGCTATGAATTTTACTGTGATTTTTGCAAAAACTTTACTTTTGGGCATCTTAATCATGTTCTTTGTAATATCATCATCACATTATTTACGTCTGTCGTCGTCGTCATCGTCGTGTCGTCGTCGTCGTCGTCGTCGTCATTATCCTCGTCTTTTCATTACAATCATCAATGCATTATCTGTATAACGTTATTTAAGTACGATTATAGCATTGTTTAGGTATGATAAAGACCTATTGATTTTTGTACTACATTGACAGAGCTTAACCGTGAGTACCTTCGAATCGTAGGCATCGTCTTTAATTTTATTATTATAATTAAAAATTTAACATTGTTCTTTTCTAAAGCGTTGTTTCAAGAATGGATCAATTTTATTTTCGAAGACACACACTTTCCTTAATCTCGGCTAAACGGATATATATATATATATATATATATATATATATATATATATATATATATATATATATATCACTTTAATTACCCACTTTTTCAGTTCGAGACGTCATTCTTATTGCGAACTCAGTACATAACAAAGCTTGAGTATTTTATAGCACTTATTAAATGGTCTACAACATCTTGATAATTATTTGCTAAGTATTTGAAGAAGAAAAAACAAGGAAACTTCCTCTATTTTATAAGAAGAAAGAGAAAAAAAAAACAAAATGGAAGAAGCCATTGTAGATTTGTTACCATGGTAACTCATTGAAAGAACCTTCGCTACGATTCATGTATTTGTATTTGTATTTAAGAAAAATCGCACTAAGAATCATTGCTCGTCGTTTGCGACAAACTGTTGGATTCTAAGACTCATTTGCTTTTTGCGATTGAGTATTGTTTTATATTTTATAATACATATACAATTTAAAAATTCTATATACGCTTCATCTTCGTTCGCGATTACCCGAAGACTCTTTACTTTTATTTTTTAATCTACAAAAAATATATTATATATTTATAATATCGATCTCACATTTTTCAAACTTGCAATTTCACGCCTATGTCTTACAAGTAAGTTACGTTTATCATTACTTTTAAGAATCCTTACAAAATAGTGAGAAATGATCTCATCTTAGAATAGAGCAATAATTGTCTAAAACAATGCATCTAGAAATCTACATTAACTTGTTTTTTTTTCTTTAATCTCACGATTCATTCGAACTGAAACAAAGCACAATGAGAGCTTAATTTATAAATTTGCAAATAAAGGTAAGACCGGGTGAAATTATTATAAAGCAGGGAGCAAACAAGATTTTGCAAACGAGACCCAAAAAATCAGTAAATATAAAAAAAAACTTGAGTAAATTTGAACACAGGGAAATGAACAAATAAATATGATTTAGAAATGTCGACATTTCTCCAATATATTTATAAGTTTTCGGTGATTTTATTGACGATTAAGAATAAACCATACGAAATACTGAATTCAGTAGTCTATTTTCGCGAAACCAGCATATAATTAACTAAAATCACAATTTGGTAAGTTTTTTTTCAAATTATTTATAATAATCACTTTTAAAAATACGTACATTAATTTCACTATTAAAATCTCAAATAAAAAGTCAGTCAATCAATTTTTTTATTAAATCATGTGTCTTAACAAGACAGGACGGTATAATTCTTTTAACATAAGTATAAATAGATTAGAGAGCTGTTAAAATTTACCTACAATAACCGGGAACTAATTTAAAATTACTCGTAGATCCATAAATTATAATTCATAATATCATATTGATAGAGTATCTGGCAGTTAAGTCTGGGCACCATTCATTTTCCACCTTTAATGTGCCAATATTAGTCACTGATTTCGATGTGAATTTTCGTTAAAAATTATCGTAAAATTATATATTCAATATCTCAATAGAGGAATATCAAAATTTTCATTTGAGTATTATTAGTATTGCACTCGACAGAAGAACGGCCAAAAGACGTAACATTTTTTCCAGAAATAGAACTAAAATATAAAACATAAAATAAATTTATAAAATTAATTTCTTTCGAAACATGTTTTTTTCCTTTGATGAATTATAAATAAAGTCTTCTCCCATCATAGCCCAAAGTATTAGTTACAAAATCAGTCGATTTATTTTTTCTTTTAAATTTAGCCTTTTAGAACTTTTTGATTCGAATGACAAAAATTTTGTCAATATTGCTTTTAAATTCTTTGGCTATTCTTCTACTCGACTTTAACAAACAAGTTTTGTCTTTGATTCCGTAATGCGATAAAAAATTTCCTGTATTGCATGTACGATAGTTGTGATTCGATTCATCAAGCGAATGTTTTATAGTCTTCGCAGACGTCGCGTATCTAAATCACAGCTCGTGCTATTACTTACCTAATTTTAAATGAGTAGTTAATAAAAGTCGAAAAAAGAGTATACAATATCAAAGACGGTTATTTGTTAAAAGAGTATTTTGTCGCTTGGAAGTATAGTGGAAGTGATTGAGCTTCTTAACAGTATACATAACGAGGGAGAAATTGAAGAGTATAATCGATAAACTGTGCACATATATGGAAAAAATACGTCACACGTAAATAACAGTCGTTGGTCCTATACTTTATAGTTGTTCTTGTGCGTGGCTCGAGATTGCCGGCTAGTTAATCGTAGGAACACAGTGCCTCCATTTAAAGCACGCACGCACGCACGCACGCACACACTATTTGTTTAAATTAGCAATAACACCCTCACCCTCATCTCATCGGACGGCAGAATGTTCTTCAATTAGTCTCACGGATTACAATATACATAAATTCGTCGATTCATTAGTAAATCATATACGTATAGCATTCGCGCAACCCTGTTTTGTTTTCTCTCGCAGTTCACGTTGAATCGTACCGAACGTATATATTTAGGTATAGATAGAAGTAACCGACGCATAAACACACGGAAATGAGACGAATGGGGGCATTGTGTACACACACACACACACACACACACACCCACACACACACACACACACTGCGCTTTTCGAACTATTCTACGTACACACACACACACACACATACACACACACACACACACACACACACACACACACATATATATATATATAGATAATGCATATACTTATAATCATTGTACCTATTACATGTAAGAGTAATCGCCGTATAATGTATATGAAGATACGTGTATAATGAAGTGGGAGTAAAAAGAGAGTTTCTTGTGACCTCAGTCGACGTGTGCGTGTGTACCACACCGACAGAGGCACACAAAAAAAAATATATATAAAAGAACATCATCAAACTATCACGCGCTTCATCTCTGCACGCGTATAATACCTACACATTCGGCTGCGGCGTCGAGCTCTCGTGCAGAGAAAGCTTATGAGCTATATCATTGTGTGGAGCAAAAGAGTATGGGAAAGACATCATTAAGCTAGAGGGATGCCTTTTTGCTTCGCCCTTTTCTTCCGGATAGTAGTATGCGGGCCCGCCGAATAGTCTTACTTTTTGCCCGATAGGCGCAGCACACACGTACACGCGCGCACAGAGTCTCGACATTAATTAACTTTATTAATTATGAATCGGAATCAATTTCAGCCGTATCCATAATGAATTTGGTTTGTTGATAATTTCTCGCTCGTGATAATGTTAATCGCTCTCGCGCGGCTATCGAGCGTCGATTCTTTGAAACGTGTGTGTATATAGATTGTCATACGCCAGATATAGGCATACATCAAAGAGGGGCTTCAAGAAGTTCAGCCACAACACCGACAGATCGCTTTTTGCTTTGTCTGATGATTGATCATCGAATGATCGAATTTCCTCAAATTCAAATAAAAGAATAAATTAATGTAAGAAGGGAGAAGCATAATACAGATACTGTGTAAAGCAGCGAAAACGTCTTGTACTACTATAGAATAAAGATGCATCGGACACGTGTAATTGAAGCTGTACTACTTGAGGTTCTTTGTTATTCTAGTAGTTTCGTGTACCGCGCGAGGTGCGAACCGCATTTAAACGACTGTTGCTCTTAAAAAGAATTTAAGCAGGTCATTGTGCAAATGAGATTTTTCACTCCGACGCATTACACACCAGCTAAACAAGTTTTCAAATCGTCATTACAGCTAAAGTGCAGCACGGTACCGACAGCTAAAATGACCCATTTTCATAATCAATGCGTTATATCGTATACATATAACTCTCGCGTGAAATACTCGTGGTAACATATATAAAAAAATTTATTTATATAAACATCGAAATTCAAGGATTCAGCAAACATATCTCAATTACCATCGCGAACTCAAACTTGAACTTCAACAATAAAGTATTTCGTCGTGTGCGCGGCCCATACGGTCAAAGTCATTTCGCGCGGAGTTACGACAAATCGGCAGTATACTATCCCGTATCAGGCTGGCAGTGAACGCTTGACTTAACGACTTAGCGACCGGGAAGGAAGTGGATACACGCATAATAAAAGACATACACACACACGCACACACACACACATCCCGCGACTACCAAAACGACCTAAAGCTAGCTGCTGGGATTACAGGCTGCTGCGACCTGCATCGGCGAGTCGATCGCCGCGATCTGCTGCTGCAAGTCCGTCGTCGTCGTCGTCGTCGGGCTGGCGGTGCTCCTGACGCTCCCCGAATTACTGTTGGCATTGCTGTTGCTCGCCAGCGCCGTGGTCCCATTGCTACTGGCCCCATTACTGGCAGCACTGCCACCGGCGGCAGCCGCAGCAGCCGCGGCGGCAGCGGCCACACTGGGCTTCTGCGTCACGTGGGTCTGATAGTGCTTGGCCAAGTGGGCCTTCTGCCTGAAGCTCTTGCCGCAGAGCGTGCAGTTGAACGGCTTCTCGCCCGTGTGCGTCCTTATGTGCACGTTAACGCTGTACTTGTCCTTGAAGCCCTTGCTGCAGATGCTGCAGTAATGGAGCGAGCGCTCCTTACGCTGCACCGGACTGGGCGAGTTGCCGCCGGTTGAGTTACCACCACCGGTCGAGTTGCCGCCGCCACCGCCAGTCGTCGAATTGCCAGACGCCGTGGCGTTCGAACCTCCGGCCGAACCGCTGCTCGACGCGCCGTTCGCCGAGTTACGGTTGGCACGGCGCACGTACTTCTTGGGCTTCGTGCCAGGTGCACGACCGCCACCGCCGCCGCTCGTTGTCGCCACGGCTGGACTGCTGCCCGTCAGCTGGAGCTGGGTGGCCGTCGTTGATGTCGTTAGCTGAGCGCCTATAGTCGGCGTCTGCGCGTCCTGTCTGGTGTCTGAAAAGTCATTGGAGAGACGTTGTTAGTTAATGGTAGGTGTATAGTTGGAATGGTTTTGAGATAATTTATGCTCTCGAAATGTAAGGCGGTGGAAAATCTGACGCTGATGTAATAGGTAGAAAATCAACGCTACCGAATTAGTTTTCACTCCTTTGTATTAGTGTTCAATTTTCCACCGACTTATTTTTCGAGACTACCCGAATGGAAATAAAAACCATACGTTGCAAATACGCTTGCGTAAGTTCACGTATATTTGCGTACGTTTTCGTAGAATACTGAACAACATGTCCAAATCGTAACCAAAAAGAACGCAAACGTATGGGAACGTACGCGAACGAATGTAAACCCGCCGAAAGATGCGGTATTTTACGTTACAGTATCGTAGATCTTTTCCAATCCGGTAAATAACTTATTCGGACCGAATGAGTTATTTCAATAATACATCAACTAAATCTACTGCAGTCGGACGTTCGATATGACATGTGACGAAATCGTTAGTATTTCCTCAATCTCTAAAGTACGAAAATAACAATCCAAGTACTGTGAATTTTTTACTTTGTTTTCTATTGGATATTGCCGTTTAATGGATAATTCGTCGACATGTGATATCAAACGAGCCACGATGCATCTAAAGTTCAAGCTCAATGTGTCTCATCCCCTGGGAGTGCAATACATATAGTCGCTAGACCAATACAGGTATAATAAATCTAATATAACTATAAGGACACATATCGCGAGATTCTCGATTAATACACAGACCTTGAGTCAAAATGTCCTGCTGCGGTGGAGCAGTGGTGACGACGGTGACCGTACCTACTTGCGCCAGATCGGCTGGCAGCGTGATCGTGCCCAGGCTGCCGCTCGCCGGGTCGAGGGTGTACATGACGGTAGTGGCCGCGGCGACGTTGCACGAGACCGGCTCGAGATTGCAGTAGGACTCGACGACCTCGTTGGCGATGCTCTTCAGCTTCTCGTAATCGCCCGTCGCGCTACGATACGTCTCGACGTCGAGCTGCGACAGCAGCAGATCCTGCTCCGTGACGGTCTGCATCGCCTCGTCCTGGCCCTGTTGTGACTGCTGTTGATCGAGGATCCGCGCGGCCTGCAGCGCCGTCGTTGCCGTCGTCGTTGTCGTCGCCGGATAGAGCTTGCCCTGGAGGGCGTTGCGCAGGAGGCTCTCAGCCGCCGACTCGCTGACAGTCACTGCCTCCTGCAGGCTGTTGCGGTCGGACAGCTTCCAGTCGTTGTTGTTGTCGCCGGGCTCCTGCTTGATCGTCGTCACGCCGAACGTCGTTGCCTGCTGCTGCTCGTCCGTCGTCGTGTACGGTGTCGCGGCGAGGCTACCGTACCGGTCGATCGTCGTGCCGTTCGTCGTTACGACGACCTGGCGATCGTGGTGGTCCCGGTCGGTGATGTCGCCACCGTCGCCGTTGCCGCCTATGCTCACGCTGCTCTCCATGTTGAGGATGGCGTCGAGGTCGAGATGATTGGGCCGCAGGGTCCAGCTATCGGCGCCGGTGCCGGAGGTCGGGCTCTTGCAGCAGTCGAGGTCGTCCATCGAGTTAGCCTCACTGTTGAGCACGGTGAGCGTGTAGATGGCGCCGTCCGTGTTCTGCCTGTCGTCGCCCGTCGCGTCCCGGTGGTGGACCGTCAATCCGTCTTCCAGAGGTGAGTCCCGGCGTTGCACCAGCAGTCCCGTGTGGTCGTTCGGTGAGCTCGTGTCCGGGTTCCACGAGCAGTACTTGTTCAGGTCCTCGAGGAGGATGCTGTGCTCCTTGTTGTCCTCGGTCGTCCAGTAGTCGCACTCGGCACCCGATGTGTCCATGCCGACGGGACCGCCGCTAGTTGTGAGGCAGCCGTGATTGTTGCGCCGCTGATTGTGACTGTGAATGTGGCCGGTGATGGTGGAGACGGGCGGCAGAGCCGTGAGGGTATTGTTGTTCGTCTCCTTGACGAAGCCATCGTGGAGGCGGACGTCCGACAGGTAGCCGAGGGTCGTGCGGCAGCCGGCCGTCGCTCGGTGCAGGAAGCTGTCCTCGTCGACGACGACGCCGCCGTCGGGGTTCGCGCAGTGCGGCGGCGGCGAGACCACGAAGTCGAAGTAGTCCGTCGTTTTGTCTTCGGTCGCACCGCTTGCCTGACTCGGCGCGAACTCCATTCTCCTGTTGTTATTGGTGCTGTCGTAGCCGTTTTCGAGCGCCGAGAGATTCAATATCTCTTTCTCTTTGGGGTGTCGAGAGCTGGCTCGGGAGATTGGCTGGGATGAGTATGTACTATATAGGAAGGCGGCTATTTGATAGCGTATGAGTATTTGTGCAGCATTCTTGAAGACAGGTTGGGCTGGTCGGTTATCCTGTAACAGAAGATAATAGCGCTGATTAGTACAGGTGTGTTTATAATATGTTTAATTCATTTAAATTTCATTAAACTAATTCTATAATTTGTCCTTCAATTTCTCATTTGTATAGCTACATATCTAGTAACGCGAGATTTGCTCGAGTAAATTCAAGTATTTAATTATAAAGGATGCCGTATTGTTTATAGTATTTTTCGATGATACGGCAAAATTTTCTTTTTCATGTATAAGATTAATAGAGGTATACGAACAAGGAAGTGATTAGACCGATGACGAAGAAAGTCATTTTCATTTGGCTTTACGAGAGACAGGCGTTTCCGCATGAAGGAAAGTTTTGATGGAAAAATCTGATGACCCATATACACGCGAGGAATTTATTTCGGTCCCCACGGTTAAATAAATTATAAAATACAGATCTGGAAAACATCCGGTATCGAGTCTCTCTCTCTCTCTCTCTCTCTCTCTCTCTCTCTCTCTCTCTCTCTCTCTCTCTCTCTCTCTCTCTCTCTCTCTCTCTCTCTCTCTCTCTCTCTCTCTCTCTCTCCTACTTATTGGCTTTATGCTAATTGCACTCGGCATCGCGATTTCGTAATCTTATCTAGATTTTGTTTACGCGGATGAAAAAGTGTTTCATTACCGGCATTCTTCGAACCATTAGAATGCTGATTGCGAATAAACTTATATATTTTTCGAGGGGAAAAAACCGCGCACCGGTCGATTATTAATTATGCAACGGAAAATCAACAACATTGTAATTAAATCACGAGGCTCCAGCATCAAAAAGTCATTAATCATTAATAAGTAACTCATCAAGATTATATTATGAGAATATTTTATCATTATACTTCTTGCCGGAACAAATGAATTGCTATGAGACAGAACTTTTATTATTTATACATTCAAAAATCACTTTTGTAGTCAATTAGAGAGAGAGAGAGAGAGAGAGAGAGAGAGAGAGAGAGAGAGAGAGAGAGAAGAGAGGTCTAAAAATATCCATTATCTTAAATTAATGTTAATTTAATATAAAAAAATATAGCCATTAAAATTTAACACTGGCTGAAACCAGAGTATTCTATATAAGCAGTAGTAACATACGAAATTATTCAGACAAGTTGGTAATTCGTCGAAATGACTAATGATAATTAATCAGTATCGTTTACTACATCACCTACTAATAATTAAAATTATTAAACAAATTATCAAGAAAGTGTTCCATTTAAAAATTTCTTTTTAAAAACACGATAGTCGCCTGCAACGAATTCCGCTAACAGCACAAAAGACAATGAAGATTTTCTCAGACGCCCGTTTAAACTTCTTTGCGAGCGCGCGCAGATCCTCCTTGACTTAACCAAAATTACTATATCAACTTTTATTTAACCATAATTTTCCCTCCCATTACCCGCGAGGAAAATACTCAAGCAACCCATAAAGCCACCCACAATAAGGCCTGCAGCATCCTCGAATAGCCTTTGTGACGCAACTCACAAAGACAAAGCGCGCATCTTCCTCACCGCCGACGCATCTCTCGCTCTCCCTCACACACACACACACACACACGTGAAAAAGGGGTCGCTCACTCGTTGCGCTCGCTTGCTGCAGCGGCGCTCGAAAATGCATTCCCCGCGCTCGGATCACGCATCCGCCATCGATCGGTGTCACCCGCACACACTCTCGACTGCGCAGCTACACACGTATATTACACACACACACACACACACACACAGACACATAGTACGCGCATTCGCTCGCGAGCCGCGCGCCGATAAAAATCGCACCGCCGCCGCCGAGGTATAGGCTGCAGGCGTGGGAATACGACGCGCCGTCCTGTAAATCCGCGCGCGCGCGCACGAGAGCGAGAGCGACTAGCGCACGCAGCCGCGCGGCATTAGAAAATGGCGGGAGAGTAGAGTAGAGTAGAGAGAGATACTGCGCTACTACGTGCGCGGCAGTTCTCTGTGTATGTGTGTACGGGGAGACGTGGTAATTTATGAAATTGCACATGGACGCGAGGATGGAGAGAGAGGACGGGGAGGATAATTTATCGGGAGCACGCCGCGGGAGAGCGCGCTGTAGTAGCCCGCTAGAGAGAGAGAGGAAGTTGCTCGGCCTGCCTGTGTGTGTGTGTGGTATATAGAAGCGAGTTTACTTTGCGCCGAGCCGTGCAGCGCACTGTTTGAGCTAGGTACACCTCCGTGTATAGCGGGTTCTCCTGCTGGGGGTTTCGTCGGCTTGTAATGATTCACTTTCGGTTTTTCAGACATTGTGGCGCGAGCGCGCGCGATCGTTTTTCGCCTTTTTTTTTTGTTCTCCGCGAGATATAGTCGGGTAGGCAGCAGGATTTATTTGTGGTTCATTAATGGGGCAGGATGTTGAGCCAGTTTGTTATAGAGAGAAGTGTATGGTGGTTGTGGAATCGGGGAGTAATGAATGAGGCGCGGAAAAGTATTGGTGTGATATGTGGATTTGAACATGTTTATGGCTGAAGAATGGCCGGTTATAGTCGAATTTAGCTGCTGCCGCTACTTAATTTGCATATTGTTAGAGGATAGACTCTAAATTAGAGAATAAAAAAAGTTCCAATTTATAGGACGAATTTTATTCAATTATATAAAACTGAAGTATTTTATTCTTTGCGCAGGTTTTATTTAATTACAGTTTCCTTTTCGGATTTTTCCAAACTTTATACTTTCTACCCGGTAAAAGAGCCGGGATTCCTTTGCCCCAAGAATTTTCTGCGCGTATACACAATTGAAAATAAGCGCAAAAACATAAACTATATTGACAAATAACAGCCGCAACTTCTCTTCGCCGACATTCCACTATAATCCACGCGCGAGCGCGCGCAACTTTCCCATTTCAGAAAAAAATAGCCGATTCCTCCGCGCTGCTCCATTTATCGAAGGCTAAGGGTTACTTCTTTTCGCGGAACGCATCGCGCAATGCCACCACTTTTGTATTACACTTTCGCGGAACAGCAGCAGCAGCAGCAGCAGCAGCAGCAGCGCGGGTGTATAGAAGGGCAGGAAAAAAAATGAAAGTACATATACACCCGTTATACCCGGCAATTAACGCCGGGCGTTAAGGGGGTTGCGAGAAAAGAACAACGCCGCGCGACGTCTTAAGTGCCTCCGTTAAAGCGCGCGGTATAGTGTGCAAGGTCGACGTGGGTGGCCTTTCCAAGAATTTCCCCGCCACGCGGCGAGATTGAGACAGAAAAAAGAGCGAACCGCCGCTGTGGGAATGCGCATACGACTGAAATATCTGGGTCGCGAAAAATCGCGCACGTTCCCCCGAAGTTTCATTGTGAGTGTCGCAAATCGAGAGCGCGATTATTTGATCAAACAACAGATGTGTAATGTAATGTGTTAATAAACAAAAATAACGAGGTTCTATTTAAAGTTCGCGGTACGTGCGGTGGTATAATATAGCTTGCATATGGGTAAGGAAATTACGCGCGCGGGGCACTCCCCGCGACCTTGGCGCTCATGCCGAGCGCGCAAGGCAAGCCGAGCTTATGGGAAAAGTTGAGAAAAATCGTGATTAAACTTGATCCAGTGTAATATATGTGAAAGTCAGATAACGCTGGCGCGCACGCGCTCGCGGACCGATGATTGATTAGCCGGGGCCCTATTGTCTGTGATTTCTTTTTATAAGTATATCGAAGCCCGCGCGCGACCGGTTGAGGCGTCGTAGGTGTATATAGGCATTGCCGGACTTGGCTCGATAATATTCGTTGAAAAAAATATATCTTTGTTATTATAAACATCTGTTCGGCTCGAAATGTGTACGCGCCAGTTATTTTATGACAGTTGGAATTGTATTTCTTCGCAGGGTGTATTAGTATAGTTGAAAGGCGCGAGGATATGGTCGACGTCTGGTAATGTGTTTGTTTACGGGTGAATTTGTTGACTTTTTGCGCGCACATGCGGCGTGGAGAACATTTATATTTCCACAAAACTGATATGAAAGCACGTTTCTAATTAACAAGGATATCGTTAAGATTGGAACGGACAATTTGGAATAAATTATGAGGTGAAATAGTGTGTTATCCATGAGTGCACTTTACACTTGTACCATTGAACGCGCGTATAGTATATAGTAGTGCAAAAAGACTCAATCCAGGCAGGATTAATGGAAAAATCAGCAATTAAAAAACTGTAAAGCTATGTCGGAAGATAAGGGGTTAATTATAAACACATGATCGATATCGCAGATTTCTAAGGTTGAATTCTGAAAGTTGCATTGATAAAGATAAGATCTTGCTTTATAGTCAAGTGCTCGCGAACTGTGTGTGTGTGTGAACAGACGCTGAATGAGATCAATTGTTCATTCGCAATGTCGGCGCGTGCGTTCTGAACGAAATTCTAATAAAAGAAATTAGCTATGGAAAAAAATTCAATAATTAACTGTAAAGGTCGATTGGTATCGCTAAAGCGACAACTAATTTCCATTAATGAACAACTATGCTTGACATTGCTAAACTGAAAAAAAGTAAGTTCGTATAGTAAAAAGTTCCCGATAATTAATGACATTGAGCAACATTTTCACGTCGAGCCATTTTTGTAAGTTTTTTTTAGGGTAAAAAATTTTTAATTGTCTTTCAGAGTGGAGTGTGGCTCGTTTCTAATCTATTTTCGCCAGTATGCATGTTTGAATCAATTATCCTGCAATTATGCGCATATATGCACGCTGTGAAAATATTTTAGATCCAAATGCTTGTTCGCGGGTAAACAAGGAAAATCTACCGGGCAAAAACAATTGAGAAAACTTTCTTTGCGTACTTCTCAGGGATCTGGAATAATTTTCGAGTCGAAAAGAAAGCTAAAATAACTGCTTCAAAACATGACTTTCCATATATTATCGAAGAGCAAAGAAGTTAATAATTATATTAAATCGTTTAGTTTTTCACTTAATGATATAGGAATACGGTGAATAATTTCTAAGCAAACAAACAGTTGTACGTGACTCCTTAGTTATAATTATAATATAATAAAATTAATTTAATAATATAATAAAATAATCGTTCATTCGTTATAATATATTTCAATTCATACACAAAGAAAATTAAAATTTTCAATTATTCTCTTTTCTATCCCACATTAGAAAGGAATCCGCACGTATTTATTAGTCTAGTTAGAAATCTTTTAAGATAATGTGAGGAATAATTTACAAATAAATCAACTAGATAAAACCTTTTTCTTCAAAATGCAAAACAAATACTTAACACTGTTATACGCCGTTTAATATCAAATGAAGATAGCACAACGAAGCGATTTATGCATACTCGAAATGGTACACTTATGTTATTTAGGAAACTTGAAGAAAAAAATGGTCCGAAAGCACTCAACGTCCTTGTTTCCAACCGACAAACTCAGCAAGTTTCTTTCCCTGCAGCCACCCCCTGGTGGAAAGGAATTTCATTTTCAAGCCATTTAGCAGCTAGTTAGATTGGTAACGGTGAACAAACGGTCCCAGTTTTTCTTCACATTGATGAGTCGCGCGCTTTTTCAATCGTTTCCTCGCGCTCGCCGTCGACAAATAACTGCGGCATTTTTACAGCGAGATTCACGGCATTTTCGTCCCGCAGATAAACCCATTGATTGATAGATAGATGTATCTCTTTAACGAAACTTCGAAACAGGAACACTACAAGGAGCCTAATATATATCCCAATCATAGATATTCCGCAACGTGACCTACTAGTTCCTTCCTATCAACAAAAAAACACACATTTTTTTTTCGCTCAGATCCCGCGCACGCATTCCCAAAAATACTTATATCCTCGACCGGTAAAATCCCGAGCCCCGCATTCCAGCCTCGAATCTCCGCACACCGCGACCGCATCGCCCGCAGCAGCCGCGCGAGAGAACCCACATCTCCAGCTCACAGCTCGCACACACAAGCCCCATGGCGATGCACACACACACATTGCAGCAGCAGCAGCAGCAGCAGCAGCAGCTCACGACAGTGACCACGTGACCGAGAGAGCTAGAGAGCCCGAGAAAACGGTCCCGCGAGCCGAGCGATGGAGTGAAAACGCGCGCGCGCGAGAGACAGAGACGGAGAGGTGTTGCGCAACTCTCTCTCTCCGAGAAAAGAGCTCTGTACGTGAGCACGCCGCGCTCGCGCTAAATTATAATGCCACCGAGAGAGCCGAACCTATACGTATCGGCGCGCGCGCGCGCGTGTATAGGCAAATGCACGACTTTGCGGACTTGCACCATGCGCTCGCGCGCGTTTTTCCGAGGAATTTAGCAACGAAGCGCGCCGCCGGCCGACGGTTTTGAATTATTAAAGCGCGCCGCCTGCGCACGCTGCCGTGAGGTTTCGGATTATATTCAGAATATGCGTGTGTATGTGTGTTTTGCTCCGTGTGGTATGAATAAGTTGGCCGAGGTCTTTTTTGGACGTCTATATACACCCGGCCGGCTTGTTAAACAAACACGCAGGTGGTGTTCTCTGTGCGAAAGGAAAAGGATATAGTCTAAACCTTTGGCTTTACGGTTATGGGTATCGTTAAACCGCGCTAGTTGGCGATGAGGAATATCAATGGAATTCGAAAATTGCGGCGGTGCCCTGCAGTGCGCGCGTTTGGGTTTGGGGATAATTAATTCGGAGGTTGTGTATGTATAGGCTGAAGACAATAGCTTAATTGAAAATGAAACTTAGTGGCTGACCCTTTTTCCGGCTTAAGGTATATATTATCCAGTCGGCATTTTATCTAATCTATTTAATTAATAGATGACAGGTGTCCGCGCTGCAAGTATTTCAGATCTTATATATAGGTATAGAAAAGATCCTAGACGTAGGTTGGAAACGTTATATATAGTAGTTTACGAATTGGGAAATCGAATTTTCCGCTAATGGTGTAATGTAATGGCGAAATTTATATGAATTTCCATGGGACACGTTTGCGAACTAGTAATTTACAATTAACGTCGCCATTTAAACGTTTATACTTTAATAATTAACGTATTTATATATGCATTGCTAATCTTTGCAATTTAAATGATATTATCGATATATAAATATTTTGGAATGATAATTGCGATAGTCGTTATAAACGCTACACAGTGTGTATCGCTATTTGCATTTTAAACTAATTAGGTCTTATTACAGCTAATGGACATGCTAGAACTAACAAACCATTATTCAAAGAGAATAAGAACATTGTTAAAAAAAAAGGAAAACGCTTGTGTGTATACATATTCAGCGAGAAGGGAATAAATTACAGAGTATTTCTTTTTCATCCACATCTAAATTTTATAGCTACTATACATAACTACAAAATAAAGTTTAGCAATAACAAGCAACTGAATAAATAAAGCTGCAAAAGTTGAATTTTGTGATTACAGCAGACAGGTTAAAATATCAAATGGGATTATTAACGTTTTAATTAGACAAATTTATGGATTTAAAAGTACTCGTCATCACATCGTCAATGTGTGATATATTTCAAAAGGAGTGTAAAAGATATATAAAATGTAAATTCAAAAGAATTCACGACACGCTGAGAAACACGAGTGATAAACTGGATATGATTAACTGGTCTGGCCAATGTCGATACGTTATCTACTTATATAGTACCTAGCATATTAATAATATAATGTCTAAAATACTCTATAAATTTAAGTTTATATCATAAAAAAAGTTGCTTAACAAAAATATTAAATTTTTAATTATAGTATATATATAAATGAAAGCATCAATAAAATCCCCAGGATGATAAAATATCACAGCCTATTGTCTAAAATATTTCCTCCTCAAAGTCTCTCCGCAAGAAAAACTACATCTCGCGACGCGTCGAGCCCTACATCCTATACACTCCATTCGTCTCCCAACCCGTACACCGCGGCGATACAAAAAGCGATCCTGCGCACGACGCACACGTAGCTACTCTCCGCGTCTCTCTATCCACAGCGCTGTTTTTCCTTTGTTCTTATAACTACGCTCCTTCTCTCTCTCTCTCTCCCCGCGGCTTTTCATCTCTGGAGAACGAGCGCGCGCGCGCGCGGAGCCCAAGGACGCGGGCTCGTGACGAAATAGCCTAGCTCGCTAGCTAGAGAGAGCCGATAAGCTGCGCGCGCGGCCGCGAGAGAGAGGATCGGCAGCCTCCGCTGTGGATTAACGGGCCGAGAAAGGTTTTTCGGAGAGCGCCTCCTAATTTGCCTTTAATTGGGAGTCGCGAGCGGGGCATACGCGGAATGCCGAGAGAGGAGGTAATGAGGGGCTTTTTTTCTTCGGCATCCACTCGAACGCCGGCATTTGAGGTAAAACTGTGTCTGTTTGAGATTAACGAGGGAGATAAAGGCGAGAGAGAGAGAGAGAGAGAGAGAGGAGTAAACGCGATGTGCGCTTGAGAAGAGAAATTTGGATGCTCGAGGTTCGAGGTTTGACGAACGTTGAGCGTGTGCGTATATATTTATAAGTATAAATGCGTAATTTATGGTTATCTATTCGAGTTATTAGTCGCTGGGGGCTTATGATAAGGAATGCGGTTTTGGATGTTAACACGCGTTTTACGCCTCCTCTCTTGTGCAATAGTTCAATTTTCCGCTTTTTTTTCTCTCTTCCCCGCGCACAAGTTTTACATAATTCCTTTGACATTAATATTTCTGATATTTTTATTGATGGCAGCATTAAAACACACCGCCCCGCGCGCATATACCTGCCGTGTTTCATAAATGTTTGAACTAGAAATCGCATAAAGAATCTTTTAACGCGGCTGGAACCGGTTTTTCTCCTTATCTCTCGATATTTATAAATTTCTATTTTCTGCCTCGATTATACCGGCGGTTTTTCCTCTATTTTTAATTTACAAATATAATTTTCGGATTCCGTGCGACTTGTAACGCGATGAATATTTATCACCTCTTCCACGTTTCTCGACGACGTTTCTCAAGCATTTTTCGAATTGACGAGACTGTTATTGTTTTTATAAATTTATTGAGTGGATAAGATTTCAAGATTTTCTATATACTTCATTTCAAATGAATCATCATTACTGCAGGAATTCAACATTAATAATAATGAAAAGAAAGCTGAACTTGAAAAGTCTATATAATAGTTTAACGCAGTTATACAGTTACATTAAGTGGTTTCAGGCAAACTAGTCAGACCGCGCGAAAATTTAAACCCGAATTTTTGCCTCGTATAAATTCTAATAACGAAGTGCAAAGAAAACAATGCGCATGCAGGCCCACTTTCAAAAATAGCAGCGCGATTCATCGAGAAAAAACATCGCCAAGCTTTTGCCCGCGCAGGAATTTCACCAACTACCTCTCGGCGCGGATAGGAAAAACACCGCTCTTGTATAGGATTAAAGACCTCGCGGGCTATTCGAAAGCGAGAAAAACGACATGATCGCCGTACAGTCACGCGGTCCACATGTATATAACACACTACACACACGGCGGGGCCTATTTATAGCCTCGGCGATGACGCGGCCGCGATAACGCGAAGGGGTGAGAGAGTGAAAGAGAGAGAACCTCTGGGGGCTCGTAAAACGGATAGGGGCCGCGCTTACGTGACTGTCTCGCTCGTGCACCCCGCGCGAGCGCGAAAATTTTATTGCCAACCTGCGCGAGCGAGCGAGCTTATGCAACTATATCCCCGCGTATCGGAATCTCTTATTTACATCTGAAACGAATTTCAGCGGCTAACGGTGCAGAAGTGTCGGTGTGTGTGCACACCGAGGCGCAAATGCGCGAGCGTCCGCGGATTATTATCGCCCAGAGGCCTTATTGAATTAGGCGGAGAGCGCTAGAGTTGGGTGTTTTGAGAGAGAAAGAGAGAGAGAAGGAAATCTGCTCGGCCGTATAGCTGTATAAGCGCTAGGGCTGTGAAAAGGAGTGAAATTTATGAAGCCTTGCGTTTATTACGGGGCCCCGCGTCGTTGGGATAATAAGTTTGACTTTATTACACGCGATTCCTATCATCACCGCGCACTTTGTAAATGAGGTTTTTTTTCTGTTCGTGTACTGAGGAGCGAGTAATGCAACGAGATTATTTTCATCGAGATATATGTTTAGTTTTACACGCTTTGTGCCTTTTTGCTCGCGCTTTTCGTTGCCACGGTATAGTATGTATATGTATATGAAAGTTTAAAAAAATATATATATAAGTTGTATATTTTGTTATTTATAATGGGAATTGGATTCGTCGTTACGATATAACTTTAGCTGTACAGCATATATAGTGTATTTACATAAGTTTTTTTTGTTCTAGGTATATATAATGATTTATAATAAAAATCTATAAAAAGCTATAATTATAATATTTGAAATACATATATATAGGTATATAGACTCCATAAAAAGTTTTACGTTTCACACGCTATTTCCTCCGTTACACGATAATCATCAGGAGCGTATAATAAATACAAAAAGAGTCGGAATTGAAATTTCTGCATCTATTTTTCTCGACATGTAAATCGTACAATTAAAAATGGATTAGGATATAAGTATTTTTCAACGGCTGCGAGCGATACCAAAGGCCATTCTTAGCACGGCATCCTTAAAAGAGAGGCGCAAAGATTGAAGTGTGCTCTTAATGTGTCCCAGTTACGAAACCTAAACGGCCGTTGAATCTTTTTCGAACAATCATTACGCGCGGCTTTCGAATTCATTGTTTGCGCAATCTTATATATAGATGTATATACATATAAAAATTATGTAATTATAAGTGCGTCACTCCGAGCGTTCGCATAACAATTAATTTTTCTCCACCTTTTGGCTATATGCCTCTATTTTTACTCCGCAACAGCAGCAGCAAAATAATGATTGGGTATAAATGATCGTTGTTCAACAAACACAATCGGCGCCGGATGCAGTTATTACAGTCAATTATACAATGTACATCTTATTTACCGGCACCTCGCAAATAGGCTCGATCCGCTGAACGTTAAGCCACTTACACCGCGTATCACTTAATAAATACACCAGAAGAACCGGACAATTTCCACCACGCGCTATATATCTCCTAATACTGCGGCAAAGTGGAAAGTTCCGGGACCGCGAAAACCTCCGCATGCAAATACCTCGAGCCCCTTTTCTTCTCCTCTCCTCCAAACTATCCTTTCGGCACAATTTCTCCTCTCCTCTGTTATAGTTACAGCGACAAAGGAATCCACGTCGCGCCGTTAAACTCTTCTCAAAACCAATAGCCAGTCCGCCGCGGCGGGGCGACTTTTTTGCTCCCTCGCTCCGCGCGCTTTCGCAGAAACGGCTACAGCGCTCATCAGTATTCCGCTTTTCACCGCGGCAAAAAACGCGCCGCGTTCCGGAGCGACTACGTCAATCGCGCGCGCCGTTTCCCGCTCTGTCTATGTGTGTATGTGCGAGTTTGTGTCAAGCGGGCGCCAAAAAGTTTAATGGTCCCGCTTACCGAAACGGCCCGAAATTTTTTTCTCGGGAGGAAGGAACGGGGGTTTTCTTCTTCTGTTGCGAAGGATATCGCGTTTATGCTAATTTTTCGCCGAAAAATTCCGGGGGGACGCCTTAAGTGGGCTTGTCCGGGGCGAGAGCGCGTGCGTATAGCTTTTTCGACGAGTCGTAAATTTACGGCCGCGAATTGTTTGCGTCCTTTAGTGGCCATTATGGCCAAAGTTAGAGCACATTTTTCAGTCTCATTGAAAAGTCGAGCTATAATAATGGATTTTTGCCATGCGAACATACGTTGTGGGCATATCGTGCATGCCTGTAGTGCGTTCCCACTGTTTTCTGCGGATGCATCTAGATTAAGTACTTTAGAAATTCAACATTAATGGGTATAGTAGAAGTTTCAAATTGCCCGAGAGGTTTAACTTTTCGAGTGTTTCTTTTTTTATCCGTTTAAATAGCACTGATTCTCACCCAAAATCTCTACTTCGATCCGTTTTCTCTAAATTTTCTCCGTGTACAATGCGGTTTCTGCGATTCGGTCCAAGTTTTTGAAAATTTTAGAAAGTTAATGTGTAAAACTCGAACAATAGCGAAATACGGTCAATTTTTTATTTCTAATTCCAACGCATCCGTGGCGCCATTTCCATAAATTAATAAATTACCTTTTAAAACAACTATAACTATAGATACACACCCTACTTTAGCAAGTTCAATATTTGCGAACAAAAAGCTTCAATCAGTCCCCCCGGTATTTTTCGCCTCCGCGCACTTCTCATTAAAACCTAATCAACCGTGCCCCGTTCTCTCCCCACCCTCCGCGCCAATCAATAACATTCTACACCAACCTAAATTAACCTTTTTGCTATCTATCTCTCTCTCTCTCCTTGCCCAACTACCTCAACGTCCGTTTTCCGAGACACTGGCCGCGCGCCGATTCGCCACGGCCCGAACGCCTGTTATATATACTCTCGGCCGACAAAACCCCGGGAGAAAACCGTTCTCAACGACGAGTAGCTTACACACGCGCGCGCGCGCGTGCACAATAGGGCAAAGTCGAGCACGCGACGCCATTGTACCTCGCGCCAGCGCGTGGGACTGTAGTCATACCTACGGGGAGGATAAAAAGAGCCGAGGCGCGTTATTATACGCTGGAGTCATCGTCAACTGTTTTCTCTCTCCGCGCGCGCGACGCTGGTTTATCGCGCTTCATTCGGCGCAGTCGGCGCTAATTTGCCCCGACTTTTTCGACCTGTTGTGCGCTTCCGGCCGCGTTCCACTCGCATAGGAGATATAAGATCATATATCTATAATTGACGTGGTGGTTATAGGGTTCTTGCGAGGCGAGGAAATGTGTACCTGGGAGGAGGAAGTTCGGGAAAAAGTTGGCGGTAGAAAGTGTGCGCGAAAAGCGGAGTTATCTACTTGGACGTGTGTAGGTAGGTCGCAATTTTAGGCGGAGCGAGCGCGCCCCGGGCGACAAAGAGATCGATTTTACTTTGAAATTCGCTCGCTGTCTATACGCGCGTATCCCAACAATTTCGCCGCGGCGATTATATAATCGCTCCCGATGACGGAAATTGCCTTATCCCCCGCGGGTAGTCCTTTGTACACTTTCTGCTCCAGATACAGCGTCATTTTTTAATACAGTATATATGTATACTTTGAAAATAGCAGAACAGCTTTATCCTGCGTCGCTTCGATTTGCGCATACGTTACGTGCCAAATTTTATTTCTCGATGCGTAAAAGTTATTAAATCAACAGTTTCTAACTGTGCGCTGGCACGTGGAAAGTGAAGTTTCAAGGGAAAAATGCGTTTAATATTCAGTTTTTCGATACAAAAAAGCACTCGCCAAAAAATGTTACGGATAGAATGAATTCTTCATTAATGAAAAACAAACCGCCGCTGTCGCAGCCTAAAGTGAAAACAGATATAACCGCTTATCTCTTCATAAGCATAAAATTTATTCCGAAATAGTTCAACTATAAAATTAATACAGATAAAGCTGTTAAACTGGAGCGGTTCGCCGCTCTAGCGTTGCCTGATAACTATAATTCCGATGCCTTATTTGTTCAGGATATAATAGTAGTTTACAATTTTTTTTTTAAACATTATTAATTGCGATCCAACATATACATGAGCTTCGTTATTTCTAATCATTATTAATGTTTCTTTTTCTTCATCTAATCTTTATATTTCAGATGTTTATTATTAGCTTATCACATTAAAATTGTTATCTTCGTTCCTTTATTATAATTCCTTTTCATTGTCGTAAACTAGATAGGGAGAATTCGAGCGAAATCTTTAAATGCCGTGGCTACACGATTTTCGAACAAAAGAAAAAAAGTGGAGCAAAGTTACGCGGCAATAAATCATCAAAAGAATGCGAATAAAGCAAACAGATTACAGCCTGAACAGTTGTTGCAATGCTTTAATTGAACTTATTTTACCATCCATGGTTAATGTTTGATTTATTTAACTTATCGATGCAGCACAAAAGAGAATCTTCAAGAGATGATAATTTTACTTTTCAACAGTCATTTATTAACGAACACAATAGAAAGTAGTAAAAGGAAAATGATGGTTCTAAACGACGCGGTAAATAGAAAAATTAATGTACATAATAAAAAAAATTAAGTTCTTCTTAATCCTCTTTCTCTTTGAAAAAATGCATACACTACTTCGAAACTAGATAGCACACTCGCAGCTGTCTTATTTATAAAACAAACTTCTAAAACACCAACCTAACAATTAATACACGCGCATAGGCACGGCCTAACGCATAAGCCACGTCAGATAGACTCAACACACATCTTATCCGCCTCGCCATCGCGCACGCAACATAGCACGCGAGCTAATGCAAATCCCCTAATTACCGCTGGAGGAAAAGTGTATCGAGCCACAAACACATATACACCCACACGCATCATATACACAATATAAATCACCGAAAAAAAAACGCTCGTTAAGAAAGCAAGCCCGATTTCGTCGGAGGAATCTCTCTCCCATTCGCCCCGTTATCGTTTCTCTCCGAGCGATACAATTATACTATACGCGCAGGACTTTTTGACGCGGCGAGATCCTCGTCTCTCAGCTTAGTCATCGCGCGTCTGTACAGTGTGGCAATCGGACGCGCGAGCGCGGGTTCTTTGTACATTGTCGAGATGAATAAGCGATGATTCGGAATGGGAAGGAAAGAGTTTTGAAACCCCGAATGTTTCGGTCTATAGCTACGCGGATGACGTGAGAGGAGAGAGATCGATCGGGTTCTTTCTGTCTGCGTGTGCTTTGAAGTGGACTCGGGCTGCGATTCGTAGATTCGTTGATTGTCGGGGTCCCGGGGAGCTGGAGGTATATATGTGTGTGTGTGCGTATATACTTAGTACTACATCATTGCGCTGGGTTTGCGCAAAGCCCGCGTGCGTGTATGTAGGGGGGAAATGATCTGTGTGTTGTGTTTGCGCGCGGCTTTCAAAATTTCGGACTGCGCGATAAATTTAGAAGTTATGGGCCACTGTGTGTTTGCGGTGCCGCGGGAATATTGGAGTCGTTATTATAGAGTACAAAGTATTTTTCGAGATTTTATGGTTTATTTTCTGTTGAAAAATTTTGAATTGCAACATAAAATATAATCTTATCGAGTTTGAATTAATTTGATAGGTTTTTTAAAATTTTATGAATTAGTCCAGGTCTCATGCTACATCGTTATTTTTTTACAAGCAAATAATTCAAACATTTATCAGTAAATTGACTGGAAGTGATATTTTATTCAATTTTAAATTACCATCTATTAATATTTATTAATATTGTACAACAACATTTTCAATTGCGTTAATGTAGTTTCATTGACAATATTTGCTTTTCGAACAGTGTCATAAAGTTGTTATTGTGAAATTATCGTATCATAAAAAGTTTAAAAATAAATACTCAAATAATCATTAAGCCATATAAACGCCGTCTATATATAAATTGGTGATAATAAAAAATAAATAAAAAAATACGACCTACTAATTTTCTCCTAATATTACTATTGGACAAAAATAACCGCAATAAATATTCGGAATGCACACACGCGAAAAAAAGCTCACCCGCGCTCATAAAATTAATAAAAAGAAAAAAGCACAAACGACGGCTCCTCACTGAGTTATATGCGTACGGAGTCGCGAAATCGACTGGCCGATTTTTACTGCGGTCTCTGCGTCGGGAATTTACGACTGCCGCGCGCATGCCAAATTGAACCGGGCATTTTTTGTGCCGCCCGTATGACTATTAAAATAAAAAAAGAATGCTAAAGGTCGCGGCTTTGAGCTCCGCTCGTAAAATTTATATATATATATACACTGAGAAAAGGATTATAAACGTCGCCGGGTGTAGTATTAAATTCGCGCGATGCTGTTATAATAAAGTGTGTGGGGGACTTAGATTCGAATTTCCGACTAGAAAGCGACGCGCAAATTACCCGATTATATGTTTATATTTTCGGCAGATTTATTCGTCAATTAAGTTTCTATTTTTAATCGCACGATCGATAAAGTGCATCGCGCTCTGAAGTTTCACTCTGATGGTCGCGAGAACCGAGGCATCGTTCGCGAGCGAGAAAAAAAAATTAAAATTTTTCGTTCGTCAGAAACAAGGAACGCGACGTCGCTATTATTCATTTCCAGGCGCAAGTATATTAAAGGAAACATTGAACTTTCGAAGCAATTAAACCCGTCGTACGCAACGGGCACCTTTGATCGCCGCCACACACACACACAACACTTTTTCCCCATTCTCTCCGTCCGCCTGTATTATATATACCGCATGGTTAGAGGCCAAAGAACCCCGCAGGTTAGGCTCCTACACACACGAAACTACCTGCGCGGCCTGTCTCGCCATCGAGAGAGCTATTTACGAGGCATATTTTTTCGGCTCGCTTTTCTAGGTTAATAAAATAGGAGATTTTTTGTTGTGCCCGCCTGCCCGCACACGCACGCACGCACACACACACGAGAGACTTTCTCTGTCGCTTATGTATATATATATCGAGGTGCGCGTGCATGCGAGAAAGAGAGAGAAACACGCGTCGCGCGTTAATTTCAGGATGAGGAGAGTTTTTGTGCTGAGTGGAAAAAAACAAGACCGAGAACCGACTTCCTTAAGTAGATTTACGCTTATTAAGGAAAGCTTTTTGGGGGAAAATTTAATTGGCGTAACCCTATGTGCTTCTTTTTGCCGAGCGCGCATATATATATATATATGAACGCGTATATACGGTTATATGTGGCGACGCGCGCAGCGTCCGGAGCACGGCTAAGAAATCGGTGATGCCCGAAAAAACAGTTACGTGCGCCCAAAAATGCTTTTTTGTTCGCCACTGCGCGCAGCTTTATACGATTTTAATCTGCGCCGTCGGAGTGACGTTAGAGAAGTGATGAATGAATTTTATATATGTATATGTTTTAAAGTATAAGACAAGCATAACGGTTGCGTATAATGTAGCATATAAGCTGTTGAAAAAATGTATATTTAAAATAGGAGTAATAAACTACCGCTATTTATTTCATATTAGAATGTCGTTTGCACATTGCACAATTCACGTGCATTTATATCCTTCTTGGAAAATCAAACACGGTTTATATTTCTACAATTATAGAGTATAAATGTAACGGTTATTTCAACAAATTTCCTCCCGCTATAAAATCATTCCCTATATATTTGAAAAAAAAAAACTGAAACTACAGCCAAATATACTGCAATGCTCGGTAGGAATGTCACCCCGTTAACAAAAAAAATCAAAGATTCATGTAAAATGTGTAAACTCTCGGACACTTAATTAACCTTTCACAAATACACACACACCTCGGATAATTCAAACATAGCTACCGACACCGGGCCGTTTGTTTTATTGCGCCGCGCACGCACGCGGGCCGGTTAATGGAAAGCAGCCGTGCCGTAGGCCCGCGGGCGCAGTCCGCACTTCGTTAATTTCGCAAACCCGTGAAAGAGAGAAAAAAATTGAATTCGGGGCGCGGAAAAAATATTTAATTAAATACATATTCGCTATTCCACGCGCGCGCAAACTGCGCGACCTAAAACTGACAAATACGGATCGGCGGCTGGTATACGCAGGTGCACAATAATTTCGCGCGGTTACGACACATCGCACACGTCTAATTCCAAGTGCGTCGTGCGAGGATTTTCTTCGAAAGCGCGTGCGTGTGTGTGTGGCACCTTGAACTTTGCGGCAGTTTTCGAGAGCCGCGTGATTTTGAGGAAGTGATGTGTATATGAGAGCGAGAGATGATTAGCAGCTCTCTGCCGCGCGTGTGCGTGCGAAATTGATCGGACGGCAGGATAAGTTTGTTATTTTTCATGGAAAACGCGGAAACGGGTGCGCGCAGGCTTGGGAATTTCACTGAGACGCGTTAATTAATGGGTGAAGAAAGCAGTCGCTCGCGCGCGTGCAGCGTGATGGTTTAACGAATGCTGCGCGGCGAATTATATATAGTGTACGCGCGAAGAGAGTTTATTTTATACTTATCGAAATGTTGACTTAAAAGTTGGGTTTCTTCGTTATGTAAATTTTCAAAGTCGTAGAATGATATAAAAATCGCACCCATTAATAATATCAAAGAGTTACGTCATTACGCTATAAATATTTTTAACAGATTCAAATTAAGTTTGAATAGAAAAAAAAACACGCTACCTTGAAAAAAGCCGAAAATTGTATAGAATGCGCTCACGAAGAATGATTTCCTAATAATTTACGATACCACAGCGTTAATGGTTATTTATAATGCGAAAATCGTGTTAGATTTCTATATACTCAATTAAGTTTAATATTATTTTATTCTAATTAACGCGCGCGCGCCATAAAAACGCAATAAATTCAGGATTAGCCTGATTATATCGAGTTGTGCTTCTAGGTCAACGAAAACTTCCTTTACAGCCGCCCATAAACCATCCATTAACCGAAAAAGAAAGCAACGAGTCTCTCAATGAAAAGATCACGCGCGAACGAAAAGGCCAAAAGAGAAGCAAAAATCAAAACGCGCATGAATGGACGGCTAATCGCACGGCTATGCCGCGATGATGTTGCAACCGCGCATGCCCCGCGCGGAATATCGGTCACGACTAGCGCTCGAAAAGCGCGCAATTCGAAAAAAAAGGAAACCCGAGACTACCTCGATACTCTTGACTTTTCACAAGTGCACGACCGCCGACACGCACAGCGCAGCTGCTCCCCTCTAATGATTTTAATTCCGGCGCGACGGCGGTCGAAAAAGAAGGGAAAAGTATAAACGGTCCGCGCTCGCGTTTTCTCGCTCGCGCGTATGTACGTTGAGCACTTTGCAATTAAAGAAATGATCGCGCGCGCTCGCAGCTCGGTTACAAAATTATGAAACCGCCTCGTAAATAAAGCATCAGACCTCTTGACCCACTTGTCCGAGCTCGGACTCTCTTAGATAGACATCTGTGTGTGCTGTGTGCGCATTTGGTTGCCGTTCAGCGAGGCTCGCGCGGCTGTGAATTCGCCTTTTTTATTTTTTCTACTCGTCGAGCTCCGGAACAAAAAGGCGGGAATTCGCGCGAAACTGATGAAGTTCGTAATTGCCGGAGAGATATTAGCTACGCCAAATTGAAAATTTACGCGCAGGTTGGCTATAGGAGAGTGAAATTCAATTTGGAATAGCCGCTACCTACACCCCGCCGCGCGACGCCAACGACTTTGGCTATGGGAAACTGGCTTTTTTTCTTAATTGTTTAATTACGCCGTGTTGCAGCAACAACAACGTGCCCCGTGCGCCGTTTTTTTTTACCTCGAGTGTCTGTTTCTTTCTTTTTCATAATGGGATTGTTGGGCGTTGATATAGTAATGGTTGAGAATCGATTGAGATCGCAAGCACCGTAGAACTGCTTTTTCCAGCGTTTTATGGATGTAGTCGTTGGTGCAGTGCGTAAGTTTTTTTTTTATGGACGGGAAAAAGTTTCGCATTGTGATTTATGCGTGCATTTGGTAAAGGTTAATGCGTAATTTATTTAAAAATAATGGCTAAACTGATTTATAAATGCCAGAAATATATACTGAAATAGGAGTTCGTAAGGTTGCGGTAATTGTAGAGGGAAACTGAGTATTAATTATTTTCCCACGAGTGTAGCTCCGAGTTTGCAAAAAAAAAAATTATAATTATAAATTCTTAATTTATAGCAGATATCGACGCTCAATTCTTAACAAATACGCGAGCTTTAACATTGAAATACCGCAAACAGCAATTTACAGCACTACTGAAACATTGTTCTTAGTACGACACGACGACGGCATATTGTTCAGGCCGCGCGGTAATTTGCCGCTCATTACAGAAACTCTCGCTGTAATCATCCAATAAGTAGTTCGAGAGAGAGTGAGACAACGTAATTAGATCAGAAAAACCCACACTCGCGCCCGAACAGGTATACTTAATAACTATCCTTTGTCTGTGACGACGCGGCGACAAAATCACGTCTCTCCCCCTTTTTTTTTGTTTCACCAATCCGATTCATTTTTTTTCTCACTCCCCCACACGTCGCGAGCAGAATCACTTCTTCCTTATTGCATCTTCGACGCGTCATTATGATAATAGCGCGTTGCGCGCGTTCGATCCGCCGTTTTTTCATTTTGCAGCTCGCTGTCTTGGGCGCGCGAACGCGTAACGGTACACCGCACAAAGAGAAGCGTTTTTTCAGACTAGTTCGAAGAAACACGGCGGACCGCCAAAGTTTTTGCTGTCCCCCGGTTCAGCACGTGCAAAAATTACATCCGAGAAACGCGCGGAGCGAGCGACCGGGAAAAAATCATAAAAGAAAATTTCTCGAGCGCGTAACGCGCGCGCGCGTGTGTCTATATGCACGCAGAAAACGCGTCGGGGCTCGTAAAAATTACGAGACAGAAACGCGCGGCTGCAGCGTGCGAGGATTGCAGCTGAAAAGTATAGTGGAGCCGAGGAGTTTTCACCGTGGCCGCGACGCTTGTTTTTGTGTAAAGTACTTTTTTTCCTCTCGTGGAACGTAGTAGATTCTTTACTCGCCGACTGCAATCAATAATTGTTACAAGAGGTGTTTCATTTATTAAGATGTTTCCGCAGCGCTGCAGTTCGCGTGGTTTGTCGAAATGGAAAAGAACAAATTTTTAACGAGCACTTCGCACTTTCCTAATTTATAATTGTTAAAGAAAGCTGCGTGGCAGAGTGCCTACTGCTGCCATGTAACGTTTTTACGTCTAGTTGACGAGCACGCGGTGTGTTTCGTAACGTTATTATTTATTCGTAAAACTAGAAAATAACTGAGATATCACGATTTTCATATACTTGTGCATTACGTGACTGCAATTCATCAAAAGATATTTTTCGCTGGCACTTCGTGATCCCGACAAGCGAGTCGGAGAGAGCCGAGCAGCGCAGCGCTGCTACGCGCGGAGATATTTTCTTTTACTACACTATATAACCTGATTCACGATAATTTCCTTCGTAAACTAGAATTCTGCATTTTTCAAAGATGTCGTGATAGGAGCCGCTGAAATTAACAACTTCCGCAAAGTTCATTTAGAATACGATTATGGAGTATTTATATGTGTGCGATATTTATAAGAGACTGATGCAAGCTTTATAGCGTCGGAGAGCATGAGAGGAAAATAGGATGAGGTTAAAGGTAAAATAAAATGCGTACAAAGATTAAATGTCAAATAAAAGTTTTCAGTAAGAGGAAACGCACGTAAACGTAAAAATAAACGAACTGATTATTATGATCGTTTAAACGAATCGGAAGTTATTTAGCTAATTTACAAAACTACTTAATTATGTCAGGCGAGGTTTTAAGAAGTTAAGCGCGTGCGAGATTCTCGTGTAAAAAGTTCCTCACCCTTTCCTCGTTGACTCCGAAAAGCGTTCGGAGTCATCCCTTCATACACTGAGCAGACTTAGTCCGCCATCAGCGAAAGAACGGGGGACTCCATATGCCAAATAGCGGCGTCAGGCGGGAGTCAGACGAGGTCCTCTCCGAGGGAGAACCTGCCACGGCGTCTAGACCAGGAGGACCGTCTCCGGCGGAGCGCGAGTCAGCTCTGAAATTTCGGAGTCGAGCAGAATACCTCGGTGAAGAATGGGGGCGAGTTTTCCGGCTCGCTAATTGGTTGCCGCAAGGCGGCGGCAAATGGTCGGCAGATAGGCTGCGGCTGGGGTTGCGGACCGCTCGCTCCCCTCTCTGCGGTTCGAGGGCCCGTCGCGCCGAGTTTTGACGCGAGCTTCTCCGAAACTCTCGAAATTTTCAGGGAAAAAGTCGTGCTCGACTAAGTTGCCCAAGCCCAAATTATTAAACAAAAAAAAAAAAAAAAAAAAGTACGCAATCGTTGCAGACGTCAAGACTAAAAAAAATGCTATTCTGAAATGTAATTCATTTGGTTAATTAACTTACACGTCTAAATTTGAGTTAATATTTTTATAATAATGTCGCGCAATGTTTACTCAATTTATGTCGTATGTATCGATTTTCTAAAAGGAGTTGATCTCTCATATCAGTTAGCTCCAATATCCTTACGACTTTTCGGTAATCATGAATAACGTAGATTATAATTAGATCTATTTGAAATAAAATTGCGTTTTTACAATAAACTTATACTTGAGCCATGATTAATTTAGTCCTTTTTATCGTGCCATTTTTTTCTCCAGCTATAATGAACACAAAAAAAAAAGCAAGATGAGAAACATAGCGTACAACACATCTCTCCCTCGATTCGCAATCCATCGAGCGTATTTACCCGCGCGTCGAAAGAAAAGAGACAAGGTTAAAAGTAGGACGTTTCTTCACCTTTTCAGAGGCTCGCACTAACGATTCGCGATTATTGTGCAACAATTACGGCAACGCAGTGATAAAACGCGCGCGTGTATATAGACACGGGAAAATTGATCGAGCTCTCCGCTCGCGCGGAGGCTTATTATTATAGCGAATTGCGAAGATTGCACTATTAACATGCTTATGAGCGGCTATAGGCGCGCGCGTTGACGGTAAAAAAGTTTTTTACCCTCCGCCGTGATTAATCGTTGCGCTTTGGAAAAGATTTCGAGAAAATGTGTTGGTTTTAGGTTGGCGCGCGAAATTTCGTTTCAATTTGAATCTGCCAGAAAAGTATCTCGGCTATACGCCTAGCTAGATTTACGAGCCGCGTTGCGGCACTTGGCACGGCGCATTTTTGCGCGCAAAATTTCAGTGTTTCTTGAAAAGGATACATAGAAGCAGTTTGTTTGTACCCTTGGCTTGTCAAGCGAACCAAAAATTGCCGCGTCTAATTATTTTTAGCGACTGGTGCCAGGACGTCGGTGAGGAAATTAAATTAAGATGCTTAAACCCAATTACGAACAAACGTAAGTTAGGAATTTATTTAAAATGTCTTTATTATTTTTTTTAATACTGTTATAATACGAAAAAATGATTGACACAGTATTTTTTTCAGAGTAATAATTCAGCGGTTGCCACACGGCGAAAAAAAAGTTAACGTGTATCAAATTATTGACAATTATTTATACATTAGACAGGTTTTTGCTTAAGGGTATTTTTAGATAGAGATACAAAAACACCGCTAATTTAGTTTTCCTTTTTTTCCGATGATTAGCTTACTTAATATCAGTTACTCGGTAAAAACAATCCACTCGCGTGAGACTGCAACAAGTTCATAAGCATTTTTGCGTATGCGCTAAAATATTCAAACAACAAAAATTTCCTTGAAAAAAAATGCGTAAATTGTATATAAACCTGCTGATTAGATAATAAGTTTTAAAGCCATACCTACTGCGATTAAACGAAATCGTATTCAAATATATGCGAAAACTTTTTCCTGCCGATTGACATACGCGGATATCCCATAGCCTGAATTGTAAATGCGTGACGAGAATACTATAAATAGTTTCAACTTAATTGAGTTCCCGTTGTAGTTCAATTCGAGCATTGCATCTCCGAAGTAAACAAGCCTATTTAAAACCATCCCAAATATATAAACAGCTGGTCCGCTGAAATAAAAATCTTTGACTATTTCGCGATTCGAGTTATCGACACACTTATCATTTTAACCGCGATTTTATTCACGTCTGGGAATCAAGTAGAAAGGTTAGAAAAAAAACAAAACAGAAAAAAAAATTGAGTCATGCGCGTTTGTAGCACGGAAGTTCAAAAACGTTTACGTTCAAGCGTAGCCTTGCAAAGTGTTTTATGACACTTTGAACTTAGAATAATGTGCATTACATTAACAAAACAAAGTTTCCAGCGCTGCGAGCTGTAGCGATGAATAATAATGCGCGCGCGACTGTATTTATATATGCAATTGTTCTTGACATTTACGACGAAAACGATTTCTTCTCGCAGACCAGGTTATACTTTAAGTATCGATTTGTAACCACGTGCGAGCTTCGACATTTTAAAGAATCGGCATTTTTCGCTCTAATTACAGAACAAATGCTGTACAAATACATATTTTGTTTTGTATATTGTGTTTTTGTTTTGGCAAAGTAAATCTAAAGTCTTTAGAAGGATACCGATATTGTTTATGTATTTCTTTGAGACTGCAGTTAGCCGATCGAGGCATCCATAAATTTCATTATCTCATTACAGTTCTTTCTTTTTAAAATAATGTTAATTGCGAGTGTGCTTGGAATGGAGTCAAATAGATCGCGTGATTATTCCAAGCCACGATTTCACAGCTCATTACCCGCGTGATAACTAACTCAAAATTTTTACAACGATAAAGGTGTCAATCCCGTTAAAGCGTGCTATGTACTTTTCAAGACAAACTAACGCGTATATATTCCTTCTCGTAATCCGATTTAATCGGTACGAATCGGCCACTCCATTGAATACCTCATTAAACGCGTTCCTAGTTATGCGTTCCACGCGTTGTTTATCGCCGCTAAAACAAAGATCCGATCCCGTTTACCAAAGCCTCGGCAATCGCAATCTTAACGATGATTTTTCCAACCAAATTTTCTCTCGCTTTTGATCTCCTATCGTGCCCGCATTAATCACAAAACCGACAAGACACATTAATAGTTTTCCGGCACTATACTCTCTCTCTCTCGACGATTAATTTCCCCAAAATAAGTATATACATTACGCGAATTTGTCAGGTAATAATTAGCTCTCGGTCCATTACTGATTTAAAACGTATATCCCGTGCTCGCGCGCGCTTTATTACCCTCCCATATAGCAACGGCGCTCTGAAAAAAAAATCGCTCTAAATGAGACGTCAAGCCCACGACGCTTTCCGTCAATCACGGCGGTTTATGCTCGGGCAAAAAAATCGATGCTCTTGATATAAGCCATTAGATCTTTACGGGGGCAGTTTTTAACTAGTCCGACTGGTATATACACGCGCACACCGGCGGGATCTCGCAGATTTTACGGCCGGCAACAAACTGGTTCTTTTTTGCTAAACCCCAGCGTGTGTATATCATTGCGCCTACGCGAGAGAGAAAGAGAAAAAAAAACGAGAACACAGAAATTTCCCAAGTCATTAGTCAAAATAACAGTTTTTCGCACTTATCGAGCGTTAAAACTCGCTCGCTGATTGAACTGAAGTGGCGCTGCCGCCGCCGCCGATTTCTTTTTCCTGCGCGCGCATATCATCACAGACACACATATATATCGGTAATAGACTATCCTCAGTTTCACCCGCGCAAAGAAGCGATATAATTTCCCTATACCGCGGTGCACGCGAATTCCCCTCTCTCGGCGTAATTACAAACGCGCGCGCTTGGGTTTGCGCAACGCGCGTTTTTGCAACACCTATAATGCCGATCGCCGCCGCTGCGCGCGGCAACGAATAATTATGCATCCTCGCCGCCGCTTCGGAAAACACAAAACGCCGAGCGAGCCGCCGAGACATCTAATTCGCCTAATTTATTATGCGCATGAGCGGAGAGTGGGTTCGTTAATTTATTCAATTCCCGGGCGCGGACCTATTTAGATGCGCCGGCCCGATATATATTGCATGCTGTAGCTGTGAAGTGCGATGGAAATGGTATTCAGATAGTTTTCGTGGCCTGATTGTATCGACTAGGAAGATAATTATTATGAGTCGATGCGAAGATCATTTTTTAGATTTCGTCATTTTTTTCTGTATTCGATGTAGGCGTGTTGAGTAACACACTTTTCCAAAATTTATTAGTATAAATTATAATAAAATTTCAATAAATCAGCGTGATCATTTTTTATCAATTAAAATAATTCTGAAATGCGTTCAACACATTTGTATAGTGTAAAATTTAATCGCGACGATGGATATGGGAGTGTACAAATTTTTCTCTTTAATTTCATTTTCATTAATTTGATTTAAGTAGGCACGTGCATTAACCAACCGAAGAATGCAACTTTCTCATTTAAAATGAGGTTTTGACGCTGCGAGATTATCACACAATTTTTTTCATCACGCGATTTTACGACAAGCGCACGTCTTTTACAATTTCCTTCGAGCTACTGACGTCACTCGCGCGCGCTAATTAAATAAACTCTAAATCTCCAACTTTTCCCCTCCCAAAAAAAAAAATTATATAAAAGGAGAAAATAAAGGAAAAAATAATTACCGCGCACCGCTTCCTATATATATATATATTTATATATATACAGCAAGCCCTCAGCGTACACCGACATCTAATTTAACGAAACCGAAACCAAACCACTCGGCAACAATTTCGCGCTCGCGCACGTTCGTCCCCCCCGAAAGAGCGACGACGAGGACGAAAAAACGCGTATATCCTTTTACGTAATTGAAAATCCCGTTAGGTCGCGAACGCAGCCGAGGAAAATAACGAACCCGTTCGATATCGCGCTCTTATACATACATTATATCCATACGTACGTGTACACGTACACTGGGGGCCGCGTGCGCGCCAGCAAAAAGATATACCAATACCCGACGTCGTCGCGAAAGCGCGCGCCCGCGCGGACGCACAAAACCGAAGCGATGTGTATCGAAGGCTGCGCCCGTGCGAGAAACTTCAGTGTATGTATATGTATGTATACAGCGAGCAAAAAGTTGTCGGGCAAAAAGCAGAAGCACTGAATATTGTCGTATCCTCTGCCGTTGCGAATTTAAGCCGTTAATTGGCAGTTTTTCGGCGCTTCGGATTTTGACGAATGGGTGCATTGAGAGTGTAGTTTGTATGTGTGTTTTTTGCGCGCTGGGTGGATTGTTTTTATGGAGAAATTATACGTTTATAATTACCGAGCGTAATTATTGCGCGCCGATAATTATATAATTCATTAAGGTTATTTCTTTGGGGCTAATTCATTTAGCGATTATAGACTGCGTGTATTTATAGAGTGTGTGTGTGCGCGTGTATGTATCCATTCAGGAAATGCTGTTTACAGTCATTAGATGTGCAATTACTCATCGCGGCTGTAGTATACGCATAGATAGAGCGTAATTGCAATCGCTCGCTAAAATTTAGCGCGAAACGCTCTCTTGAATTCGTTTTTTTCTTCGCCAATAAAAATAGTCCATTTCTTAATTATATATCCCGCGGGTTTGCGAATTTATGTTTGTAATGGCATGAAATCGATTTCACCCGACTTTTGCACCGCGTTGGCCAATATTAGTTTATAAGATATTACCATTGTAAATAGCAATCGTAAAAATATCCGGAAGGAACGCTTGTGTGTGTGTGCGCGTATGAGATACGACGCTCGCGCAGTTAATATTCCACGTATACTACTCCGCTAAGAAATAATATTTTTCTGAATTAAATTGAAATCCAATTATAAATCAATCTTTGATTTAAAATGGTTTGGAAAACTAGTTGAAAAAGTTATGTAACACAGGCTTCCCCACGCGCGTACGCGCGATCTATATGCGCCGAACAGGAAAATGCCGTAAAAATTACCATAACAATTTTTATGCTTTTAGACTACTTAGGGATTTTGCCCGCTCCCTCGCCATATACTTTGACGCAGAATGCATAATGAGGAATTCCTCCTGGAAAAAGAAACCATGTAAATGACTTTTCGAATTTTTTTTTTCTTTTTCGAGAAAATTGACGTGCGCCTAGCTCGCGCGAGCGAATGCACCGGTGTATTGCAAGCGAAACTGCGCAAAATTTAAAACCGGTCTGGCGTGAGAAAAAACGATAAATCCATTGTCAAACAGACAAAAAAGTATCTAGATTTCTCATATATATATATATTTTACTATACACAATTCGAATAAAATCTGTACGTTCGCAATGAAGTAATTAACGCGGAGCGCGCATTTGTGATTCAAATGTACCACAATGGTGCTCTCTGCTAAATGCGTAGTTTTTCGAAAATTGCCGGTGCAATTACGCGCTGGAAACTACTCCGCACGCTGCGTCTATGAAATTCAAATCTTTTCAATTCATTAAAGCGGCGGAGAGGTAATAAAAAGAAAAAATACCCGCCGCGATTATCCGGCTGGCGCAAGCAGCACTTCCTAAACGCCCAGAAGTGAAAATATCGGCCTGAGGGATAGTACATATCCATATACATACTCGTATATTGGATTCCCGGCGCTGCGGCGTTCCGAGCGAGCTAAGTCTCATTAAAACGGACACGTGCGCGCGTATATAATATACACTCGTTAATGCAAAAAAATCAATTTATATGCATCAAAATTTTCACTTTGGGTATATGGGAAACAATCACCAACCGCGGCCCCGGCATTAATTTTCCACTTTCGTGAAACATTGTTGCGCGTTAGTTGTATATCCCTTGCGCGAGGAGATGTCGAAGTTTCTAATCGTATTTTCGTCATATCTGACTCGACCGAAAGTGTATGTTAATTTGTGATTCAATTATAGCGGCACTGCGAGAGAGAAAACCCGAACTGGCTATAATTATACGAGATTATCACGTGGGTGAATCCGATATTACTGATATTTGTAGTTTCTGTGTGTTCGACAGGATATGTAAGAATTTTCGTAGTCTTGATTGTATTATAATTAAATGTAATGGTTCGTATGTCATTTATCATTCAGTTAAGATTACATTTGGTGAACCATAAATGTACAGCTATTAATATAGTTTCAAATTTTGAAAAGCTAAATAAATCATATAGAAAGGTAAAACTAGCCCACAACAATTATCTTTCATTACGAGCTATCCACCGGAATAGCAGTAATTTTGAAGATAATTAGGAGGCATTTCGAGCCGTCAGTAAAACGCCATTGTACATATATGTGATTTTCATTAAAGTAGCTAATTCCCATGACAAAAAGTTTCACGAATAGTCAATCCCTCTCACAGCGACACATATCATCATAAATTAAATTTCTAAAGAACAGCGACCAAAAACACACAACAACCCAAAGAATTCTAATACTCATTACATAAAACACCAACCAACACCCCCGCGAAAAAAACGACCGTCCGCGTAAATCTCTCGGTGAGCAACCGCAAAACCCATCGGTCGAACGGACAAAAAGCTAAATTCTCGCTGATATCGCATGTCGGCCACGCTCGCCTCTGCCCATTTTCGAGCATTATGTATATATCTCCCCTTCTTCTTCTTCGCGGTTCCTTCATCCTTTGTCTCGTCCGATTTCGTCCGCATTACGAGCACGTATATATAGGCGCTCGAGCGCGTGCGCTGACGTAAGAGTTCCGTGTTCGCCGCCGGCGGCGGCAGCGCGGCGCGAGGATATACGAGATTTCGTCGTGCGCGCCGATTTCAGGGGAGTCTGCAGCGCGCGGGTTAACGCTCGCGAGAGAGATTTCGTGGCGGCGATCGAGCGAGTGAATTCATGCGCCTCGCCGAGGAATGAATAGGGTTTAGGAAATGCCGATTGGTGGAACGATTTGGGCTTATAAATAGAATGGCTGCGAAGAAACTTGGGCTTGTAGGTGATGGTGGTAATCGTTAAATATTGTATATAAGTTAGTCGTTGTTAATAATAATTACTCTGGGAATAAGGAAGTGAGGCAGACAATAGAGAACCGACAGTATAATGTTGACAGTATGGTTTTTAATTTATATTTATTATTCATAGTCAAAAATATAAGAAAAAGTAAGTTGTGTTTGCCTGGAATCTGGATAAATAATAAAAAAATAAATGCCAGTTGCATAACCCCGCGTGTTCGAGTGAAAATAGTACTTAAAACAAACATGGAAAAATAATATTTCCAGCATACACGAAAAAATTGAATTCTGCTACCTACATTTCTACCTGGTTATGCTCGTATACGAATAGGCTGGGTAGTAAAGATTAAGTAATAACAGCAAATCGGTGTATAAGGAAATAGAATTACGACCAATGTTTATTCTCACACACACGCCTATAAACATCCAGTAGTTTATAAATACCAAAAAATACATTACTTATTTATAGGATCGCTCGGCCGTCTATACATACACACGGAACCTGCCACACCGAATTCCGACAAAGTCCCGCGCCGACAAGCCGAACCTTATATCCCAAATCCGTTACGTTCGTCGAACCCTAACCAGAAATTCCCCTAAAACCCGTACACACACTTTTCTCCGGCGTCCGGTACAGACAGACTCACACAGAGAGAGTCAGTACCGGCACAGAGAGACCAGATAAACATCTATCGGCGGTCGCTCGAGCGAGCGAGCCGATCGATAAATCTCTCGCGGATCTATACTATATACATATACACAGGCTCCGCGCGCGCCGGCCTTGCCTATCCGTTTTTTGCCGACGCAGGGAATTTCGCGAGAGCGATTTCGTCGCGGCGCTGCTATATATACTGCCAGCGAATCTTTTCCGTTTTTACGAACGCGATCCTCTCCTCGATATACCTACGTCTGCAGGGAGTTTTTTTTCAGGAGCTCTCGAGAGATCGGTTGCGTGACGACTATAAAGATTTTTCTCTCTAGCGTGTATAGTATGCAACTCGTGTATAGCTGTAACCGTGTATTCGATTTTTTTTTGTAGAATGTTTAATAATTATACGTATGTACATCGGAAGATCGTTTTGCTTCTCACGGGAAATCGACGCGGATGAACAGTTATTATAACGCCTGTATCGTGGAGAGAGACGTGAGCGAAAAGTTGCATATCGCGCTAGGGCGAGGTGTTAAAAAGAGGATTAAGAAGCTGCGGAGCAATTCGAAAATGCTAATTTTACGAGCCGAGGAACAGTTATAGCGCGTCTCGATGATGATGCAACCGAACGGAACTTGGTTTTCTTCGTCGTCCCCCGGCGTGGGCGTGCCGAAAGGAATATCGTGTTGCGACCGCGATAATGCGTCTATCAAGGAACGCGGGAGCTCTCCGAAGGCAAGGATACAATTATTCTTTCTCGAATGGCAGATCGAGGGTTTTACCTAATTTTGTGAAGAAATAACACGAGGCATAAAGTATCGTGACGAATTCGCAGCTTTACGATTGAAATCTAATTAAAATGCGAAATCGTGTATGATGAGTGGTTAAGTTCGGGTTTCGTTATGGTGAATCTAACGAAGGACGCGTAATCGGCTGTCGGGTTTGCTGGATTCTTAAGTTGAATCATTATTGTAATCCAAATTAAAAAATTAATAAAACATAAGTATAAATGAAGGTTATTACTAATATGTTTTTTAACATCGGTTGTCGTAAACAGCACTAGTCACAAAAAATATTAATATTTTAGAGCAAGTACTTGACTAATTTTCTAACTAAAAATCAGTTATTTCTTTTATACGAAAACCGTCACAAAGAATACCTAAACCGCTCTACACGCCGAAGCCCCGTTAGCCTTAAGTAACCCTCCACAAAACCGTTTCGACTCCTCTCGAAAGAACGAACTCCCACACACATGCACACACAGCAAGCCATATATCGTGTCCCTAGAAGTGCACACTAACCCAGTTGCCCTACACGGTCCCAAACCAGTTATGCCTCTCTGCACCGGCGCTCTCTCTCTCTCCCTCGCTCCAATATAACCAGCGTCGTCGTCCGAAAAAAAAAATCGGAAACGTCCTTGCGGCTCTCGCGCGAACTCTCTTCATTCCTCTTTCTCTCTCTCCTATTTGCTCTTGCACTCTCCGCGGCTCCTCCTCGCGCGCGTTTGCTCGTTCACTTACACTCGCGCGCGTTTTCGCTTTCGACCTTCGAGGAGGAAGCAGCGCGACTGCGTGCAGCGCGCGGCGCTCACTCGCACTTCCGGGTTGACGACGCTCGGGATTTCCTTGGCACGAAACGCGGAAGTCGCGCACGCGCGCCGTATGTGCAGAACGCGCGTATATACATGGTGTTTAACGTGGGTACGAAGCGTCGCTGTACACGCTGGAGGAGGATTTACGCGTGTATCGTGCGGTTCTCGCGTTTTATAAGCCGCGTTGTGGGTAGTCATTGAAATGCCCGCGTGTGTTATGCTGTATAGCTTTAGTTTTTACCTAATAAGCTGCCCGCGTGTGTTATTGTCGTATAAAAAGAGTTTAATGCGGGATGATGATTGATACTTTTTGTTGGCAATTTTTTGCTGCGAGTTGTTTGGCTGCGGAATCTATTGTTTTCTTGGAACAGTGTTTTTGTGGTATAAATCAAGATTTTATGTGTATTAACCTACGTCTAAGATTTACATCATCCTCGTATATGAATATATGCGCGTCCGCGCTTTTCTCGCAATTACTCTAAATGAACTTAATGACAAAAATGCTCAATTTCTCCCCACAGTAGATTAAATTTTCTAAAAATCACAGCAGTATAATATCAAAAACCACTTTAATGAAATTTCTCCTTATCTGACTCCAAAATTTTGAAAACCAGCGTAAAATAAATACCTGCCAAACAGGTTTCCCCATTTTCCGCGGCTGAATACACCACTGGTATTCCGCAATTTGCTGAAACATGCAATTTCATTGATCTATTCATAGCGACTTGCCCCCGCGAGATACGCGACACGTAGCAGATTATTATTTACGAGTGAAATTGATTTTACAGACTCGTTTTTTTTTTCTTAATCGACCGAAAAACCAGATACACCAACGCTGACAACTTTACCTTCTCGGTCTCTGCTTCTCTCGAGACTCAAAATTCACTTAACGCAATGAATATACCTCTTCTCCTCACGAATTTTCATTGCGAGAACGCGCGGGCTAAAACCACTTATACCTGAGAAAATTACAAAACAGACGCACGGACGCGCGTGTGCACGCACTGCGGTAGTTCGGCATCCTCTTATGCAAATAATTGCCCATAAAGTACGTACACACGTACTATTTGTCCTCGAGTTAAATACCCGGAGGTCCATAGACTCTGTACGCGGGGCGCTCCGAGGGATTTCGAAGTTTATGCAATGCGCGCGCGGAATCAAGACGATTTTTCGCCACGGCACGAGAGCTTAGAGAGTTTATTGCCCATTATACTTTTTAATAACGCTAAATGCGAGAAAACGTTTATCCGCAGGGGGATTTACGTAACGCCTCGTCGTCGCGTTCTCAAAAAGTTTGTCATTTCGCGGCGAAGTATATTCGATGGATAATGGTTGGGCTTATCACGTAAATTTCTAATCAGTTTATAGGAATGAGCGCGTGCGTAAATTAATGCAATAGCGCAAGCAAGAATTGCCGCACTAATGTGAGCAGAAATCTAAAGGTCTATAATTATGCTGTTATTTCGTTCGAATATATCGAAAACGTAGAAATTAGGAAAGACACTTTTACGCCGAGCAATAACTGAGATTTGTACCTATTTTGGTATCGTTATACGTGTACGAGTGTGTTTGCGAAATAGTAATTTTACCAGGACAAGTTATAACCTTGTATATTAATATAGTACCTATTTATAGTCAAGTATAAATGCTACTGTGAATGGCAGCAGATATCACAACCCCATGCTTATTAGTATTATAATTTAAAAATGCATTTTATTTCCCGACATTCTTAAAATATATATAATATAATGAATTTCTCTACAAATAGACATTTTAACAAATCACTCATTTTGATACGTTCTTCAGGTAAATATTAGCATTAAACTTCAGAAACTTCAAGATAATCTAAAAACTAGAAATATTAATTATTAGTTTCAAATGTGTAGATGCAAATTTTGCTGATAAAGTTGTAATCGAAAAATATATATGATGTAATATCTATACATAAATTTCTTTACAGACATTTTAACAAGTCATTCATTTTGATACATTCTTCAAATAAATATTTATTAGGATTTAATTAAAGGACCCCGCACACAATGTATGGGAAAAAATCATTCAGTCAAATTTTGGGGGGTTTTGCCCATGAGAACTTTTGTTCAGGACCTCAAGATCTATCTTTTCCCCAAGTTTGATCCAATTTGACCGAATGATTATTTTCCATACATTGTGTGCGGGGTCCTTTCAGAAACTTCAAGCTACAATCTAAAAATATATATTTAAGTTTCGCTGATAAAGTTGTAATCGAAAACTATATATGATATAATGTTCGCATGAAAAACGCTATGATAAATCTAAAAAGCATTACATCTAAAACTACTTTATACGATAAAAAATATCTCTTTCACTAACGAAACACAACAACGCATAGAAAAAAGCAAACCACGAGACGCAGCTCTCCGTCTCATTTTTCCGCCTCGTTCAATCGAATTCAATCGGATAAACGTGCCTATAAACGCGCCATATAAACATTTCCACAAACGTCGTCGCGCGCATGCCTCTGCCACCCAATAATGCTAAATCTCCCGCTACAGCCGCGCCGCGCTATACGGAATGATCTAGCGCCGCTGGGATCTAGAGTTTCAGCGCGTACATACGTTTCCACTGTAACGCACGCGCCTGACTTTATCTAACTAGGAATTGATGTAATTGAAGGACTCTCGCGAGATGCAGTTATGCGCGTATACACGTGCTCAAAAGTCGATCCGCTGATTTATCGCTATTTTTCGCTCCCTATAATACTTGTTGTGTTCACTTTTTTGCGCGCGCGAGTACGGAACGAGAGATTTATCCCGGATAATTACGACCCTATACCCGCGGTTAATTGAAAATTTAAGGAGGCGATAATCGAGGCTGTTAAATTAATAGCCTTTTTGATGGACGCGCGGAAAAAATCGCTCCGGAATCCGATTTCGACGATGCACGCTCGTCGTGGCCGATTTTTTCTCGCTCGACACACGCTCGAGATTTTTAATTGCGCGCCGATTTCAGATGTTACTCAGGAGAGAGAGAAGTAGGCGAGTATTGTGCTGTGGTGAGAATTCAATTTTCTTTTCTACAATAAATCTCGGCTTTAATTGGTAATGCGTGTCCACGGTGTCTGAAGAAATCGTGTATGTATGTATGGTAGACGCGCGAGGCGTAAGAGAAAAGTTGTAATTATTTAAGGCATACGGAATATATCTCCGGCTTATAATTATTTGTATATGTATATGCGTGTATGTGCAGCCTACGCTTGTTTATTCATGAGAGAATGAATCATCTTATTTTGCCATTTATTAGTGGAGTGTATATAATACTAAGAAATAAAAGTACATTGATTTTGATCTTGATTTGGTAATCATTATATTAAACGACTTATATATCGGAGGATTAGGAAAAGAATTTTCGATCAACACCGTTATGTGTATCCACGTAAACAAAATAAGCCGATAAAGTAATGATTTATTTACCAGCGGCATTCAAGGCAAGTAGCGTGTTTAATTAAAATATTTAGAAAACGTTTACGACGCTTTTAATACACAATATATTAAAGCGCGGCCTTATATAGCATCCATTGAAAACCAAAGTACGCGGCGGCTTCCGGAGTTATCAACTTACATAAAGATCGCTGTTTAATTTGACATTGCTTGAGAGTGCGATCGGCAAAAATTTCCCGATAATCAAGCCGCGAGATCGCTTTTTATTTGTCCTACTCCGTGGGGTAAAAATGATGTAACGTATTAATTAAGGTATATACACACATGGCGGTGGAAAAAATCGCCGGAGATTTAAATTTACAAGATTCTATCGTACGGCGAACACGTTTTGCATCGTATAAGCTTTTTTCTCTTTCTCTCTCTCATGCGCCAATCGGAAACGCATTAATGTTTACTGTGCAGGAGTAACTTTCTAAAGCCGATCCGAAGTGCGCGTGTCGCTAAGTGAAGTTTCACGGTTTTCGTGTTTTCACAAATCACACCGCCCCGCGGGGACGAATTTTCAGTAATTCGATAAAAATCGTTATTAAATTTCAAAACCCATTAGATAGAACATATTTTTCAAAATGGTTCGCGCGACTTTGATAAACGTCAACGTTTGCTAAAGTTCGATATCGGCCGGTTCGCGTTTATGTAATTGCGCTTAAGCGATCCGCGAAAATAGTCATTGCGGAGTGTTTCTAAGTCACCGGCAAGCGCGCGCGTGCACTGCAACAGTTGTTTAATTCAGGAAATCATCGTTCTGATCTGATTCATTTTATAATGGCAAATAAGAAATTTCTTTATCGCGGTTTACTTAAGATGCTCGACGGTTTTCACAAGTTATTTCATAAGTTTATTAAAATGCACCGTTTCACAAATAACCGCCGAAAATAACTTTTATAAAAAATACGCCTTTGAACGAACTTACACTTAACCGATTCCCACCTTAAAATTAACAACAATTATACTCAAAAAGGCGCACTTACTGTCAATTAACGAAGCTCTCCTTCGATCATCCTCTCCGAATTTCACCGACGAAATTGCCATCGAATTCCACTCATTTATCGGCCCATCATTTACCCGCGTGTCCATTAAAAAAACGGCCTCTGATGTATAAACGTAAATTTCGGGGAATCTGGAAATCCCCGCCCGAAAAGCTCAGATGACAATATCGCGGCTGCGCTCGAACTGGGCTAACGATCGGGAACGTCTCGGCGAGGCTTCGTATCTGCAGCAGCAGGATGTCCTGACCTGGATTCCCCCGCGAAACCCGTGCGCGTGTGCGCATGCGTGCTTTTTTAGGGGTTCGAGTCTCACGAGGATACGCTAGGGCTTATCGGATTACTATACACGCGCAATTTTCGCGCGCACGCACGCACGCAAGCTGCAACTGAAAATGCGCAGGTAGCGTGTATATCCTGTCAAGGTGAGACGCGGTAGAAGTGATGCTTCGTGAAGTTGAAATTTCGATTTTTTTCGAAGTCGTTGAAGTAATGGCGGTTATAAGGGTATGTGAACGCTCTTTTTTTTAAACTCTTGTCCACGTAACGCCTTTAAATATTTCAGTGGTATATCAGTATCTTTTTTTCACACTTCTTCTATTGTATCATTTATATAGTCTGCATAATATCAAATTAACTTTAAATTTTGATTTTCCAAAAAAAAGTCTTTTCGTCTTTCGTTTCTAATTAACTAACTGTTCTTGCACTCGGAGTACCCGAGGGAACAGAGCAACCTTATCACACAGACATCATCAAATACATGGAATACGAAGACGAAAAATTCTCACAGCCATCAACGAGCGCGCGACTATGGAAACAGGATGATGGATCCTTTTTCAAAGGCCGCACCTTGCCGTTAACAAAGTTCCGGCCCGCAACCGCGAAATTCACTAATGGACTTTAATGAAAATGCAATACGAAAAATATGTACGCGTACACGCGTATTGTATATATACGTACACACGCGTGTATAACGCCAGAATTTAACGGCACCCACGCGCGTAATTATTCAAATTAATGCGTTCCCATGTACCACATCGCGGCACAATGACTTATACCACGCGTGCGCCCGCGCAGCAACAGTTTTCCAGCCGGTGGTAGGTATAGGTATAAAGAGAGAAAAAAAGCCGTGCGTAATGGCGAACCGAACTAAAAATAATATAACAACAAGAGGCGCGCGAACGGTTAGGTGTGTATTGCGCAACGACGAGAGCGAACAAGGGAATCGCAATGAAATTCAGACAACCGCGCGCGGATGACGAATTTCAAATATCGCGCGCGCCGCCTTTCATGACGGAATTATCGTCGCATTAGAGCGCGAGCCGCGATAAATAATGCAGGATCTCTCTGTCTCTATCTCACACGCGTGTGTATATAGGTGATCCCGTTTTCGGCGCAGCGTCATGTCGGCGCGCGCATTGTCTTGTATATGTATAACGTATACGTGACTGCGCGGAGTGTACAGGACTCGTGTAGCGATTTTAACAATGTTTTTAATTAGCATAAGCGCTATTTTTATAGGCTCGGCTGTGTGTACGCCGTGTGGACTAGATAAAGGCGAATGCGAAAAGTAGATGTGTATATAAATGTGTATTAATTTCAGCTACGCGGGGTTTATATTATTCGAGGCGAAGTAGGAGATCGCTCCTTAAATGGCCGTCCGTGATCAATTGTCCTTACAGAGAACGAACTTCAACTTCTTTATGCCCGTTTATGTAACTTCGTGGTTTGAGCTCGTTAGCGTGTTTATGATTATATTGGCGTTTTGCTATGTTCGCTTTTTGATTAATCAATATATATACATTCGATACGTTCGTACGAGAGCTGTATTGAATCTCAACGTTAAGTATACTTTTCAAATTTATTTGTTACTCTAATAGAGTTGTCCCGAATGAATATAAGATTAAGCTGAGATTTTTTTGTGACGTTCTATTGGTCGATGAACCGCGTATATCTCGTAACCACCGACAAGGCAATTGAACTTCAAAAAGTCAACTTCTGGGCAAAAACTCCGATACAGCTATATATTTCGAAATTCCCCCGCGAAAAAAACCTTCCGATTTATGCACGGCGGGCTCTCATTATAGTCTAAAATTAAGCGCGCAAAAACGCAACCGTGTAACCAGTGTCTAAATATATAATACACTTCTGGCACGGTATAACACCGGCGAGGTTTTTTCGCGGCGCGAGAACAAAAGTCGACGGCGAGATTCTAAGTTTTGGCCGTTGACCCCAACCTTGTCGACTCGCTTCAATTCTTGCGAGCGCGTCGGACAGGTTTTTTCTTCTTCTCCTCTTCGTACTCCTTTATCATCCGTCAGTGCGTGATACAATTTTTTGTAAGCTGTCTGTGGAGTTTATTAACACGCGGCTGCGCGCGCACGTGCAGAAGCGAAATTCGGTACGGTACGCGTGCGTTTTTAAGCTCGAGAGCGTTGGTTTTCGAATTTTTTGCGGAAAGGATTTTCTCGAAAATATTATACGAGAGTTTGTAAGATAAAGGATTTTTACCGAGATATTATCCGATTTCATCGATTTTTATTATATGGTCAGGCGAAAAATCGAACGAGTTTAATCGCGCACGGTGTCGCATTACAAATTAGATAATTCGTTATTTTCAGCGCACTGCCGACGCGAATAACGATTAATGCTATTTAAACCTGTCACATTAATCGATGAAAAACCAGCTGTATTATACGCTTTTAAAAAAGCGCTTATATTTGCACAACGTGAAATCATGTAACATCTACCGGAACACACACGCGTGGGGCAAAATCCACTCCGCGACGCGCGTTTTTACCGAAATGGCTTTATCAATATGTTCGGCTTGCGCAACCTATGCGCGCGCCCGTACTACTCTCCAAATATAGCTACTTATCAAAATGTCAAATACCGGGATTTTTCCGCGTGTAATGGGCGCGATTTATAAAGTGATTTCTTGAGTTGGAGAGAGAGAAAAAAAAAAGAAGTTCTGGACAGCGAACGTTTCCTCCTTGTATAGTACGGCCGTAGAAATAAATTTAGATAAATATTTACCTGCACTTTAGATTGTGTTTACTTAAGGCGGAAAATTATTGCAGTATTTGCGGTGAAGCGGCGCTATCTTAATGCAACCGAACACAGTCTTAACTGGGCTCAACTTTTATCGGACACTTTTCATAGATACTTTATAATAATGCGCGTATTTTCTGGTCCATCGGGTACAGGACTTCACTTCCAATTAACATTTATATACATAAGATGGCTGAAAATGTACCTGTAAGACAAATTTTACCGAAAAGAAATCTACTTTTTTCTCTAAAAGTCACACCAATTACGCTAAAAACAAAAATAAAACATATTATGCAATAATTTTTGTTTATTCTCAACGATCACCTCCGACACTCGCCTAGCTGTTTGACACATTTTGTCAGCGCCTTTTCAAGCGGTAACAGTTATAACCTACCAAAACGCAGAATTCTAAACGACGCAGGGGGAATTATAACAGCAACAATTATAAACAAGTCCGCTAAAAATCTCTCACACTCTCTGACATCTTACTCCACATTCGCAGGCTATACTTACCACTTATCCACACAGCTATACTATAGTACTCCGCGAGCTATTCAGTTCATTCGAGTGCGCACAGACACACACACGCGTGTATGTATATAGGACTAGACAAAGCGCGCGGCGCGTAATTTTAGCATACAATGCCGGCGCGCGGGCGCGTAGGTACTGTGTTTTTCGACGGGTATATAACATCGCAACGCGATATGATTGCGAGGAATGCCGTGGCTGCGCGCTGCGGGTGGATGTGCACGCGGCGGCGGCGGCATAGCGCTGTGATGGTGAAAAGTGTGCCGCGCGCCGCGGAGTCGGTCTGTGCATGCGGCGCGGGGACGTTGGTTTTCACAATCGATGTAATATAGTCGGTCGATGATGGGTGCCAGGATCTATGTAGGAGATTGATTTGGGTTTTTTTTTGTTTTTGTATCGGTACAGGGGAAGGCGAAAAATTTACAGTAAGAAACGAATTGTGGGTGTATAGGAGAGGTTCGTGAAAACTTGTAATCTGAAAACATATCGTGTTATAGTAAGGAACGATGTGAAGTTAATATTTAGTATCAGTTTTAGACATTAAATGTAATTTATAAACGTTTGAAACAAATATTATGAGTTATTTTACATATTAAAAAATTTCCATTTTCAAAATATCACTTTCGAGTAAATAATTTACTTAACAAAAATGAAATATACATGTCTCGCAGTTAGGGAGAAATATACGATGGCGATAAAAATCTTTTGAGTAGTAAAATAAACGTTTCGCTAAGGAAAATTTTAATTTAAATATGAAAATCTCACTCTAAACTCGATATAATAAACATGTATAAGTGTGGCAATTTTCACGTAGTTCGTTAGAAGGCGTACATACACTCTATTGGTTTATGAATATTTTTATGTGTATTTAAGTGAAAGTAAAGCCGGGACGTTATTTGCCAGGCTACCGAATGACAATTTCGTCCACTTTCGATGCCCGTTCATGAGGCAGTAATGATCCTGCACGGCTCGTCAAACTTTTTGATCAATTATATATTATACGAGTAAAAGAGAAAATTCGCAATTTGCTTGATGGCTTTTTTGAAAAAATCTCCCAACTATCCGTATATAATAAAATAGAATTATCATAAGTTTAAAAGCCGCGTGAAGTTAACCGCTACGGAGCTAGAAGCGCGAAAATGTGAATTATATACACCTTCAAAAATTTCATCGACAGAAATACGATTTGACTCATACTCGCAGGCTACGACCACCGCCGCAGCGCGCGTGTGTGACTCACCGTGAGATATATTACATCTGAATCAACTTAAATCCTTGGATGCTGGACATTCCGGAACTTCTGCCGCGCTTTTTTTTCGCACGTAATATAATCTTGAACCTCGAAATCCCGCGTCACACGGACATTTATACGAAAAAAATTCAGAAACGGAAAGTTTCAACAATCCTCGTAATAATTAGCAATCTAGTCAATCGGCGTAAATCAAAATCCCAATTCACACGGAACGCATCCTCGATAAATCCAGGGCTGCATCCACACACGTATATACATACATACATATATATACATCAGCATCGCGATGAGCTCGCCGGCGATGTGTAGTACCGTTAGACGACGACGCCGGGGCAGCCTTCGTAAATGAGTTTCTGAGTAACCCGACGATTACGCGCCTCCTCCCCCAGCGCACGAAACTTCTCCTCCGCGTCCTCGACTCGAACGAAGAAGAAGAAGAAGAAGAAGGAGGAGGAGGAGGAGGAGGAAAAAAGAGAAACATTTCCAAATGTCTCCTCCGAAAAAAGGCAAGAAAAGGCACCGGAAGCCGCGCCGTGAAACCGGAGAAATTATCCTAACAGTATATATGGAGCCGCGCGCGTATTAACTCCCAAAATATATCCTCGTCCGAGAAAAATCCTTCGCGCGTATAGAAATCGTAAAAACAACATTATACCACGGCGCAGAGATTCGTGGGCGCGCGCACAATGGAGCCGTCGCGGGGAAACTTTTTTCTTTCCCCGGCGCGAGAGAGTTTTACCTACATTTGAATTTCTGAAAGAAAACGCGTGCGCCGCCCGGGCGTATACACATAGTCTCTTTACTATACACGTCGCGGCCGATAAGCATCTCGCAGACGTGAGAATTTCCCACGTGTATTCCTTTCACGCCGCCCGCGCTGTACCTCGCAGTCTAGACGAAAAGATATCTCGCTCGCTCGCGAGTTCGCAGCAGCAGCAGCAGCAGCAGCCACACACGGAGACTCGGGCCCTATATATACGCGGTATCAGTCGGCCGGGAATCTCTTAATTTTCATTTTTCACCGCGCTCGCGCATGCAAGAGTGCTAAGTGGGTCAGCAGCGGCTGCTGCAGCGCGAGCATTAAAACGATCGCTTATTCGATAGCGCGCGGGCGCTGAACTGCTGCACAAGCGGACATGGCTGTGTGTGGTGGTGTAGCTGTGAAGTCGTGTGCTGTCATTTGTTATAATTGTTGTGGAAAGGGTTTTTTTTTTTAAAGGAGGAATGTGGGATAAAGTAAAGTTTGTGGATATGAATTGATCAGGGAGAAAGTTTTTTCGACTGAAAATTTTTTCGCAGTAAAAATCGTAACAGACGTGTACGGCGTTACGACGAAAAACGATAAGGATCGGCGCTGTTCGCCAAGTTTACGATGATTTTCTATATTGATTGCAGATCGGGTGTCTTTCTTATTCCGCTTCGTGAAGATTTTTTTTTAATTAAGCGTCTTATCAGGCGATTTTGACGGTCATTTTGGCAGGAGAATCCTACGTCGCAGAAAAAAAAGTACATTTCCCTCGATATCGGTTTTTACTGCTCGCGTGTGTGTATGTGTGTGTGCGTATACACACACACACACACACACACACACACTCTATAATCCTGAGCGTATGTGTGTGTATGAATGATACATTGCTGGCCGATTAAAAAAATATATTAAGCCGATAAGACAGGTACACGGCGTCGAAGTCACGGAAGGCCCCGTTATACACACACACAAGAGAGATTTTTGTTACTTTAACTTTGACTTCGAAGACGTATGAACCGGTTACCGATTATCACCGGGTGCACCATAAACGAACTTCGGAAATTTTGTGCTCGTTGAAGCATTTAGAAAGCGTGCGACACACTTCGATATATATTTTAACCGCAGTATTTAATTGTACGGCTTTAATCATTGATAAGTGCGTATTATTTTGCGCGGATTATTATACTACATTCTAAAGCGTTTAATTATTGAATAATATATTGAATAATTTGTTTCGTTATATGGTATCACGCATGTTATCAATTGCATTAGGAGAAATAGATTTATGCAAATTTTCGAAAGTCAACGAGCTGGCGATAAAAAAGCCGCATTAAGTTGTTCTTATAGATGTTAATAAAGCGTGCGGCGCCGCCTTCTTATCCCTGTAATACACAACGGAAAGTCTAAAACTAGGATTGAATCATAGATTATATATGACGTATTTGACACTTATATATTACGCGCGTGATTCAGAAGCATTGATCTAGTTTTATCCTGCTATACGCGCCTTTATTATTCCTATTGAGAATATTCCACAGGATGTAAACATTATAATGTTTTTCATCGTATCTTTTTGTATTTATTTGTCTTGACAATCCCGTACTTTTTTGCTTTGCAGAAATTTTTATTCTGTCATTTTACGTCGACAGTGAAAAACTACAGAGTTTTTAAATATTGTATTTGAATTTTTGATGACCCGTATTAAAATTGTTAAAAATAAGCGCAGAACAAAAATAGCAGGAATAAACGCGTGATCAAACATTGTATTTGTTTTTGAATATTCATTCGACTATAGAAGCCTTCACTCACTTCCTAAAAATTACAACGATTTAGCGCCGGTTATTGGTTGCATGAACGATCTTAAATCAATTTTTGTTAAAAGTAGACAGTAATTTATGCATGAAAATAAAATTAATAATGCTGATCCTACATTCGACTCGTCCGCAATAAGGCTTTGGAATTTGATATATAAGGCTCAAAAAAACAAAGTCGAGGCAGTGAACATGTAATCAAAAATTTCCAACGTAGTTTTTTAATCCTCTTTAGGTTCCTCGGAATGTTTATACTTATATCAAAAACCACCAACTTTCGCTCAAATTTGCAGAAGAAAGTTGTAAATTAACGCCGTGTAATATGCACATCACGCAAAAACGGCATTTTTTTAAAATTTATTTATTTACGAATGCGCGAGCCGAATAAATTTCTTAATTATTTAAATAATTTCTTTATTCGCACACGCCTTTAAAGTAATAATGTTCTGGGCGGCATCGTATATACATGGTGTGATTATTCAAACTGACAAATAATGCCGCTATAAGTCTTCAAGTTCTTAAAGTTTATTGCTAATACAATTTATACGTATTATTGTACAAAGCACGAAATAAGTCCCCTTCTTTCAAATAAACGTGTCCATAAAACAAAATTTCCTGCTTTATATGTCAGATTAAAATGTTTTATTATATTTGAATTGTTTTGAAGCGTGAAATAAATGTAAGACCTATTAAATTCAATCTAGATATTCTGCATACATTATCGCAGTCAGGCGCATTTCACGCTTTCAAAATTTGATGTTTGCTTCAAGATTTTTTAAGTCCACGTGTAGCGTTTTGAATGATTTAACGGTGTAACAACCGTGTTTTTCATTTAGAGTATAGAGAATACTGGAAATTCTGACAGTGCATAACTTAACGAGTCTTGGATATCGAAGGTATTATAATGTTACACAGTATTGAAGCCGCAGAAGCAAGCATTTCTGCATATATAATTTAGTAAGATGACAATCTTCGATATTTTAAAAAGTGCTAGAGAGAGTAAAAAAATATATCAACCCCTGCACACCCTGTAAGTAGCCAAAAATCACCTAAATGATCATCGAAGGTGCATACGTAGATACACATAGTGCTCACCTGTCCAAGTATACCAACCGCATCCAACAACGCTTAACTTTAGCAATCGTGCGCAGGCGCAATTGCGCTACCCTACCAAAGTATACCGGTAATAACATTTATTTACAAAAAATCATATTTTTTTATTTCTCTTTCTCATAAAACCCAAAACATTTTGCATAGAATCATTTCGAAAACCAGTAAAAAGTTTCTACTCGCCAATAAAATACGAAAAGAAAACAGAATCGCCACAAAATTCGAATACCTATTTAAACTTTGCATTCTCTCGTACTGGCCCCGCGACCACGTGTTTGCACAGCCGAACCATAAGGTACCACCTTCCTTACATAAGGTAACACCTGACATTTCCACTGCGACTTCCCGCAAACCTAATCAAAACCAGCTCCCATGCCGTAGTTTTAGACGTCGCTCTATCCGGCAATTTCAAACAGGTCAAAAAAAAAAGTTGCAGCATCCACCGGTCACAGGTACACTCACCTACCTCCTCGTCTTATCGCCAAGCAATAAAAAGGCAAAAAAGTCCGCTCGATCCACTTCCTGGAGAGCAGCGGCTCTCCTAATCGGGCGCCTCGCCTAGCCGGCGTTCAAGTCTCCGAAAATCCCGTGCGGCTGCGCAGCTCCGCTCTCGCTCCATACACTCGCGCACCATATGCAAGTGCAGTGCGCGCATGCGCCAAGCGCTCTCTCGCGGGAGAGTTCACACCACGTGTGCAGATATACACGTATACGTGCGGAGTCTGCGTTGCGTTGCAAGTGTAATATCTTATATACTTCACGCGGCTGAGTTTCTTTTTTCGCGTGCGCGCCGCGAAACTATAGTAGGAGAGACGCGGCAGATAGAGGTTGTGTGCTGGAATGAGAAGTTTGAGGTGCGCGTGGGTAGGTGTGTGCGTGAAGTTCGAGATGCTTACGGAGCGCGCCGCCGCGTGGGCCCGGAGCGATCCATATGTCGGGAGATCGGAGCGTGATTTATGGGATTAGTTTTAGCTGGAATTGCTGGTACCAGAGGGTAACGATTGTTTAGAAGAACAATTTCTGAGTGTTGTTGATTTCATGTCGTTTCTATCATAATTTTAGTTATTTAGGCGTGTTTAGATTTGGTATAGCGTTATTTTTTTTTCACTAGGTGAAATGTTTCATAGTAAGTTCCATTACGAAATATTGTCATCTTGTTGTTACAATGTTATTAGCGGATGTAACTAGCCATATGTCAAACGATTGTTCTCTTACATTTTTTTGAGGATTGTCGTAGAACCTTCTGAATTATCGAACATAGATCCTACGTTCTATATGAGGAATTGCACTGTTTTACTTGTAATAAAAGTATCGCCTGTTTAAAATATTATTGATGTGTAAAATTAAAATTATGAGTAGAAAATATGAATGTGATTAAATTTAAATAAAGGGATTATTCTAACTTTTAGCATTGAAAGAAAATGTTATGTTATGTCTTAACTTTGTTTGGTTTCTTAATTACTTTAAAATATGGTTGCAACGTTCCATATGTCGGAAGTGAGATGCACGTGGTCGGTATCGTAAATGAATCGGAATTTTTATTTTCAATTCTATACGTTATTTTATGCTAACAAATATGATTTCTTATTTAACGTTTAGATAATTTTATTCGTAATTTAAGATTTTCACATTTACTTTATAAAATGTTCACCATTTAATGATATTTATATTAACCTATATATTAGTTATACTTATACGAATTCATTAATATAAATAAATTATTCAAATGAACAATCATAAACATGAAATTACACTTTAAAAACTATTTTATTGCATTAACATTATCGGGAACCAGTTTTATCTTCGATTGAAAAATTGTATAAACGAAAGTATATATACCTTCAATTTATCAGGCTTGCAAATATTAATATTAATATACATTCTTATACGGTAGTAAAGAAGAGAATTAAGATGATGATTAATGTTATAAATTATTAGAAAACGCATCATTGTACCGAGAGAATACAACATTGTAAAATACACTTTTCCATGTAATAAGTTCCCGGCGCCGCGCGCTAACTTTCACTACTACGCGCGTGCACGCGGAATTTAGCCTACGGAGCAGTGCATCGTAAATATTTCAGCGCATCATCCTTCATTCCCACCCGTACACGCTATTTAATAATCTTTACCGCGCATTTTATCTCGAACGCACATTATTTCTCTTGTCGTGTATAAACGTTGTAACTAATTTTTCTTTTTACGATTTTCCGATTGTTTCGTTTCGAATAAAATTGTTTTTCTTCTTATTTCTCCTCTCCACGGCGCTGTATAATAGAATAAAATCTTTTGTTGCTCATTTGCGCAAGTATTTGTTGGAAATCAATTTTCGAATCTACACGGCGCCGTGCCGATAGATTTATCATGGGCCGAGATGACAGTTGACAGATTAAATATCAGATGTAAATCAGCTTGGGCAAGAAAAATTAAGCTCGCTTGTGGCCGCTATACAAGTTATATTACTAACGAATTAAAGAATATATAAAGTGCGTAACACAAAAGTGGTCCAATTTGCGTAATTCGTTTCGGGGCAAAACGGTTACTCAAACTCGATAATTCTGGGTTATAAATATTTCGCGGGCCTCTTTAAGCAATAAAAACACGTTTTTTTTATTAATGCGAGGATAATTTAAAAATTTCAGGTTCATTTGGCTACAATACTTTAACGAACTTTCGATGACTGCGTGGAATGAAAAAACTTGGCCCTTTCTTCGGCTGACACGATAAATAAGACTCAAGTTCATCCACGTTTTGCGCAACTCTCCGGTTAATTCGATTTATATACGAATTCCGCGAATCAATTCGTGCTTAATTGGCCAAAAATGTTCGCGGTTAAAAATTTAAGAAAAGGAACTTTTAGAAAATGCTCTCGCGCCTGCTATTTAAAGCAATTACAGCCGAATGAACATTGTAAATTGTGAGGCGCGCGATAATTTATCGGCCAATTAAAAAATGTATTCGGAGCACTTTCTTCTATTATTGAATGCATATACGCATGCCACATTGTGTGTATACGCACGTGGTAACAGAAGCGTTCCATATTTACATCTTATTTCAATTGAGATTAGCCCATTATTTTGAGCTCTGCTGCATTAAGCACTTCTCGAGCGCAGACGGTTCTTTTTTTTTTTCGTTAAAGCACAAGCGAACCGTGAACATGCATTGAATTTTATGCATAAAAGACACTTTGATTCAGACCTTTTATCCTTTTGTGATTCAAATATTTAGAGTAGCAGGTGCGGTATGGCATACATCTTTCGCTATGAAAATCGTATAATTCTTTCACACTTCATTTTGATCCACCGCGAGCACACTACGATTTCACTCTGATAAATAATTTTCATTTTCCCCTAAACTTTATTTTACCGATTTCCAAGATTTGTTCATCTTCCGATTTACTTTGACACGTCACGATTCCTCTATCCACCAATTCCAATCCAACGAAAAAAAAAGAAGCCAAACAACAACGAGGAGAACATTATACCAATTATACACCACGAGTCCCGTTAAAAATGCATACTAAAAGCACGTCACTATTCAAAACGACCAATCAACACGGCAGCGCGGCCCAACCACCAGATTTCCCGATATCATCTGTTCTCACACACACACACGCAGTCATATCATTATACCCTACCCTACAAGTGTCTCTCTCTCTCTTTCCTCCACGGCGTAACGCACCGTAGCGCAGCAGGTACGCATACACATATACATCCACCTGATCGTCAGCGTAGCGTGTCATCCCCCCCGACCGTTTCGGCACCATTATCATCCACACCAGACACGCACGCACTATCCTCAATACAGAGACACATGAAACTTTATACGAAAGTCACTAACCTAGATCAGCCGCCCACGGGGACGCGTCCTCCGGGTCCCGGCGCCCGCCGACTTCCCGGCCATATGCGACGACGGCTGCACTCCTCTCCTTCTATCTCTCTCTCCCGTACCGACTGCGCTGCACAAGCAATGAGGCCACCACGCGCGCCGCGTATATAATGCACACAACCACCGCCGCTGCTGCTGCTGCTGCTGCTTGTGCTTCTGTCACGGGCCAGTGCCCGGCGGCAGGTGTCCCAAAGCTGCTGCTGCTGCTGCTGCTGCTGTATATTATCGCGCAGGAGTGCGAGCGATAGCGTGACGTGCAGTGAGTATATACGAGAGACAGAGGGAGCGAGACGCAGGAAAGATCGTCCGTGGGAACAAGGTTCGAGTGGAGTGGCTCTCCGTCAGATAGCCAGATGGCGGCGCCTGCTGCGCGACTGCTCGGCTGAGCTTGAGAAGAGGAACGAAGAAGAAGAAGAAGACGTTGCTCTTGTCGAGGCGGCGATTATCATCCTCATGGTCTTGCACTGTGTGTATGATTATGTATGTATGTGTATGTGTGTGTGTGTGTATCACTGGAACACGCGCGACGGCAGATGTTGCTGGTACCGCGGTCGCTCGGTGGTACTTACTGGGTACCGATATGTATACGATCACCAACGCGCGCCGATCTCTCACTAGTCTTCGTTGTATGTATGTGCGTGTGTATGTGTGCAAGTGTACGGGTCGGCACAGTCCACTGCGCGTATAACGTGCGAATATCACACTGCGAGTATTCTTGATTGTCCGTTGCTGTTGCTGCTGCTGCTCGTAGCACTCGATCGCGCGGCGGCGTTGTGGCGAATAGCGGAGATAGAGGCGAGGATTTTTGACAAGAAAGGGGGGCACTGACGGACGAAAAACAACAGGGGGAGCAGTGGAGAGGAAGGAATGGAAGAAGTGGCGCAGGCGTTCGCCAGGAATCGCAGAGAGCACACGACAACACAAACAGGCCTGCTGCTGCTACGGGTCCTCGCGCGAGACCAGCGCACGCACACAGATTGTAGACAGACAGAGAGCGAGCAGCCTGCGCCTGCCAGCCAGCCAGCGCCGGAGAACAAAGTCCTCGGACTGAGGGTCCCGATCGCCGCGCTCGGCTCGGATCGCTCGCTCAGGTAAGGCCCGCCGACGAGGACGGAGATAGTGGCGAGAGGGAGAGAGAGAGACAGCGGAGGAGATCCTCGCTTGCGTGGCGCTCTCGCTCGGCGCGCTCGCTCGCTCCGAAACCCCACCGTCCGTGGGCTGGTAGCACAGCGCGGCGCAGAAGAGTAGGGAGAGAGAGCAGGAGAGAAGAGCGCACAGCACGGCGAGATAGAGACACACGTGCGCCTCGCGCACACATACAACGGTACGACGAACCTCCTCGGGCCGTGGGATATTACGTCGCGAGGAGGAGGAGGTGGCGGAGGATGAGTCGAGGTTGCGCGGAGGGGACGAAGAGGAGAGAAGAGAACGAACGAAGACAATTGAATTGACGAGTCCTCCTCGCGCGCGCGGCTAATGAGGGAGCGCAAGCGCGATATTTTCGGATGAATGGAGAGTCGAGACAATGAGAGAGAGAGATCGAGATTTTTCGGGGGGAGGGCCGCGATCGAGTCGAGATCGATGCAGAGGTCGGGGCGAGGATTCGGGAGGGTGAATGACTGGATCGGCATGAAGGTTCGGGAGTGCATCGGTAGATAGCGGAATGTGGCTTTGTTTGGTTAGCGTCTATAATGGATGCTTCGAGAGTGGTAGCGCAATTGTTACGCGCTAAAAACTGTGATTGAACTAGACTACCACACGCGTCGAAGTGCGTGTGGGTCTGTGCTGAAACTACACATTAACCTTATTATAGCTACGCGGAACGAAGGGAACGCATCATCGACGTTTCAATTTCATTCCTCTCCGCGCGTCCCAATAAGTCAACGTCCTCAAACTGCATTTTAATACCCTCCACTTAATCTCCCGGCTGAGCGCGGGCACGCACGACTGGCCGGCCGGACGAGTGATGCGCACCGTGGGTATATACATATAGAAAAACAAGTGCGCGCCGCCCGTGGTCCGACCGGTACAATAAAACCAGCGCCTACTCTATACGAGGGGGGAGCTACGCTCTAAGGGCGTAGGTAGCTAGTACCTACCGCTCGTTCCTCGGCGCGTGTATAAAAAGAGAAGACGAGGCGAAAGAGTGAATGAGCGTGCAGGAGAGAGAGAGTCAACGACACGAGGAGAGAAGAAGGAAACAAAAGCTCAAGCGCGCATGCAGTGGCGCACCTGTTGTGCGTAGGAAAAGACGAAGCGATAGAGAGAGGCGAGGAGGGTGAAAAAGAGGGGAAAACGATATCGGAGAGGATGAATGGGCGGGCAAGTGCACGAGGCGAACGAACGACCGGGGGAGAGTGATCGCCGACCAAGTAGCAAACGTGCGCGGTGTATAGAAAGAGACAGTAGCGCGCGAGGATAGCACAGTAGTGGGAGAGAGAGAGTTCGCGTAGCTCGTAGCTGCGCATCGCGGATTCCTCTGGGCGCGCGGAGGGGCTCACCTTGATTCCTCTCGTCCCCCGTACCTATACTTGTAGGTGTACACACTCGTCGTCGTCTTCGTCGTTGTTGCTGCAGCTGCAGCAGCGGCACTTTCTCCCGCGTGCTCGCGCGCGGATTTATGTGGCCGGGGTTATCCGCGGTTTCGGCGCAACATGGGATGCGACCGCGCGCGCTGCTGTTTCGCAAGGTGGTTTAGGAGGAGAGGACGTGCATGTACACGAGCGGAGCCGCGTTGAATGGAGCGGTTTCGGGAGACTGTGATGGGTTTAGTTTTAGCTGAATTTGTTGGGCAGCATGGGGTGTATTAACGAGGCTGGAGAATTTAGTGCTGGGAAGAGTAGTGTGGCTTTGAATGCCATTTAATATTAGTTTAATTATGGAGATGTTGCTGAATATTAATAAACGGGATGGATGTGTGTCAGCTGAAAACCTGTCTTTCGTCATGATTGATTTTATATATAGAATGCGTCGAATATAACTACAAAAAGAGAACACGGATGCTGAATGTTTGGTGTGTATTATATGTATAGACGCACAAAAACTTGTAAAACAAATTAATGTCGGGGCTCGTAATCGATTTCCACTGACCGGCGAATAATAATAATTAAAACTGGGCCTACACATAAGCTTCGCAATCCCAAACAATCGAATCACCATTTTTCATCGGTTATCGCGTATCTCGTTTATCAATCACACTAGAGAGATTCGAGAGCCGCGGTCGAAAAATCGTTACGATCGAACAGTTCTTACGATCCATCTCCTCTATACATATATACGATCCTTCGTTAAGGTCCGCGCGGCGATCATAGAATAACGGTACAACTGTACGTATATATACACACCCGGGGAACCATATCTCAGTGCGTGCCTAATAAATCAAATCTCTCGCTCTCTCGTTATTTAGTGGACCACGCGTACGTACGTACGTACAGAAAAAACTGCATCTTACGATCTCGATCATATAGGGAGCGCGTGAATTCGGTTCGAGACCTCTAATGGAGGAGAAATGTATGTAAGATAGCGATTTTAATTGCTATCGCGTAAAATAAAACCGCTTCTCTGGAAGCCTATCGTTGTGTATATATGTGCACACACAAGAGCGTAGCTGTCAAATCCCTTGAACTCTTGTGAAATTTTGTGAAACCTTTGAAAACGGGAGAGTGAGAGATAGAGAAGTCTTGCAAAATACCATGCATGTAGTTTCACGTAATCCCATGAAGTTTTCTAGCGATATGCCACGCACGGCGCTTAATAAATATCTATCCTTTAACGAGTTTCGTAAATATAATGTCATTTTTAATCTTGACTAATCTTGAAACACGCTTAGAATGAATGGCTAGATAACTGTAGCTTTAATCTCATATATGTAACTCGTACATAAAGAAATCGGATCAATGAATATTCGTAATTCATGGACTGATCCATATTTAAGTATGTCCCATATTTGTTTTTCACTTATTTAAAGGATGAAAAGCTGTATCAGAAAATATCGGCTAAAATTATAGAAATGTTGCTGAATATCCAGTTCTGCATGATAGGTTTATTAATAATTCTAAATTCAGCCAAATGCGCTTATAACTACACGAAAAGCATTAATGATGAAATATCCTGATTTTAACTCTTCATCCTACTAAACCACCAGCTACATCTAAACCTTCATCTTCACTTCGCTTCACCTGCACAAAAGAATCCCATCGCAATAAAACCCACTCCTGCATAAAAAAACCTCTAATCCACCTTGAAGCCTCCCATGCCCCGCGTCAAGCGCCATCGCACGCATCGCCTTACAGACCTCCGAAAAGTTTCGGGGTCACGCCCCCCCCCCCCATCATCAGATATACAAGAGCCACTCATATATAGCCGGACCGACGGGATTCCTCTCCTGATCTCGCCTATAATGTGCACTCGGCGGCGACGCGACCTCTCCCGAAACGCAGCGCTCTCGCCTCTTTCTCTTTCATCTCCCTCTGCCTCTCGAGAGTGTATAAGACACTTGTCCCTCTCTTACTCTCTCGTGTGCATGAATCTAAACGTGCAGCAGAGAGCCTCGATCGAGAGAGGAGTCGCCGCCGCCGCCGCCGCGATCTAAGAGTAGGTAGGTAGGTATGTGTTTCGCCCGGGGCCACTCCGGGCATAGCGGTACTTGCATCCATGCCTGTCCTCCTCCTCCTCCTCTCTCTCCCTCTCCCACCGGCCGGTGTATTCTGGTTTGCCCCGCCGCCGCGATATTCTCTTCTCTCCCCCGCTCTCCCCCGGCTCTCCCACATCAGGTTCGGTCGAGCGCTGCTGTTGCCTGCCCCCACCTTATATCTCCCTACCTGCGCTGCGCCTTCGAGCAGTGTATGCGTGCGCACGCCCCGCATATATATATATCGCAGCAGCGCGAAACTACCTGAGACTGGATCTGTGTGAGTTGTGCCTGCACTGAAATCCTGTTCGAAACACACATACACAGATATATACCTACACACAGAGAGAGTGTATTGCGTGCCACGTGTACCACATAATGCGCGTATATATAAACCTCACGAAGTTCAGCAGCACGTGGAAGCGCGCGATGGTGCATATATACGCGCATGCGCGGAAGCTTTTATTGACTCGCCGGGAAATGAGCGAACGCGTAATTTATTCGAGGCGGATCCTGTATGTATATACTGTGCGCTGCACACCGCGCGTGCGATTAATGGAATGAGAGAGAGAGAGAGGGGTGAGATCGAAACACTGTGTTTAGAGAGGGGTAATGAGACGAGGGAATGAGTGACATTCCTACCCGTGCAGAGTTTCGACTTTTCCGAGATAGAGAGATAGAAATGTAGTCTCTCGATGTATGGGAAACGTGTAATCAGCTGAAACTTTGTAATCCGGAATCTGTTTGCTTTCAATCCGCCTAGGCGTGAATTGCCACTCTGGAAAGATAATCTGATGTCGTTACGAAAACATGGCGAACATTTCGGATTCGTGGTCGTTGATATTACGCTGCGTTCTCAATTACCAATTCAAATGACCGTTAATTGCCGTTGCACACATAGTTTTATTATTTAGCATATTATTCATATAAAGAGTTCGTTGTTACTTTATATTGGAAACTCAAGCTGTCGCAAGTGTTCCACGTGCATTAAATAATTGCCTCTAAGTTTAAAAATTATAATCAACGATAATTTCAGTTCGCATGTACACGTATAATTGAATTATAAAAAATGTACCATTGTACCTTTACCCTCTCGTTATGGCGTCCATTTTTTTTTCAATATATAGCGATATTTTTTTAAAACAAGTTCATTGTGTTGATCCTAAAAAAAAAAAGAAATATGCAACTCCATTTGTATATACCTACCCTTTGATTATTACTCATTTCCAGGAACAATGTTTTACATCTTTTAATATTCCCCTGCTTCAATTACCCGCGCTTATCCGCGAACATCAGCTCATGTAAGCTCCGCGCGGGCATTGTGGTTATACTCTCCCCGTGCATGGTTATATACAAAGTTGCGTAATAATATTAATTAATTAAATTTATTCGTATATACATTAACCCTCCCTCCGCGCTGTTCCCATTACACACACATACAACATTTTAATAGCATTCTTGGGAAGGCCAGAGAGATATTGAAATAAAACACGTATAGGCGAGAGAGAGAGAGCGATTATTTTTCTCCCAAAAGTCGCCTTGTAACGCCGAACAAGTGCGTGTACGTGTACGGGGAAAATCATCAAAAAAGAAGGAGACTTTTAGTGCTGCCCGCGGAGCTTTAAGAGTTACCTTCAAACTGGTTTTTAACGCGTTGCTCACGCGCACACGCTCTACCTATCCCGACATGTGGATGAGAGAGAAAAAAAAAGATTTTCGTAGCTGCAGGGACTCTGTACATATGTGACTTTGACAGCTACAATTTTTCCTCACCGCCGTGGTATACGATGAAATCGATCGTGAAAGCTATCATATCGTACGTATATCTCTGCGGGCGTACGGTAATTTGGGCTCAAAGTGACTAAAATTATCGCGCGCGCTCAGAGCTACAATTGTTGATGGTTTTTTTTTTGTCCGTATCGAGCAATACCTATTTAAAATGAAGAAATTGGCTTTCTAGATATGTGATAATAATGGGTAGCAAGTACAGGATAATTAAATGCTGTGTACGTGTTTAAATATACTGAAATATATTTTATTGTGCCTTGTTCGATCATCTTTTGTGACAGAAAATTTATTTTCCTATAAGAATGTTTGTTTTTTTAGTTTTTCGTAACTTTGAAAGAATTTTCTGTCAAATTTATAAATAAAAAGAATTTTTTAATTTGGGGAACTTTTTTAAAGAAAATTTCGCATATAATAAGTATAATCGGATCCGCCTGTATATACTTTACTCGTATGTAATATAGTTATTACTCTACAACCACTTCTCACTTCAAATTTAACAAGTTTGACCTGAAAAATTTCACATAACTGTTAACGCACAAAAGAGCGTTTCAAGCATTTTTTTGTTTTGTATATTAATCTTCAAGAGTTAACAACTATAAATTATGAATAAAAAAAATTTCGGATATTACAAAAAGGTTATATAAATTATCTTTTATATTTTCAAAAACGTCTTGGAATTTAAAAAGATCAACAAAAAAATTAGAGCAATCATTATAACTTTCTGTTTAACCATAAAGTGCAAAAAATTAAGAAATCAAATTAGACAATATAATTATCTAAAAAAAATTAAAATAAAATAAATTTCAAAGCCATCTTAAAAGATGTTGTAATTAAAATTAGAACCTCTATAAACAAAAACAGGTTTCTTATGACCGTCAATTCTATTACGATTAGAAAAAATCTCGAGTTAAGTAGGTTTTTCAGTAATAATTGATTTACAATTGCAGCACTTACACGTATAATCACTGTATTCTAAAATAATCTCTCCAACCTTTCAAACAACCGCACAAAAAGTTCGAGTACCCTTTTGCGCCCGCTGCACACACGCGCATAGCACCCACCGCGAGTCCTGGATTTATAGATCCCGTTAAACGGCTCGCGGGATCATTTGTGTAATACGCAATCATTAGTTAATGTCATTTTTTGAAGCGCCAACAATACATACGTGCGTTGAAGAAACGTTCCAGTTTAGATGCGCGGCCATTGTGCTGTATGTCAACATTGTGCCCCGAGCTCGAGAGACCTATACGCCGATCTGCTAAGCATGTAAGGAGTTTTCTTTCTCATTTTTCAAAGACGATTTGGATTTTTCGTTGGCGCAGCGCGGACCGATGAACGGTCATGATACCAGTAATCGAAAAATGTAGGTAACTGTATATAACTCATAGGGTAAAACTAGTTCTTGATGAAAATTTCTGGTAGCTTTTCTTCGGTGTCGAATAGAAAGATATATATTATGCATATTATAATTTTGGAAGTTTCGTATTTAAAAAATGTGTAATTAAATTTAAAAAACGAGTAATTCATGAATACAAATTATTTTCTTGATCGTCGTATCCTGCAGAAAATGTAACGTGATCCATTATTTTTAATTATTTCGTTGAGTTATCAAGACAAAAAGTAATTAGTTACAAAAATTATGGGTTCAAGTGATTTTTATCGTGTCGTTTTAACCTAAAATGTAAATCCTTTTGTCGAGACAAGGTTTATGAAAAACACAATATTTTTATATAAAAATATGTTTTACTTCAAGTACCAACGTAAGTATATCCATTGGAAAATATTATTAAAAATACTTTTGGCAAGTCAAGAAAGTTACCTATAATTATTTCTCAAATATAAACGCAGCTAATATTTTTTTTTTCAATTTCCAATCAGGTACATGAAAATATTCCCAAGTAAAACTCAAACCATAAATTACATTTATCATACAATTCAATTATTTATCATTGGAAACCCTTATATGCAACAAAAAAATCTCATCTAACTCATGTTAACCTCAAGAAAAAATAAGAAGCAAGTACGTGTTTTCAACTTTACCTACCAATGAGAATCAGTTTTATCCATCTAACAATATATGGCTGATCTCCAATTTGAGCATGGCTGCCTTCAATTCGATACTTAATCGCGGTCTCTCTTTTATAAGATGGATTATTACATACATACACTCCAGTCTCCATTTCAATATTTACCAAACCTAAGCGAAATAATAACTTCTTGCGCTCGCAAACCAGCGTATAATCTTATCAATGAAGCAAGAACGGAACCTACGTCTCATACACACTCACACAAGAAAGACCCCATACGCAACAAGTCCATTACTATCGGACCGTCGAATCTTAGCCAAGCCATTTTTCAATCACAACACGACTTCCTCATCGCACCTCCGAGCCACTCTCGTGTACTTATTATAAATATGTTCATAATACGCGCATACACAACACGGTACCGACTGCGCCTGCGCGAACACATTAAACGAGTTTTGTTTGAGAGTAAGCAGGTAGCGACAGTAGTATATACACATACATACATACACTTGGCCGGGATTACATATACATATACGCATATATTTATCTTAACGCACGCGCGCTCGGTGAACCTCCTGCATACGCGATCAAGGACGGCCGTACAACGGCGGCGGCATTGCGTTCTCTCGCGGTAGGTATAGCTTATATACTATATGCTGCCGCTGTTACTCGGGAATTTCGACGCTCGCGCAGGCTATGCGCGCGAGCGCGCCAGATAGAAAACAGAAGGCTCGACACCCGCGCGCACGCGCGTCATTGTGCACGTATGCGGGTGGGTGGTGCTTTGTCGACGAGAAAACTGTACAGCGTATGGCGAGTGTTGGATGTGTGGATAAGATTTGAGATATTTCGATTGGCTAGGTTAGGAATGGTTTATTCAAATTTTCTATAAGTAGTTTTATAAATTGTGTGTGTGTGTATGCGTGCGTTGACTCGTGGGTTGGAACGCTGGAATTTGATGAAATAAACATCTCGTTGACTTGAAAAATATCTGAATTTTTGTTTCCTGACATTGAATATTAATCTATCGACGGCTTTGTCAAATTCAGTCGGGCAGTAGTTGAGCTACGAAATATGAATAAGATACTTCATAGCCGTGATCTATTAAATTTGTTCCAATTATTTGGGAATAAATTAGGATTAATTTTATATATAACATTTGCGAAACTTCTTTTGAACCAAATCTAGTTTTTAGTGCCACAAAATATTTGGGTGACAAATATTCCCAGTAGCATAACATAATTTAACGTGTCAAAAATAAATTCTATGTATTAATCGTTCGGCAATGGAGAATTACATATACACAATTAAATTGAATTCACAAAACTTAATGGCTAATCGAATAAATTTTGTCCGAACGTCGAAATCCGTAACATAATGAACTACAATTCATGAACGAATTTACATTTGACATACCACCACAGAACCATCCACATTGACCTACGTAACGAAAATCCACGCATCAGAGACCTATATATATTTTCTTACACATACGCAGGTAACACGACACCGCATCAGCCGCGCGCCATATAACCTATACACCGTTCATGCACTGAAAAGCCACCTGTCCGCGTCAATCTCCGCGCTCTCCAGAACTCAATCACATCCAACGGTTTACGACCTCAACACATCCACGCGCACTTGTTTCACTCTCTCGCCCCACCCAAATAAAGCTCCATCACGCGCAGCAACAAAGGACCGATTCATAAATTCATCGACAGGCGTATTTGAGGATAATTTAAGTGACGCGTCACCCGTGGCGCGCACGCTGAAATAAAGACGTCGCTTTAGGGGGGATTTATATTCGTGAAATTGATTAACTGCCATTTGCGCGCAGCGCCGCGCGCGCGCGTGAGGAGCTTTTAATGAGTTCGCCGCCGTTTTCGGCGCGCTCGTTATTTATCGTCGTCGGAGCGCGCTTCAGTCTCGCGCGGCGCGAGCGATATTTCGAAGTGTGCAGTGTGTAGGTACTTCGGTAGTGCACGTGTGAGAGAAGCGTATGAGGAGGATGTCGCGTTGGTGGGACAAATTCGTAGTTTAAGCTGCAGATTTTAAGGATTTATGGGAGAGCTGGTGGTTTTTTAAGAAATGGATAGTAGCAGGACTTTTGGCGCTAATTTTGGATGGTTGATAGTTTTTTAGTACTTATTAGGAGAGGCTACGAACTCCGGATCACGGATTCAGTTTAAACTTTGGCATATGTTTTTAGATACCAAAATATGAACAAAGCCAAATTTTCAGAGCCTAACGCTTCAAGAAAGCTTAGTTATCGATATTTTTAGTGTAATTTTCAGAAAAACATAACAAAATCTCCTCTACTTTGAGCTTCAATAATTTAGCTCAGAATTGTCTTCGATAATATTTTAAAAAAGAAAATAAAACTAGATAAAACAAGCATTAATTTGCCGTTTCTAGAATTGAAAAATATTGTTTCATTCAAAAGTCATGTGAGTTTGAAATTTAACATTCAAAATACAATAAAATATGATACAAATTTGGAATACAAATTTTTTTGCTATTTTATATGTACATTTTTTAGTTTCCCTTTAAGCTCATATAATTTTTAAACGAATCAATATTTTTCAATTCTAGAAACGGAAAATTAAAGCTTTTTATTTGAAGTTTCATTCTCTTTTTTATAATTTTATTAAAGACAATTCTGAGCTGAATTATTCAAGCTCAAAGTATAGGAGACTTTTCCATGATTTTCTGAAAATTACCCTAAAAATCTCGATAACTTAGCTTTTTCGAGGCGTTAGACTCTAAAAATTTGGCTTTGTTTATATTTTGGTATCTAAAAACTTATCCCAAAGTTTGAACTGAGTCCGTGTTCCGGAGTTCGTAGCCTCTCCTAGTTAAATACTTTTTGATAGAGATTGTTTTTAAATTGTAAAAATTGTCTTATAAAGACGATAAACATGGGCGATGACAAAGAAGAAAATAAGTTAAAATTTATTAATGTTACGCCATAATTCACGTTGACAGAAACGAGTCAATGATATAAATGAGCAGAGTTCTTAAAACCAATTAAAAATGTATATCACCTTATAAAAGTATTACTATATATAAAATTATTCGCCATATTTATTCGTAAGATATAAATAAAAGCAATAACGACCCAAAATTGGCAGAAAATAAAATAAATATCAAAAATTTGCTGTGTGGAATAAGAGCAAAAGTAAAATTGCAACCTTCGAGAAATTTCATCTCCATAAGAACAACGTCGAGCCATTAAAAGTTTATGGCAGATGTATTTTTTTAAATTACCCATTAAACAAATGATTCTGAAAAGAAACAAAAAATAAAACTTCACTTTCCATTTTTCAGCTAGTTTAATGACAAACGCATGTACCGCTGAAACGAAAAAAATTCCCACGACCGTCCAATTTTATTCCTTCAATCAAACACAAGCAATTATAATTAAATTTTATTTAAAAAAAAAATCCAATTTTTCTAAATAAAATACATATATAATTCATTATTGAACCTGTACTAACACCTTTAATCGCCTCGAACGCATCTCAAATTAGCCGTCGAGGGCTTCACACTCCCGTTATGCACATCTCTCGATCAGAGCCACCGAACCTGGAACTCCCCGTGTACCTTGGCCCCCTATATGGGGCCCTTGGCGTGCACCTCGACTTTTTCCCCGAAATTAATTGATCCCCGGGCTCAACGAGCTTTCGATGCAAAACCTCAACACACATTTTTTTTTTCTTTAACCTCCGCGGCTTTCTCTACGCGGAAATGTATAATAATCAGGCGCTAATTAAGCGTCAGTTGTCGCTTTTGCGCTCATGTTTTTTGCCCCCACCTCATCCCTCTTTGTTCGGAATTAATTGATGCGGCGCGAGCGAGCGAGTGAAAAGGAGCTTTTAATGAGTTCGCCGCGCGCGAACGGGTAGCTCCATGCTTATACTCCTCTTCTGCCGCGTGTGATAAATTGACGAATTCATTACCATGGCCGGGTCTCAGCTCACGGGCCGAGTGAGCAATGCATGTATGAAACAATTATAATGCATGATTGAAAGTATTTTAATTGTCGGTGTTGGCGCAGCGGTCCGAAGCCGCCGCGCGCGTTATGCAAAGATCATGCATCATAACATCGTCATTTCACCTGGCACGTGTGTGGTGGGTTCATGCTTATTAACGAGTGCATCCGTGTCTGTGTGTATGTGCTGCTCCACATACATTTTTGATGCGCGCATGCGTATAGACCAGACACGAAAAATGTTAACATTAATAATCCGGTAAATTACCCGCGGAGCGGTTGAATGGAAGCTGCAGCAGCGAGCCGCGCTGTAGAGAGATAGCAAAAGGAAAAATCGATTGATTTGAATTTCCGATCCTGAGCGCCGATTAAAGCGTTCCCCGCCGAAGTGTACTAAATACCAAGCGCGGTCGTAACGTCCGACGACGCGCGTATAGGTATATCTTTCAGAGAACCGAACTAATTAAATTTACGAGCCGCGTGATGGTGTATATAGCATTTGCAAAGATTGATTTTTAATGCGTTTGATTAAAACGTTTAGGCAGTAAATATAACACAAATTGAAAAACCTAATTAATTACAATTAAATTGCCCTTAAATTTGCAATATTTCTTTGAAGCCACTGAAAATATTTACGTCTGAAATAAAGTGTTCAGAAATTCGTTCAGCAGAATGGACGTCCAGCGACGCCCACGGGCGCCATCTTATTGTTCCTCCTCTTCGTCGTTATGAATAAGCCTTACGACTTCTTAATTAATTTCGGAATGCGCAGCTCTCCCGCGATCATCAGCGAGACCGAGAAGGCAGCAACAGCCGCCTGATCTTCTCTCTTCTTTCGCCGCGGCGATTCCAAAAAAAGAAAAAAGAAAAAAAGAGCCGCGGACCGTTATACCCCAGCGCGCGCTCGTGAAATATATGTAGGGTAACGGGCGCTCGCGAGCGCGAGCACACAGCGTTTTATTAACTAATTATCGTAATTGCGAGACGACGGCGGCGGCAGTTTCGCCTATAGATTACGACGCGAGCTGTGCAGCAGCTACCGTGCGCGCCGAGCGGGGAGTATTCGGCGGCCGTCGATCGTAAATGTCACCGCGCGTGCGCCGAGCGAAACGAGGAAAACTTGTAAATCGCGCGGGAGGATGTGTGTGTATATATGTATCGGTGTTATAGGGTGTATATAATCGGGTCAGCGGAGTGTAAATATTTACGCGGATATATATGAAGGAGTGCGTTTTTGAGTTACGGCGGAGTAGGCCGCGGTTGTACGAATTTCCATTATGCAAAGTGGGTGTATATGTACTTGTAGCGTGTAGATTTTTTCTTTTTTTGGCCTTTTAAATTCCAAGTAGGAGAGAGAAGGAATAATGTCAATCCGCCCACGGTTATGTATGGGAAGTCTGATCGAACTGTATGGGAGATTGTTTGCAAACAAGATCTAGTAACCCGCGTTGGGAATCCACGAAAAACTCTTATGTTGGACCAAGCCTTGTACGAAAATGTATAAGTATAGACTCACGGAAACGAGTTTTTCGAGTTTTGATAATTGATGCGATCGATTGAGCTACTTTTTTAAATTCAAAAATGGTATTATACGATGCGAAAATCATACTTTGAAATTTTGGTATCCTTATGGCAGTGGGACAGTAAAACTCGATATTTTAATGTTTGTTGAGAGATAAAAGCTTCGATGGGGTCGTTACTGGTACGCTGACCATTACGCTGTTTATTACATAAAATGTGTACAAGTTTCGGCCGTTTAAATGTAGGGTCCATGCAGAGTATACACATATGGATATATGTTTTGTGGGTTAAAATACAAACGACTTCATTGTGGAATGTGTACACGGAGAGAAATTTTAGAGTAAAAATTACCAAGGTGCCTTGGTAGTGCATGGATAGACTGTCAAAAGCCGTGATATTCCCAGGTTTCTAATACAATTTATAAGTTTCCCAGGAAAAACTACCATAACCACTTAAAAAAAATACCAAATTATCGGAATAAAAATTACCAGACACACTGGTAAAAATTGAGATCTAGTCATTTTTACAGGGTAACCTAAGAATTTTTACTAAGAAAACTGATAAATTTTGCCAAATAACCTGGTATTTGTGTATTCGCGCATGCGCACTGCGCATTATTGTGTTTCAGAAGATTGATACTAGAGGCGTACGCGATGTTAAAATGAAAACAATACACATATTTTCAGTAAGTAATAACGGCGATTCAAATGACTGTTGGTAACAGCTTCCGTGGCGCAGTCGGTAGAACGTCGGACTCTCAACCCAAAGATCGTCGGATCGAATCCCGCTTCCGTAAAAATTTTTTTTCAGTTTAATGTTTTTTCATCCTTGTTTCTGTTTCTATTTCTATATTAAAATACTATATATCCATTAATATAGGGGAAGGCGGGGCATGGCGTGTCAGGTAGGTAAGTTTGGCACCCTCATATTTTTAATATTAATGAATGCAAAAAATGTAATTTTTATATAAACCTAATTAGATATGCTTTTAGAATTTTCCTCTATACTTTTGAGATTATAGATAATGTTTAACATTTAATTTAATAAGATTGAAAATCGGTGCTTAGAAACAAGGTTGATTTCATTTTTAAGTCGCTTGGAGCAACGAGAAAACGATTTTTTTTCTAAATGAGACCAAACCTATTTGATAGTTTCAACTTTTATCTTTCAAGCCCTGTTTTTGTTTTTTTCAGAAAATCTTTATAAATAATATAATTAAAAAATGAAAATTGTATTAAAATGGGGCATGACGTGGCACCCTGGCGGGGCACGCGTGGCACACTCGGGCGTATCAGTGCGCCGCGGCGGCCGCCGAGCGAAGTGATGTAACCTACAAACCAAAAATGGAGCAAGATGGGTTAACAACTACGCAGTGCAATAATTTAGTTTTAAGTAGTTTTTAGTTTCAATTATTACATTAATAAGTAAATAACGATTATTTCGACTGCGTATTAAGTTATAGAGTAGAAAAAACAATAATGGTAAGGAAGGAATCAATTGTAGATACTCAAACTGCCTTTTTCAATGGTCAGGTAGTTCAAATATGCTACATAGATGAAAATGATGCGAAATCTTTAAATTTAAACTTATTGTAATAATAATGATAATTTGTTAATCAAACAAAAGTATTATGTTGTGATCATATTTTATAAGAAGGAATTTATAATATAAAATCATTTATTAAAATGTAATAATTTATTTTAAAATAAAAATTGTTATGTTCCTTAATAAAAATAAAATTTTAAATTTTCAATAGACTGATTAATTATTTGATTTTTGAAAATGTTATTATGGCATAATTATTAAAGTATTAATTACTGGAAAAAAGAATTGAAAAATATCTATAGTAAAATATTAAATTTGACCGTGCCATGCGTGCCCCGTCGGGTGCCACAATCCACCCGCCGGTGGGGCACGTAGAGCATTTTTTTCAGAATTTCTTTTCTGTATTTTATCAATAATTAAAAGAAAATGAAAAAAAAGTTAATAGTTTATTTTATTTTATTTTTTTCTGATCTAATTATTCCGTTTTTGTACATTTTGAAATAATACACGGTTTAGTTGTTATTTTTAATCAAAGTTAGGGTGTCACACGTGCCCCGCCCTCCCCTAGATAAAAAAAGTTAATTTTTTAAATTTAAATTAACTAAAAAAAAATTTTACCAAGGCACTTTGGTAAAAAGTTTGAAATTGTCAGTCTGTTCATCCATTACCATAGAAACTGGTAATTTTGCCTCGAATATTTGTAATTTTCACTACAAAATTTCTCTCCGTGTAGGTGAGCAACCCAAAGAATTTGTTAAAATTATAAGGCTATTGATTATTCCCACAGTTTATCGACTGAACACGTTTATATATATACTTTTGACTTTTATATAGGGATTATATAATTTTATTGAATAATTAAAAAAAAAATTGAAACCGATAAGTTAAACTTATTTTTCAACTACGCAATTGGAATTTACAAGATCTTGAAACAAGTTCAGGTTATTTTGTCACGTACGTAGCTTTCTTCTTTCATTTAGTTTAAATGGTAATTTAAATATATTTTTCATTCAAATGTATCCTTTTTTTATCTCTAAATACAAACTGCGGTATAAAGCGTTTTAAAAATAATATTCTTTTATCTTTTTAGAGATAACATTTTTTAAACAAATTTATTTTGTATATATCCAATCCACTCAAAACATCGTATAAAAATAAAATAAGCAGAAACAGCTCGTAAAATTGGAATATTTCTGCGATCGGAAATAACACTACAATTACATCTCGATAAATAACTTTAAAACAGGAAAAAAACGACAATCAATCGGCAACCGCAATATAGCCATATCGAACAGCTCTCCTATACTCACAATGCCTGCTTACTTATATATACCGCGGTAATTAATTTAAATTAATCTCGCGCACAGCACCCCGTTATCAGACGAAAAATCCCGCGACTCTTACGTACATACACGTTTACTCCATTCCTATATAATAAATTCTCGATCGCGCTCGCGCTCGCGGACTCACTTATTCATTCGATAAACCGCCTTATCTCGCACTTCACATCTACCTCGCTCAGCCCTCACTTAGCCGTATACAATTTGATTTTTATTGTAACTTCTTTTTTCTTCTCTCGCAGCCCGGGCCACTCCCGCGGCCCGCAATAACGCCACCTCATCGCGAGATTTATCTCGGTAATTGTTCATCACTCGGCTTATCTCCGCTCGCGCACCAGAAACGTCATGCGTCGCGGCACTGCCTGATACGCGGATCTCTTCATCCGAAAATTCGCTCGCCCGCGATCTTCTTTTCCCCTCCTTCTCCTCTGTATATACAGTATAGGTGTGTATAAGAAGCACGAGGCGCACGCTTTTACGTGTCGTTAAAGGATCTCGGCCCTCTTCGTTATACACCTACATATATACGTGTCCCGCGCGAGCGCACGTTTCGGGGCCTTTACTTTTTTCGCCTCCCGCGCGCGTGCGCCAATTAATGGATCGCGCGCGCGGGCTCGTGACCGAAAGTTGCGCGCGCGACCCCGTAATAAGTTTCGCGGAAGCCGAAGGAGAGGATTAAAGGAGAGTCGACGACTGCGCGCAGCACCGGCTGATTAACGAAAAGGAAATCGCAGGAGAGAGGGAGAGGGAGAGAGCCGGAATTCACTATCGTAATTTCAGGTACCGTTTCGCTTTCCGGCTACTCAAGTGTATTACATACTGCAATTTCGATAGTTTTGATTCATTAGCGAGGATTGCACTGGGCTGCTTTTTTCTTTGGGGGTATAATTGCAGGTGCGTTGTTGGAGTTTTGAGAAGTTGACGTGCGTCTCTGGTGGGAGAAAAAAGGTTGCCGAAAAAGTATGGGCTTGTCTATAGTAGACATGTGTATGCAAATTTTATTGTTGAGGAAGAAGTAAGCAGAAAGATGGAGAACATGGACAAAATAACTGAAAAATTATACTTTTGTTGATCTTTAACATCCGTTTTCGTTATTGAATATTTTTGCAGTAAGTAGTACAACATGAAAATTAAAATCCTTCTGCGAAAAGTTTCATCAATTGATTATTCATATACATAGCATTTTGAAAAACTCAGGAAATACACAGTGTGAGAAAGAATACGAATTTAATAAACCAGTTCGCATTTTAATATAGCAATTTACAGTTACTTGAAGCTTTATGTCTTTTTTTACATTTTTGCATATTTTAAACTGTTTTTGTGCCTCGCGCAGTTTTCGAGCTTCAATCGCACGGATAATGGTTTACTTACAGCACGTCGATACGTGATCTGCAAGTTTACTTATCGCGAAATGATTTATAACGTTGTATAGCCTTACATTAAAAAATCAAGCAAGTATTTGCTATTATATGAATTTTCCTTCCTGTATTTTACACAGATCATATCTATTAATACAACAAACGTGAAAATAACAAAATAACTTTTTTGTACAATGAATTTTAAAACCTGCTTTTACGCTACGCAATCATAAAAAGTATCCGGGGAGCGATAAAATATATAAAAGCTTATATCTGTTTACCTCTAAAATATTACTTAATCGCCTCTAGATTTAAAAATACCCTGGTAGAAAATTAATCATAAGTTGGCCAGAATATGGCTAAGCCATATGCTGGTTAAGCATATTCTGGCCAACTTATGGTTAATTTTCTACCAGGGTACAAATTCTAATTAAAACATTCAGATATATCTAGTTTCGCATTATCGACATAATAGTTACCCTTCGATACACAGAAATACAAAATTTCTCGTATTATATTTTCAAATTCTTAAACCTCTTGCCACCATCCGCATCCCCATCAATTTTTCACAACACCTTAATCACGAAAAGTGATTTCAGAAATTCCCGCCCGTGCACAATACTCACGTACGTCCCGTTTCATCCCGCTAAAAAGTGTCCCTCCGGCAGGCTACTGCATCACATCCTGGATAAACGTATTTCGCGTGTCTCGGGCGAGCGCACTCGCATTACCTTCGTCCGCGCGAAATTAAAAAACGCACGCGCGCAGAGACGAACGTAATAAATTTAACAACCGGGCGTATGCGCGCGTTATTAATGTTATACCCGAAAAATTGAGTTAAGCGCGAATGAGATGATGCATCGCCCGCGTCGGCGCGTTATCTTTATTTATTGTTTGTATAGAGTATGAATGCCGAGTCGCAGAGAGCAAAAAAAAAATAAATAAATAAAAAAGCAGCGAGTCGAGGGCATTGCAATGAGGGCAGCGGTATGGAGAAATGCATTTCCAGGAGTCGAGGAGGCGTGATGAACGAGGAAAGTGAAGACGGGAGTAGTGAGCGCGCGCGATTCGTTGTATTACCTATACTCACGTGTGTCACGTGGCTTTATATTAGCCGGCAGTCGCACTGCCGAATACTCGACTTTCGTTTTCATAGGGCGATTTTGACCGTGGGCATATTATATGTGTGTATACGTATACACTACATGCATTTACTCTCATAGCTGTCGCGTGTAAATTCAAAAGTTAATTATTATCGGGAGGTTAAATGCTCGAAGGGCGGACCGCTCGAGTGCATTAGCATCGCTCTTTTTCGCCGAGTGTAATCTTACGTGCGCTCCTTGTTTTTTGTTGTTTTTTCTGGCAGCCACAGCTCTGCCGCCTCTTCTGAAATATGATTTGTGCGCGTCCCTATTTTACGGCTGCAGTCTTAAATGACTCGCGCTCGATATAGAGATCGCGCGAGCGCCGAAAATATCCTCTTTACGGTTTTGGCAAAAAAAAAAACGGCGCGTAACGGGACCGATTTTTTGTTACACTTCTTTGTAATTTTATTGCAGCAATTAAATGACCCATTAAAAAAATAATTTATTGTTCGCCGGCCATTATTTATAGTTCGCGACTAAACTTTAATTAAAATTAAAGAGCCATAAGTTATAAAGTAAAAACGTATCACTTTACCTGGATTAAAATTGCGAGATTTTGAATTATAAAAGCTGAACAAAAGTGAGTGACTATTATCTTTTTATATCTTTATAAACATGAAAAGGATGCAAATAAGAATGCAGTTCACAATGCTGAAGCGAAGATTATAGTTGATTTTTAAAAAGCGAATGAAATACAAATTCTTATAGTTTAAGAATATTTATCTTTATTTTTTGCGCAAATCTACATTTAATTCTGGATAAATATGCCATAAATTAAAAAATAAAATGGCATAAGGTATATGTTTCAGCGATCAAAATCTCTCGTACTGCATGTAAAAAAGGTAATTTATTCTTTTCTTCAAGCAGTCGTGTCAATGATAATTACAATACAGTTTTATTCGAAAAAACCACAATAAACCGGCAAACCGAAATTATTGATGTCTTCCTGGATATCGAAAATCTTCGACATTTTTTTCTCGGCCATACGGAAGCCCAAAGTAGCCTAATAAAAAGTATTAAAAACTCCTCAAAATCCTCCAGATATCTTCATACGTGCAAATCATCGATAAACAATCATCCTCCCGCTGCTACAATTCCCATAAAAATATCGTAAAAGTCCTTCTTTGTTCTTAAAAATCACTCCCTGAATTACTCCGAAAATCCTGCAGTTGTGGCATTCAGACACACACACACGCATACGGACATACCCGAAATAATTACAAATAAAACAGCCGGGGCTCGCTGCGGTTCTAATGAGCGCGAGATAAAAAGAGACAGCAACAGCGCGCGCGTTGAAAAAGGAGCAGCACAGTGCAACAACGCGGCTGCGGCGGCGGCGTCAGCAGCAGCAACGCGTTTTACGGTCCATGGTTTTCGAGCCCCAGCCAATCGCAGCGCGAGACCTACATACGGCCTCCCCACCACAGGGCCGCGCGCCCCGGGGCCCGCGCGCGCATGCGCGCCTCTGCGCGAGTTCCTCGGGTACCGTTAGGGGCCTCAGCCACGCTACGGGCCCCCAAAGACGCAGGAACTCGAGTGTAAGGTAGCGTATATATACGCTTGGGTATAAGCGCCTGCTGCTGCTGCTGCTGCTGCTGTTGCAGCCTACCTATATGCGCCGCGCGAGAGTTTATAATAGAGGGACGCGCGGCGGCGGTGGCGACGACGAACAGCGCTCTTATACATTATGCGCATATTTTAGCGCTTGTGGGGCTCCTTTTGGACGATCAGGCTTCTGGAGTTCGCGAAAGGACTCTCGGAGGCCTTGATGTGGGTCGCATGGTGGTTTGTCGCCGGCCACTTATACACCTTACTTTTCGGTATGCTCGTTTTCGGATTTCCGTTTCTATTGTGACGCTGCTGCTGTTATACGCGCGGAGAAGGAGTTCATGAAGGTGAAATTTAATAGAATTCTCTTTTTTTTTTCTTACATCGATACGTGGGGAATTTTGGAAAAGGACCTTACACCGACATGAGTAACGGTTGTGCTTTGATTGTATAAAGAGTTGGGGATTCCCGCTTTTTTTAATATTATTTAAATTTCTCTAATGAAGTGATTCATCAGTTTTTAATTTAAGTATTCTAATTATTGTATCATAAATACATGAAAATGATATAAATCTCTATAAACAAAATTTTAATGTTATAATAAGGTAATGTTCATATGAATAAAACAATAAAACAGACATATTTACATTTGGTTTGGAAAAAATAATATTCAAAGCTCGATAATCATTGATTTAGTAAATGGATCATTATTTAAATAAGCACAAAATTAAATAAATGAAAATTAAGAATAAGTGATTCAACTGTGTTAACAACTACATGAAATTTTACTTATATTTTAATTACAAACTATCATTATCTCTTTCCCACTATACTTTAATGTAGACAAGATGTATCACAATAAAGGTCTTGTTTTTTTACATATAATCTTCATTAATCATGTAATTATGAATATTTTTAATCGTGCACGTAATACCCAACTAAAATATTATTTGAAAGTAAAATATAAAATTGTGAAATCTGATAAAATAGACTTAACGGAATCTTTTTATGCTTGCTGCAAAGATCGCGGGACTCGTCTTCACTGTAATCTTTTTATTTCGATTTTTAGTCGCGCTTTTTTTCATTTTAACAGTTCGTTTTGATCTACACTATATCCATGAGACCGCAAGATTTCATCTGCTTCTTCTGCCTTCATTTAGATTTGCATTGAAAGAAAATTTTTAAAATTGACTCAAATGCTGCGGTTTAATATTTTCATAAAATTTTGCACTTAGGAAAATTTAAAGAAATTTAAATAAATCAAATTAAAGCAACCCATTTAAATGAAAATAATTTATTTTATAAATAGAATTATGTCCCTTCACTGTTTTCAAGGTGACCGAATGTATTTTCAGCATTGATGTATAATCTCACGATTGAAAAAATTCCATTATTAAAAGCATTTCATCGTACTTAATTCATTTATACCACTCCAGCTTCAAAATCATAACTTTAATATGATTATTCGGTTCTCATGGTATAAAATACGGTTCGAAACTGGTGCGTAAGAAGATTTTTAGCTTATGTGACGTTTTTCGCACGAGCGAAGCGAATGAATAGGTAAATACCAGGTAAATAATCACCTTCCGCACCCGTATTGAAATGTACTAATATGACCCTTGTGACCTAAGTAGCACTTCTTTGCACCTAATCACGCCGTGCAGAGTGCTACTTAGGTCACACGTATCGCAATGTATTATTGTAGTCTGATAAAATAATGATCAACTTGACCTTTCTTGGACGTGACACTGGCACCACGATCATCAGAATTGTGAAATTTAAGTTTGTTAAAAAAGGCCCACGGAAATAAAAACACGGGAATCTTTTATAAATATTCTGTATTTCTTCATCCGAATTCTCTTCATGTTATGAATGAGTCTCAAAAACGTGTAAGATGCTCTTCCTATTTCTATCACTATATTATACGGTAGAAAAAATAAAATTTCAATATATACTTAAAAACTGCATTATTATTCAGTAAAAAAAATATAAAGCTCTCTTTGAATTTTTAAACATTTTTGAAGACATCTATTTACTTTAAAAATACTATTTATTCTTAACGTGGTCTTGTACCTAATGGCTTCTGAGGCCAAAATTACCTGCAAAAATCAATTAAAATATAATTACTATAAAACAAAGTATATGTATTACTAATATAACTTATTTCTAATACAAAATACCAAGAGATAGGTCTCTAAACCCATTTTATGCAGAATTATGTCATTTTAGAAAAATCAACTGGTGTGCAAGTTTTCTTGTCAGTCACACGATGGATTTTGACGAGATAAGTCGCAAATTACTTGGAAAATATGTACCCATAAAAATTCATAAAATTAAGAAAAAAAATTAGTTTTTTCAATTAAAAAAATACTTAGTCACGAAATTTTTAAATTCCAGAGCTTCGTATCATAGGTACATGTTTTCCAAGTAATTTGCGACTTGTCTCGTCAAAATCCATCGAGTGACTGCCAAGAAAACTTGCACACCAGTTGATTTTTCTAAAATGACATAATTCTGCATAAAATAGCTTTAGAGGCCTATCTTTTGGGATTTTGTATTAGAAATAAGTTATATTAGTAATAAATATACTTTGTTTTATAGTGATTACATTTTAATTAATTTTTTCAGGTAATTTTGGCTTCAAAAGCCATTAGGTATAAGACCACCTTAAATGGCAGAGTTATATATATATATTAAATAACAAATAAGGTCATGTATAGATAAATGAAAATATTATTATTATCTAAAATATGATTTTTTTATTACTATCTGTGCATTCCGTAAAATAGGTTAACTTAAAATCAGTCATAAAAGGTTTCGTCTTTATAGCTGCTGTGAAACTGCTGAGATTCCCGATATCGCATTCTGGTTTTCTTTGTGTCATCCTTTCTTAATAATTTGGAAATGATCCTGTACTTATTTACGCCTATGTATTTTTATTTCAAACTGTCTTTCAGCTTAATTTTGAATATTAATCTTTTATATATTTTGAAAACCAAAAGCAAAAATTCAATTTACAGTTATTTGCATATTTACAATAACAAAAAGTACCTCTCTTCTGTTTTCATTATTTGTATCTGCTTTGCATATTTTAGCTGTAAAATTTTAATTTTCAAAAGATAAGAACAAATATATATATTTGACAGTTTTTAATTAAAATAATATTAAAAATGATCACACAACGAAATTCCTCTTTTCTTTTACCCTCTGTTGAATTTTATTTACTACCAAATTTTACGCGCTCGATGAAATTAAAATGATTTACTCGTTTTACAGTTGTCACTTTTGATTTTTGGATACGCGCGAGTGCGAGGTTGCGTGGCACGAGCTGTTTGTCTTTGTCCTTTGCGGGTGCAACGGCGCACGGCGAGTGAATTATGCCATAAACATTTGTCACTTTTTGCAAGCGCGCACGCGTACACGACGGGGGATCCCTACTTCAATCTCATTTAAATTTCTTTTTTTGGCTTCACTTAAAAAGTGTGAGAACGTGGGAAGGAGTAATCGCGATATAAGAAAAGCAAAATGCGCCTACTTGGAGCTAAATACATCCCAGATGAGAAAAGATATCCATCTGATTAATTATCATAAGAAGTAATGAGTTTCATTTTGTGAGTATGTCAATATATTTATGTGTATATATTTGGCTTCAAGGGTGAACATTTTCAATCATATGTATAAATACATGACAATGAGATTTTTCGATTTTCTGTTTAATGGATTCTATGTTTTTGTACATATAACAGTTATATATGTATATTATACGAAAAACAATATCAATATAAACTATTTTCTTTTATTAACAACAGTCGAAATATTTCCACACTCTAACACGAAACGTGATCATTGTCCTCGGCTCTATAAGAATCGTCAGCTTACCGCAAAGTTATGGGTTACTGCGGACACATCTTTGCTGCCTGTAAAGATTTACAGGCACACCATTTTCTTTTTTTACTCGCAACACTTTTTTGCCAATATAATTTTTCAAATATAATTTGTGCACTAAGATTTCATTCACTTCAACCTTAATAAGAAGAAATCAGCGGATTCCAATGATTTATTTATGTTGCAAAATAACTCATCCATTTAAATTTACAAAGTAATTCATATTTTCTCATGTAAATGATGTGCTTGATGATTAATGGTTGTAATCCTATGAAAATTACATGTCATATTGAACGATATTTCTTCATCAAATCCTTAATTTACAAGAACTAATGCGAATTCATTTGTAATCAAGTAATAATTATAACTCTATAATTATTAGTTGATATAATGTCAGAAAAAATAAAAAATCTCGCTATTCTTATCCACTGTACGTTTTGACCATTTCTTTTAGATATTTTCTATGAATTTTTCCTGGGAATGTCGCTGGAAATCAGACGTTAATTCAATGAGTTCGTTCTTCCATCACCTAGGAAACCTAAAACAATTATTGAAAAAATTAAAAACATTTTCAATTATAAGTATACCTAAGATTAACTTTAGTAAATACCTTTGATCCAAAAAGGCAATTACTTCAATTCAAAGACAATTACTTCTTTGCATCAACTACATAACTTATAAAATTTATTAAATTAACATAAGACACTGATATACAATGAAAGACATTGATGTATTTAAATTCCATTATTTGAACGATGAGAATACTGAAATGCCGACTAACGCCAATATGAGTTTAAATAACTATTACCATATCTATTGATATCTCAACATTTCTATATATTTTCACCAAAAATACAATGCGTAAATTTTATTTTCTTAAATTATATGCGCATACAGTTTGAATCACTAAGCTAAATATTATTCGCAATTTAATATAAATACATATAGTTTAAATAAAAAGGCATTATTTGAAGACTGACCTAATATATTATGCAGTAGATTGAACATCCGCAGGTTCTTTTATGTAACTTACTATACATAATATTAAAATTCAGACCAGCTTCCAGCAATTACTTTAATTATAGTCAAAATACTCGCGAAAATTACAAGTCTTGAAAAGAAAATAATTGAAATAATTACTTTATTACGGTGAGTTGGTAGAATAAGAAATTAAAGGAAGATGATATCGATCTGTTATTTGTTAAGAATAAAACATATAAAAATGAATTAAGTACCGGTGATCCTTGTCGTAATGATTATATATATTTTACTCGTAAAGTCATACTTCCAGAAACAGTTTGGTTTTTAACATTAAGTTCCCTTTAAACGATATTTTCTAAAAATTTTGAAATTGAGAAACTATTCCATGAATATACAGTTATAAATACAAACAAATCGATTGCGTATATGATGCATCATTTAAAACTGAATAATGTTACAAAAACAGCTTCAGAAAGCGATTATTCCCATCCACGATCAATTTATCCGTGACCTACATTATATTTCAACATTTCACTGAGCAAATACAACAGCTCCTGATAAGCATTTTCAAAAAACCTGTATTTGTTGAATTTTGAGTAAATTTAACTTTATATAATCAGAGATCAAAGTTACATTTTTTTCAGTTCGTTTTAAGTAGAAAATGCAAAGATAAAAATTATTGCAAAATAAATATTACGCTTATCCATGAATAAAATCAATGACTTTAGTATATAGTGATGGAAAAAGGTAAAAATTCACGTCGACATTTTCAATAAAGATTGTAAATTCCCACGTTGTTTGAAAACCTTTATAGTCAAGAAATAAACTGAACAAATACAATAATTTAAATTAATCGATTATTTTACGTACTTCTATTTCGTCAAGTTCGAATCATATGGTGCCGTATCCGGTAGAAGAGATTAAAAGATTCCTATAGAATTAAGTTTAGTTTATTCGTCATGACATATACACTTCCGCATGAAATAGCAATAAAACTAACCGTATAAAAGTAAAATTAGCAATAGTAATAACATAAAAATTTCAATCCATGAAAAACTTCCATATATGTGTTATAAAATTCGACCCAGATATAATATTGCAAGGACCTTCAATTGTATGTCTCTAATTACACCATACTGCAGTTTTACGAATAATATCATTTACGAAAAATATACTCTTCTACGTAGACCTTTCACTTAAAAAGAATGTAATTTTTGATTTTAAGCGTAATTTTTGCATTTATATTCATTAAAATAATTAAAGTCAATTTTAAGGCAGAATAAATTTTTTTCTTGTGATAGCTCGCTTTTACACTTTCGACAAAATCGACATGAATAATTTTCAAGTAACGACATAATAAATACCGAAATTGTGCTAAATTGGCAATGGAAAATCCCATGTAAAGTATCCCATGGTAAAATATTTTGTCGATGTATTACATTTCCCCATCAATTTTATTAATTACTAACACTAAAAATTATCAAAAAAATCTGTGTAATAATAAGTAGATCAATTTATTATTCACTTGGTATTATCTACCCAAACAAATTCGAATTGGCGATACATAACTGATTTTAAAGATCAACAGAGTTAAAGTACAAACTAAATTAAACTTGAAGTGAAGTGAAATTTAAAAAACTACACTGCACTCTAATAAAGTCTTAAAACTAATTGTATCCTGCGTCTGCAAACACCCGCGATCATTCAATAAGTTTCATTTATATTTTTAATTTCCCCGATGTGCACGACACCTTTCTAAGTGTAAGCCATCAGTATCTGCCTCATGAAAAATATACAAATTGAAAGAAAAAAACTTAATTAACTTCTCGCCCCCCCCCCCCCCACTTTCATCTGTATAGCCTTAAAAATCACGTCCAATATACCTGAGGTATTAATTTACATCCGCTCGCTGCGGTATGTACGCGCGCATACACACAGCGCCGAAAAGAATTAAAATATACGGCGCGCGCTTTTTCAAAGCTTTAACCATTATAAATCGCGCGGCGGCATATCCATCACGCGGTATTAATATTAAAAGCTGCCAGACGAAAAAATTCAATCAAAAGTACACTTGCGAAAGAACGATTTTCCCTCTCCTTCTTTCTCTCGCTTCTTAAATAATTGCGATAATGAATCCGACGCCGTGTTAGCTCGCGCGGCGACAACATTTGAAGAGAGCGTATATATGCGCAGCGAAAAGAAAAGGAGAATATAACACATTTCACGGCCGACCTCACGAAAAGAACATGTCGTGCGCCATGCGAAAAATCTCTGTGTTTGTACACACGGACGACTTATAACACCGCGAGGCGATAACAGCGCACAATGTAAAAGTTCGCTTACTCTCTTGGCCCGGTCGTGGCCCTCGAGAGGAAAAAGGAGCGTTTTAACATTCAAATTAAATTACCCCGTAAATTTAATTAAACCCCGGGCGTACCAGCGCGAAACGAAATATCCACGTGAGTAACTAGTTTCGTTCGCGCTTATACGCCTGTGTATAGGACAATCGCGACGAAGTTCGCAGAGCCGATCCACCTATTTATGTCGCGAGCTCTCTCGGCTCTTCTTATTATTCCCAAGAGCTTAAAACGCGCGTCGTGGCCGAAATGGCCCGGGCGTCGCTTCTTTTCTCGCTGATCTCGGGCGGGTGAGAGTACAGCGCACATTCCGTGACGAATCGAATTACAAGCAAGTAGTAGGTGCAAAATTTACATCGTGAGTTTGAACTAACGTACGTCTTTGTTACGAGTGAGAACTCACAGATAAGATAATTAAATGAAGGAGGACTCGATAAAAAATCGGGACGGCGTGACTCGGCAGGGAATGGAACCCCGGACCTTTCGTTTTCGCAACGAGTGCTCTGACCACTAAGCTACTGATGCTGGTGCGCATCTTTCCTCGAGTCGTCCTCATGTTGCTGCTGTATGCAACCCGATCCGCCTCGTCACGTTGTGCATACTATGCACATGTAACAGTCTTATTTGATGATTGTTATATAATTATCGGAAAGTCGATGAATAATAATAAAAGTTTATTAGATATGGTGGATATCTATAAAATATAAAGGAGATAAAATCTCCTTTTTAATACTAGAAAAATAAACGAGTTGTTCCGTGGCTTCCACAAAGTAATATATTGATATGCCTTGTGTTAATTTCTAATGTCAATAATTAACTATCTCACACTAAAATGGATATCAGCAGCAAAACTATTATAGAAAATTTAAATTCTATTGTAACAGCTTAAAGTTTAGAGCCAACTTCAGAGCGTTATACAAAAAGTGTTGTGCGCCCAGAGAGAGATAAATCCACGATTTTTTCCCTTCTCGAGGGTAGCGAAGAAAATAATGCAAGTTGTATGCAAGTAGTTGTTGTTGCTCCACAGAACCACGGAAGAACTTACAATATGTGAGTTAAAGAATTGTCAAAGTAAAGCACATACTTTTACGGCAAAATTTGTTTCACAAATTCTTTGTATCAAATAAATAAATAAATAAATAACAAAATCCGAAATACTCATGCATTCAGGGGAAAAATATAAACGAATATAGAGTTATATATTAGGTTTAAAGCATTTTATTAATTTTTTTTTTACTATTTTACATTACAGAAACTTTGAAAAATAAAAATACAATTTTAAAATTTTGAAACCATGTTGTAGTTTAATCGGCATCACTACCCATGGTAGAGTTGAATATTGAGTCCATTGCGTGCCAAGGTGTATACCTGAACTCTACCTACGCAAAAGAAGAATTATATTTTATAACATTGATTTTAAAAAGTTTTTTTTTCAATATAAATAAGAACATTCATGATAGATTCTAACGCATATCAAGTAAACCGAAGTAAACCTTTAATATTTGGGTTTTATAAGGTGTTTAAAAATACTACGTATTAAGAGTAACTTAAATAGGTTTTAATTAATTCAATTGACTTAATTTTTGGAGTTATAGATACATGAACATTAATCATAGACAGTCTAGAAATATCTTATGAAAAAACTAGCAAAAAGTTATAATCTTTCCTTTTCAGAATTAAGAAAGTCATGACATACAAAATTACATGAATATTATTAATAAACGTGTAAAAGCTGTTGCTCTAATTTTGCCGATGTATTGGTCCATGTTTGAAACAAAGACTTTTTCAAATTGAAAAACTAAATAATTTTACATAGAATTAAAATATCTAGATACTTCGTATTTGTAATTAGGAAAATTAATATTTACCTTGTCAAATATACTTGCCAATAATGCCTGTCTTTTAGTTCGAATTAGCTGTACCTAACATTAGGAAAGTGGAAAATCTTGCAAAAATAGCGAATCGCCATTTTGTATTAGATTGCTGTTTATGCTAGTGCAAAGAAACTGATGAGATGTCAGTCTGACGGAAGCGTATATATACCCATTTTGACTAGGTCTTAACACATGAATGTGGCGTGTCATTCGCAATCAAGCTTAATAATACCATTATATTATTGAGTTTAACCTTCCAAAAAAGACTTTATTACCACCTACTTTCATGCGAAGTGATTGGCTCTTATCACACTATGTACTACATATTGGAATTGTCCTCGGAAATATCGATAAAGTAGCATTTTCGCTTTCACCTAGAGAAAGCTTTGTAATGATAGAAATTTATATTTAGGCGTTAAAAATCATTTTTTTTATTTAACTGTTCAGGAATTGATCGTACAAAAAATGTTCAATAGGAAAAGGTTTTGTTTTAATATTATTTATAACTTTTACATTTAACATTTTTGTGTAAAGTCAAATCCTGTAAAGAAATAGCAAAGAAACGACTATTGTTGATATTTTTAGCGGTTTTTCGCTATTGTATTGTCAAATATTGTTCGTAGAAAAAAACGTTCAATGTAAAAAAGACGTGTTTTAATTATTTTTAGCAGATGAATTTGTTGTTTTTGACTTAAAGTTAATTTTGTACACATTAAGCTTAAAAATCTGTATTTCAAATTTTTATTTGCTCTGCCATTTTTGTATTTTCCGATGGATTCGGCTCGGTAGAGAACTGTCAGTTACTTATAATTAGACGAGTATCTGCTCCAACTCCCCTTTGGATCTATAGAAATTTCGCTGAGATAATCGGATTACTTGATCACATACATACGTACAGACATACATACATCTCGGAAAATGCTTAAAATATACTCATTTTCGGTGAAAAATAGTTTTTATGTTGTAAATTTTCAGAATTTGAAGTGTTACAATTTTCGCCCTGACGAAAATATAAGGCTCTGCCGAGAAGTGGTCGTTCCTAAAAACGATGGCCGGATGTTATGATGTGATTGGTTTGTATGAAATAAGCGCGAGGATCCGCTAGATTTGAATTTTGAAACTCAAGTATTTATAGAATTTCTAAATAATTAAAACTAGCTGTATTACATTTTTTCTTATGATAAAGTTATAAAGAATATGTACACAATACGCATATTTACCGCGCATACAAAATGGGATTATTTAAAATGTTTGAAACTTAATCTCTACAAACACACAGCTTTATCATACCATTAAAAAATTCTATAATTCTAAAATGGATAAAAGAGTAAGTGACAAAAATAGTTATATTTTAGCTATTAAATTATATAATAGTTTGCCTAAAGAGCTAAAGACTTTCAATGTTTGAAAAGAATGCGAATCAACATAATCTAAGAAAAAGAAAAAGTTTTGATGTTGTTTATGAAAGGAAACTTTCAAAGAAAGCAATAAATACTTAAGCGATATTCCGAAAAAATTAGTATTCTATAAATACTTGAGTTTCAAAATTCAAATCTAGCGGAGTCTCGCGTCTATTTCATACAGACCAATCAAATCAATCGTTAAATGCTTCATAACGTCCGGACATCGGTTTTTAAGAGTGGAAAAAAGAACTATATTATTTTTTTAAATAATATACTTGACTTAAAAAAGAAACACTATCATATTAAAATCTATCATGAATGTTCTTATTTATAATGATAAAAGACTTTTTAAAAGAAATAATATACAATTCTTCTTTTGCGTAGGTAGAGTTCAGGTATACACCTTACCATTAATAGCCATTGCACGCAATGGACTCCATTAGGAGTTTGTCGGTTGGCGATGTAGCTTTTGTAATAGGACATAGAGCTTCTGGCTCTTAAAAATACCCACGATGATAATAACTATATTTTAAATAAATGATTACCTGATGAGGCTAGAAAACTAACTAGCGAAACGTTGTTGCTTTTTTGAAAATGGAAAGTTAAAGTGTTTTTTTGTGTACCTGAGTTGATCCTCATCATCGTTTCTTATCATTGATAAAATATGATTTGAAAAAAAATGCGATTTTTTAAATATTTGGGAATTTTTTTCTCGGAAACTATGCATCTGACAGAAAATCGACATAGAACATTTTCATCAAAAAATGACAGAGAATAGCCTAGAATTGTTTAAAATCAAAATATCGTATTTTTAAAATTTGTTTATTAAAATTGTTAAACAACAATTGTTACGAGTGAGCTATCGCAACATTTAATAATAAAAAGGGACGGACCTTGGGCTTGAACCAGAGCCGCCAACTCGTTAGGCAGAAACACTATCAACTAGCCACGGCCACCACAAACTTAATTTACTGATGCCTTAAATTAATTTTTAATCCAATAATTAATATTCTTACACCAGTATTCATCTAGGGGAATGCGTTGTAAAATTAGATTTGACAAGTCATTCTATAAAAAATTTTGCACATTGCAAACCGGATGCAATTTTAGTCCAATCGAAAAATAAAAACATTCGTGTCAAATAATTTTAAAAGAAGAATAACATAGTTGAATTTTAAAAGGATCTGTGATTATTCATCATCAGGCCGTTCGATTTAAGACGAATACCGTCTGAAAATTAAATTTCTATTCCAAATATCATATGAAAACTGTTTTTTTTACTGTGAGAAAGCTTCCTCTAGGATAAAGCAATATATAATTAGCGAACATACGTATTAACACTATAAAATATCATAAAATTTATTATAAATTGTCGTGAAAAAGAAGAACACTGTCTTACACGTAGTTAGGCATGAAAAACACAAATCCTGAACAGATAACACAAAGCAACCTATTATAAACATTTGGGAGAGATTCTCTGTTCACCTTTAGTAGAATAATTTTCTGATTATATAATGTATTTAAAAAAATAATGATTTACTATTCCATGATCTAACAAAATTTGACTTGCACATTATAATGTAATCACATTTACGTTGCAATAGGATTATTGCAAATAACGTACCAAAAATTAAAATACTATTCGTACCTACTTTTAGGCATTCCGAAAGTGTCGAATATGTGTTTATACCACTCTAACCTCAAAATCGCAACTTTGATATGATTTTTCGGCACTCGTGGTATAAAATACCGTTCGAAACTAGTGCGTAAGTCGATTATTTAGGTGGTGTGACTTTTTGCACGAGCGAAGCGAGTAAAAATAATCGACAGCTAAATAATCGACTTCCTCACCCGTGTCGAAATGTACTATTTTAGCTTGATTTTGAGTCACCTGCTGAACATTTTCAAGGAGTCTATTTCACGTGCTATCGTATTCAAAACTACCCGCCAATTTAATTTTCTGTCTTTATTATTGACAAAGATAGTACAAGGAAACATCAGTCCGCGGCATTCTGAGCTGCAAACCAGTTTTCTTGAAGAAGTTGCTCAATCATCTTTCTCTCCCCCCTCCCCTCTCTCTCATTCTCTCGCACCCCGCTATATTGCCGCAATAAGCGACCCGAATTCAAGTATACTCGGCGCGTCGAAAGGGCAATCGCAAACTGCTTCCTTGAACTTCAATCCATCTGGCCTGTAAATTGCAAATGAAGCTGGTTATTGATGTCCGATCTTTTTTTCATCTTTCATCGAGTGCTCATTCCACTATGGAATTACGCGTTCGAGAATTGTTGCTTTGCATTGCGCGATTTGTGTGATGCTTCCTCGTTATTGTACAAAGAAATTCTTTTAATAAAAAAAGCTACAAATTACGTATTCAATCGTGCGGAGCAACATTCTTGCGACTTTTTAACTCGAACTTCGAAGCGTACATTTATTTAAATAGTATTTAAGAAGTATAACTATATGGCTCACTCCTCTCGTCGTAGACATTTTCATCTCTCTCCCTTTTTGTTTTTCGCAAATTTCATAAACACTTTAGATTACGGTCTGCATGAGTTACAAAAGTAAACAAAAACTTTGCTGATTCCACATCATCAGCCAACTCTTTTTCTGTTTCGAACAACCGATGATTCCTTTAACGGGCCCGAAATTACAAAAATTTTGTCCCTCCAATTATTTTTATTCGGTGGTGAGGCGGACGACGACAATATGCTGCTCCCCTTCTGGACGGCCTGTTTTGCACGAGGCGCCATTTCGGCTTTTGATCTCGGATCCTGTTACGAGGCTTTTGTTGAAATTGCTGATTGCCGACGTAATTCAGCTGTCCCAATCTCTTGTAGGCTGTAATGCTGTAATCATATAGGTGGACATTTGGTTTCTTCCACTTTTTGTACGATACTTCGTTATTCGATAGACTATTGATGCTCGTATATAAGATTTACTAGAATTGTTACGGATGATTGTTTACTGAACAGTTGTATTCTTGTCTAACAAGAATTATTGCTTTAAAAATGTACTAAAATTGCTTTTATTCTGTAAATTAGGTTTCAATTATTGAAGTCTTTCATATTTATGCATTCTGATTATTTGCAGTCAAGACATATATACAAAGGAAATCCTAAGAAAATAGTGGTTATTTATCAATGTTTCATCAATATCGCAGAAGTTTCGAAAGCAGCTTTTTCCGAGAGGGTTCATAAACAAGAATAGATATTCCAACGCTTTTTACAAATTGTACAATAAAAAACTTAAAATTTCTATATATGATGGCACTGTTTGTGCATTTAAAAACCTTATTCTGTAAAATAAGTCTTAAAATGAAATCGTCGTATACGATAACTTATGGACTGATTTGTTTTATAAAGAATATTTGGGAAAACATTTTTTATTTAGTGAATATTCACTAATTCTACGGTGGGTCAATTTTCACTAATGTTTAGTGGTTTTTTCAATAATTCAACTTTTATTGAGAGCTCGTTCGATACCTCCGAATCACCAGCAGTTACTCGCGCAATCCACAAAGCCGTAATTTCCCTGACTTCCAAACACTTCCGCGACACTCGAGCGATATCTCCTTCATAACCAGGTCCCAAAAAACCACTCCTGACGTCTCATTCCACCTATGGGGATTCGATTCGAAGCGGAACGCTGCGTATATACTTACATAAGTATATATAAGTATTCCCTCGCCCGACTTTTTCATCCTGCCGGCGAGCCACATTATACGTCGTCGCCTCCGGGTACAGAGAGCGAAAAAAACGGTAACAACTGCGATTCCCCAAGAGAGGCGGTGAGAGAGAAAAAAAGGAGGAGCATTTTTCGCGTGACGCGTGACGACGACGACGGCGCGAGGACGCACACTTGGCCACGCGCGCACAAAGAATATATTCTCGAGCTCGCGATGCCTCAAAAATTTCACTTCCCGCTCGTTCGCCTGATCGCTTTATTGGAGTACGCGCAGGCTCGCATTTCCCCAAAGACTATTATGAGACGCCTCTCTTTATGCATCACACGCGGCCCGATTACGGTACGCCGTTTCCACGAGTTCTTTTTAGAGAGTATTTATTTGTTGTAATGGCGCGATCAAATCGGACTCGATAAGCATTATTAGTCGCGGACAACACGTTGACGCACGTGGGACGTGCATTTTGCGGATGGTAATGAGATCACTGATTTCATTCATTTTCCAGCCTTCGAGAGGACAGGATTTTCGTGTTTTTAAGAAAAAGATTGGTCAAATTTGATCCGGGATCATAAAATGTATACAAAGCGTAGCAAACGTGACTTGCACAAAGAAAATTTATTATACACGAAATATTCTTATAACCCACGCCGTATAGTATACTTTTAATTTGTTTATCCGCCCACGGAGAATTGCCTTAATGATTCTCTTTAACGGCCATTGTCTCTTGTACTTGGTAAAACAATCGGCACCATTAATTTCTCTCTTTTTTCCCAACCTTCAGCCGTTAATGTAAATTTTACTTTCTTACATATAAAATATATACACGAGTTCGCACGCGCGCACGAGAGCGAGCGTCTTGTCAGTGTCTCGTTACTGCGCGATATAAAGTCCGACGTCACTTGACCGCGCCAAATATTTGCCTTGACTTTAGTACCATAATTCGCGGTTATTTTTGAACGCAAAACATATCGTAAAAATTACGCGGGATTTTTGTAAACGTAAGAATTCAAGGCTACGATAAAGCGCGAAATTCGGTTAAAATTTTTATGCGCACACGTGCAGTATGCGCTATCGAAATTTTTTATAAGAAATCGGAATTATATTGAGGCCGACTTTTCCATGGGGTACGTGTCGATATCTGAAAAATACTCGGAATCTGATATATATTTATACTTTGATTTATATCGTTTTTTTTCTCCATCGAAGAGCGCGCGCGCATGCTAAATCGCACAATTTATAGCTTCATATCGTAAAAGTCCCATTGTGGCGTCACTCGGTAGCGATATTTCAACCGATAGAAACGTCCGTCTTTCACGACTGCAAATGCAATTGCAAACAAAAAAAAATGGAAAAACGTCGATATTATAAAAAAGGCCAGCATTACAAAAACGAAAGTATAACCACCTGCGATTCGCCGTGGAATCGGCAAAAAAGAATTTTGCGAAATTTACAATTGTTATCGGCCCTCGAATATAAAAATCCGCCGAGAACGCAAATAACAATCATCGGTGCATTATAATAACATACACTTAATATCGTACAGTGTTCTCGTGACAAGAAATCACACTCCTTTGCCAATGTTCTCTCTCACACACTCTTTTATCCTCGCGATATAAGTATGGGAAAATCCGTAATTCTCCTTCTATCTTCATGAGAATAAAATATCAGTTCGACCTACTTCGCCATAAAGTTTTTGAGCTCCTGCGCACCAACACAGAAATTCTCCGCCGCGATTTATAACTTAATAAACAACTCACCACTTATAGCCACACTCCCCGCACATTGAGAATCTATATTAATTCACATTCTCCCGTTGAAATAATTAAAAAGCCACCGCACCGAAGTCAAGAAACAAGGAAAAAAAGTTGTACCTACTTTTCGCAAGTAGTACAGTATACTCTACCTCCTCCAAGCGCTCGCTTATTTATATTTCCATATTCCGCTATGCTCTCTCTCGAGGGGCACGAGAAAAAAAGCTCTCTCCCTCGTATTCTACAAGGCCTCGTCTCTCGGAGCGAGCGGAAAAGTCGCCCATAAATTTCCGGGCAAAATCGCGCGGCTGCATTATTTCCCCTCCGCATGATCGTTACAATCCAATACCCCGCGCACAATGTATACATGCACAAAAGTATTACAGCCGCACATAACCACCGCGCATTTCGGCCGCTTTGTTCGAGCGCTGACAATCGTCGTCGTCGCGAGTCTCACTCTAATTCTCCCGCATAAAGAAGACGGTTGCAGCTCGCGCTTGCGATTTTTGTCCGTGCGCACGATATTTTTCACCTCCACCTCCTCCGCGAGGATATCGAAGAAAGTTCAGCGCGAGATGCGGGCTCGATGAGGTGTATAGGTATATAGACATATTTTACGATGCAATCGCAAGCGAGCGAGCGCTGGGGCATTCGTGCATGCCGCGCGCGAGAGAGAGAGAGAGAGAGAGAGAGAGAGAGAGAGAGAGAGAGAGAGAGAGAGAGAGCGATCGACGTTTTAATGTGGGACTCGGGCATTAGCGCATGTGCGCGCAGGTGTTCCGCGTTGTGTTGCTGCGCTGATGCTGGAGAGGGAGAGAGAGATGCTCGTGTGTGGGTAGATGGGTGCGCGGAAAGGAGAGAATAGTCCGCCGATGGTGCGGTTGGCTGTGGTGGGCTGCGAGCCTGATCTATAACGTTGACCCGGTGAAGTTGAGATGGTCTTTTTGTAAAAAAGCGTATTTCTTCTTCTCTTTTTTTTGTTAATAGGATCAGTGGGTAGAACGATTATAGATGATTTTTCGTGGCATCCTTTTTGCTGTTCTTAATGTCATGTTCATAATACGTCCAATCTAATGATCTATAGATATGTAAATATATTGATGTACCCTATATTCTATTCTTTACTAATCAAACTATTAAATGTTATTCATATTCAAATGAATGCATGCCCGTTAATAGGTTTCATTTTGAAATGTAAATGTAACTGTTAAAATCTACAGCTTACTTTTTTAGAACACAGAAAAAAGTACATGATATATGAAACTTTGGTGTTCTTTTCGGAAAGTTCGCGGAAAAAATATTGTAAACGATAAATATTGATGGAAAATAAATTTAGTAACATTTTTTATAACGATATAATGTGGTATTGAGAAAAAGGTGCATGCCGTCTTTCCACAACCCACTAATCACAGCTTCATAATTAATAAGTAGCTATCCGAAAAAATAAGAATCTCTCAAGCTAAAAAGGAACGCGTTACCACATACTTACCGCAAAACATACATACCCACAGCAAATATTGAAAACTTAACGACAAATATCTCAATCACTCATCCGAATCTTGCACACACCGCCTCCATTCATCTCCAGATTGTAATCTTCGTAATGATTCTTTAAACAATGTAAAAATTCTCTCCAAACCGATATATTTATTCAGCCATGGACTCTTAACTTTCTTCTTCTTCGTCTCTCTCCGCTATATGGCATACCGAGCGCGCGCGCGGCGAGCAATGCAGAGTATGCACGAACGCGGCCGCGTGCACTCGCACACATACACGTATATATATGTACTGCATGCACAGGGACTTTTTGTCTATCGCGCGCGCCACGGCGCACTTCTATTGTTTCGTTTCGAATATTCTTTCCAGCGGCGAGGATCAGGGAGTGTCGATGTGCATTAGATATTTTATGGCAACTAATAACGACCGCGTGGATGGCGGTTAATGGCGAGAATTTTTTCCTCCTTTTCTCTCTTATTTTCGTTTACAACGTCGTTGTCGATGAGAGAGAGGATTGCAATCAAATAGGGGGGTTTTCTTTGTCGTCATTAATAGATACTTGCTGTAAAATCGACGTGCACGCGGTAGGCGAGCGACGACGTTATATGGATATTAATTTATTTTGGTATTGTGTCGGGGACGGGTTCGATACGTGAGTGTGTGGATGTGGCGAAAATATAGTGATATCCATTATGTAATTGAGAAGAATTGCTTCGTCTGGGATTATTTTCATTGGCTCTTTACTTGCATAACAATTGCATTTTATTACAGACATTTTGATAGCTTATTTATGCTTCAAGTTACCGGCAAAATTAAATGGAACATTTACTGAATTTACTAAACGAATTATTTACCAAAAATCGTTGTATATAATATATCTTAATATCAAAATAATTCTTCATAAAACCTACTTTTAATAAGCAACAGTGATTAATCCCTTTTTAAATTTTCAATTTTCTTTATTAACAAAATATACGTTTCTACTGTCTAATCGCTAAATTTCCCAATGTTGAATTAATGAACGCTATATTTTAAAAATTTCATAATAATTGCTGTCTATCTATGCAATCAATCAAGAGTATATCAAGCTCTAAGCCCTGATTTTCAATGTTGCAACCTGGCACTTTTCGAAGTTCTAATTAACCGAGTCGGCCAGGTAATAATCACTATCTCTCTTTAAATTGATAATTAAATAGCGTTTATTGTGTACTCAAATAATCGCCTTGTGTTCTTTTCTTTGCGGTTAATGCTGCAGTCGGGATCGATATGACAGTTAACAATCAATAATAACCCCTTTTCAAAGTAGCTTCAATTTATCTTATATAATTTAAATTCATCCAAGGATTACATCTGTTACGTTGCAATTATCGCCTTTTTCGTGGCACGTTATGCGACCTACTGTACTTTACGCATTATCCTTATATAATTTATATAATTTTTCCTTGGAGAATAATAGAAAAATTTTGTAGCCGAGATTAGATAATTGAAATGTGTATAGCGAAGTGAAGTTTAATTTATTATACTCGTTACAAGTGAACTGGAACTAAGATAGTTTTATTCGCCGGATATTTAGCAACTGCTTTCTTTTTGGGAAACGTTATTACGTCTAATCGACATCGAAATTAATACCCAATCCCTGAACATTGGAGTTTAAATTTTTTTATTTCAAACTTGGTATACATATCTTCATTCATTCCCACCGCATTATATACTTATTCAGAAGCTGTTGAAACAGAGTTACGCAAAAAATTTAAATTGATAGGGAGACGAAAGGTTAACACATTTATCGGCGCATGTTCTTATGCCGATTGCTTCGCAATAATAATACACTGTTGAATCTAGTAAAATCTGTAATCGACACTCATTGTCCCTAAGGAAATGCGCATGATTTGTTCATATGTAAATGATAACATTGTGCTCTTGAATTAAACATAACACACGGTATATAAGAATTTTTGCATCGAACAATAAACATGTCACCATTAACCGCCAGAATATCGCACTTCCAGCAGCGGCAGCTATTATCACGTAAATCGCAAATTATCCATCCAATTCCAAAGAACTCAAAAACAAAGTCCTTCTCAATATTAATTTAACCGAAAAAAAAAACCCTTAATTGACGCTTAATTTATAACGTCGCGGCCAAACACGGCCCAGCACTTTGCTCATTATAATAAGTACCGCGCGCTCGTGACGCAACCCACATAGCGACGAAAAATCGCTTACAATGATACGCTTTTCCGCGCGCCGGAATATTCAACATATTTGTTCGATACCTACGTATATACAAGTTTATAACGCTTTCGCAAGAGCGCGTTCCGGCCGAACGTGCGCATAATTTCGTACTTGCGCGCGTGCGCACGACGCTTTTTGTGCGCGTGCGCGCGAGAGTGCGGGAAATGAAGCGTATAAGATATTTGGGATGTAGACATGCGCACGTCGCGCGCGCGGTGCAGTGAGTATATAGGTAAAAGTTGCACTTGAATTATCGATTACGAAAAGGTGCAGAGCGCGTGGGGGGATCGTTTTTATGGTAGAGGTGCGATGTGTGGAGGTGGGGAAAAAATGTCGGGACATTCATGAGATATTTTGCAAATGTGAATTAAAGTATATTGCGTTGATTGATAGTCAAATTTGATTGAGAAATATTACAGGTTTTAGTTAATATTAGTCGAGCATTCCGTTCGAGATTTTTCGTTTAGAGCTAATACCTATAGCGGTGTGAATAGTTTCTGCTTTGTAGAAAATCGACATTCTTAGGAAATCTTAATTCCAAAATTTTTGTATGGATGTGCTATTAGTTTTACTAAATTTTTATTCTGTTAACTATAAACACTAGTTAATTACCAAAAAACAAGTAATATTTATATTCTCTACGCATAAATTATACCAAATGAAGTTTCGAACTATAAATAATGGTTTCACTTAGAATCTTATAATTTTACAAAAACTTGATCAATTATATGTTCTTTTCGTTTTCTCTCTTATACAAATTGAAATTGCATTGACTTCTTTTCTCGTTGCTACCTGACAATTTTAGCGCACTTCCCGCAATAACCCATTAATTACCACCCGAAAATTATTCCAAAATGCATGCGAAACCGTTCCCCTTCATTATCTTCAAATATATATTATAATTAAAAACGAGAACAACTAATTTGTACTTCGTCAATAATAACACAGTAACTTCATAACAAAATTATATTTTCTTCGGACACTTTTAAAAGTTGACGTATTGACACATTGACGTATCAATGCAGATCGCTATTTCTTCACAAGCGCGTTATAAGCCTTGCGCAAAAAAAAGGTATACGAGTATTAAGGCAGCGGCAGACGCGTATATTCTTCCCGTGTCAATCAGCGTCGGGAATTTCATTTTGACAAAAAGGTTGGACAATCGTTTTAAAATTTTTTTCTCTCTTTCATTACGAAAGTATCCTCCACCCGTGCGTCATCAGTCATAAAAACGAATTTTATTCCTTGATTTTCGAGACGATTGATTCTTAATGGGTTGCGCGCATTTGAATATTTATTGATTATTAGACATTTTTAGCTGAATGGCCTTTAAGATCAGATCGAGTCAGAAAAATGTATTTTTTCACTCTTGAATAATTAATCACCGAAGATTATATAATAACTATCTTCGCTGCACACCGTTATTAGTAAAAATGTTTATACACAGAAGTAAAATTGATAATGTTGTAACTTCCACATTGCAACAAGTGGCAAGCTATTAAATACAAATAAGCAATAAAACTTAAACTACCGTATAAAATTCACTTTGCATCACTGCACTACATTTGAGGAGGATGTTAAGGCTCAAGTCAACATTGTATGCATAAAACGGCCGTAAACGCAGACCTGGTATGCCGATAACCGTATACGCACGTATGTATACGTATACCTACACGTGTGCATTAAAACGCCAGATAAAGATTATAGAAAAATATTTATTGGTGCAGATACGAGTGGCTTTTTTCCTCTGAAATTCCAGTGGATGAGCTCATTATGTATATACACGCGGGGCGCGCCATATTAGCCTGTCCGAATAAAATTAAATGATTTATGTTAACGGCGAAGATTTTTCGTCCGAATGATCCCGAAGAGAGAAGAGTTTACGCTCCAGTAACCGAAGTCCACGAGCCGGGCTTCTTCTTCGGCGAGACTTCGACTTCTTTCTCGAGACGCGGATTCCAAGAGCCAGCGGCTTCGGAATTAGTGCCAATTAATAAATTCTGGTTTGTAATTGGAACAGAGGAGCTTTTTTCTAATAATTATTTGGGTAATTGAAGGAGAATTCTAAAGGAGATTGTTTACCGTTTTGGTTAAAAAAAAATTTCTTATTAAAATTTTTAGGACTCAATTATTTTTAGTAGAAGTATCGACTACGGTGCTCAGTGGCAAACATTTATTATTAATACTTTATCAAACTTAATAAGTACTAAATTTGTTTGATTTATAATTCGATAACAGAACGCAGATAATATTTTAAGAGTTGTTAGGAATCTATAATTATCAGTAAACTAATTTGGTGTAAATATTTGAAGTGTCAGTCGAAATTCTAACTAGATATTCAGGTTTATATACTTGAATAACTTTCCAGATAAATTTTTAATTAAAAGGTCGATATAGATATTTGAAGTAGTAACTCTAGTTTGAATTTACATCTTAATATAAGTACATAATTAAACATTTTATTAATATTATTATATAATACTATACATATAGGTATACAACTACTTCATGAATTTGTTATTTTTTAAACCCATTCCTAAATGTCTCAATATACCCTCTACTAAATTACATTAATTTTAGTATGTAATGCTATTACTGAATCAGTATGATAAACATTTTAGTGACATAATCCTCACAAAGCTAACAATTATAGATATAAAAATGACGAAAAACCAAAAATTTTAGTAAGAAAAAGAAATCATTGTCAAACTTCCACTGACCTAACACAATCAACAAAATAAATTATAGCACTGCCGAGAAAAAAAAAAACATTTCCTAAGATAGTATTCAACATTTTAAATCACTGCGTCTTATCCCAACCTGTAATAAATATAATATACCAGTGCACCTGAAACCGGCGAAGCCGATCGAGCCGATCGATAACCGCGAACCGGCCGCCACCACCGCCACAAAACATGCATATGACACAGGCGCAAAGGCCCGCCGATAAGGAAAGCCAATTTTTCACCTCCCCGCCATATATACTAGCTTACAAAACCCCTCGTCCTTACGAACAAAAAAATCGACCTGTATATTTATATTGTACACCCGCGAGAGACGGCATCAAGAGCGTTTCGTCACCGATGTAAATCCTATATATATACTCGCTCGGTTCAGCTGCTATCCGTTCGCTCGATCGTGCAGGGGCCTGCGCGCGTTCCAGTTTTAGAAGCCCAATTTCGTCTCTCTCTCTCTCTCTCTCTCTCTCTCTCTCTCTTTCTCGGGGACCGGATCCTCTCGACAGATTCGGCTGCTACACTCTGCGCGCGCGTGGCGCTGACCCAAATGCGCGCGAGCGTGCGCGCACTATATAACAGGCTGCAATTAAGCCATCGTCGAAGAGGGCATTTATTACGTTTATAAATTACATCGGCTATACAACGCTGGCGCTGCCGCGCGCGAGCGCGTTTGGAAATCTTCTGTCCTCCCCCTTTTGCACGATGTTTGCGCGAAAACGCGAGAGCAGAGGGTCCAATAAATTATTTAAAATAAAGCCGCAGCCGTCGCGTGAAAATTTTTATAAAGAGTCCGCGCCGACTGTATAAGTACGCGTGCGCGTGTGTTTTCTCCCCCCGAGCGGTTTCGGACCGCCGCCGAGCGTAGCTATGTCGGTCACGAATATATATATATATATATATAAGAAAGCAACGCCGCCGCCGCGCTCGCGAGCGGTATAATAAATATCCGTCGACACGTGTTAATAAGATTATGTCGCCGATTCTCGCGCGCGCGCGAATTTCCGAATCCCCGAAGTGCGAGGGGGGCTAATTTATTTGGGGCCTTTATGACAGAGAGAGGTTCAAGGAGTCGGAAATTGTGCGATTTATCACACCGAGCGCGTAAGATTCGCGAAAAATGCGGGAGAGCGATAAGGTGCGTGAAAAATTTAGGCGGATAGCGTACCGTGAGCCTGCGTTTTTGGGTGTATAAGGGTGAGATGAAATAATTCAAATAACACTCAGGAAAACGATCCTCCTGTCTTGAAATAAAATTCCTCCCCAGAAAATCTTCTTGCGCCAAAAAAGGATTCCTCCTGCGCAAAAAACTTTTCTCCTGCGCAAAAGAATTTCGTCCTGCGCGAAATATCATCATCCTGCTACAGAAAGCTTGACTTCCTGTTGTAAGATAATTCCTCCTTCCATAGGAAGATATCCTCTTGGCCCTTCTTCTAGCGGAAACCTCTTCCGACGGGCAGATTCTCGTTGATACAGGAAAATCGTTTTGAGTGGAGGTTAATTTATTCCTCGAGACGTAAGAGGACCAAAATTACGGTTTGGTATACTTTAAGTTCTCGTAGTTACACAATAAAAATGGAAAACAAATTAATTGTCTTGATTACTTCTGGGATTGTTAACATAACAATAAACGGAGAGTGTTAAAAATACGATTATGATTTGTTACAGTGCACAAAAATTTTTTTCATGCGCTATTATTATCAGATCGATGTTTTCGATCAATTAGACTTGTTGTATTGTGCACCGTACTGTATTTTATACTTGTCAGGAGACTAAATTGTCTTGGTAAGTATTTCGATCACGCGCCGGTGAAAATTGATTACATCACGAGATAGAAAGTAAATAATACAATTGACTATTTGTTTTTTTTTTCTCGACGTCGTAAACTACTGGAAAAGCTGAAGACGCGTTTGAAGTACGACTTTTCGAACTTTCCTGACCATCGGGTTGATTAACAAGCTCGTTTTACTAGTTTTCGAAGTTTAAAGCCGTTTTTCTCGATGCGACTTTCTTCAAACTCGTCGTTAAAGAATTTTTATTGCTACCTGTTCGTTTGAAATATTTAAAATTTTTCAGCGGCATTATAGAGTTTTTTTAATTTTGAAGACAAATGGCATCTATTTTTTGATTAATCTTTTTCACGTCATCCTTCAATTCTTCGTTTTTTAGCACGAACGATTTGAAAATATTCAACTTCCGCATTTTCCCAGGAATTTCTCGTTAATAATTTATCGAATGATTTAATTGCTAGCATACGGCCTCGTAAATTTCTTAGATAAAAATTCGTAATGAATAAATTGTCGTTTAAATATCAAGAACGTTTTACTTAATTTAGATACAGATACTATGATTTTTCTACGATTATTCATATCTAATCTAAATGAAAAAGTTCTCAAAAGAGAAACTTTTGCTCTATTTCCTTAAACCTCCAAAAATTACAAAAATATAAAACTTTTTTTCAACAATTTACCTCCTTCTGCCCTGCACTGTGACATCTACACATTAAAATAAACCGTAACACAAGCACAACAATAGATTTACACTCCACATAAATACATTAAATTCTGAAATTACATAACAATTATCTTTTTTCCAGCTCCGAAAAACAGACATTAACGAAAATTTCACTCTAAATAACACGTTACTAGACATGTTACATTAAATTCCATCAGCATGCACACACACATACTTACGCGCGGCATTTCTCCATTCCAAACCAGCGCCGACACATTAATTTTTTCACCGTCGCACGCCATACACCTTTAATACAGGTTACACGCCCGAACCGCGAGAGATCGTGCGGCCGCCGCCCCACTTTGACCCTATATATGTGTGTATATATATATACACGCAACAACCGCAATTCGGTAATCGCGCATGCGCTGATTGCCGTATCATCAGATGCCCGCACATCACTTTTGGGCCTCAGAGAGGCTCTCCCTGGGGTTTCCCAGGCCCCCGTAAACGCGAATCCCCATAAAAAATAATCGCAGGGCGGCGAGGCTCTCTCGATGTACATGTACGTATATATACGGAGCCGCGCGGCTCTCATTTCGCTCTCTTTCTCTCTTTCGGGCCAAGTTAAGATATCAAAGTCGAATATCGCGCGCGCACTGCCGTCGTTTGGTTTCGGAGAAATTCTTGCGCATTTAAGCTCGATTCTGGTGATGATGGGGTTTGGGATGAGCGTGTGGGGCGCTGTGTCTTATTTTTGTTAAGAAGTAGGTGAAGGACTGTGTGTATGTGTCTATATTTTGCGCGCGTTTTGATAAGGACAGCTTTTCACGTTGAGGAACGAAATGTTTTCGTTCTTTTTATTTATTTGTTTTTTATTTCACGTATTTTACATACTTAAATGCAGAGAAAGAAGATGTCACATCGAATATTGCAGTTCTGGAAAAATATCTCAAATTTCTTCAAGATGGAGTTATTAAAAATTTTATTTTGTACCGTTACAGTTACTTTTATCAGATTAAGATCGATGTGAATACATATCTAATTAAGTGAATATAAATGCGTTTCTCACATAAAATAAGCTGCCGAATTCAGATTTACCGTAACTCAGTCAGATAAGGAGTGATTTCCCTCACTCGCCCGTATATCTGTCGAGAAATTTTTAACTTATAATTTTAGGCAGTAATTATTATGTTTGTTAAAAATTATATACTACAATCAACGGGACATCAATATTTTCGTACATTCAAATTAAAATGATTTTGTTATATACTTATACGAAACCTATAAACAAGCTTCTTACACAAAAAGTAGACGACGAATCGGATATCTATTTCGTTCATCTCTAACTTTAAGCCGCATTTATACGGTTTGAACCATTAATGCGCCACTAATTTCGAAACACATATTATTTCTATAAAAAATCGAATTCCAGTTTTCTCTTATCAGTGCAGCTAATTAAATACGGTCATTTTCGATTTTTCGAAAAATCTAAAATGTTTCAGTAATATAAATATCCTAAACATTCATAATTCAATCGCTGAATATCAAGTATTGTGAGAATAAAAGTGAAAGCAAATAAAATGAGTTTTATTTGACACGCAACCAGTTAGAAATCGAGAAACTCCGGTGAAGCGCAATTTTTCAAAATTTTTTCCTCAACACAGTAAATAACATGCAATTTATAGAGCATTTATAGATTATTTATTGTCCCCTGGAAAAATCTGACGTTCTTGTAAAACACCGTATATTACGTCACATGCGACCTTCACAACATACATTCTTAAAAAATCGGCCAGTATAAATCACCATAGATTCAGCTCACGATCATTGGGGTAAATTATGCAAACCACCAAAGACGTATTTACACTATAAACTTTTTCAAATTAAACGCTGCAGCGGCACGCTGAACTCGCTTTTCTCGAATTACAAAAACGGATATACACCGCACCTATTAGCGCTAATTTGTACCGCATACAATGAAAAAAAAGGTCCGGTCGCCTGCCAACCAGTTTCCCCGCGACACTGCGCGCGCCAATGAGAAAAATACCCCTGTCTCACTTCTTGAAATAAATAAAAACGCGACATCGCGCCTCGGCGCATTATCGTTCCTTTTTCAATTAGTAAACGTAATTGTTGTTTATTCCGACGTCCAATAAGTTACAATTACGAGCGCGCGCGCGGAAAGAACTCGTCGCCGCGCATCTGCAGGTCCGAAGGACTGATTTAAACGGCTTTATTTACATTTTTCTCTCTCATCCCCGAAATTGATGTCTGTATTTACTTTTGCGAAACGTCGACGCATGCGTCGGCAAGACCGATGTTATAACCCGGAAGAAGCCTGAATTAAACGACGGACATTACTTTTTTCCCTTCCTACGTACTCCTCTCTTCGTCTCTCACTCAAGAGGGAGAAAGAAGTGTTAGTAATTGATACCATTTTTCACGGTGACTCCGTTACCCGCCGCCGCTGCCGCGCACGTAATTGTCGTACTCTCTGCTGCGCATGTGCACTATAATCGAGGGAAAAAAGTGCGGAGTTGATTATTCGCGGATATTTATGGGCCTGCGATATTCGAGTCGTACAAATGGCGGTTATGAATCATATGAGAAGTACAAACAATTACGTATGTGTGTTCGAGGAGGGCGGAGAGGCGACAATAATCGCACGTGTGTAATTAATCGTTGGCACGTTCGCAAGTCTCGGAATTTTTCTCGAAGGTGCCGCAATCGTGTACATACATTATATGTACGAATTAAAATGGAAGTGAATCGGTAATTATTTCGCTGCCATTTTGCCGACGCGCGGTTATAACAGTATAGTTGATGTATACCGATTTAAGTGTGTGCGCGCACGTGCGGGCCTTAATTTGGATGTCAAATTTGAAATTGTAATTTCCGGATGGGAAGAACGTGCGTAAAGTTTAACGTGTTAATATAATAGATTACTTTATTTTCTCGCCCCCTATTTGTATACCTTGAAATAATAATGTTGATACTGCGGAATGATAATTTCGAGTACAAGTTTTCTTAATAAAGTAGCTGTGAACTTCAAAAAGTCATTCATATTCTTTTTAAAGCAATCTATTTGATTTTTACGTGAGAAATTCTTTTAGGAGCACGTACAAAAGTATGCCGATCTTGCGATGTAATCTGATTGTAAAGATCTCCTTTTTCGGATAATGAAGCACAAACTCGTAGTTATGATGAGAATTAAACAAAGTATAAAACGAATCGTCTTCAATAAGTAATTTAATTGTTTTCCTTGTAATATGCGCTACATAGTGTCATTATACTTGCGTAGTTTATAAATATACTTTTTTTTTAATTATAGTTTTGTAAAGAAGTGTCAGTGAATAAGTGAGTCGACTTTAATACATAATATTTAGTAAGTATTACATTCATTTGTATCCTGCATATTTTTAATTATGAAGAGATTAAAAATTTCATATAAATTCTGATTAATCTTATTACCGGCCAAATGTTTTGAAATCTTTTTACTTATTGGAAATTTTATTAACTTCAAAAATAAGCAACATATATACCTATAAATTTTGTTTTAAATTATATTAAATTCTTAACAAATTAAATGACGGTATTATATGATTCGTCAGTATTTAATATAAAAATATTATTATTTAGTAACATTTCCGATAAAGACGTTGAAGTATTTCATAATATAGTACTTCTATATTCGATTTCATCTTATATTTCTTAATTTTATCGTGTTTCTATTTCAAATAATTATTGTATATAGAAATACTAGCGAATACCATGAACTAGTATCAGGAAGAAGATAAGGACAATTTCATTTATAATCTTTTACACTACAAAATTATTGTTACGCTTTTTAAATGAGATACTTGATTACTTCAAATAACACATTTATTGCACAAGTTCTGTTATCTACAGTTTATGAATTAAGGAAAGAGGGAAGTGTACACTTATAAAGGTTTATAAAGCAATAGTTAACATTTTTATGTTTGCACAAAGAATTTATTGATCATCCTGATCAAGCAAGTTTTACATAGTAAGATTACCAAAAATTATCCTCTTAAGTACCTCGACAAAAATAAAATAACACAAATATATGTATTTTTTTTGAGTATTTCTCGACATAAATTAAAAGAGGAGCATTTCAAAAGCAACAGAAGAAACAAAATGATTTCACAGTAATCAACAATCTGTCGCTGTTTAGAACAAATAATTTATTGATCAATCAGATTAAGCCAAGAATTTACAAGTGTAGTGTCATCCTAAAGAAGGCATAGATTCGAGTGACTTTTCTTTATCAAGTGCTGGGAGATAGTCACAGATGAAGGCTCAAGCTCGCGTATGTATTCTTTTTTTTTCATCTTCGTATAAGTCTAAAAATATACGTATATGCTTCTGTCATATTATTTTGCTTTTCCTCGTACATACATATGAATCAATTCTTGCTCGAAGTGAATACACGTGAAAAATGAGCTAGCATTTCCCATCATCCTTCTTAAAATATATTTAGAGCTAATAATTGTAGAAAATATCATCGCTGGCTCATCGAAAATGCGTCGCTTTTTTTTAATTTGCGCACACCTATATGTATTCGTTCCAATGCAAGCAATATATATGTACCTCTCGATTTCACCTCTTGGTCGTCCGATTTCATAAATCGCGATCCCGTATACTCCTAGGGAGCATGCATATACACATTTCATTGTTTTGCTCGCGAATATCGACCTTTTTTCTCATCAGGAAAACAGAGCATTCACGAAGAATGACTTCGACACATATATATATTTATATATAATATTTTATCACGTGCACGAATATATTGTCTCGAAGCGACACTTTTTGCCTTTTGTTTTTTTTTTTGTAAGTATTCTCTTTTTTTTGTTTGTCTTTATTTCTCACACGCCAAAGCTACATAAAAATGCAGTACATGATATATCAATACAACCTTTAGAAATCCGGACATGTGACGTGGTGTAGTGGTAAATAGTAGTAGCAATAGTAGTAATAGTAGTAGTACGCATTAGACTTTTACTTTTTTTTCCAGTTGCGAGAGAGAGATAGATGTAAAAAACGAAATAAAGGAGAAAACACAGTGAGAACGGTTAAATACAGTTTTAGAAGAGTCCTACACGAACTCTCAGCTATTTTTAGATTTTTCCATTTCTTTTATTTTTTATTTGGTGCCCTCAATCATTAATAACTTCTCTTTCCCTTCTCGCTCTCGCACACCTATATATACCCGTGCAAAAGCTACGCCGCGACCAACCGACTTTTTATTGTACACCCTATTATCATCATCATCATCATCATCATATCCATTCTAAACTATAACCACGCGTGCACAATTGCAATTAATAAATACGAATGCACTCTTTGATGATCAACGAAACGGTACTCTGCCTTCGTTATTAACGCCGAAAAAAAAAAACAAGAAGAAGAAAGAAGAAAGAAAACGTCGCTCGTCGGCTCGCTTTTGCACGTGTACGCGCAATTCCAGGCATCGCGTTGGTCAGTTATTATCATTATAATCATCATCAGCCTGGGACGGACGGACTGCTGCTGCTCACGGGTCGTCGCAGCGCTCGGCATCCTAGGAGAGCATCTTGTCCTCGGGGATGGTGGGGCTGGTTGCCGAGGGCGCGGCTGAGGCGCGCCTCGACGCCCCGGCCTCCCGGAGCGCCTCGTCGAAGCTCTGCGTTGAGTTGCTGCGCGACGGCGTCACGCGGCCCTGTGGATGCGAAGTTGTAGAGGACAATGAGTACATATGTTTTGGGAAATGAAATTGGGAATGGAGAAAGTTTGGAAATTGTAACTTGGATTTACGATTATTTTTAACCACTAAGTGAAACTTGACTCAGGTCATTGATTAGATTTTATAGATTTATTTTAAAAGCAAAATTAGAGGTCGCTTTCATTGAAAAATTATTACAGTTATTAAAATCGAAATCATTTTTTTAGTGGTAAATCTATAAATGTTCTTTTTTCAGACTGTTACAAAAACTTTTCAAGGATTGAAATTATTATTCCCACGCGTTTTTATTATATGAAAAATTGACGTAAAAATTAAATATACTTGTATAAGTAAGTATATATGAAATAATCGAGATAAATTATTTTCGATAATTGACGACTGTTTTTACACACTTATGCAATGGTACACTATTTGTTTTGTGACTTTTTTTTATACACGAAAAATTTGTACTGCATATTTTTTATTTTTCATTTACTGAAAAATGTTTATTTGCTCGTGTAAAATTACACATTAAACAGCATTAAAGTACTGTTACATTATCGAAAATTTAAACTATCAATTTCACGTTTGGCATAAAAAATTCAATTTAACAAAAAACTAACTGGTTTTGCGTGCCTTTTTTTTCAAAAAAGAAAAAAATGAGAAAATCAACTTTGCAATTGAACATAGCAATTTACTTGTTTTCGCGCGCGCGATAAAAACAAAAATAAATTACGTGTATAGCAACCTCGAAAAGGGTAATTTTAGTTTAATTGAAGCATCGCTGAAAAGTAATAATTTTAAGCACGTCCTGGAATTTCATGCAAAACATAGTCGAATCAGTGAAGTACTTTTCGTGTCAGTCATGCATGAGTGTATAGGGCTTTCAATTAAATTATTATTCCGTAACATTTTAATTAACGCTCTCGGTGGGGCATTCAAAGCTGCCTCTCAAAGTGATACGATTCAAACAAGTTCATTACATTCGAAATCATTTACTTTGAATCATTATTTCTAAAGTGAGCGCTGCTCTCATTTTAATATTTTAAACGCGTTCGCGCTCATAAAGGTATTTTATTTTTCCATAAATTTACACTAACATTCCCTTGCGAAATCGTTTAATCACCTTAAATATCGATGAATTATGTCCGAAGATATTATTTCGTGCGCACGCATGAGCACGAGAGCGCGGGATAACGATATTCCGAAATTTAATGCAAGGTGTGGCCTCTGCACAACTTAATCATACATCAGCTGGGCCAGTTTCCGCAAAAGCTCTTATTTTTAACTTTGTGAAAGGGCAACATTAAAAAGACATTTAAAAGATATGAACTTGCGCAATAAATCATCGCAAAAAAGGCGCGCACGTGTAGAGCGATTTTTCACGTATCAAAGTGTTTTTGTCGTAAATTCTAACCGGCGTTTTAATAGCGCACGCGTTCAAGGTGCGTGAGCTTGGAATTCATAAATTATTTAGCGTGCATTGCGAAGGGGTGGGCGACGGTTTTGATCGCTGACTGTTGGCAGTAGCTCGACATTATAAAGACAAAAAAAAAAGCAAAACTAGCATAATTTTACAAGTATGCAATAAATGTTTTTAATTTTATGATAAATGCGGTACGAAATTTATGATTCTTTCATAAATAATTCAAACCGTTTAATTTACTTTTCTCAAAAACCTAAAGACAAATATGCATTACGTAAAAACCTTAGAATCGTTCAATATTCTCCATGTATATAATACTCGCTTTTGAGTTAATGAAATATTTTCATTAACTCAAAACGACTCGTTGATTAAAAAGCCGTTAAACTTTTCGTCCCGAAACAGCATCGGTTCTCCACTTCTCTGCGCATACATTATGACGTCTCACTCGTGATTAATTCCCCTCGTTTTTAAAGACAGTAATTTTTCCGAACTCTCGCAACAGCTTCTTTTCTTCTTTTTTTTTTTTAGAAAAAAAAAAAAACCATACACGCCGCAGGCCACCTTAATTGCGAGCAACAATTCGTGACTCTCCCAAGAAATTGAAAAGCAGAGTGATTTTCGAAATTTAAAATGATTAATCCGCATCGGTAGACGCTGGCCTGTCTGTTGCGCGTCAGCTGGCCCTTTAGCCCCTTACATAAACCGCGTGCGCGTGCGTGTAAGTACAGCCACGCCCTCGGTAACAACAAATTACCCTCATGCGACCGAGCGCGTGCATCGCAAACGTTCCCTTAATTGCGATATTAATTATACGCGCGGCGTATATGTGTTTCTCTCCACAGCCTTGCGCGTTAAATCGCTCTCTCGCGCGCGCGGCATTAACGATCGCTCGGCGCATTTTTCGGCGCGAGCGATCGGCCCGGCCCAATAAAAGGCGGATATGAGGGCCTGGCGGCAAAAAGAGTAATTGCAGAGGAGAGATGGAGAGCATATAAGATAGGGAGAGAGAGAGAGAGAGAGAGACACACCTTGACATTCTCGTAAGCGCTGCCGACTTTTTCCTCGAGAGACCTGAAGCTGTCGGAGTTTCTCATCTGACCGATTTTCATGGACAGGCCGCTGCCGAAACCGCCCAGGATGCTCGTTGTCTTCTCCGCCGTCGCTTTGACCACCGACTCCGTCTTTTGGAACCTGCATGCGTGTCGAGAAAGAGAGAAAGAAGAGGGGGAGGGCGACAAGAGGCCCCGAATGTAATCGCAGAGCGTCTATATATGTATATAATATAATATATGTAGGCTTATGTACTAAGGTTTTATATCTTTTATTCTGTCTTCTCTTCTTCCCCCTTCACAGCTACACCTGTGCGCCGCGATGTCTTTGTACGTCGGAAATTTTGCAAGGTGAGGAGAAATTTCACCTCGCGTATTCTATAGTTGCTTCTTTATTATTTTTTCCAAAGTGATCATTGAAAGTTTGGTACTACTCAGTAGCGATGGTTCGGCGGCTTTGCAAGAGTTAGGCCACGCGAAACGAGGCTAATGTGTGAGAGAGAATAAAAACAAAAAAATGGCACGATACCGGTAATTCGTTTCTCTTTTAAAACGCGCCCGAGTGTCATTAACATATAATTATTTATTATGTATCAGCAATATGCCCACTGTGTTATATTATATACCTCGTCCTTTATCTTTCATCTCGTAAATTAAAAAAAAAGACTTGTATCGATAATTTATATCATTACATTAAATTATGATTATTTAAGAACACTGTTTCGGTTCACAAAAAACAAAAAAAAAGTGTAAATTATCGATGCGTTATTCCCGCGACAATACTCATTCACCGAGCCCGAATCAATTATTTTACGCGCGGCCGTAAAAAAAATGACCAAAAGCTCCGGTGAAACTGTCTTTCTCTCACGTCGAACATTCTCCCCTGTATTATTATACACATATGCGCACGCGCGTCGTAACTCAAACTAACACATTCGCGCGCTCTATACACTTTCGATTATAATAAAGAAGTATACAACGCAGAGCCCAAATTGATTTCAAATTATTATACACGAGCGTAACCCGCGCAAGAAGAGAAGAAGAAGAAGAAGAAGAAGACGGAGGAGGAGGAGGGAGGAAAAGAAGGCTGGCTCTTCCGAAAGGCGACGACGACGACGCCGAGGCTCGTAAATCAAGCGCCGCCGCGCGTTTAACGGGCGAATTAGCGCGCGCATGCGCGCATATATGCGCCCCGTCTCTTCTTTTCGCGCCTGATTTACGGCTTTTATTTGAATTTTACGATGGCTTAAAGAGCCGACAGGTGGCGGCGACGCGGCCCGAAATCGATTGTAAATCTTCAGGGTCGTTGTGGGCGCATGTGGCTGCTGTTGTTGTCCCAGAGCCTGATGTTTTTATCGCGAATGTGGGACGACGGTGGCTGGAATATTAAAGACGTGCGCGCTTTATCGAAACGGGGCTGATCCAATTTTTGCAACGCCGTATTAATTAGATTAATATACATAAAAAATTTCCGCCTGAATGACTTTTGAACATGCAACGATATGCTAGCCTTAAGGCGTAGATTCTTATCGGTAAAAATTAACGTCGTTAAATTTCACGGTGCCGCGGGTAAATTGATAGTTCTAGTTTCAGCTTACTCTGCTAATTTCAGTACTAAATGATGTTATTTTCAAGGCAGAGTGCGCGACCCGTTTATATACTCGATTACACATGAAAATCTACTTTGATAAAATTGTGCGTTCAGCAGCTTTAATTTTTCTCGTAATTAACGTTTCTCAAATCAATCGTTGCTCTATTATTCGCAAAACCGATACTTTACGGCAGTGGTACGAACAAAAAACAAAATGAAGAAAACCACTCGTATGTAAATCCACTCGATACACAATACGTACACAATTCAAGCTTTTTACCTCTCGCGTACGCGCGCGTACGTTTACTTATGCAAACTAGGTATACGTCAAAGTGTCAAAGACCATGCAACCACGTGGCTCATTAGAATTTTAAAACCCATGATCCGTCTCTCTCTCTCTCTCACTCTTTCTTTCTGCGGCTTTAAAGAGAGACACAGTGAATACAGTTTGTACACGCGCGCGCGACCCTGAAATTTCGAACACACATAATTCGGCGACTTTCACAATTCGGAAGAACCAGCTGGCATCGGAGTGGATGATGGGCACACTCGGTGTAACGCGAGTAGCGCGCGCACACACAGGGAATCACACAAACGCACACACACACGTACCTGGCTATTTTTAGATTTACCGTTCTAACGACGCGCGCTTGTCAATACAAACATTATCGGCCGTCGTCAGAACGGATATTTGCGGGTGAATGCGAAAGAAAGAGAAAGAGGGAGAGAAGAGTGGGGAAGAGATGTTTTGAGCCTGAAGGGGTAGGTTACCGATGGACCGCGTGAAAATTTGTTGACGGCTCGATGAATAATTTAGATGTCGAGGGGGATTTTTCTGACAAACAAGCTGAACTGCGAGTCAAAGAAGTGTGGAGGCACACGAGCGGAAATGCATGTCGAACGAATATTCAAGTGGATATGGTATACATTGAAATGCTGTTAGAGACGATGAAAATCATTTGACACTGGCTTTCAATAATTTTTGATTGATTTGATTATCTGTTTTGAAAAGAAAATTAAAAATTCTCAACTTCAGAAAGGTAAATTAAATTTGTTCGTTTGTCTGTATACGTTATAAATAACCTCATAATTATTAAGAGAATTTTCTATATAATTAAAAATCTTGTTATCCGCTCTTTATCTTTCAATTAAGAAAAAAATCATAAAAATAGCCAAGTTATTAATTTATATCATATTAATCGCATTGTAAAAAATATTAATATTCGTGAGTCATGCAACTTCATCATGAAACGGTCAGTGCGTTAATGGTTAATTGCTTATATTATTAATTTTTATTATTATTGAGCTTTATAATTAAGCCGATAGATACAAAGTTATAAAGTTGTTTCATATTTTATTCCTTACTTCTGAAAAGTAATAAATAATTAATTTTGATTATATAATTTTCATAATAAAAGGTTTATTTTCCAAACACGATGCATTTAACAAGTTTAATTTCACACAGTCACAAGACAATTAAAAGCCAGTGATCGAGTCGACCAAAAGTGAAAAGTGAAATTACAACTTAAAAAAAAAAAAAAGGAACCGGATGATTACAAAATACACAGATACATAAATGAATAATTGTTCGTGCGTCGTGTCAAAATAAAAATTATGAATACTTGAAATGAATGGAAAAACAAAATCAAACATGAAAATCACACACAGTTTTGACATTATTGAAATGAACTGAAAAAAACGTAAGAATGTAATGAGAAATAAGGAATAAATCATATGAGTGCACGAAGTCTACAAGTGATGAAAAATTAATAGTTAATTGAGCCAAAAACCGTATTAATGCCAATACTGCAATATATGTACACACGAGCAAGTGATATTTTGTCTTCTGACTTTATTAAACAAAAAAGAGTCGACGTTTGTTAATTCTTCCGCGCGCGTATACTCGTGTACAAAAAACGTTATCGAAAGACGCGCATCGCCTTATTTTCCCGGTCGTTATTAAGTACGCGATATACAGCTTTAATAAGATACAATTTAAACATTTTTAAATATTCAATTTCCATATAAGCGGCGCGTAAACTAAATTGATTTCGTTTTAAGTAACAGAAAGCATGAGAAATCAGAGTTTCTTTCTCGCGCTCCGCGGGACGAATAAATTCTTTACACACATATATATATAGGCTTCTTTTTCTTTTTCTTTTTCCAAGTCACAAGCTTTAATCAAGATAAAGTGACTTTATGTTCTTATACTCACAAACTGTTCTCGGAGACCGTCCTGGTGAACCGACCAAGTTTCTCCCCGACATTCTGATAACTAAATGAGACAGCTTAACGAAAAGTGAAAAATAAAAGGAGAACGGGCGCTGTTGCACATACATCTAATCGGACATACACTTGCTTTACGAGACAAGACTAGAGAGAGGCAAAGAGAGAGAGAGAGAGAGAGAGAGAGAGAGAGAGAGAGAGAGAGAGAGAGAGAGAGAGAGAGAGAGAGAGAGAGAATGAAAATGGAGAGAGACAGACAGACAATACGCAGTTGCACGAGCCTGTAGAAGGTTTCGCACGGAGTGGTCCATGTAACGTACATGAGAATTCTTTAAATTTTATGACTGTATATATAGTTTGAAATTAAAGTCACCTGCTCTCGATTAGTTTCCAATAAAAAAATCACCTATAATGTGTTTTATACTGAATTAGATTGCAATTATTTTAGTGTGCAAAAATAGTACATTTCGACACGAGTGGGGAAGTCGATTATTTAGCTGGTGTGACTTTTTGCACGAGCGAAACGAGTACGAAAAAGTCACACCACCTAAATAATCGATTTACGCACTAGTTTCGAACGGTATTTTATACCACGAGCGCCGAAAAATCATATCAAAGTTGTGATTTTGAGGTTATAGTGGTATAAACGTGCATTAATTAAATTTATTCAATTTAACCTTGTGCAATATGTTAATTAATTATTGTCCTATTTATTTAAATTATTTAATTTGTCAGCTGCTACCAGTCGTTTCAAGGTACTCGAGAACGTTCATAAAAGAGGGATATTTACGACGTAAAAGTAAAGTTCGATTTCGAATTTGGATATCTGAAACTTGTGCTATCATTTGGTCAAGAAAAGTAGTTAATTAACCATTTAATTATACAAATTTTAGCCTTTCACGTAAGACAAATTATTTATAGTGTAATGTCTATAATTAACCTCAAAATAATATATAGAATTATTCATTCTCAACATATTGTTTTATCGCGTAAAATATTTTAATTCGAAACTAATGGAACTTCAATTAAAGAGCCGTCGACGATCTCATATTCATTCTTGACATAAAGAGATTGTAAAAAATTGTTTTATTGTAATGAAATATCTTCGGCGACAGCTTTCATATACCCATAAATTTTCAGAGACCGTCCACTTCTTCATGCGAACACCTCCGCGCGAAACCCTCTTTACCGGGCGTGTAATATAGGTAATTAAAACGTAAATATAAATCGATGAAAAATGAATAAAATATAGAAAATGCGAGGTGCGAATCATTAATCGCGAGCGTCTCGGCAAATGATAAATCGGGGGAACGTAACGGTAATAAATTACGTATCAAATAATAACGGGCATTCATATTTCAGGCGTATATATAACTACATTGTGTGTGTGTGTGTGTGTGTGTGTGTGTGTGTGTGTGTGTGTGTGTGTGTGTGTGTGTGTGTGTGTGTGTGTGTGTGTGTGTGTGTGTGTGTGTGTGTGTGTGTGTGTGTGTGTGTGTGTGTGTGTGTGTGTGTGTGTGTGTGTGTGTGTGTGTGTGTGTGTGTGTGTGTGTGTGTGTGTGTGTGTGTGTGTGTGTGTGTGTGTATAAAAACTAAAACGCGTGGCACTTGTTACGAAGTCCTCGGATGTAAAAAAAACAGACGAGAAGAGAAGAAGAGAAGAAGAAGAAAGAAGGAGAGACGGAGAGAGAGAGAAAAATCTCAGGGTTGGGTTATACTACACCGGTGAGGTATACCGTTACGCGTTAAATTTCGAAACCCAGAAACAGAGAGGGAGATAAAAAGTAAGAGAGAGAGAAAGAGAGTCAAAGCACCCATGTACACCAGCCTCAACAATGCTCCCTCCTCGTGCACGCACGCACACACATACATACACACTCAAGAGAGAAGTACGGACAGACTAGATATGTAAAGTGATAAAAGTATATATGTACGTAATGCACGCGAAGGTGGCAACTGATAAATAAAGACTATATATAAGAGAGACCGGGAGAAGAGAAGAGATACAAAGAAAGAGAGAAGAATAAGTATTCCGGGGGTATATAGGAGGCATATGTATATATAATTTGTTTTTTGCTCTGTTTCGTACACTTGGCTCTCCTTGACGTTCTTCAGGCCTTGGTTAACATCCTCGCTGAGCTCCCGCCACACGCTGATGCCGAGCTTGCGCTTCAGCTCGTGGGCCATTCGCACCTTGCTCGTCAGGACCTCCCTCAGCGTCTGGATCTCATCCTCGATCTGCGACACACACACAGCGTTTACCGGTTTAATTGGGCCTCTGCTGCTGCTACTGCTACCGCCGCGAAGAATGGCGCTTCTCTTTTCTTTTTTTTTATCATCGATCCGCCGGACGTAAATCCGCTGCCCGCGCGTTATATAAGGTATCGTATAACGAGGGAAGCGAGTTGGCGCGGGGTTGACGATTCCGGTTCGACTTGATGGGGAAGGGGTTTTGTCGCTTCTTTTTCGTTTCGCGTGACAGAATTTCGGTATACTTATATACTCGGCTGCGGAGGGAATTCCCGAGTGTTTTAGGCTTTTATTTTAACGGGTAAACCCGCGCGTGAGACCGCAATGGGAACGACGTTGACAAGAGATGTGCACGTGGTATAAGGTATAGGTGTATATGATGTACATGTAAACTGCAATATACAATATTTTCTTTCGCGATCAGGAGCGCGTTAAATTGCAGACGTCTTTTATGTGCGTCGAGCTATCTTTGTAAGGCATAAAGTGAGCGAAATATTGGAGATAAAAAAAAAAACACGTTGGCGTTTATATATACACTATACTGTGGCGTGGTGCGAAGTGTCGTGTGATCAATTTTTTTTTGAGTTATCAACGCGGGAGTAATTCAAAAATGTTGATATTTTAAACAGACATATAATTTCGTGTTCTTTTTTCGTACCGCGCGCGAAGGCTATAATACAGGTGATCGAATAACGAATCGTCCACACAGTGAGCACAGCGCGGACTTGTAATTTCGTAACGTATACCGCCGCCAGTGAATCATATACTTTCTAAAAATAAATCGACCAAAAGTCTATACTGATGCTACCATAAATTGCATTTCTTAGTGCAATGAAATTGAATTTCCCCCGTCAAATCATGAGTTTAACCGCTAAATTAAATAATCTTTCCAACGAAACTTTATGTCAGTGCCCTACTTCTTACCCTTTTATTTTTAGAGAGCACACTGAAGCGAACTTGGAAAACCCCATCGGCACCTATATAACCACGGGGCAATTAATAAAGTATGTAAAAACCCCCGAACTTTCTCCCCTTTTCGCCCTCAACTTTGTAAATTTTCGCCACACTCGCGGCCGCCAAAATTACATCGAGTCCTGCAATTTCTTTGAAAATTGGAAAGTCGCAAGCGCCAATTACACTCGTTCGCGTAATGAAGCTGTAAATTCACTCCTGCGTCCACGGCGCAGTCGTTTCGCTACCTCCTCTCTTTACTCTCGAACTACACGCCAAAAAAAAAAATGCACATAATAACGCACGCCTCGTTTTCGGCGGGCGCGCGCGCGCGAAAGATCGACGTCCCGGGAAATTAGCACGCTTGTATAAATACGCGTGGAGAACTGTTACGTTAATGAAACGTAATAACGCGCGCGAGCGCACGTGAGGGGGGGGGGGGGATTTCTGGCCGATAACCGTCACGATTTAAATCACGTTTTTATCGGGCCCGAAACATAAAAATACATACCCTAGCGAGCTCGACTCGCCACTCCTCCTTCTGGCGCTCCTGCTCCTCGACCGACAGGCCCTGCAACTCGTTCGCCACGTTGTCGAGGGACGGAGACAGAGAGCCGCTCCTGTGCAGCGCGGCATCTTCACCTGCGAACACACAGACAAACGACGAGGATTCTTTTTAACCTTTTTTTGCTTAAAAATTTTCAGTTAGCGCGAGCCGCTGCTGTTGTAATTAACGGCGACGCCTGCTGTTGTATATGTGCGCACGCTTCGCTGTAATGGGTGTCATTATGTGCGCGACCTTTTATTATTTTAGATTTTACGAGAGAATCGATATCTGTGATTGATTGGGGCACGTTGCGTGAGGTACTTTCTTAAAACAAAAGAATGGAATTTTTTCTAAGCTGCGCGCTGGCTGGGTTGAGAGGGAGAGAGAGAACTTTGATCGATGTTTTTTGTTCTCGGGTTAACACGTATTAAAGAAGAATGTCATGAAACAAAAATTAATTCAATAGAATTTTTGAGTTTTGGGTTGAAAATTGGAATTAGTTTTGCTGAGAAATATGGTGAAAAGTGATTTTTAATAAGAATATTAATAAACAATGTTGAAGGTCTTATTATTCATAATATTTATACATACTCTATGTTATTTGTGTCATTATTTTTATTATAATAAAGAAACAATAATGAGTTACAAAGTTGCATGGTCATTATTTTTTATTCACATGAAAATAAAATTTATTATTGTCACTTAAGCTACAATTATCGTGTGCAAAAATAATAAAAGAACGGTAATAAAAAAAATAACTATTTAACAACGTAACTCTATGCAACGACATAACTGCAATTTTTCTTCTAAAACATTTCATTTAAATTACGAAATGAAATAACTATATTTATTATAATTTTAATAAAGATCCTAAAATTCTTTCCCTTATTTGAAAATGGGGTTAATATCAGTCACTTTAGTCGATCAGGACATCTCGTTATTACCTGGCTTTACTTCGCGGAATGCAATTTTGACCCGCGCTATAACGAGGCTAAACTAATGATTTTTCAAAGCTCGGCGCGCGGAAAAATATTAGGAAACGTTCGCTTTAAACATTGACGCGCACATGCGATAACTCTTAACGCGCCGCTTTAATACCTAGCGCATTAACGGGGGGAGGGGGAGGGGGATTTCGCCTGAGATTTTTACACTCAACTTTTTCTACGTAATGATTTTTCAGAGCCAGGCCACGCTGTGACAATTGCGCAACGAAAATCTGTTTAATTATAAGTGTCGCCGGGCCTTTTTTACGAGAATTATTTCAAACATTTTTTCTCTTATTACACGTATTATTTGCATATAACAAGGAGAAAGTCTCTTGGACGGTTAACATTTTATTACAATCCCATATTTTAGCTACGAGAAAGCTGTAGCATTTTCCCCGCGCGCCCGGCTAATATCTCCCCGGGGATCCACTGTTTCATCTCTAATCGCGCGGATACTATAATTTTAATCACTTAAACACTTATTCGGAATGGCGATAACCTTATATTCTTTGAAGGCTTGTTATTTAAGATGAGAGATGATTTATAACGCCAACGACTCTGTGTTGGGGTACGGGTTTCTGCTCTATTAAAACCTTTCCGCATTTATTAAAATGATAGCAGATATATTAATTAAAGAGCTTATTCCAAATCTAAATGACTTTGAACACGCAAACTTCGTATCAATTGTTTGAGTACAGTATCATCCTTTCACGCCGTGTCGTTAATGACACTAGCTTATTTTAATACGATAACTGTAGGTGAAAAATTACCCGAGAAGCGGAGTTTGATAAACGAGTTTATAAAATTAATAAGGAACGAGGCGTGAAAAGGGTTTTAAATTTACACGCACGGCGAGAGTTCGCGCAAAATTTTGACTGATTTTTAGATAATGTGGTCGGTTACCGTTACGAAAAATTGATTGACATTAGTCATGCTCATATTTATAATAAATCGCACTCATTAAGCGCAGTTTTTACTCGTTTAAGAAATCGATTTGATCATGCGAAGCTTGCATTAAATCGCGTTGGCTTGTTGATGAGAAAGAAGGGAGCTAAAAAAAATTGTCATTAATGCCAAAAGTAATGTTATTAAGTAAAATTACACTTGTCTTTCTCACTGATACGTTTTTATGGAAATTTAATTTTTTAGTTTGTTTAAGATGCTGCATTTTACGGCCAAAGATGGTCATATTCCCAATTAATGATGTAATGATATATAGTTAACATGATTGTTGCGAAATTTTGTGGCTTAACTTTCCACATCATTGTAAAAATGATTTTTTTTCTAAATACTGTAATTCTAGATGTAATTTATTCATCTTGATAAAATGAAAGATTTTTAATCTGAAAGTACAGCAATACAAAAAGATAAATCATTTATTTAAAATTATAAGACTACCTTAAGAGGCAATCTATTTTTATTATACTTTTCAGAATTCTATAAAAACTACTGTTCTTAGAAGAAATTAATGGAGTTTAAATGTAGCATTATAAAATGGCAAAGCTGTATCTGCAGAAAGTTTTCCAGTAACTCAATCAAACATTTTCTCTTTTAGTATCTTGTTAGGTATGAAAAATTTGTACAATTTTTTGCTATTACACCTCAACAAGCCTATAATTTTTATATTAGGTCGTTAAAATTTTTTGTAAACTGTGATTTTATGATAAATATTCTATAAATTCCACTATTTTGTTACTTCTACATTTTTGAAAATATAATTTTTTTAAGAATTAATTTTATTTAATAATTCTTACTCCAAATAATCAAAGCTAATCGTGGAAGCTGATGATGACAAATTAAATAACATAAATCAGCTAGTTTATTGATAAACTAATCATGCATAACGAAAAGTGAATCTTTTGCTGATATGAAAGAAGATACAAATGATAAAGTTAAAGTAGGGTGAATCTTATCTTAACTTATGCATTGTTCTATGTGTGCATCTAATCTCATAAAACAATAAAAGTCAATTCGGCTGTAAGCTAAAACAATAAATCTACTCTTCGATAATAAAGCGCATTCATATGTATGCATGCGTACAATATTTTTCGCAGATAAAGAATAATTTGATCAAATTATACTCGATTAGTTTTAATATAAATCTAAATAACTTTCAATATTTTTACTCTTGTAACAAAAACGCGGTTACGAAGCGTAATTGCACTCCAGGATGTTTTTTAAATCCACCATCGACAATTTGAACAATTCAATTCATTCAAATGGTAAATACAGAAGAGATTATAATTAACGAAAATTAATTCTTGAGTGTTTATTCGAGCGTACCAATGATATTTTGTATAATAATATTTAATAAACGAAGAAGTAATAGAGCGTAAAATCATCCGAGTATCAGTATAACATTTTGCGGTTTTGTTTCTTGGAATCACACTGACTTTGAATGCTTTCCTTTGGGTGTTATAATTAGAAAACATTTCCTATCGCGTAATGGATACCCTCATACCAAAGACCTCAAATGAATTTTTCATATTTCAAACGGATGAAAGTTGTCTTACAACACTATAATGGTTTGGTTCAATACAATTTGTAACTTTAAAACTTGTAATGTTTGTATACACCTTTCTTGGTATATTTTTAATTAAAAAAAAAGTTAAAAAAAAAATTAATAAATAGTATGGTTTACAGTATCCCAGACAGTATGTCTGCATGAATATACCATTATCTTGTGAAATCTTTATTGTTTGTTTTTGGCTCATGCCCAAATACAAACATATGTTACTTTACTTTTGAAACAAACAAGTTTTCCCTTCTATTACTTCTTTTACATTCATTCTCATATTTTACCGTTAATCGGAACCAGTTCCGATGGATTGGTCAAACGAAATGACAACAGTTTCAAAATATATATACCCCCCTCAAAGAGAATTTTAAATTGTTCACGTAGCTGCACAATGTCGAAACGACCTTCTTTATATATATATACGCGCCCTATTCTCATACTCAATCACATATCTATTCAACCCAAGAAGCATTTTCCTCACATAAAAAAGCGTCTCTCCTTTCGTAACCTCCCCCCTCGTACACACACGTAGCTTCAGCAATCACCGAACGAAATCAAAGCCGTTCACCTATACTCCTCGCTCGATCGAGCGTGCTACAAAAGAAGCTATTCACATTCTCGATTTCACCACCATCATCATCGTCATACATACGCGTTGAAAAATGCAGCAATACCGGGCGCCATCTCTCTCGCTCTCCCCCATTCCCACAGGCCTATATTATACTCTATACCCCCCATAAATCAAAGTCATACGGATCGATCTATCCGTATCGTCCCGGATCGCACGTTGCCTGCGCGTGTATAAGATCACCTTTGACGAGGCCAAGCAGCCTGCGCGACTTCTCTCGTATCCTGGCCTTGAGCAGCCTGAGCTCTCGCCTGGTGCTGCGCAAGTGTCCGCGCTCCTCCTCCCGGAACTCGGCCTCCTCGATCTCCTCGATCTCACCGGTATCCTGGTGCCAGTGCACCAGTATCTCCTCGCTGTCGCTCGCGTCGAGGTCGTCGAAGCTCGGCGTCGCAGCGAGGCTGCTGCTATAGTACGCGTCCTCCTCGTACTCCGGACCGACGAACTCCTCGTCGGCGGTTAGAGAGAACGCGCTTGCTGGCGCTGTGATACCGCTGACGCAGCCATCTATCGTCCTCGTCGTTGTGTCCTTTTCAGGAATGGCCTCGGTCGAGGTTCCGCTCGTCGCTTTCGCGTCGGCACCGTCGCCAGTTTCCCCCCGCATGACTAGTGTGTGCGTTCCGATCGACTAAGCTTCGAGCGCCTCTGTGTGTAGCGGATCGCGATGGTTTTTGCGCGGTAACGGCGCGGAAATCGTTGCAATGGCTCGTTTTTGTCGCGAACGCCGTGATCTTATCGGCGTCGATACAGTACTCTCGCGAGAAATTTAAGTTGCCACGGTTTTTGTGATAATACACGCGGTTATATCGGAACGGAGCGCGCGGTTAATTAACGTTTTTGCCGGTTGGGTATTTCGATCGACTATTTTCGTATTAAAATACTTAATTTACGTACGACCGGTTGTTTTTTTTTCTTTTTCTTAAAATGAGTTTATAATAAGATCGTTGTCTGAAAGTATAAAATAAACCGTTCGCCTCTACAATACGTATATACTAACCTTAAAATTCTACTAAACAATAAATAAGTTGCCTACATACAATCATCAATAAATACGTATACATGCTCTTGGGCAACACCGCGCAGTTATTACAAAACTGCCCACAACAACATTCGATCACAGGAAAAATATTGACGCTTTGCGACCCGTCGTCGTCGTCAGCTGAGAGCCACAAGCGCACGCGCCGGCATATGTTACCGCTCGTTAAAGGACCTCTCCGTTTTAAAGTTCCGCTCGCTCTCCTGCTCCCCCCGAATAAAATTGCGCACAATCCCCACGAATTATTCCATTAAGCTACCGCACACCGCCGTCATCATCTACGTGCATACAATAACAACTCAGGCCCGACGTCGGCTGTTGATGGATTCCTCGGTCGCGCTTTTAAACGCCGGCATCGCGCCGCTCGGTCGTTAGCTCCTAGTTGCGTCACGCGAAGGGCGGGTACCGCGGGCATATAATTGCGCTGCTGATGCCGCGCTCGCAATCCCCGCATGCGTTCCGTTATATTCTCCGAAAACTCGGGTCCACTTCTTCTTCGTCCTCTTCTCTCTTCTTTTTTTCCTCCTCTCTTTTATACACTGGTGCAGGCTCTCTTATCCAGCGCAGCGCCTTAACGGTGCCCCCCGAATCTCTCTCCAGCGAGCGGGAGATCGAAAAAGGATATTCGGACGCGCGCGAGCGTCGAGAAGAGAATAAAAGAAAAAAGTCGCCTCCTCGGTCCCTCCGAAAAACCAGTCCTGCCGCACTCCTATATATACACACTCACACACAGTGACATTTGGCCAGAGTTCACGTGTGTGTACACACACGCATATACATACACAGGCACTGTGCGCCGGATCCACGCGGCCGAATGAGCTCGCTCGCTCGACAACACAGCGACCGCAGCGCCTCCTCGTCCCTGGAGAACCAGGAGGCTCTTGATTCTATATAGCGCCGGCCGAGTGAAAATCGCGACTCGTCGGCCTCCGCACGCGCACCACCACACGCGTATAATGTCCTCTCGTCGACGACGGCCGCGCGAACGAAGATCCAACGATCGAGGGCCTCTGTATAGTAGGTATATCGATGAGGATGTGGGGTATAGAACGCAGGCGGCGCGCCAGCAACACACGCCGCGGCACTATGGTACTAGTGGTGCGCTACCGCGGGCTGGCGCGACCGCGCGCGCTCGCCTGGTTCACGATCTGGACTCGCGATGGCGTCAGCGATCGGGGCCCCCGACGGCGTATATACCTGCCGCCGCTGCCGCCGCCCCTCTGCAGAGAAAGACTATACCGCTCTCTTTCTGTCTCTGTCTCGCTCTAATCTGTGTTAGCGGGAAGGTGTATCCCTGGCTGACTCACGCGGCGCACTATTTTATCTATTTCATTGTGGGCTGCGCGCTCTCTATCCCTCTGTCGACTCGACGCCTGTCTGATTCTCTCTCTCTCTCTCTTTCTCCCCACCTGTGCGCCGCGACGTGGTAACTGTACTCTCGGTTTCTCTCTCGCTCGGCCTCGTGGCTGTCTCTCTTTATTCGTGAGCAAGCGCGAGCGTTGCGCTCTTATTGTTTGCCTGAATGCGCGCGATGCCGATTTCTAACATATTTGTCGGCTTTGCCGACGAACCGTGCGAGCCTTTGGAATTTTTCAACTCAAGGGGTGACGGGGTTAACGGATGGTTCGATTTTGTTGGGGTTTTGGTATGGTTGATAAGGGATTTTTTAGGCGGTGTTGTTTATGAAACGTGGATGATTGTTGGGGTATGAGCTTGGAATGTGATTTTGATTATTATTTGATTATTAAAGTTTTTTTGGTGATATGATTATTATTGGATATAAGTGTGTGTGTGTGTGTGTGTGTGTGTGTGTGTGTGTATATATAAGTTAATGATAATTTGATAATGTGTGCTAACAATGCTATAGTTAGGGTTTCACTGTTAATTGTTGCGTCTGTCCTGATAACATGGCACACATTTCATAGTCGATTAATTTTCTGAGTAAATTAGTCGCATAAATTATATTTTTTGTTACATAAAAGATTTTAAATGTATATTTTGAAAATAATCGACGAGAAAATGTTCTCCTCTGGAAACTAATAGGTTAATTGCTAGAGTTTCCGTTAGGCGAATCACGTCAAAACTGAAATAAAACGGTAATTATCAAAGATAATCTGATCATTATGAGTAATTTCACAAAATTTTAAATTCATTAGATACTTCAGTTTTGTAAGTATTATTAAATACAATAATATAGTTTTATGTGACAAGAAACACATTTATACTACAATAACCATCAATGAATAGAAAAGATCTAATTTCTACACCGATGCTCATTCATTCAACAATAACGTATATATACTATAGGTGACCGTGACCATGCGTTTTGTACAGTTTTTATAAACAGTAAGTAACTTTGTTCCTATGGTAACTGTGTTCAGAATCTAAAACTCTAAGTCAACTAAAATATAATTTTAAAAGATTTCGTTACATTTATTGCATACATTTTTATCTACCGCAAGTGTGAGATTGTATGCTCCGAATATAAATACGCATATTTTTCACAGATAAATTTATTTTAATTGTAATTAACACACAGGGAATTTAAAAATATATATGTATTATTTCTCAATAATTTTACGTCATTTACATAAGTGAGAACGAGAGTACATCTTGCACTGCCGATTCATATTTTCACTTATTTTTTTTGCCTGATTTTTACATCGATCGTTATCGGAGTAAATTAAAATTCTGCCTGTAAATTCAGTTATCTACATGCACATCTCAGTCGGTACAATAATTACAGTTGGGCACATAATAAATACACATCAGACGTGTTTTGTTTTTCAAAAGTTAAATGTATAATGGCTAAATAAGGTACGAGAATTTATAAAGTCATAAACGTCAGTTTTAAACGGTATTTTAAGTGCAGGTTCTTTATACACTGCGCATCGATCTATTAATTACTGTAAAAAGAACACAATGGGAATTGAACTTAATTAAAATTTCTTTGCAACTCTTTGCATTTATACTTTAAGGTATTTTCTTTGAAAGTACAAATACTTGTTACATCATGTTGATGCATGAGTGCGGTTTCATTTAGTTTTTGTTTGATATTGGTATCAATGGACACTGACTATAAATTTTGATCTACACAAATTTCTTTTTACTTTATTTATTTTACTTTTTAATCTTGACAATGTCTATATTATTTAATACGCATGTCACTCCAAAAACAATGGATAAAATTCATAACAAAAATTCAAAACGGAGCAAAACAATACTCCTACTTACAAACACTAATAAATAAATAACAACAAAATAAATTATATCTCCAAAGTGTTATGGAAACTTTCACTTCAAGCAACAATACGCTCTATAAGTACGACAATCGATAGAACTATATTCTGCCTAGTAGAACTTTCAACGAATATAAAAAGATCTAGTAAAAACTAGTAAAATTAAAAAAAAAGGAATCTAAAACCAAATTATTTAAATTTTAATCTCCACGAACTCTAACCCTTCACCGAAGCAATTTTCGTCACGCATACCACGCGCACCCAGTATACCAACCCCCTCTCAGCGCAAGCAAATACGAAATTTCTCGCTCTCCCGGTACGTTAGAAACCGCTCAGCGCGCTGCCAATGCTGCTCTTACACCACCACCTGGAAAAAGGCGAATCTCTCTCTCTTCCCCTTCTCGTCGCGTTCTGCTTTTTCCCCCCGCGAAATTGCGACCGAACGCGTTCACCGTTATAGGAGAGCGCGCTTGCGGGAGAGTCAGCGTGCAAAAGGTAGAAAACGAAATTTATGGATTTATGGGCCGTACGCGCGCGCGGGTATTGTGTTCCGAGTGCGAGAATGCGCTCAAAGACACCGCGAGCGAGCGCGACGATCCGCGGAATGTAATAATCATCATCGGGCCGCCACGGGAGGTGCTGTATATTATATGGAATTATTTATTCCGCGGTTCTGCGAATTTATTATGTGAGAATGCGCCGCGGGAACTCTCGCGGCATCGCAATGTCGTGTGTGTGTGTGTGTGTGTGTGTGTGTGTCTCGATCGTTGGGTTGGGGTCCGGGTGCGGAACTGTATTTGGAATACTTATAAGTTTTTTTTTTTTTGTCCAAGTTATATATACGGAACGTGTCGTCGACGCAACCCTGGCGAAATATTAATTTCCCGCCGAGTATCAATTTGAGACTTTGACAGAGTTTCGATCATTTAAGAGATCGGCGGCGCTCGTTTAAAGGGAAATAAAAGTACAAACGCTCTCATTTGGGTAAAATGACGGGTGTTTGCCGTGTATATATACCCTTTGATCGCAACCTGCAGGCGCATTTCGGATCCGAGGTAAATACGGGGTTGTCCGTGGCTGGACAACTCATTCGTTTAATGTTTGACGCAATTAAATATTTATTATGTCCTTGGCGGAAAGAAATAATGGCCCGTACTTTAAAAGTATTTTCACTCGATCGGACGCCTTTTTTCTCCCCGGCTTATGTGAAAAAGGAGATAAATAGTATACTCAAGAAGCACGTTAAATTGACCAATTTGTGAGCCAGAATGTGAAAATCGACCACATTAAAGGACTTTCCAAATAAGACGAGGAACAGTGTGTAAAAAGCAAAATAATCGCAGTGTAAATACGAGAAATTTTAAAACGAATTCAGATTACGTCATAAATTATATTGTTGTAAAGGCAATCAACGCGTTTATTTATTTTTTTTATGATATTATCGTTTGTTTGCGACAAGAGTAAATTTTATTGTATATAATACAATTAATTAACGGTAGATGCATCATCAAGTTACACCAACTATCTGTTCTGCGATTCATTCATTGATTTATGAATACGTATACACATCTCTAAGAGAGATTCTGATGCTTCTATGTATTCAGTTCAGATAAAAGATAGATAATGTCCAGTAGATAAAATTTTAACTGTTGACGACCTCATAAGAGAGCTATTGTTGTTACTTTGATGATATTGAATATATTGAGATGCAATGCATTTACATGATGAACGCACATAATGGATATATGATATAGAAACCGATACGATAATATTACGCGGAGTACACTCACCTAGTATTAAGTTTAACATCATCTGTTACTTTATCTACGAACTAGTGGTTCACAGTGCCACACGGTAAAATTTTAATTTATCAAATGACATCTTAATTTCAATCTTATAAAAAGAACAACGAGACTTCCTTGTATTAAAAACTTACTCATAAAATAATGTATTCGTTGGTTTTAAATATGGCACGAACTACTGTGAACTAAATAACTGAAACGCGAATCTCTGCCGCACGTGCCAACCTAGTTTTTTTTTTATATATACGTTATACCAAGCAATTTTAATTGCGTCTGTATATGAAATGCCTTAACTGTATTTCATTTTACGCTTCTTTCCAGCTTTAGCAGTTTCGCTATACGCGAGTTGAAAAACAATACACGGATGGCCTTGAAAACAACCCCAATTTCGAAATTTTCATTCTATACCGAAAGGTACATGTCACTAACTGATAACGCCTATAATCAAAATCCTATTTCTCTTTCCTAATCCTATACCGAATGCGAGCGAACTCACCCGATCCGTAAAATTCCAATTAAAATCGTTATAGCGTACCCGACTCACCTAAAAAATGATAACTCTTGTCGTCCGCCACCGTGTACGCCTGCTGATTCATCATGGAAAAGTGGTGAATCATCTCGATTTAAATGCTCGCTCCAAAACTCAACTTTCCTCCCACGACACACGACTGCGCGCGCTCTCAGTATTATACACCGGGCCACCTGCGCAAAAATCGCAGCGACACAGAGCGCGTCCCGACGACTTTCGCTATTTCAATGAATAAAAAAAGAGAGCCTAAAGAGTATCGACGCGGGCGCGCGCGCGCGGGGCGACACTTTGCCTCTATAATGTCAAGCGCGTTCTTGCACACAACATACCCCTATATAACCGCGCGCTCGTGTACTTACTCGCGAGCGCACGCGGCATTATTAAATTAGCCGGTGGATTAGGCACGTCGCGAATCGCCTATATAGATGGTACGCGCGTATATATATATATCGTACAGAGGAAAGGGGAGCGCGCGCGTTATATACGTATTACACGTGCGTCACGAGTTTAGACGATTCTAGCGCGCGTTTTGCCACGACTCAGCAAGTAAATAAAGTCGGCGCAGTAGGTTTTCGTAATGACTCGCGTCGCTGCTGGCTATCAAAACTGAATTCTGGCATCGTTAAAAATGAATGGAAATTGCAAGCTTTTTGTGTTACGATTATCTATGTATATAAATTATGGTCATGGGCGCTGAGAAAACCTTTTTTTTTAGGTTTGGTAAAGTATAGATGTTTACGGTGATAATGTTTAGTGCTGTAAGAGTTTGTATAAAAATTTCAGATGGAGTAATAATAAACTTCACGAGTGGATACAAGCTCGACTAGCTTTATCGATTTTAGAAGCCACGATGTTTGTAATTAATTCTCATTATGTATTAGAATCTTGTGTGAAAATTGAGTTCGGGTTAATTTCGGCATAGTTCTAGTTTGAGTTGTCTAACTTTTCTAAACTTCAGTAATTGTGAAGTGTCTTGAGCTATATATAAGGATTGTTCAACTAATTTTTTCCCAAGCATTACTAGCAAAATAAACAATATAAAAAAATCAATGAAACAAAAAATAAGGAAAAAAATATTTCCAATAAATTAAAAATTTTAAACATAGTTTTTGTGCGAAAATTTGACAGCCTCTTACTCATCGCCGAATTTAGTAGCTATTGCTTGAGGTAGTTTTGTTCTTGTTAATAAAAACAATCAATATGAAGTAAAAATTATTACAGATAAAAAACTTTTGCTTTATAACCTTCATTTAAAGTTGTTTGAGAAATCCCAATCAGCAGTTCAGCAGATACCCACCCTAAGCAAAAAAGCCTATAATCAGGTATATAATCAAGATCATGATCACAGTCTGAACATGTTGGTGTCGCTTTATTCTGTCAGATCCTTGTAAGCGTAAAGGTATACGTAATTTGACTTGATTTGACGACTTGTCGCAATAGCCTGATTAACGCGAATATCACAGTAATTTTTATCGGAAAATTGTATATGTATACATCTGTGTAGCCAAGATGGCGCGACTTGGCCAGCAGCCCCATTTAAATATACAGGTTAAGGATGTGTGGGCTATACTATCGGCATCGAATATCAGTATTACTAAAATTATTAATAATTAAATATAAAACCATATTTGCTACTTTTTTATTAAATAAGTTTAGAGAAATAAATCAAATGAGCAATATAAGCCCCTAAACTAAGAAATCAGACGAAAATTTTTGAAGTATTTCGACTTTTAAAAATCATATGTCTTAATACATTTTTAATTTCATTCATCAAGGTGCCGCATCTTCAAATTTTATTCGATTCTTGTTTTTTTGGTCTTATTTTGTCCAGGGGAGAATTATAAATAGACCCACTAACTCAAAAATAAAAAATATATCATAAATTTTCATTAAAGTTTAGTTTTATAAAAAAGGAACTCACTTTTTAAGTTGACTGTGCACTTTATAATGTTTATTATCTTAAATATAAAGTTAGTTTTTTATTTTTGAGTTAGTGGGTCTATTAATAATTCTCCCCTGGACAAAATAAGACCAAAAAAAACAAGAATCGAATAAAATTTGAAGATGCGGCACCTTCATGAATGAAATTAAAAATGTATTAGAATATGGGAGCGTCCAGCAGAAACGGGCCACCGAGCGCGCGCGGTGCCTTTTTTCGCGTAAAAGGCGCTCTGTTTAACTCGCTCATAATCGTATGCTGCGTCTTTGAAAAAAAAACCAAGGACCTATATCGATAGATTTTTTTTTGCTCTTTCCAATTGCGCGATTGTTTTTATTGCGAAACGCGTTCTTCCGGACGAAAACTCGAGTTGAATATTGAAAGCCATTTTTCTCAAAGTATATCATGTTTTTTTCAAAATAAATTACACCATTGGAAAGTACAACTCTTAAGCTTCAAAACCCTATCTTGGAGAAGTTGGAGAAATAAAGGGTTTAAAAGTAACAACATGAAAAAGACAGCGCCGAGGGTCCGCGCGAGCCCCTCGCGCCCGTACGTACGGCACGTTTAAGTGCACGCTCTATTCAATTCGCTAATAATCGTGTACCAAGTCTCTGAAAAAAGAACTAAGGACATATATCGATAGATTTTTTCCTGCTCTTTCCAATGGTGCTATTATTTTTATTCCGAATTTCACTGCTTTCAGTGCGTTCATGGATATTTTTATGTTTAATATATTATGTTTTTCAAATTTTGTTATATAAATGAACAAAGTTCATTGTAATATTATACTAACTGTTACAACTAGATCCACAAAATTATGTCCACGCATTGGCATTGTAAGTTATAAATAATAGCACCATTGGAAAGAGCAGGAAAAAATCTATCGATATATGTCCTTAGTTCTTTTTTCAGAGACTTGGTACACGATTATTAGCGAATTGAATAGAGCGTGCACTTAAACGTGCCGTACGCACGGGCGCGAGGGGCTCGCGCGGACCCTCGGCGCTGTCTTTTTCATGTTGTTACTTTTAAACCCTTTATTTCTCCAACTTCTCCAAGATAGGGTTTTGAAGCTTAAGAGTTGTACTTTCCAATGGTGTAGTTTATTTTGAAAAAAAACATGATATACTTTGAGAAAAATGGCTTTCAATATTCAACTCGAGTTTTCGTCCGGAAGAACGCGTTTCGCAATAAAAACAATCGCGCAATTGGAAAGAGCAAAAAAAAATCTATCGATATAGGTCCTTGGTTTTTTTTCAAAGACGCAGCATACGATTATGAGCGAGTTAAACAGAGCGCTTTTTACGCGAAAAAAAGCACCGCGCGCGCTCGGTGGCCCGTTTCTGCTGGACGCTCCCATATATGATTCTTAAAAGTCGAAATACTTCAAAAAATTGTTATCTGATTTCTTATTTTGAGAGTTTCAACTATTGGTCTTATGTCCTCCTACATAGTTTTCAAATAAAAATGAAAAAAAAAAAACAACCCCATATAACAAATTATTGATATTTATATATGGCGCAAGTTACCCCGTGCTTAAGGATTTATACAATCGGTGTCAGAAGTTAGTTTTTAATTAAAATATATATATATATATATATATATATATGGCAAATCCCAATACGTTCACATTAAATTCGGTGACATACTTTGAGCCATAATCTTCTATTTATAGACACCAAAAAGTACAGTACGGCTTATATACCAAACAAAATTGCAAGACCAAAACTCGTCGTCTGTGAATTCTTGACAGGTCAATACATGTATTGTTCTATAGGATACGACTGACAAACGTCCCCTAGAATTTGTTCGAAAGAATTATCAAAAATAAAAAACAGTAACATAAAATAACTAGTGTGCTTATTAACTAAAAGTAATGAATATCCACTTCACACTACCGCTGATAAGGATTTTGCAGGAAAAGTATTAGTCATGCTCATACTATCTTTACGAGAAGCATGATCGAGACATAATTTCATGTAACGGAATCCCTATTTGATTTAAAACTCTACTAATTGCGAAGTTTGTAGAAGCGTCATCGTTGACAAACTTCGGTGCATGTTAGGCTATACTAGACGAAAGGGGGCAGAACAAAATACTATTTATTTTTTTATTACGAAGAAAAAACTAATGGCCTCTAATTATTTTCCAATTTAGCTAAGTCTTTTAATTATAAATCTAATTAAATTTACATGAAGAAACATCATCCACTATCTATCCATAAACGAATCAAGAGAAAAGGAAATAATGAAAATAAAACGCATTCGTCGTGAGATTTACAACAGACCATAATATATATTAAATACTAGCACCTATACTATTTCATACAACCATAATCATGAATTAGCATTTCTTGTCTATATCTATATAGCCATGAAAACGCACTCGAGGTAATCAATAATCATTGCCATATTCATCCAGCCAACATCATCATCATCAGTCCCGATGCGACGTTAAATCCCCCCTCAACAAAGGAAGAAACCCGCGACTACACATGGACATACAAACAGGATTCCCTCAGCAAAAAGCTTTGACCCAGATGGCGTTACAATAAAAATGCCCGTTTCGTCATTGAGCCACGCTGCACGTGGCGTTTCTCGCGCCGGCGCCGATATGGCACCACTCGCACGCGCATATACATGTGCACCGTCGTTCCCGCGTCCCGGTCATGCTGTTTGATGTGCATGAATATATATATGCGCGTATGTGTGTACACAGGGCCAGGCACGTGTAATGTGGCTCGTAAAGCCGCCGTTCGATCGGGCCAGGGAATATTGTACTTGCGCGCTCGCACAGTCGTCATAAATAAATTACGCGCGAAAGTGCGTGCGATGCGCAAGCGCCGACGTTCGAACTTGCGCGCGCTTTTTTTGCCCCTGATGAGTCACGCGCGTGAGAGAGAGAGAGAGAGAGAGAATGTGTGTGTGTGTGTGTGTGTGTGTGTGTGTGTGTGTGTGTGTGTGTGTGTGTGTGTGTGTGTGTGTGTGTGTGTGTGTGTGTGTGTGTGTGTGTGTGTGTGTGTGTGTGTGTGTGTGTGTGTGTGTGTGTGTGTGTGTGTGTGTGTGTGTGTGTGTGTGTGTGTGTGTGTGTGTGTGTACACAATTCGATCGAAGTCTCATATCATTTTCGCGACGTAACGGATCTTTCTTTTTACGGTGGGACGATAAAGCGCGCTCTCCTCTATGGGAATGAAATTAGCGTTGCGAAATTTTATTACTGCATGCACGAGCGCGAGCCTTGAATGGAGTTGGAATGGACCAGCCGATCGCTTTTTGGACGTAAAAGAAGATCGTTTTAAGGAACTTCGAGAACGACGCGGTCCTCGAAATAGCTCTGATGTGGACGGGTTTGGTTTTTGCGTTAAAGGCGTGTCGAGGCGAGTTTTTGTTTTTCGAGGTGTAACATGAATGAACTTCGTCATTGGTGATTTTGGGCAGGTGATACGAAGAATTTCGCGTCGTAAATTTTACAATGTTAATTTTCAATTCAAGATTGACTACTCATTTAATTGATATAGCACGGAATGTTAATTTTAGCAGCTATTAAAGTGAAGTGAACTTATTTATCGGGGATTGGTGTGCAGAACACGTGCGAACATTTCGATCCACTGATAATTTGCAATGAATCAAACGCAGTATTTATAACATCGATGTCATCCTCTTGACAGGTACGAAATATATATAGTATACATTAAATATTAAATCAAAACAGATATACGCTGTGCTGGTTCATCGACATGTGCATCGCATAATTGAATATTAAAGCATGGTAATAAAAACCGCCGTCATGTAAACATTTCACGATGTGTTACAGAATGTAATAAGTTTTATTATTACTGGATTATACAGTATGCAAAAGCATTTGTAAAGTCTGTCCCAATATGCAATTATTATAATCTTATATTTAGGAAACGTTAATGTCTAAGTTAAAACATCTCCTCTTCAATTCTATATATAGAAACTGATAAAATACTGTTATCACACGATGATGAGATTTTGGCAAACTAAATTAGACTAATGATAAAATCGCTGAATCAATTTATTTGTTCTCTATAGCACAAAGATACATTGACTGCCACAACTGTAGCAGCAAATAAACCGACTTCTAAGAAGCGTTTATCCCTACATAGTGGAGATATATACAAACTTTTTTATGAGAAATTATTATGTTGATATTTTTGAAGTATAAAATTAATAGTATCGCATTAAAAATAATACGTATAGTATACATATATAAGAATAACTGTAAGTAGCGGTCAATGAAGGTAACAGATATACAGTCGATGAAAGGCCTCAAAGTATATGGACATTTTTGTGTTTCATACATATACATATCCTGTAGTGCAAATCGATATTTCGAGTTGCTGGTGACACAACAAACAGACGTGTATAGCATGCCCGCTTGGCACTTGATAGCTGTGTCGATTTCTACTCGTTTCAAGTAAAAATTTTTAAAAATATGGATTCAAAAAACTTTAAAAATAAATTACATATATAAATTTTCTCTTCATTCAAAAATCATTTTTCTCTAATACCTTACACCAAAACTATGTTTAGACTGTGTCGAAAAATCTGCATATACCATGGATAAAAATTTGTGCTCGGTGCTTGTAACTTCTTCAATTAATTATACATACCTACGATATTTCTGAAGTGATACAAGAGTAAAAGTATATGCAACATTATTTCTCCTATATATACTGACGATTTGCTGTCCGCGCGTTTTCCCGCCTGTAATGTGTAGCGACGACTAATTTGACGCCGCGAGCCGCGAGCACGTTTAAAGTTTCAGCGGGCGTATTGAATTTTTTTCACGAGTACCTTTGACCTAAATCTAGCGATTGTGCGATAGTTTTGAGTCGCGCTAAAAATTCCCCTCGAAAGAGATATACACAAGCGCGTTACAGTTTGCATTCTGCGTCTTATGTGCGCCTTCGATTTACAACCGCTAATTGTAACGAGATCTGTATCGCGCAGAAATCGCGTAAGAAAAGTGTGCGTAGCGCCGTGATTGACGTGAAATCTAATATAGGTACGCGACGGGAACTCGAGGAGTTTGAACTATTTTAGTTACCTTGATGATATAGACAAATTTTCATTATAATGCAAGTTAATGAAAAGTTAGTGAGTTATTTTATAATTTCATGGGAAATTTATTATTATCAGATCTCTATTAAGCGTGCACGTTTATTCTTCAATTTGCTTTAGAAATGATCCCACTTATTATTCATAAAAAAACATTTACTGTGCAAACCGTGTCGTGCAAGTTCGGGACAAATATTAAATTATGCAATGTCATTAATCAATAATGCAATTAATTAATGTCATTAGTGACAAAACTTTATATAAATATCAATAATACGCATAGAACGTTATTTTCAAAGTAATTATTATGTTTTCTTTGTTATTTTTCCAGTAACAAGACAGTGACAATTTTACACGTTTATGTAACTGATTTTTCGCATTATTCATATGAATTTTAACGATATATTCTAATTTATAATGGGTCTGAAGTTTGCATCGTTGGAATGCAACGAAATAATTTTTTACGATTGATTAAAGTTATTAAACAATGGAAATTTTATCTAAACCTTCGTTTTAAAGTTAATTTATACTATAAAATACTAAATCTACACGCAAAATTAATATTATTTAATATAAACGTGAAGCAAAATGAATTATTTTTTTTATTTCGTTGGACTCCAACGTTGCAAACTTCAGACCCATAATTTATATTAGGATATATTGAAATTGTATCTACGTAGAAATTTGGAGCGAAATGCAAATCATTGATATTTATAGCATTGATCTATAGAGTGCGAACGTTCAGTACCAAATCCAACAATAATCAAAGGAAATTGCTTAAAACGTATTTGCGCAGGCTTTTTGTAATTTTCACGTACTCATCTTAATGGTTTTTAATTAATTTGACATTGATAATAAATGCTTACAATAATTCTTCAGCGTTTACTAAGATATCTTTAATATTTCTACCACCTGCGACTTTTCAACTTTTGCGCTTTAGCCGTGAGGTCACGTTGCTAAATCATTCATAAATTATACAGTTACACTGAAATAATTACTTGCTAACAATATATTCCATATAGTTGAATGGAAAATCATTAAAGTGCGTTCGCTTTTTTTAAAACATACACAGTCACTGAACATTACAAGTGAATATTAAACAACGCTAGAATGGTTTGTTTATAAACAAAGCATACGCAAACTCAATTACATTATGCAATAGGCTACAGCGTTAATTAAACCAACACCGGGAAATGCTTATTTGCAAGTAGGTAGAATGCGCCAGAAACTCATTTAAATAAAATTTTAGTCACTCTCCCGAAAAAAAAAAATAAAAAATGATTGCACTTCAACTATTTAAACACATTTGACACTAATGTACCTACTGATTTCTTATCGATTTAACCCATGATACAACGACTTCATCAATTAGTGAAAGGAACGTTCCTGCGTAAGACACGGGGCAAACGTTTTTATCAATACGCACCCGCATCAACACTTGTTTCGCTCTCGTTATCTTTTCCTGGCAGCAGCCTGAAAATCAATGTCTCGCCAGCTCACGCAACCTTCTGTTCCCTCGAAAGCCGTATTATACGTCATTCGCGTATAATCACCTACCGAAAAAAGCCCTCTGTTCTCCTCGCCATAGCCCTAGCCCTTCGTGCGCCCATCAATAATAAAGTGCAGAGTATTACATGTATGAGACGGGCTCCAACCGCGCGTAACCATAACCTCCAGCGCGCGTCATCTTTGAGGTTATGTTTCTCCACTGCGCCCGAACGAGAGGGAGGGAACTGTCAACTCTCTTGTCAACTACGACCTCTTCTCTCTCTCTCTCTCCCTCTCTCGTCATCGCGTATGTACACCTACACACGCGGGGGTATTATGTACACGCATTACAGCGTGTGCGCACTCGGCATTTCAATTTGACTCACTCTCACCTGTTGGTACGTTGCTCATCATGCCCGTGTCGTCTTCGTCGTCGTCGTCGGCTTCCTGGATATATGATATCGCAACACTACTCTCCGTCTACTGCTTCTGCTGCTGCTGCTATACTGCTGTTACTGCTGCGACGGGACTAATACGTGAGTCTCTCTCGTCTCTCCCTCTCCCTTGTGTCGGTTGGTTAGTCGTGTACTCTACGCTCGCTTCTCGTATATACTTATTATTTTGCTGCTGCTGCTGCTCTGTCCGTCCGTCCGTCGCTGTTGCTCGCGCGTACGCGTGCGTATATACTCACAGCGCAGAGCGATGATCGATGAATTTTCTCCGCGCTCACCGACAGAGATAGCGAATGCTGCTATGCTTAGGCGATATAAGTTAGTGTGCGGAAAGGAGTGAGCGAGAGAGATAGCGGGAGGGGAAGTTGACACGTCGTGTTTAGGAAGCGGAGGTAGACTATATAATACCCGGCCCCTTTTAACTCGGATGCGTTACTTATCTGAGAATTCTCGCCGCTCGATTTAAATGCGGGGTAAACATTCGAACTCGTCAAAGTTACGCAATGTCAGATTAGAGAGTTATGAGGAAACTTTCGTAATACGGAAGGATAATTTTCCGTTCATTGGGAATTGTTCGAAAAAATTTTCTCGACAAATAAAGGAAAATTCCGATGGATTTTCACAATTTGGAAAGTTTTACGCAGGAATTTTAAGATATAACATATATACAGTGCCGTGGCGTAGCGTAAAAGGGGCCACGGCGCTGACGGTTGTATTGTATCATGGAAGGCTGCGCGCACTGAAGCCAGAGAGACACGGAAAGTCGATCGGGACGCGCTCTTGTTGTGACAGGAGCGTACTATATTTTACCTCGGGAATTTCGGGATATCCGATATCCCTGCCGGCTCACTAGGAAGTTTCGTAATTTTCCTTGCTCGCCGAGAAAGCCACATTGATCTGGCTGCATTTTGGAAACTTATCGATTACAAGTAGTTTATATTCCGAAATTTTTGAAAAATTATTAATTTTATCATAAAAGCGTTTATTTTTTAATATTTCATTATAACATATTGGTGGAACTATGAATTAGGTAAGAGGTGATTTAGACATGGTTCTGAGGTAGATAGTATGACCAAATCGGGAATGGGACCACCTACAATGAGTAGGCGCCTATATATAAGATACCGTTTGCCGAGTCGGTCAGTTTATGAAATTTTTACGAAATTCATATTTTGAAAGTCAATTATTATCGTTGCCCTAGTACCCGTTGCCGCGGGACTCAATCTGAAATTACTTTCTCGGGGATATGCCCTAGTACACAATAATTATTTTATTTATATATGATATACAAATTAAATAGAACTATTGCATATTTTGCTCTAAAACTTTATATTTGTGTTTTGGGGCTAATTTGGAATGAGTAAAAGATTTTGACCAACATAACCTCTTAAAATTTTAACACAATGTTGTACTCGATAAGTGTAATAAGTGGTAAAAATTTCAACGGTCAGATTTTTTTCGGCAAAGAACTGACTCTTTAGACATAAAAAAGCTAATTCTCTACCAAATTTCAAAACGATTCATTAACTTTTACTCCTGTTATCGTAAAGAAAAGAAAACGCACTTTTTTTCAAAAATAATTTTTTTCTCGGAAACAAATCAACATAACCTCTTGAAATTTTAACACAATGTTGCACTCGATAAGTGTAATAAGTGGTAAAAATTTTGAGTCAATCAATCGAATATTCTTTTTAAAAATGCAAATATAAGAAATTTATAAAAAAATTTTAACCTCAAATATCTTTGGTCACAACAGTCAGATTTTTTTGGGCAAAGTAGTTATCGTAAAGGAAAGAAAACGCGCATTTTTTCAAAAATAATTTTTTTCTCGGAAACAAATCAACATAACCTCTTGAAATTTTAACACAATGTTGTACTCGATAAGTGTAATAAGTGGTAAAAATTTTGAGTGGAAAAATGAAAAAGTTTTTGAGATATTAATTAAAGAAATATAAACCATATTTTCATTAATAACAGATGACAGGCTAGAGGGCATGTTCTTGTTTGTGCACAATTTAAATTTAAAAAAAAAGAAATTGTAGGTAATTTAAAGACCTTTTAATAAAAATTTAGTTTATTAAGTAATACTTGCTGAAACAAATTACAAAATCAAAAAAACGAAAAATTCAAAATCGTTTTTGGTTATAAAAAAAAATCGGTAAAATCAAAAAGTAGGTTATGCTCTCTCTATTCTCCTCCAAAACGAAGAGAATAAGCCTTTTCCGATGTACACACACACACACACTGTTAAAAATGTTCTTAAATTTAAGAAACTTTTACGTTACAAATCTCACTGAATTTTAAGAATAATGTAACGAAGTATAATTTAATATACAAATACATTAAGTTTAATACAAAAATAATAATGAAATTTAAGGTAAATGTAGTAGAAGTTCAAAAATTATGTATTAAAATTTAATACTGATAACAGAAAACGAATAAATATACAAGTAATGACAGTTTTTAGTAAAATTAATACATATTTAAGTTACTTTTGCAGATGAAATTTGAAAATAATCTAAATAAAAATTAAGAATATAAGTGAAAATTAAAAACAACGTAACTGAAAGTAAATTCAGACGTGTTCTTGTTTATGCACATACTGATTGTGCACATATTAATTGTGCACACTTTAACATTGGCATATATCTATATATATAGATCTGTACCAATGCTATCTGTGCACAATAAATATGTGCACAATCCTTATGTGCACAAACAAGAACATGCCTAAATTCATATGCAAATACATTAAGTTTAATAAACATAATAATAAATACTTAATATAAATATAATTAAAATTCAATGGTAGCATATTAAAATTCATTACAATAACATAAAACAAATTAATGTACAAGTTATATTACAGATGTTAATAAATTTAGAAAATACTTAAGTTATATATGCAACTGAAATTTAAGTATAATTTATTTGAAAGTTAGATATGTAACTAAAATTTAATGTAACTAGAATAAATTTAACGTACAAGTACATTAAGTTTCATACATAAAAAAACAATGCTCTTCAATTTAAGAAACTTTAAGTTATAAGTTTTACTGAATTTTAGGAATGTAACTGAATATAATTAAAAATATTCTTAAATTTAATACACTTTTAATGTACAGTTGCACATTAAATTCAAGTTTTTTGTACATGAAAATATTTTAATGCAAAAAAAAAACTTAATTTTAATGAATTATTACGAAAATTTAATATATTGCTACAAAAATTAATAATTTTGTCTTTGAAATTTCATATATACGTAGACAAAAATTCAACATTACATTAAAAATACAGCCGTAGGGGAAGGCGGGGCATGGCGTGTCAGGTAGGTAAGTTTGGCACCCTCATATTTTTAATATTAATGAATGCAAAAAATGTAATTTTTACGTAAACCTAATTAGATATGCTTTTAGAATTTTCCTTTATACTTTTGAGATTATAGATAATGTTTAACATTTAATTTAATAAGATTGAAAATCGGTGCTTAGAAACAAGGTTGACTTCATTTTTAAGTCGCTTGGAGCATCGAGAAAATGATTTTTTTTCTAAATGAGACCAAACCTATTTGATAGTTTCAACTTTTATCTTTCAAGCCCTGTTTTTGTTATTTTCAGAAAATCTTTATAAATAATATAATTAAAAAATGAAAATGGTATTAAAATGGGGCATGACGTGGCACCCTGGCGGGGCACGCGTGGCACACTCGGGCGTATCAGTGCGCCGCGGCGGCCGCCGAGCGAAGTGATCTAACCTACAAACCTACAAACCAAAAACGGAGCAAGATGGGTTAACAACTACGCAGTGCAATAATTTAGTTTTAACTAGTTTTTAGTTTCAATTATTAGATTAATAAGTAAATAACGATTATTTCGACTGCGTATTAAGTTATAGAGTAGAAAAAACAATCGTAAGGAAGGAATCAATTGTAGATACTCAAACTGCCTTTTTCAATGGTCAGGTAGTTCAAATATGCTACATAGATGAAAATGATGCGAAATCTTTAAATTTAAACTTATTGTAATAATAATGATAATTTGTTAATCAAACAAAAGTATTATGTTGTGATCATATTTTATAAGAAGGAATTTATAATATAAAATCATTTATTAAAATGTAATAATTTATTTTAAAATAAAAATTGTTATGTTCCTTAATAAAAATAAAATTTTAAATTTTCAATAGACTGATTAATTATTTGATTTTTGAAAATTTTGTTATGGCATAATTATTAAACTATTAATTACTGAAAAAAAGAATTGAAAAATACCTATAGTAAAATATTAAATTTGACCGTGTCATGCGTGCCCCGTCGGGTGCCACAATCCGCCCGCCGGTGGGGCACGTAGAGCACTTTTTTCAGAATTTCTTTTCTGTATTTTATCAATAATTAAAAGAAAATGAAAAAAAAGTTAATAGTTTATTTTATTTTATTTTTTTCTGATCTAATTATTCCGTTTTTGTACATTTTGAAATAATACACGGTTTAGTTGTTATTTTTAATCAAAGTTAGGGTGTCACACGTGCCCCGCCCTCCCCTATATAAAAAATAAGTAAAAGTTATTAAAATTTAATGTACGGTTTACAAATATTTCAGTTTTTTTAACATGAAAATCTATATAAAATTGAATTAAATTTAATATACTTTACATGAAATTTCAATTTATGTGGCGAGTGCTCATTTTAAGTATAGAACATGAAATTTCCTCTACCTAATATGAAAATTCGTGTGCATTTTCATGAAAATTGCAATACCCTACTCATGGAAATTAATGCAAAAGTTAATTAAATTTAAGGCACTTCATCTAAAATCTCAATACATGTAACTAATTGTTAGTTCAAATCAAAAATATTAAATTTACGGTTCTGTATATCTATTTTCATGAACATTTTTATGAATATTGCGATTAATCAGCCTGAAAATTAATATAAAATTCAATTAAATTTAATATAATTTACATAAAAATTTCAATTTATGTGGCGAGTGCTCATTTTAAGTGTAGAATATGAAATTTACTATACACTAAATAAAAATTCATACGTTTTTTTCATGAAAATTGCAATTCTCTACTTATGAAAATTAATGCTAAAGTTATTTAAATTTAAGGCACTTCTTCTAAAATATCATTACATGTAACTAATTGTTAGTTCAAATCAAGAAAATTAATTATTTTCATGAACATTTTTATGAATATTGCGATTTATAAGCTTGAAAATTAATATATCAGATGCCGGTAAAGTAGAGATCGTTACGGTACATATAGCCTTAAGAAAAATTTTTATGTTAATCAAATTTAATTAATTAATATCTTAAAGTAATTACTCATTTTCTTAAAATGGTGTCTAAATAAATAATTACTAAAAACCATTAATATTTTAGATGAATAATCAAAATGTATAATATCAATTGAATGAATATAGATAGTGCACTTTATGTACATGAAAATGTCCAAACTGTTACAAGCGAGCGATAGCGTAACGGATAGCGTGCGTGCGTAGTAACCCAAGGGTCGTGGGTTTGATTCTCGGTCAGGTCGAAAATTTTATGTAACGTTTTTTTCTGCGATAATAAAAATGCGATTAATTTATAAACAAAGTTCTCCAATGGATAAGCGAAAATTTATAATAATTAAAAAAGTTATATGCATAAATTATAACATTCTTCATACAACACAAATAAGGGGTAAGTAAATATATAATAAATTTACATCAAAATAATGATTACAACTAAAACTAACCTTTGCATTAATTAAATTTTGTAAAATTTTTGGATTTGAGTATCTCAATTAAAATTTAAAAAATAATTTTTTGTAATAAATAAATATTAAATATTACTCATTAAACATTCTGCATTAAATTTTATATACAAATTATAAAATTTCAGATAATTGCATTGAATTATCAACTGTATAAAAAAATAGTATTTTGTTACGTGAATTATATATTTAATAGGCGGTAAATTAATTTTAAAAATCTGATATCTAATTTTTTAATAAATTTAATGTATCATTCTGCATTAAATTTCATACACAAATTATTAAATCTCATAACATTGTATTAGTTTTCAGCAGTGTTATTGAATATTATTTTGCTACTTATATTATATTTAATAGACGGTACATTAACTTAAGAATCTTGCATCTAATTTTTCAATTAATTTAATGTATCATTCTTCATTAAATTCCATGTACAAATTGTTAAATTTCATGAAATTGTATTGAATTTTAAACTATATCAATAAATAGTATTTTGTTACGTGTATTATATTTAATAGGAGGTAAATTAATTTTAAGAATCAGATATCTAATTTTTTAATAATCTTCTGCATTAAATTTCATAACATTGTATTGAGTTTTCAACAATGTTATTAAATGTCATTCCGTTACGTTTGTGAAACAAGCTTTCGTTACATTTAACTTAAATTTAATAAACATTTTTTTAACAGTGCACACACATATAGACGAAAATTTTTTTTATCAAAAACAACGGATTTTAGCGCCAAAAGTCTTAAAACATGTTTTTGAACATTTTTTGTTTCAAATATTTGTTTCACCGTTACAAAGCTTCCTCTTTGAGGAAGCAATATGTTTATAAATTTTATTAATAATTTTGGAAATATAAAAAAATATTCCATTATCAGATATTACGGAAGAGTTTAAAGATACAGAAGTTTCAGATAACAACGGGGCATAACTTTTGGGCAGAGGAAAAGTTGAAAATTGCTATGATTGCAATGGAAAAGTACCACATATATCTATTATAAAATACTTCCATTATTTGAAACAGATAAGTGAAATTCATTTTCTTTAAATAATCTATTTTCAAATTGTTTCACGAATATTTGTCAATTTACAATGCTAGATATAAATTAATACTAATACTTATTAAAAACAAGTTTCACTAAATAAAAATATCCATACACTGACCAAAATATTATTATTGCAGTAGTTGTCTCAACCACTTATTCATTTTATATTGAGCATAAGAATACTTTATCTGCACTTACGATACTGCTCTATGAATTAAAAACACTGTTTTCAATGAAATTTATTTTTGTACTGAGGAATTTGATGCAAGAATTTTATACAAGCTTCGGTAGTTTTTAAATTTATGCAAGTTTCTTTCTGATTATTACTTTGCATGAAATTTGTTATAATTCCAACAAACGTAAATATTGATGTTAAGTTGACATATTAAATTTTTAGAAAATTTATGTTTACCGCTACGTAAAAATTATAAAAATTATAAAAGTTAGTAAATGAAATAATTAATTACGATAAACGATTTGTAGGAATTTTTAATGTTTTATTTACAATTTTTGTTCACTTGAGATTTCATCTGAAAAAATTCTATTCAACTAAATAAATGAATAACGGTTTTCAAATAAAAAAATTCGTTTATAGATACTAATCATTTTTATTCCATTTTTGTCGATCTACACGCATTACAATAGTATGACCTCTCTTTCGTCCTCAACTGGTCATCAATAACAAAAAAGTAATTTGTATTCCTATAAGATTGTGAACTTGAACGCTCTAAGTTATACATAAAATAAAAATCTATACAGTAGCTGGTCATACAGTCGCATCAACAGATTTGCGTACATATTATATTATCTGTACCGACGAATGGTAAGTAATGCACAACATTCACAATTAAGGTGGTCCTTTCCGGTTTTTCCGAGTGAATTTTAAGATTTATTAATATGATTTTTTCGCATATTGTAATATAAGTAAAGGTATAACTTGAATGAAGGGAACTTCAAGTAACGAATAAAATTTTTTGTAACACAATTCAAATAGCCACTTAAACAAAAATTCAATAAAACACTGTAATCTTTTTTAATTATTATCCGATTTTAATTTGTAAGGTCTCATTTTGTTCCTTGTTCAATTTCAGGAGGAGGTACCAATATAAAAAATAAAAAATTATCAAAACCTCCAAAGCTACGTCCAATTGTTTATAAGGATGTGCGTGTTTTTTACAAACAAAAGGACGTAACTTTGCAGGTCTTGATAATTTTTTATTTTTTTATATTGGTACCTCCCCCTGAAATTGAACAAGGAACAAATTGAGACCTTACAAATTAAAATCGAATAATAATTAAAAAAGATTCCAGTGTTTTATTGAATTTTTGTTTAGGTTGCTGTTAGAATTTTGTTACAAGAAATTTTATTCGTTACTTGAAGTTCCCTTCATTCAAGTTATACCTTTACTTGTATTGCAGTATGCGAAAAAATACTCACGCATCATTCCATTTAAATCTACATCATCGCCTTTTTTTATAATATATTTCGACCACACCAGCATTGACATAAACATGATTAATTTTCAAAACTCATTCCCTCGCGGCATGTACATCGACGCACTCGGATAGGCGTTGGCTCAGTCCTTATAAGATTACACAGTCAGCCGAGGGCAACGAAACGCTCAATAACGTTTTGGAAGGGAGAGAGACGGTATAGTATACGAGCTGCGCGCGTAAAGACGTGTGAAAATCGTTAGCGCCCCTACTCGTCCAGCGAAAGGAGTTGTGATGCTCGAGAAAAAAATAAATTACGTCGAATTTCCATAAATCGATTCGCACGCGTGTCCATCACGCGAGTCCCACATAGCTTTCGACGTTGAGTAAGCCTGGTGCTAAAGTTTGTTTTAGAGATCTTAAAGCATAAAATGATTGGCGCAGCGAAATCATAAGAATAAACAAAAGCTATAGCATTATTTTTACTGTCCGAGAGAATTGGCTTGATTGTAATCGAAGAATATTTTAGTTTTTAATACTTTTGCGGTAGATCGGGATTTATTGTCATTGGATAAAAATACATTTTGAGAAATTATAGAAATTTGTATATTTTTTATAAAACTATTCCAAAGAGTCTGATATTTAAAAAGAAAATGTAATGAACACATGATTTATTTATTTAAATTTTGTATTTCCTTTAATGACTGTTCACTTTTGTATAAGAGAATCACTAAAAAATATAATAATAGTTTTCGTATTTGATTTTACTTATGCATTCAGATGCAAAAATGATTCTTTAACGTTAATCGAAGAATAAAATATGTCACTTTGATGAAAAAATAAATTTTTATTTCTATCGCTACATTAAAACTGAAAAAAGTTTGATAGCTGTGTATATTTTAAGTGTTGCTTGAATTACTTGTTTTTACTCTCATGCATTATGTCATATCTTCCTTAATTCCTTTCTGAATACTTTTATCATATACATAAAACGAATAACTTTTTTGGGAGTGCTCTAGTAATATAAACTAAAAGTTTTACACTATAAAAGTAATGATGTTTTTAAATTGGCTGTATTTGCATTATTAAACTAAAGATTTTTACTATAGATACAAATTTAAATGATCGTATCAAACGCAAACATTAAAAAGTTAGGTAACAAAATCAATGGGAAAATACAAAATATTCAGAACTACTTCTCTAAGCGTTTTATTAATATATATACTCCTTAAAATAACTGTTCTTTCTCTTTTCTTTACAAGCAATGATTATCCAACGTCTCGGTGATAATCAGTGCAACGACAACATCGGCGATTCCATCGATGATACGTTATTTCAGCACATTTGTTGGTTTGGGAAGCTTGAGCATAATTGTACTCTCGCACTCTCGCCTAATCTACAGCAGCTGCGTTAAGAATAGTTCTCGATGTACATTCGTGTATAATTTATTGTTTATATATATATATATATATACCTCATTATTGTTAGTGTCCCGCGGTGCAAAATGCCACGTTATGTTACAGGATTATGTACAGACGAAGGTACACACACGTGCGCGCGCGTTCGTTTCTACGATACAGGGGTGCGGATCGCTTATTATTTTGTGATTCCATGGCCTCCGGGGTAGTCGGTTTCCTTGTGACGGTGAAAATTAAAATGTCGTACAAAAGTTACATATAGAAACAAACTCAAGAAATTGACAGTCAAGTTGTTGCTTACATTTTGAACTTTGATAAATTCATTTTCTTTTTGTATTTTTATTATTGTGTAAAAAAATCATTTTAAGATTGATTGTACGAGTTAAGTATTAATACATTGTGGCAAAATTAACATTATACTTGAATGATAACCGAGTTAAAATTGCATTGTTTCTTATTACGTCGCATTGTAAATATCAGATTCAAATCAAACGTTTGGCAAATAACATGTTTGTGAATCGATATGAATTCACTCTTTTTCCTAAAAGATTCTTACAAAAATTTGTCGAATTTAAATCTTTAAAAAATTTTTGTTTCAAAAGATTTTATCTATCATTTCCTATAGAATTTTTGTTCATTCTATCAGACTTTCTCATAGACATCACTATAACATAATTGGGAAAAAAATTACACTAATATTACACTTGAATCATTTGTAGCAAAAAACACAGTTAGTTTCGAGTTACATTTTCCAAAACATTTGAGATCACTAAGAAATTCCTTTTTCCCCACAGCCACGCCAAGTTACATATTTAGCGCACATTTTGTAATTTTTCTACATTCGAAATATATACGACCAAATCTCATATTTTATATATATATATATCACACTAATAGTATATATATATGTATTTTTTTTCTGTCGAAAACAGACTTTCGTATGTGGAGTAATTTTCTATCCGCAAAAATTTCCGCTTTCAAGGGTTTGCTGAGTTTTCGAACAGCATAGTGTACTTTGTTTATTTTTCTTTTTGTTTATTTAGTCTTACAAAAATAGTTTCGCTCACCGAGTCAGAGAAGAGGAAGCAAATTCATGCAGAAATCTACAAGCTTGTTTGCAATGCAATGAGAAAAAAATTAATAAAAAAATTCAAAATTAAGAAAAACTAATGTGTTTATAAATAAACTTATGTTACAAACTTGCAATAACAATCTAAAAGTTAATTTATTTCTCATTGCATAAATTTTAAAAGTGCTAGCTCGAATTGATTTCTTTCTATTTCTGTCAGTATAATATTAAAATGTTGGCTCTTCTAAAATTGAGCACCTGTTTGTAGTGTCAAGAGTTTGTTCTATGATGTAAAAAGTGTTGTCTGTATTATGTAGTCAATACATTAAATACTTTGCATTGTCAAAATTTGTGGGTTGAAAAAATAGCACAAACGAACATAAGAAAATAAAAATTCCATGGTAAAAATAATCAGAAAGTATTGATATTGAAATATTTAAATGTATTCATTCATCGGGTTGGTATAATTGTTATATGTACAGACTCTGTTGGTGAAAAATTCGGTTTCTCTTGTCATGATCATGCGTACAGAACTAGCTAATGTATACTTTCGCAAATTTGCATATACAGAGTATACAGTGTCATTGGATATAGGAAGGATATCCTTGAAATAATTTTTACGTTTTAAGTTTTTTTTGAAGAGCAACAATAACTCGCGTTATTGCTCGAGGGCTGGAAGACTATATGCCAAGTAAACTAATCTAGTACACAAATATTTCTAAAGTCAGTAACGATGAAAGAATTTGACAAATATACTTATTGTTATTTTTCACTGCCCATAAAAATATTTTCATGAATCTGAAACACATTAAACATACAGAATATGATACAACAATATTAAATTATTATGTCTTGTATGAAATGAAAATAAATTAATATTTACAATTGCTAGAACTATACGCTTATAAGTAGGAAAATAAAAAATTAGTTTTTTTTTTATTTTATCAGTATTAATGATATGGTACTCAAGCTAACGCGCGAGTTTTTGATACTCTATAGATATAATAGGTCGTAGATCAATTCTGACTCGTTCAGCCTCAATCTTTACTTACATTTATTTATATTATATATACAGACACATAATTATAGACAACAATTTCTTTTCTATAAGTTCTTTACTATCTCTTAACGGTGTTATGATCTTATGTATACATTTATTTTTTAAGTTCTAACAGATTGGACAGGTGAGATCTAGACGCAAGGTTCATTCAACTTTTTTTATTTTGCTTGTGCTCGTTGGAAAATGTCCAAATGAAGATGTTCTACCCTGAATTAATGCACTTATTTCGTATGTTCTCAATCACTAAAAGTACACGGTGATAGAAAATGCAACTAAGTTATGAAATTTGGCAGCTTTGAAGGCAAAAGATTGACTTTCAGAATGTTTCAAAATTTATAACAATCAGACAGTGTTTTACAAAATTTTTAAAAAGCTTCATAAAATTTGTAACATAGATCAATCGCTGTTTCTTCATATTTTCGAAATATTAACCCAATCTTGATATAGGCGATTTTACCATTTACATATTTCTCGTTGGTGCAGTATAGGGTAAGAAAGTGTTAGCAAATTTAAATTTTGCTTCTTTAGTGCAACAGCTCATGGAGAATATATATACCAATTCTATTCTCATACTATAGTGCGCACTTATTATTTTATATTATTACATACCTGGTATGAGTACAAAACTGTTATAAATTTTGAAAAGAGAACATTCTAATGAATTCTATAAAACTTTTAAGAAGAAATAAATATGTGTTATTAGAACAAATAAATATTTTTTTCGTATTATGGAATACGTCAAACGTAAATGAATATGAAAAAAAAAAATATATTATAGGATGGGAAGTGATAAGGTGTACGATATATAATGGAATGTGCAAAGCATGTTATTTTTATAAATATACATTTTTATATATTTTTTTTTCAATTCTACAAAATTTGTATTACGCGTTAATTAAAAACAGAAAATTATCAATAATACATGTAAAATATACGTTAAAAATTATTGTGGAAATTTCCTATATCAAATATACCAATAAAATAAACTAATATTTATATTAAGTTAAATTTTATAACAAATAATCTTGTATAATTAAAAGTTATTGAACGAATCTCCAACTCAGCTGCTCTCTGATCAATGGAGTTTCTGAAACCTGAATAGGCATCTCATACGTCAGCAATGAAACATATATATGAAACAACTAGAGGTATTGTTAATGTCAGTATTGTTGACTAGTGCCAATTTTTTTTGCAGAAACCTCTAGAATGGTTTTGAATGTATAATATAAGCATATCAATGTATATGTAGCACGGGTCGCTCCTTTAGGCTTCTTCTATACTTGCCTTCGGAGCGCTCCCGCGCTCCTTGATTCTTCTGGAATATTACCTTGTGATACGTTCTAACAAATTATGATCATCAATCAATTAAAATAAACTTAAAATGATGAAAAATTAAACTCTTCATCAGATCATGAATCGTCACCTAATTTCAGAAAAAAAAGTTTCATCTACGTTAAAATTTGCTCTACTCTCCATGATCATCAATTTGCGAACTGATGAATAATTAAAACTTTGTTTTACATTTTATAATTCAATAGAAATGAGAATCGCTACGTAACGATTGTCTAGACAGTCACAAATGAATTATTTTTAACGCGTCATTGACTATTCGTAGATATTTTTGGCCATCTGCCGAACAAGAAATTCACGCGAGCCATACCGGTATACATATATATATATATGTATACCTGTTGATGTCCCAATCGTCCAGATTCACGGGCAACTTCCGTTACCTCCATTTAATCATACAAACGTTATTCTGGAAGCTTTTAATGCTTTCGTGGAATTCCCGTTGAATGAGACAAGTAGGTAAAGAGTCCTACGTCGGTTTCCTAGCTGAAAATACTATTCCGGTACGTACTTTACTTTGGCAAAATAAGTTAATATCTATGAGAATCAATGAAATAAATATTGAAGACTCTTGCGGAAACAAAATTATTTGCTTTTGTTAAATACAGAGGTATTATGATGAGAAATTGCCTTACATTTCAAAACGAATTCCATCATTACGGAATGCAACGTATAAAGCTAAGACAATCTCGCGCGCGCGCGCGCACACACTGCTCTTGCAGTGTACGTGCCGTCACCGCCACGATTCCGTTAAAAGAGATTGCAAACTAGAAAAATAATTTCTCTACAACCCGACTTCGACTTCGCATTACTAAGCTCACTCTCGTCGTACACATGTATAATTGTAAACATCTGAATCGCGTCCTCTAGAAAAAATCCACCGTGGTCGGTGCGTGTGTGTGTGTGTGTGTGTGTGTGTGTGTGTGTCTGTGTGTGTGTTTATGTGTGTGTGCGCGTGTGTGAGTGTGTGCATGTGTGTACGTGTGCCTAGACTTTATTTTTTTATTTTTCGTCACGCTCTATACATGAGTTTACCATACACGGACGACGTACACGCGACAATTGGGCCTCTGTACCTCGTCGCGTATTCGCGCCTCGAGTCCATGATAAAATGCATATTAGAGAACCTCGTAGAGAGGAGATGAGCTTTTCTTTCCCAGGTACTAAGTAACGAATTTCGTCATACACGCGCGATTTCCATCCCATTCGGTTGTTTTTCCTTATTTTCTTCTTTTGTCCTACGTATATATACTTGTCTTGTTTCTTTTTTTTTTTCGTGGTTCTGATCGTGTTCTGATGGTGTTTGTGAGCGTGTGAGTGTCAAGGTTCTCCATTCGGCCGACTCGATCAACGAGCTTCATATCGTTGTGTTGCAGCGGCGCGACGATCTCGAGATAAATCGAGATCAAATCCTTTTTTTCTCTACTTTACGACAACACGTCTACCCACTCATTTAAAATATGTCGTCGACCTCACCGTAGTTGCGATCCCAGTAGCCGCCCTGGTAGATCCAATCTTCGACGCCTGAGTAGCTGTTGACGGTCTTCAGGAACCATCTGGGATTACAAAAATGTCGTTATAAGGTATCTTTGATATTATCGAATACCTTAAAATTCAAGAGGAATAATATAAAACTAATTTTTTAACACACCCCATCATAAAGTTCGTACTTTATTCCCGCCGAAGTGGGAAAAAAGAGCTACGTTCATTCCCTACCCCCACTCTAGTCCCCAGCGCCACGCACATGAAAAATAATTTTTGAAACTCCGTGCGAGAAGTTCGATTTCTCGCACGCTGCGTTAAACGATGCGTGCAAAAATCTCACTTCTCGCACGTCGTGTCAAAAAATACGGTTCGACACTTGTGTGAGAAGTTGATTTTCTCCTCGTGTGACCTTTTCACCCTCGCTTCGCTCGGGTGCAAACAGTCACACGAGGGGAAAATCAAATCCACGCACTAGTATCGAAATGTACTATTCTCTACAACCCGACTTCGCTGGGGACTAGAGTACCATCGTGTACTAAACCATTTAATTTGAATATTTAGCATAATTTAAGGAAAGTCTGAATAGTCAACTGTAGCGCCTGTAGCGTAATGCATTTCCACATAGTTTGATACTTAATCCAAATTCTCAAAATGCATTAGATACGCATGTACATAAATTCCGATCCTTTATAAAAGTAACATGAGAGGTCAAAATAGTATATTATGCACCTCGCCTTCGGCTCGGGCACAAACAGTGCGTTGCGCTGGGGACTAGAGTGGGGTTAGGGAATCAATATGCAGCACTTTTTCCCTTTTCAGCGGGAAACGAGTACGAACTTTATGATAGTTGTGTTAAAAAGTCGTATATTGCACTCGTGAATACAGTGGGTTGTGCACTGACAGAAAAAATCTGGTAAAAATTCTTATGTTGTCGTGTAAAAATTACCATGTTGGAATCGTAACTCGACCATATGTCGGATTTTTAGCAGAATTTGCAATACACGTAGGAAAAATTCCAAGTCTAACATGGGAATTTTTTTATAACTGATTTTAAAGAGCGAAAAAAATTATTTCATCTTTTTTTTTAGGAGTGGGGGAGGAGCGAGTATCAGACACATAATTATTATATTTAGACAATACAGAAGTTATTTTTGAATTAAACATGATTAAAGAAAATTTATTAAATAAATTAAAAATTTTTGACGACATCGAGACTCGAACCTGGAACCCTTGGCACGGTAGTCGGGAACGCTAACTACTTACCTATAAAGACATATGTCCTACAAAATTTTGGAACTTGTATATCCCCAAACGTAAGATATGCGCGCTAATTTTATAACAAATTATGCTTTAACTCGAATAATACTATTCTCTATTTTAGCGTAATTTATTACAAATGTTATATATTAAGAATATTGTTTAACATTTTATAAATATTACCAATACCTTAAATTAAACAAGCTCATTTATTTATTAATGAATTTGTATTTTCGATATAATAGTTTTTCACAACCTTCCTTAAAAATATTACAAATAAAAAATTATTTTAAAAATTGTCTCATCATAAAAAATAAAAAAAAAATAAATAAAAACAAGTATATTGGATTAGAACGGCACATTCAGTTGTTGCGTTTAGCGTTTGTGTTTTGTCTCGATGTTGCCAAGGTGGATTGAGTTTGTTGACATGTATCTGTCTGAATCTTTCCTATTTTGACATTGAAGAGGTCAACTTTTCGTGCACTCGCGGGCTGTTTACGATTGAACGTGTGAATTCTTATTCTAAAACTCTCTCAATTTTTACCATGCTAGCCTGGGAAAATGTACAAAAGATAAAGTTCCATTAGCCACGTGTTAATTTTTACTATGCTGGCATAGGAAGTTTTACTTGTGACATTGGACTTTTTCATATAAAAGATAGTAAATTTTTCGATTTTAAGCAGTTGTGGGCAACTTCCAAGAGCAACATAGGAATTTTTCCCCGGGTTTTTCTGTCAGTGTGCGAACCTGCGCGTTTGTCGCCCTCGCTTCGCTCAGGCGACAACTCTCGCGCAGGGAGCACACAGCCCACTTTATTCCCTTGGTGCATAATATACTATTTTGACCTCTCATGTCACTTTTATAAAGGATCGGAATTTATGTACATGCGTATCTAATGCATTTTGAGAATTTATATTAAGTATCAAACTATGTGGAAATGCATTACGCTACAGGCGCTACAGTTGACTATTCAGACTTTCCTTAAATTATGCTAAATATTCAAATTAAATGGTTTAGTACACGATGGTACTAGTTAAGGTATTTAAGATATTTAGATCTGAAAGTAACAACTTTCATATGTGAATTTTGCAAATAAATTATAAATAAAAGTTTGAATAATAAATCGAAATAATTAAGCAAAGATATTAATTTGATGCTTAAATAATAATCGAATATAGAATTGTGAAATGAGCCATTATTCTTACCTAGGAACCCATTCTTGCATGTTTTTCTTATGTTTTCGTGCTTTACGACTATCCCTTTGCTTTTCCTCTAATCTATTTTTCTCCGCAGCTGCACCATCTTGATCTCCGTGCTCTAATTTCCGAATATCGGGCCTCAGTCGTGAGTCAGTTGGACATAGGATCTTTTCTATTCCTGGTTCCATTTCGTTTAATCTTATTGCAAACGTAGTGAATTGGAAGTACTGAGAGAATTAAACAAATCTTAATCAAACGCTACTTTTTCAATATTCTCACAACTTGTAAATACTATCGTTTTTTGTTAATGAAGGATAAGATGAAAACTTTTGAATTCCAACCTAATTCAATATTTTGATTTAAAAATTCAAGTCAATTTAATGCATCGTTAACATAATAGAGAATATATAAGGTACTGATTAGGTAAATTAATTTACAATTTACTGAGTAAATTTATTGTACTTTAATTCAGTAACAGCGAATCACAATCAATTAATTGAGGTAATTTACTTAACAGAGTAACCGTCCAGCAGCTCGAATAATACAGTAAAAACGAATTACTTCTGAGAAATCGTACATTAAATTTTGGTGATAAAAATTAAGCTCACTAAAAGATTATGTTTTATTTTTTACCGGTGCTCCTTTTTATAAAATGATATAAAATCAAACCTTGCAAAAGTTTAAAAATAGCCAACACATTGTATTATTATACACATGTAAATACAATGACACAATTAAAATGCTAAATCTGAGCCAAACCTCTGTCGACCCTAATTCAAAAATGAAAAAAAGACAACAAATATAAGTACATTTTGATCGTTCACTCACATCGGCGCTGTTGGCCGGCCGCGGCGTCGCCTCCCAGAGCACCGTAGCGCCCGGTATGTCATCGACGGTGATGCCGAGCTGCTCGGTGTCCAGCGAATCGCTGCTCGGGTCGTCAATGGCGTCCTGATGCGAGGGCTTGAACGCTCCGACTTTCAAGCTGTGCAACTTGGCGAGGACCTTCTTGTGGCCCGGACTGTTCTGCGGACTTTTAGCCTCACGCTTCAGTCGCTCCACCGCCTCCTCGTACTGCGTGGGCTCGCACGTTCGCACGCGCTCCGTCCACTTGCCGAACAGGTACGCTAGCCTCTTGCGGCTGTATGAATGAGGGGCAGAGGGAATGTTGAAAGATGAATTTTGGTTGAAGTCAATGTGGATTTTTTGTCGTTTTGAGGTACGTGTAAGTTGGTAAGTTCTTTCTTATTTTTTATGACTATATGATAATATTTTATTAAAAAGCATTCATTTTTATGCTTTCCTGATCATCTGATTTATAGTACATTCCTAGTCGATAAGAAGATTTAAGTTTTCATTAATTTAAAACTAGCGTTTGTTTTATTATTATTTGTTTATAGAACATCATAAAATTTATAGAAGAAAACGAATATAATTTGTCAAAGATTATATAAAGTATCAGACAAAAAAAGGTCTGAATTGTTATATGATCAACTTTATGCTACAATTTTTTCTTATAAACCCAAATGTTTTTTTATAATTATTTGACTTCTGTGTGATAAAAACGTTTCTAACGTTATATTTATAAGTTTCCGATATTGACTTCACACTTTAATTACTTATTAACATAACGTGGTTTACGACACTATATGCTACTTTCAATTTATTGGAACAATAGCTATTGATAAAAATGTTATTTTTAGATATTGGCTTTTCCAACGAGGAATAAAATTAAAAGATCAAAATGATCTGAATCCTTGAACTTATTTTAAATAACGTTAGAATTTTTTGCTAAATATTAGATTAATTAAATTCAGCGACATATAAAATTATAGCAGCAGTTAATATTCCAGTACTTTAGACAAATTTTTTAGCAAACGGATTTGAAACGATACCAAAAAGTAAATGGTTTCAGGTTAAGGACAATTTCATTGTTATGAGAAAAGAAAGAAATGCACGAAAACACGAAAAATTCGCGCGTCCAAACGGAAAACTAAATGCACAATTTTGCAGAATACTTATTCATTCAAGTAGAAACAGTCGAAAGCGGTCAAGCGTAAATAAATTGAGCTTTTATATTATTGAATGGTAACAACGCAAATGTAAACCATTTGTAAACATTACTAAAATTTTGATATAGCTTTCATAACAGTTAATTAATCTGCAATTCTGTATTCTTTTTTTCTGCATATGCAAACGTTTTCATACTTTCAAAATATTTTAAATATCATCCCATAATTAACAAATGTAGCGATAAGAATACACCTAATTTGACTATTAAAAGTTAGTAATTTCTCGCCAAAACTTTAACTCAACGAAGCCCCCTTTCACCGAATCCTCGCAAGCATCGAAGAACCTCAAATCGCTGCAGGCGTGCCATAACTCCGCGCGCACCTCATCACCTCGAAACTTTCACTGCAGAAAAACCACGAAGTGTATACGTATAACATAACCATCCTACAGCGCCTCTCGCAACAAACTTCAACCCCCCGTCCAATTAATCCTCAGCGTAACAGCAGACGCGCGCCGTCTAAAGCAATAATATAAGAAACAAGAAAGGCGGCGGGAAGAGCAAAACTCACTCCTGATCGACGATGAAGCCCTCGATGCGATGGAGATCCTTGTTGTTCCAGCCGGCGCTCTTGAAGGAGAGCTCGGCCTTGAGGTTCGCGCCGCCGTACTGCTTGATCTCAAGGGTACCCAGCTGCTCCATCCAGATCTGGCCGACGAGGACGTTGTGCAGGATGCAGTTGACGTTCTGCCAGCAGTACGCTTCCTTCCACCTTCAATTGAACAGTAAAGACATATAGAATTGCCAGAATTTCTGGATGTATGTGTGGGTGTATTCTCTCCTTGTCTTTCGCTCGAGAGCGAGAGAGAGAGAGAGAGAGAGAGAGAGAGAGAGAGAGAGAGAGAGAGAGAGAGAGAGAGAGAGAGAGAGAGAGAGAGAGAGAGAGAGAGAGAGAGAGAGAGAGAGAGAGAGAGAGAGAGAGAGAGAGAGAGAGAGGTGTATACCACGCTTTGTTCGCTATTTCTTTTGTTCTCGTTCCTTTCTTCGAGATCCGCGACACGCGCGCGACTTGTTTAAAGTGCCTCCCGGAGTGCTTTCAGCCGCCAGTTTCTTCTTCTAATTAAGCTTATTGGAAAGCTTCTCTCAGCTTTTTATATGCAACTGCGCACGTATTTCGAGCTTCTCATCATATTTTAGTTTTTAATATGAGACGTTCTTTCGTAATTTGTCCGATATAACTTTTGCTGTGTCGCTGCGAATTAAAAAGTTATCGGGGAAAGTACGAAATCTCAAGTAATTAGTATAAATAAAAAAAGAAATTAAAAACTTTTACTGTTTTGCGTCGTGCAATGCTATAATAGTAAAAAAAACCTCACAAACCTGTAACAATCATTTTGCAACATAGATTAAAACTTAATTCCTCTAATATTACTCTATAAAAACTGTTGACCACCAAATATCCCTATTAGTTTAATCAACTGCTTTCAAAACAAACCCCAATTAAAACTAAGCCGAACAATCTGAGAAACCTTGCCTGGGCATCCTTCATTTTCCATCGCCAACCGCACCATTCCCGCAACTTTATCAACATCACACTAGCGCACAGTTCCACGCACGAACGCGAATAAATCTCTGTTGCCAATTACCGTCAAATTCGATAAAACTCATGCGCACGCGGGCTTATCAACTTCCTGCTCGCCGGGGTAATCCCTGTGATTCGGCGGGAGAGAAAAAACCACCTCTAATAGAATGTAGAGCGAAAACGAGAGGGAGAGAGAGAGAGAGAGAGAGAGAGAGAGAGAGGGAGGGAGAGAGAGAGAGATAGAGAGAGATAGAGAGAGCGAGAGAGCGAGAGAGGGAGGGAGAGAGAGAGAGAGAGAGAGAGAGAGAGAGAGAGAGAGAGAGAGAGAGAGAGAGAGAGAGAGAGGTGTATACCACGCTTTGTTCGCTATTTCTTTTTGTTCTCGTTCCTTTCTTCGAGATCCGCGACACGCGCGCGACTTGTTTAAAGTTCCTCCCGGAGTGCTTTCATCCCCCAGTTTCTTCTTCTAATTAAGCTTATTGGAAAGCTTCTCTCAGCTTTTTATATGCAACTGCGCACGTATTTCGAGCTTCTCATCATATTTTAGTTTTTAATATGAGACGTTCTTTCGTAATTTGTCCGATATAACTTTTGCTGTGTCGCTGCGAATTAAAAAGTTATCGGGGAAAGTACGAAATCTCAAGTAATTAGTATAAATAAAAAAAGAAATTAAAAACTTTTACTGTTTTGCGTCGTGCAATGCTATAATAGTAAAAAAAACCTCACAAACCTGTAACAATCATTTTGCAACATAGATTAAAACTTAATTCCTCTAATATTACTCTATAAAAACTGTTGACCACCAAATATCCCTATTAGTTTAATCAACTGCTTTCAAAACAAACCCCAATTAAAACTAAGCCGAACAATCTGAGAAACCTTGCCTGGGCATCCTTCATTTTCCATCGCCAACCGCACCATTCCCGCAACTTTATCAACATCACACTAGCGCACAGTTCCACGCACGAACGCGAATAAATCTCTGTTGCCAATTACCGTCAAATTCGATAAAACTCATGCGCACGCGGGCTTATCAACTTCCTGCTCGCCGGGGTAATCCCTGTGATTCGGCGGGAGAGAAAAAACCACCTCTAATAGAATGTAGAGCGAAAACGAGAGGGAGAGAGAGAGAGAGAGAGAGAGAGAGAGAGAGGGAGGGAGAGAGAGAGAGAGAGAGAGAGAGAGAGAGAGGGAGGGAGAGAGAGAGAGAGAGAGAGAGAGAGAGAGCAAAGTTTGATTGGAAGGCGCGGCCGTGGTTCGTGTTGTTTGGGGGTAAAAGAGGAGCCTTCGGAAATTGTTACTCACTTTGGCAGCTCGACCGTGACCATCCCCTTAGGATGAATCTCTATCGACTTGCCCCAGAACTTGAGCTTCGGGTGTATGCTGCCGTGGAAGATGAAGTCCTCGCTGTCGGCGTGGAATGCCGACACCGGTGGGTGGTGCGATACCTGCTCGCATATTATGCTACGGAGGGTAAAAGTGTAGTTTGTTACGTTATTGAATTGCGGTCGTAAAGTAGCCGCGTTACTATAAAGTTAAGGCTGGTAAGTTATTCTGTTTGAGGGTATAAGAGACATTATTTAATCTATTAATGGAATTCGCTTTTGCTGCGCTATTCTCATGAAGAGATGAGTTTAATAAAAGTTCAATGCCAAACTACCTTGATACTTTGGGTAGACTTTCATTAGCAGTGCGTTCGTTCGATCTATACTCAATCCAAACTAATATTTGTAAGAGTTTCTAGTGAAAACAATTCAATTTAGTTAAACGCAAATCATTTAAATATAAAAAATTGCATAAAGTACTTGCAATTACTCTAAATACTGAGAAGCTTTAACTGAAATACTGATAAAATAATCTAACAATTCACCTACTTCATGTATAATAACTATTAATTTGGTATGAGTTTTCCGATGATTCAGATAATTATTGTTTGCTAAAACCACTTCTTTCGAAAACTAGAGAATATTTTCCATTTCATTCATTTTTTTTAATAGACTTCAATAATGAAATTCTAAAAGAATCTCAAACTTCTTTGCTACGAAATATGTAAAATAACTCATAAGATTTATATAATAATTTACGAAAACGGCTTCTACTCATAATGAACATATTAAATACGTAAAAAATATTAAAACATAAAATTGAATTCTCTCGCTACTCCTTTTTATCCTACAGCATTACGTGCAAGAAGTAGTTAGGAAAATAGCTGGCAATGTCAGTGCAATCTCACCGAAAGTCTTCGCGCTGTAGCTCGTAAGTTTCGCCGAGCAGAGGATTGAAGGGTTTTCCAAGACGGTCCCAATTAGAGGCCAAAGCGCTCACTGCGAACGCCGCGACGTACTGTAACAAGAAATGTACTTCTTTAACTTTGTGTCTACTTGAAAAAAAAATTACTTTTGTCCCTCCTCGAAAAGAAAATATGTGTAAGTGCTAAAAATAAAATACTTTTATCATATTTTACAACTAAACGTGTACTACAGAATTTTTTTATAAAGTAAGTATTAAATGATTGTGATTTTCGTTTGATTTTACTGTTAAATTGAGTTCATAAACTTAAATTTGTTTTTCACGGGATTATATACGATTTATAGAGTACAACAGGTAAAGAAAGTATAAAATTATTACTTTGCTCATTTATGAGGTATGCGATAATAAAATTATCGGGAAAAGTTAGATACATAAACTCAAAGGTTACGTTTGATGCAATAAATGCAGCGCTATGAGTGCCTCATCAGAGTATCGTATAAAAGTTTACATCAACAATATAAGTACGATAAACATGTTACCTTATCATAATAATTTAAAAACTGCTGATATATCTTTTTAAAAAATATATAACGAGAGCGGCTGTAATTACAAAAATCTTTCAAACGAATTGACATAAACAAACAAATCTTCAATAAAATTGTAGATTAAGATTTATAAATTGAACCTACAATTTTCACACGACAGCTTTTATAGCTTGTTTAAAAAAACCGTGACTTTCCCCTTGACCAAAAATTGACGTTATATTAAAAAGAAAAAAAAAATACTGGCACAAAACAACCTCCGTTCTTCAAAGTCAATAATTCAATTGCAGCCGCGTCACCCCGATTCGCGCGAGGCGAGCGGAAGACGGAGAGCGAAGAGCAAGAGCAACAGCAGCAGCAGCAGCGTTAACTTAAAATAAAGCCGTGCACACGGGACGCAACGAATAAAAAGGAAGCCTAGCGTACGGCAAGGAAATTTTATCGCGAAACGTTTCTCGCGAAGGCGTATACAAAGGCGTCGTCGCCGCTCGATGGCTGCTGCATATCGCTGTGCCTTATCAGAGTTCCGTGTGCATTGCAGAAAGTCTGCACGTGCAGAAGTAGACGGTTTTGGTGAACTAGTCGGGGGTTTGAGACAAAATAGATCGAAGAATTTTTGAGACTTGATTCATGGCAGTTGTACAGTATGCCAATATGTTTTAGTAAATTTTTAAAGAATGGCGTGAAAAAAATCTCGCGAAATTCTGAAATGCTTTCGTAATAGTTTATTTTAATATATATGTAAATAAACGTTGGATAAATTTTTGTTGTGATATCAAAATTACATAATGGCTGATGATTACTCGACGTTTTGTTGTGATAATTTTATGAGTAATAATCTTATAAGGTTTTCAAGCGACATTGATAAAACTTGAGGCGTATTTTATAGGTTTTGCGTAGAATATATGCTACAGCTATACGCAGCGTTTTGAAGTGGAATCCTTACTTTAAGGAAACTAAATTTTCTAAATCATTTAAAGCAACTACTACTACCTGTGTAAAGGGAAATATCGATATCATTTGAATTTGTACATTTACTACAATTTGTTCTCTTATTTAATTAAGAGCTTCACATATCTATATATGTAAGAGCCTCAACTTGTTGTTTTATAGTATATTTTGTATTATTCCCATAGATGTGTTTTACAATACAGTATAAGTAAAATAACGATGAAACGTCAAAGGTACTTAGCGGTTTGTTTGGAGGATTAAGTTATCACGCGTTTTACAGTATATACTGGATTAATCTAAACCCCTGAAAAGCTCATAAAATTATTACCGTTTCTTATACGCTATCCACATTTATACTTTAATAATTCTGTTCATGTTAGTCATTGTGTGTGCACTCAATCTCATATACTAAATGATGAAAAAGTTAACTCTTCATTAAAACAATTATTCTTGAATTTTTAAAATATAAATAACAATCTATCAAATTTTTTTTTATAATATGGCCATAAACTTTTCATAAAAAGTTTTTCAATAACTTCATCAACAATTTTTTTGAGACGCCTGCAATGGTTACAGCTTTGCCATTATTCTTCATTATAGAATTTACTCTGACAAGTCATATTGTTTTCGCTCAAATGATCCATTACTTATACTTTATGCCCGTTTAGGGTTTCTAAAGCTTTCGAAAGTTGGAGAGTTGAATAGTGATATCTGATCTGGCTATACAGCGGATAATATTATTTGCCTAATCTTTCATCAGGCGTAACTTTTAATCAAATTGAAGCACGTCCTTTAACGTTCAGCACCATAAACTTTACTTGCTGACTTTATTACTCCGCGGTGTCGAGTCTCGTGAATTACGCGTGATATCTAGATTCAAAACCTACTTAAAGATATCCTTTTTATCCGCAGAAAAGCTGTTATTACACGTAGAAACATTTTTTACATTTAAAAAATAACAATAATAATTACATAATAATTTAAATTTTGTGAACCTGGGCTAGACATTAAATTTACTAGTTTTATCACGAAATCCATAAGCTTTTTAATATTTTGCTGTTCGCCTTTCAGATGCTTTCAATTCTTTCAACCTTCTCATTATTTCCCAGTAAAAGCGTCGTAGAGGAAATTATTCAACAGTCAATAAGCGAAACGTGTGACCTTTGTTTCTATAACAACTGACTACACTAAATTCGAGAAAAATAACTCACTTGTAGCCGTGCGACGGGACTGGACTCGAGGGACGCCTGTTTGAGAAGCTTGGCGTACTCCATGTACTCGGCGACCCGTTGCAGGAAGGACAGCGGCTCGTTGAAGATGACCGGCATCGTGATCTTGCTCAGGTCCTTGCCCAGCGACAGTACCGAGCAGAGATTCACCTCTGAGTGTCCGGGCGCTGGCAGCTTCGTTCTGCGAACAGTGCACAGAAACACTTACTCTCGATGCTATACATATAGGCTCCCGTTAATCGAAGACTCGTTGACTCTCCGCTTATAGAAAGCTTTGTTTTAAAGACTATGAAGCGTGGGCGAGGGAGAGGAGAGAGGTCGGAAATAAGCTGGTTCAGGAATTTAGCGAGGCGCCGGTGAGGAAAAGTTTCATTGAATGGAGAAAGAGGGCGACCCCGTAAGTCGGGGAGATAAGAGCTTGTGGGAGTACTTGTGGAAGAGACGGGAGAAAAGAGGCGAGAGGTGCCGCGTGGTATAAACTATGTAGTGAAGGAAAAAAAGTATATAGGCCCAAATTTTTCCTTTTTTAACTGAGCTCGGTAAAAACGTTAATGCCAGAAAAAAAAGTTTTCAATTTTTTGTTTTCAAACTTGGAAATAATATTATTTTTTAAAATTCTAGAATATCTACGCATATTTTAAAACTCACACAGTATGCATTTTCGCGACCGTTAAAATTCTTACTTTCTAAAAGCTGACTCGTGTCGAATATTTCAGTTTACTCGGTGAAACTGAGAAGCTTGCGGGGTTTATTACTTTGCACGTTAAATGCTTGATGGATTTCATGAAAATTTAGAAGCGGTTCCGTGGGGCCGTGCCATTATAAAAGTTCGTTTTTAATAAAAATTATAATTAAACAGCTTGCAGCGAGAGTCCTTTTTATTAGTTACTCTTTTACGTATGCTTAATTATTTCCAGCGAATATTAATTTCCAGATACGGATTCACGTAATACGAATGAGAAACGAAAGAATAAAATACGTACTTTAAGTTCTTTTCCACTCTCCACGTCTTCTTTTATATAAAAAATTCTCCGGTCTCTTTTTCTTGCTTGATCTTTGCATACAAATTCTTATTATAGATAAAAGTTGATGAAGGTACGTTGGAAAGTCTAGTATAATCATGAAATAGAATGTCATAAGGAGAGGCAAAACTTTATTAGATTGTAATTTGCATTTAATGCATAATCATTAATATCAAATAGACGAAGAAGTTTCTTTGTTTCAGTAATTTAAATTTAAATTCTCAAATTATAATATTAAAGCGAACGCGTCCGATTTCACAAGTGAATGTTTTAAAAATATTTTGAAAATTTTCTCACTAAAATGCATTCAACTTGAGATAAATTTTAAAATTTACGGAAACATTGAAATTGAATAACTTGATTAAAAGGCTACACTGTAAAGAGCCACGTGAAAAACAATCATTCTTTATTTTATTTAAAAATGTATTGACCTGTATTCCGTTTTTCACTTCTATATAACCAAATTTTAAGAAAATTGTATTTCATAAAAATATAGTGTATTTTTGCGAAAATAGATTCTCAGAGGTAAATATATAAAATTAAATTACGCACGGAAATTTTCCTTCTCGAGCTCTATAAAATCATTTAACGAATAAATTCTGACGGACGCGTGGCACGCCGTTGCTCTCACGGTTTGCACTGCTGAGACAGGACCTGCGATAGTGCCAAGTTCTGCGCGACAAGTCAGTGCGCGACGGGCCATCCAACGAGCGAGACGAATTCAATAAACCACCAGTTCAACCTCTTCAGTAGTATTTGATTGTTCCTTCCCCACCTTCATCCCTGCGGTAACACCTTACGGTGCACCTACCCCGTAACAGCTGGGGGAGGAACAATCAAATACTACTGAAGAGGTTGAACTGGTGGTTTATTGAATTCGTCTCGCTCGTTGGATGGTCGTGCACTGACTTGTCGCGCAGAAGCCCAACGGCCCCTGCGTTTTATCTTGTGACGCGAATTTAGCGCTATCGCACGCCCACTGTCAGCAGTGCATACCGTAATAGCAACGGATATATTATTCTATATTAATATAGACCTTTAAATAAGTGAATTCATGTTATTATCAAAAATAACTTCTCAAAAAATTTTCATTGCATGCTGCCAATCCGAATTTTTTCAAAACAGATGTTTTTTGAAACCTATTTCATAGAAGCAAATTTAACTAAATTCTACTGAAATGCACAAACTTTTGCAGAAGAAATTACTAGAAAACTATCTGTTTCTGATTTTTACAAATTTTAAAATGAATTTAAGTCTCGTAACATGCTGAAATGGTTATGTGCTATTCTAAACCTTGATTGAAATTGGAAAAGGCTGATTGACTTTATTGGAAACCTATAAAAAGTTAATACACGCATATCATATGTACAAATTATTTTCAAATTAGCTTCTATTTTATGTAGCACATTTAAGTAAGTAGTCCATTAAATATATTAAAAAATATAAAAGCAGATTGAAAACAGAGAAGATCTTATTTGCATGTTTACCTAACATAAAAGATAATAACAAACTATCTCTAATAGGATAAAATCTTTACCCGCAGAACAAACATTATTGACGAGAAAATGTCGTTGGCCATTAGTGATCGGGTGACAAGGCAATTTGAATAATTTTTCACAAGGATGACCGAGTTTTTTGATAAAAAAAGCGTGTTAGAAAATTTTAATTCATTCAATACCGTTTGAAGGATACTTTGAAAAATTGTTCTCGACATTGACGGTAAATTCTTATTCTTTATACCACCACTCTAACCTCAAAATCATAACTTTAATATGATTATTCGGGTCTCGTGGTATAAAATACTGTATGACACTGGTGCGTAAGGTGATTTTTACCGCATTCGACATTTTTACACTATCGTATAATGTACTATTAAAATAACATATCCCTGGTAGAAATTAGTCCATTAAAAATGTGCAGAAAAACAGAAACTGGTCATTGGAAATGGCTAGTTATTAAACACAAGTATAAAGTTTTTTTTATCAACTTCTCCCATTTTATAGAATGGCGCTAACCTCAAAATCTTCACATTAAAATTTCATAACAGTTTAATCATATATATTAAAACTTATACTCTTAAGAGATAGTTTACCGGTATGTAAACAAAATTTAATAGTCTGAGTACTATTACAGCTTTATTCTATAAGATATAAACCAAAATCGTTATTTTGCCATGTGACTCTATCTCTCTCACTTATCGCCATAAGAAATCGCTTGTTACTAGATTTTTAATGGCTTCATCGGTTAGCTATTTTAACTAGCATTAAAATGCCAAATTAATAGATAGTACTAAATTTTGACCATTTTTGCAGCCAATAAATGTGAAAAATAGGTTAAAAAAATGTTACACTTATGGTAGAAAACTGAAGTCGATTTTTTTGCCATCTTTGTTCAAACTAGTCATCTACTACCAAAAAAATGATTTCAATTTCTACCAAGGATATTCTAACACTATCTTTATGAAAATAAAACTGAAACATATATAGTCATTGTTACATTAATGAAATACAATTCCAGTAATCTGTACGAAACTTGGCAGAAATGTAACATTACGTAGAAGAATAAATAAGTTCGTTAGTTTCTACGATACGCCAGAAAGTTTCAAAAGATTAAACTTCGAAAAATGTTATTCTTTAAAGAACAAGTACTCATTCCAAAAAAGTTAATTTGACGATGCATTAGTAAAAATTCATTAATAGAGTATATTTTGATTAAATTTAAAAATTGCAAACAAAGAAAATATAACACCTGAACGTTAACTATGCGATGCAAACTATTTTAAAAGCTTTAAAATGAGATAATTCCAATCCAAAATGTAAGTAAAAAATATTGTGTTTTATAAAAAATTAATATAAATTTTGAACATTTTATAGAGATATAAAAAGTCTATAATAATCTTAAATAAAATTTGGCATACCTTCCATCCACCATAGATACCAAATGGTTCTGTTAGGTGTAAACATGAAACACCATAATAATAACAGTATCACATAGTATTTTCATTTATAAACATACTGCACTATATCTACTTATAAATGAATTCAATGCCATTATTTGTTTTCTTATACCCTTACCAAACATAAGTACAAGAAGTAGATCTTGACGACCTTTTTTCAGTCGCGATAAGCTCGGAAAGTGCTCCCGGCATTAATTATAGATTCGGAAATCAAGAAACCAACCTCGCGCTCGAAGGACTCGCTCGCTCAAGCTTATACTCATACACGCACACACACACATTACACGCATGTTAATGAATTATTGATCGGTTCTCTAAGCTTGCTAACCGCGCTAAGAGAGAAAAAGAGTTTTGATTCCGCGAACGCCCTGACAAACGGTATTTGATAAAACGAGAACAGCCGTCGATATGGTAGCCCGTGGAGGAAAAAATATTATAAATAGTGACGAGGTAAAAATAATTTTGCCACGCTTGCCTGTGTATGTGTGTGTACCATGAGTGCAAAGACGAAGGGTCGTCAAGGTCTTTTTCCATACTTGAAAAAAGGCTTTTTTATTTTTGTTTCACGTGGTTGTTGAGGTAATGATTTTAAGTTATGGGATTAAACGGTTTATTTAGTCTAATTATGTAGCTGTTGCGTGTGCGTTATCGAGAGAAGAATGATGTAACAAATCCTACAAGAAAGGCCTATTATATTCTCACGTATAATGAATGCCTTCTAAATACGAATCCTGGGACAGAATTGATCCATTATATCGAAATTTTGAAATATGTAACAAATAAGATTTTTTAAATCCTCCGCTCTTGAAAAAAATGGCGAGGCAAAGAGTTGAGAAGCCTCGTTTCCGGCGATTTGATTATAAGCTAATTACGATCACATGACAAACTTGTATGGTGTATCATATTTCCTCTCTTAAAAAAACGGTTGATTGACTATAATACATTTCGACCACGTGATAAATTCATAGCAATGAAAAAAGCCAAAGACAGCACACACGTTTTCGACCTATTTTGGATTATCCTTCCACGATTTTTTCTCCAAGATATAACTGTCAATTTTAAAACAGAATTAATGAATTTCTATTTCAAGACCTATGCAAGCTTTCAAAATTCACAGATTTATGTGTCAGAGAAAAAAAATCGTAGAAGGATAATCTAAAATTGTTAAATTATGTGTGTAAGATATCTCAAAAATCGTATTACCTCAGATATCTCAAAATCTGGCCATGATATGACAATTCTGATTCCGGATTTGTATTTGGGAGGCGAATACACATACGAACATGATAGTGTAGTTTCTATAGCATTATCTTATTGTGGGCCTGTGATGCCTTTCTTTAATTTTATTCTATAATCGTTGTTGTATTTTTTCTGCATTATAAATATCTAATTGAGAGGCAAAAAGCATTTATAAATGATATCAAAGAAGACTGATATTATGTGATTCAATTGAAATCAGGCAACAGTTTTCTCTATTAGTCATCTTAATCCTAATTAAAATTCGATGAATTTAATAAAAAATTAAAACAAGTTCCAAAAGATTATTTACTAAAATATAAATGGATTATCATATTTATTTTGTTCTCTTTCTGAAAACTTTAATAAATTTGCCCCGAATTTAATTTCTCAGAACAAAATACAATTCTCTGCTTTTACACAGATTCCACCACGTATTCCTGGAATAGGCTAACCCCTAATAATTTTACTCGCTCAATCCCGAACGAAAATCCACCCACCCTCGCCCCGGCAAATCGCTTTTTAATTAATTTTCTACCGCAAACCCCAATACCCCTCTCGTATCCTATTAAAAAGAGCTAAGACCCGGCACAAATCTCGCGCAGCTTAAAAAAAAGCGCACACCCTGCGACCCCGTCACCACAATTGCGCCCGCTTTTCCGCTACATATATACGTATTGGAAAGTGGTTGACACAGCAGGTCGGCGAAATTGAAAACTAGTCTCGGCTATATACTCTCCTCCCGAATCGATAGGTGTCCCCTGCGCCGGCAGCAGCAGAGAAGCCGGCGCTGCGACGCTCGTGAAAAGTACGTGAGGGATAGAGAGTTTCTCGGATTCCGCGCGATGCGCCCGTGTGTGAGAATTATGTGTGTGTGAATTACCGGCTTTAATAACGAGTGGAGAGCGCATGGAAATCCGGATCAATCAGAGCGGAAATTCACGTGCGCGCTGCGCGTTATATATATATGGAACGTTACCGGGTGAGAGAGCGCACGTGCCGCGTGTACGTGAGATTGCGATTCGTTTTTTGTAATATCGACTACGCGTGCGGGCTCTGTGATGTTTATGCCGCATTATATTTGTATAATTATTGAGATGCAATGAAAAATGGCCAAATCACGTGCTGAAAAGTACGTTTGCATTCAAAAGAAGTATAATATGTATGTATAAGGAGTGAACTATCCGTTATGCTCTAATATGCTCTCTATAGATTATAAGTCTAACATTCTAAGGATAAAATGCTTTCGAAAGAGAATAACAAACCTTCAACGAACGTTGACGGATAAAATCATATACTCTCTCCGTAAAAATAAATCTTCCATCGAGCATTCTCGCTCAAAAGAGAGCACTAGAACAAAATTCACGGTAATGGCACAACAAGCTTGTATTTTTCTAATCAATTGGGTTGTCAACTATACTAATAATTTACAAATATATGATTCATTGTTATATTCAGATACTTTAATTCAATTGCAAACAATAAAGAACCATAACCAATAACCAACTGACGTCATAGGTACTCTACATAGAATCCATCCTCGCATCTTCCACTTCGTTCCTCAGCTACATAGCAACAAATACCATCATCCTCACTCTACATACACGCCTCGACGGATTCATCAGACTACTGTTTGCGTGGAACCATGGATCAATATTACCCCGTTATCCCATTGCGGAAATAACTACACGGCTCACAAGGCTCTTTTCGAGCAAACAAAACGTCGCGTATACAACTCGCTATCGACGATTATCTCAAAACGAAAACTCGCCTGTATTATTCTCTATCCCCGGAAGATACATAAGACGAATGTGCATTACTCAATACTACCGAAGAAGCACTTCAACTGGTTTTGCGCACGCACAAAGGCGCTGTATGCACATTTCAATACTTCAAAGCGGGTAATAACTAATACGTAGGTATGTGTGTGTGTATATGTATATATAATATATACCACACGCACACGGGCGCATGATGGGCTACCTTCGCGCGTGCGCCATTACGGAGATTCTGAATAGCTATCTGTACCTATCTATCTGCGCAGCCTTTATCGGAGCAACGGCGTAGCGTTCGCATCTGTATATTCCGTTTGACAGTAGGTACATAGCGACAGATCTATATACGCGGTTATTGATTTCGGGGCTGAGGAATCTCGCGCGAAGGGTGAAGGGTATTTATTCGATATTCTCATGGAGATGAGAGGAGAAATTTTGTTCGTGTACAGTTTGGATTTTTATGCGATTATTAATGCTAGTGAAAGTATAAAGTCCGAGTGTTGTTCCTGATGGTATCGATTGGCGCTTAGAAATACATTCGATTGAAAATAATTTAAGCGGATTATTTATTGCAGCGTTTCCGCTCCCGGCTATTTATAAATTGATTCATGTTGTTATGCGACTGCGTCGTGTTGAGTTCTACTAGTAACGAGGAGGAGAAAAGTAGATTAAAATGGTACTCGGCGGTAATTGCTTGTCTATAGAAAACGAAGCCATTTATTAATATAATAATGTGTTATCTCATGAAGAATGAAAATTATTGCTACATATTTCTGCTCAAATATTTCAACCTTCAATATATTAACTTTTATCAAACATTTTGCTCAATGTGTACGACGTTATGTAGAAAAAATACGGTCGAACAGCTACCACTTGTTAGCTTTTATCCTTCCCCGATCAGAAAATCTTTATATTAACAATTACGTTCAACGAGTTCTTTATTGCGACACTTATATAGAGAGCTAAAAACTCAATGAACTTTCTTTAGTGCGTACTTTATAGAGCGAATTGACACAAAGCTTCCAACTTTTACAGAACAATGCATATATTCTATATAAATATATATAAAGTATTTCATTATGATTTACCGCATCGGACTGTCTAACCGATCTGAAAATGGAACTAAAGTTATATAACTTTCACGGCCCTTTCAAATACGCACACTTCTGCAAATTTTCCCAATATTCTATAAAAAATGCTATAAAAAGTGCTCCAGAATCCAGATGAAAAGTTTGCACATCGAACCAGTCCAAATAAAATTTTTTTCTTCCTTTTCATTTCCCGCGCTTCGTCAGAAACCGTCACCTACCCGTCCCGTCAACACAAACCCCAATCAATAATTCCATTACCCCGGCCAAACATTCACCCCGCATCTATCACCGCGGCTCCCACTCTACTGCTCCCAATTTAAGTAAAGAAAAAAAAGAAGCGCCTCTCTCGCCCATTCAGCCAGCGACAACAGCCATCAACCGAAACAGATAAACTGGATTTACCCTCGTCGGAGTCGCGTCACTCCGTCATCTGCAAGTCCTGCGCTCCACAAGCCTCATCTCCCAGGACGACGAGATGATATTATCCCTGCTTTTTTCCTATCTTTTTCTGCCGTACCGCGCTGCACTCTCGTATTTAAACGAATTTCGGCCTTCCCATTCAGGCTGCCGCGCGAGGGGAAAATCCGCTAAAGCGAATTACGCTCATTATATATACACCGGAACGGGCGGCGGGAGAGGCAACTGACAGTTTTCAGCCGCCCATAGCAGCAGCGTAAATAATTGTGGCTCCTTTATTTCTTCTTCGTCTCCTTCGATTAGGAACTGAGCATGAACGACGGCCGCGTGACGCTGTGTGTGTATTGTGTTCCGACCCCGGGCGAGTGAACTGGAATCTTGTCGAAGACCTTGAAATTCGTGTCTATTGATTTTGTTCCGGCGGCCGCTGATGCTTTCGATTCAGCTGTTATTTTTTCTTCACTGTTGTGTGTGTCTGTGGTTTTTTGCTGCGGCTGGTGAGCTATTGAATGTCCGACAGTCTTTTTTCTGCAGTGTTACACTATTATTAACAGTCCTGATGTAAAAGTTCAAAACACGGCTGTACAGGTAAACTTTAACGCTTTCTTTTGCAAAATCTATATACGAAAATATATTCCTCTCTCCTCTTCTTCTACAGTCTTAGACAAACACGCTCGTACACTCTATATATAAGACAAAAATGTCCTGCTCAAAGTCTTCTACAAGAATATACACATTATTGTCACTCTCGCACTATCACTTTGACGCTACTTATACTTCTCTCCTAGAAAAACGAGAACTCTCCGAGCTATATCATCACGTACGATCTAGTTTACCGAGCGCAGCTCACCCCACACAACACCTCGCGGCACTCATCTCTCTTCAGCCACGAGTTTTTGCGCGCGACTCGGCCGCATCATACAGCAGCATCGCCACGGACAGACTGATTATATGCCGCTACGTGCCGCCGCCGCCGCGGTGAGGCTGTGTGCGCGCGCAAAGGAAAGCCGCCCGAGTGCGCGTGTTATATACACGCGATACCTATATAACCTGTTATAGGTGTATGTAGGCACACGGGCACACCCCACCCGAGCGCGCGAGAGAGATGAGGAAAATCCGATTTTACGGGGGCGCGCTATATACACTAACTACAGCTATAGTCAAAGAGGGAGGAAACGCATCGAGTGGAAGACAGAGAGAGGGAGTGTAAGTAGTATAGAACCGGAGTCTAGCCCCGCTTTGTGCATGCAAAACAACAACAAAGGGCAGCTGCTGAAGGTATATGCACAGGTATATTCGTGAACGTGGGTGTGTGTGTGTTATTGGTATAGAAGCGAGAGTTACGCAAGTTACGAACCTGTAGCGAGTTTCGCTGGCCATGTCACTGGCCATGGTAGGCTCCGGGTGGCGAGTCTATCGAGCGTCGCCGCCGTCGCCGCTGCCGCAACTCCTGTCGCTGCCGTGTCGTCGAGAGCGCGCGGAGAGAGAAAAAACGCTCTCCGCTCCTATACACACTCCGATGCCGTGTATATAGCCGGGTCGCCGCACACGCGCGCGCGCACGCCCGAATCCACTGGCTGCTCGCTGGCTCGCGCGCACGAGCACAAGTGCGCGCCAGCCGCGCGTGTCTGTAAGGTCTACGTGCTGCGCAGACGCCGATGCTGCTGCTGCTGCTGCTGCTGGCTGCTGGTGCCTGGGCGAGAACAGAGAAGGTGAGTGTGTGGGTTATATACCGTACATGTGGATGAGAGACAGACAGAGTGAGGAGGAAGGTGGCTGCGCTGTTTTCTTTTCGGGTGTGGGTCGAGGGTGCGGAACTGGGTGTGCGGAACGCGAGAGGTGAGAGATAGAGGAAGGGAGGGGAATACTTATCGTGAGATTAAAGTTTGAGGAGGAGAAGGCGAGAAATGAACATTTCGGGGAAGAGAAGGACGTGTTTGTGGTGTTGTTTTTCTTTTTTTTGGAAACGTGTGCAGAATTTTTTTAGGGATTGAATTGAAAAGACGAAGTTTGGTATGGGGGTTTGTTAAACAGTCTGGAAAGGTGTTTGTTTTTTCCAAGCGCAAAAAGTTATCTTCGAGAAGAGTAACTGTAGATGTATGGAGCTACGCGTATAAAAACGTACTGTCTGTGTTTAAAATTATATTTGTAAAACATTTTATCATAGACAAAAGTTTAGTTTTATTTCCAGTGAGAGCGCACGACAATATCTAGATATGTCTAACGAGCCTCTCGTACGAATAATAATTGTTATCACTATATACGCGAAGACGAAATACATCGTCAGCCGTGAGCGGACGCGTCAATCGGTTAACACCCGATATAGTCAGACACGTCAAGACATTATATTTGTACGTCATATGTGACTCGATCAAACATATTCAGATATGTCGAGATAGATTTCCGTTCCTGTACTGAAAATGGATCGAAACCGTATCCTAAAGTCCTTCCAAGATAATGTAAAAAAAAAAATTAAATCAGACTATACATTTTTACACAATATTTATGTGTTTTAGGAAATGAATTTCTTTTCTAAATATTATAACAACCTAAAAAATAGTTACTAAAATCGAAGATTTTGATAAAAGATTTAATATAAAACTTCAAATCATAGTCTTTCTTTAATAATTATTGCATCATATAAGATATAATATACACTATTTGATATGCATTTTAGACTAACTGAAATAATTGTAAATTGAATGCTATTATATATAAGATAAATAATTTTGTATATGATAGTCACTTATTTTAGACTTATGGATTATTGTCTATCAATTTTTTTTACTTTAGTATTTAAATTCACCATGATTTAATACATGAGAGTATATATAACACTATAATAAGAATGAAAATTAAACTAATGCACGGTGCAAAAATGTACTACTAATAGCACGAATAGGCGTGACATGGCGGATTTATGCAGTCAGTGCTATAAAATAATGTACGATACACGTGTCATAAATCGTTCTTTATGGCACGGCGTTAAGCGCACTCGCTACGCTCGGGCGCTTATACACGCCGTGCCGTAAAGTGCAACTTATGCCACTAGTATCGTAATGCACTAATTCTTCGCCGGCAATAGAAACATAATCATGATGTGATATGTTTTTAATTTAAAAATTGACAAACAGATCGCCAACTGTTAGTTAACATTTCTACCGTGGTAGCAAAAGAAAATTTATACTAAAACAAGATAATACAATTCCAATACAGATATATAAAATGAGTAACGAGAATCTTATTCTGTTAAAAGATAAATACTCTGTTCAAGAAATATTCGGTGCCTTTCCCTCTTAGAAATGTTTTTCAACGTAATAAATGCGCATTTATTTTCATATATTTCATTTTTTCATACGATAGAATATCTTTGAAAATCATTTTTCATATCAATATTAATAATCCCGATATAAAAGCATTAGATAAGCAGATATAAACACTAATCATGCAGATATAGTATAATACAGTTCTCAACAATAAATGTTATTACTCTCAAAATCAAGATAACTCGTTATATAGGCAAACTAATGATCATCATAATACTAAAACCCATGTAATAACAACCCTAAACCCGATAAAACCGACTCAATCTTCATCAATTTCACTTAATTAACTCCACTTTTATTCAATTTTTTGACGAGACCCCTAAAATGAACATTTTATCGGTTTAACGACCGACACGCATATAGATAGCAATTTCGCTGATGTAACTTGCATTTTTTATGTAACTGCCCATATCACGCCGAAACGTTGTAGTCCACAAGGTCAAAGTGCGTCAACTATATACCTATGTACGTATGTAGGTACCGGACTAGACTTCTCGCCTCTACCAGGAAACCGATCAAAATCAGCTTCTCGGCAACGCGATATTCTCTCGGCTGCTTTTACGATTCAAATAACGGTTCGCCACTCGAGCGCCTAAGTAGATAGATAAGGAAAGCGGTCAATTACCATATGATATAATTTATAGCGGATTTCGAGCATTGAGCATTATATTTCAAAATGCTGACATTTTGAAAATTTAAAACGAAATTCTGACGAGCTACTTTTGAAAAAGGGGACTTGGATAAAAACGAACGTGAATTTAATTTCTACATTTTCTATATTGTACCGATAAGTTATTGGTAACCTGTCATAAAATTCAGAGAAATTTTTCTCCGTACAATATACTTCTGCTGTATTACATTCTCTGTTATTAATATTGGAAAAGGTTCTCCATAACGGGAACAAAGTCTAAGTATAAGGCGCTGGCTGAATGATGATATTCCAACCTGATTGACTAATAGAAGATTAAATTACCGAAAATCTGCAGTAAGAAGAGCGAATGTCGCTGGAAGTAGCAGTAATTAGTGAGGGTAACGAAGCACGGCGGATGATTACGTTAGTTTTCACTCCGAGTAATGAAGTTTCATCGCTTATTTGAAAGATGCTTTTGATGAAAGGACTATTTCCATTGTACAAAAGAAATTGAATAATGTTTAGAGAATAAACATTTTCTACACTGCGTCGAAATAAAGTTAGATTAGGAGACTAAGGCCAAAGTAGAACATTGTATATTTTAATCTACAAAGGCGGTTGTTACAAAACCTATCGTAGAATAATTTTCTACAAACTAACTATACTGAATTTGCTAGAGGTTTTGTGGCAATACGTGCGTATTGCCATTAAATTCATGTTCTAATTAGTACTCTATTCAAACACATTACACATGCATATAATGAAAATCGACATAAAAGATTCTAAAAATGAATTCGAAATTTTTTGACGATATCTATATATGTATGGCCAAAATGTAATTCGAAATGTTTACAATTTAATAACATAAAATTGTACTTGGAAAACTCTAATTTTTAAATTAAATAAGTCCAAATACAATTTTGCTTACTTACTTATTTTGTAGAACAATTACAAATAGTTTATGTGGATTTGCAATTTCAATTCAATGAAGTTTAATTTCTGGAACAGAAGTATTTGAATGTTTCTGACACGCGATTCTCTTTACTGCGTGCCCAGGTCTAAGCATTTCAAATAATGAATTGTTGAAATATGCCCTTTATTAATTCTTAGAATACAACTTAAATATTCATCAATCATAACAAAGTTATTATGTAATAACAAATCTAAAATGTTACCGAAAATGTTTTTATAACTTCATTGCTATTTGGTAATTTCAGACTTGAATTTTTCGTTTTCATAAAAGCATGAAAATGGATATTCAGTCTAGGACACTTTTATAAAAAACATTTAGTTTGAAAAATGTAAGGTTTTTATTATACGAGAAAATGAAACATAGTTCAAACATACAACAACACTAAATAAATATATAAGAATAATTTGAAAACGAGTTTAATTAGATGCTAGTATTAGTTTTTTATTTTGTTTATAGTAAAATACTTTTATTCAAAACCAAAACTTAATTAAAAATTCTGTTACTTAAAAAAGAATATTCTTTGAAAAGACTGGGACGGAATCAAATTTACCGAACGTATTAATCCCTTTAATTAAACTTCTATATTATGCTATATTAGGCATGGTGTGGTTTGTGCACAATAAATATGTGCATAATTCTTATGTGCACAAACCACACCATGCCCTATATTATGCTTATTTTGGTACTTTGCTATGCTGTAAAACGTTCACCGTTTCAAGCATTCTTTCTTCCTGTAGACAAAATAACTTACTATCATTTTTAAAATATCACGTATACGGCGTAAGTGTTCGTAACATGACGGGGTAAGCTATCCTATGTATGCGGAAAATTTATGCCTCGTACGTGCCGCTGTAACCATTTCGCTGGATGGAAAAATTAACCAGCCGCTATGCCCGGTCATAGGACCTCGTAGCGAAAGATTAGCAAAAAGATTTTTTCCGCCCTTCAACCTCAAAATGCCATCTTAAATGTCATTTTGCGGCCTCGGACGGAAAAATACGTTACTGAAACGTGGACGTAAGAGAATTTTTACCTCATGCGACTTTTCGACCTCGCTTCGCTCGGCCGAAAAACGTCGCATGAGGTAAATAATCCTCTTCCGCCCGCGTTAGTAATATACTATTATTCCTCTCAAACGCATAGTTGGTATTTTAACGCGTTTTTCAAGAATATGTGCTACATATCCTGCTGATGCTGTGTATAATAAGCGTGAGGCGAGATTATTGAACTCATTTTTCATGCAAATGTATTACGCTTTGATACTTTTATATGAATTTAAAAGTTCGAGAAAGATTTATCGAACGCAGTAGCTATCGAATAAAGGGCAATGCCCAGGGGAGTGTCGATGAATATATTACTACCTGGGAATTCAAACTTTTGTAATATACGTGCTCTGCAGAATAAAAAAAAATCTGAATTCCGAGTTTTATAAAGTTATCTATATCAATCTATATGTAGGGGGTAACTTTTTCTCGTTTGGTATAATGCTGTGCGAATTGCGTCACGGAAAAAAATCCTTTCTTTATTGTAGGTACTTTGATAAATAAGTTAATCATTGTATTACGTCCATTTTTCATTGTATTTCTTGTGCGTAACAATGAATTTTGCTACTTGAATATCTTTAATTTAGTATCGCAAGTAAAAAACAATAAAGCTTTGGCTTGAAATAGCAACACGACCCTAATCATTTTTGAAACGTCAATTCGTGAAAAACATGCCCACACGAAGTTATAGTAAAGGTATAAAAATCTATACTCGTATCAACTCCAAGGAATTCCATAATTCATTATTCGACCGTACTTAATGAAATAAAAAATGGTCTATTATACCACCTCTAAGTTGTCATTATCCGATAACGAAATCATTATGTCTTCCCATTATAACGCCTTATCTAGAATATCGTACCTATCTCTAACAAGAAAAGATGATTCCGGTTGTGCATGAATCAATAAATTATTATTAGTCGAGTTATAATTAATATAGATTTTCATTATAAGCATTCATCGGGTTACGAAACTGTGAAGAGATACATATTTTTAAATTGAAAGGAAACGTGTGATACTGAACGATATATATTCTAGAGATTTATGACAGTCCAGCAAAATAATCATGTTTCTGATATATATTTAGATACTAGAGAGCGTTACTTGAAACGATATGTAATACTATCATATTTTTACGAGAAATCCGTAAAAAACGTTGCTTTACAGAGCGACTTTAAAAGTGATTATATCTATATATACTCGTAAAAAGGCTAATTTATCTACTCGATTAAAGCATTCATTCTTAAAGTATAGCTGTAAAGCAATTATTCCTTTAAATAAACGTTACAAAATTATCTACTTTTAAGAAAGTTACAGAAAAATACACTACAACATTTACAGTAAAAAAGGATCTCCAACAACCACAGCGAACAAAAATATTTCTATCTCCTGCAACCCTTTGTAAATTATTCATAATTCACCCGCGGCATTAACTTACTCCAACCAATCCAACGTCCTACAGCCGTCGGAAACAATCATAAAATGACATCTCGGCCCGATTCCTTCGCAGTTTTAACGTCCCAATAAACCTTCTTCATCCTGCTCCACGAATACGAACAAATAAAATAAACCAGAGCCTTCACCGCGCCCGAAACATTCCACGACACACATCTCCGCACGCGACTCCAAGCTACACCCAACCCGAAAAGCTCGCGGCGCGCGCGCGGGGTCGGTCAATAATCACGCGACTACTCACCTCCCTCGCTCTATCTCTGTCTTTTGCTTTCTAGCACAGCTCGGCTCCGGGTCGACGGCGATGCACCGGCGATGACGGCCGTTCCATCTCCTCCACGACGACCTTGAGAGAGAGATCCGAGGGCCGGGGGCCTTGACGCGCGCTCTGGCGCGCTACACCTGTCGACGAACATATAGAAAAGCGAGCGTGTTATCTCTCTGCGCGGGATGGTAGTGGCGTGCGATAAGTATGCGCGAAAGTTCGCGTGCGCGCACGCGAGTGAGATTCTGTCCCTTTTGTTCGGTGGGTGTGGAAACGGAATGGCAGTGACGAGGTTTCTTTTTTTTTTAAGCAATGGGTGAAAGAAGGGTGGTTTATTCTTACGCGGGTGCGAATGAAAATGTGCGAATGGCTATCAAAGTTTGCGATAATGTTAATACGTTAGGTTGAATATTAAAATTGCTTCATTCGAGTGTGGCAGGTAACGTTTGCGTAAAACTTTAAGTCTATAAATAACTTTTAACGACCAATGGTACGCGGTTATAGTGCTAAAGTCTGATATATAAGCAATGCAAATGTTTGGAGCCATATATACAGTCCATGAATTTTCATTATTAATGATTTTAAAAATACATCGTATGACTGAAATGAGCAGAACCAATAAAATCCTTTCATTTTTCTTTAATGAAGCATGATGATAGAAAAATTTACAGTATTAATAAAACAACCAAGAATTACTTCCTTGTTTAATACTGGTTATGCTTGAAAATTAATTTTCGTATAAATGTAATTTTAAAATGATGGATGGAATAGGATGATAAATGACATTCTTTGGAATATTTTTAGCCAGTTAAAATATTTATAAGTAATGAACGAAATGATTGAAGACATTATTTTGCAATTATTGAATAACAAAAACGAAGCAACCTTATTGGTTATTAAAATAACCCAGTCGAATATTAGCAATAATGTCAAGTATAACATCTACCATGTTATTATCACAAAATTAATCAAAAACCAACACACACGAAAAATAAATTAAAGAAACTATTGATATTATAACTACATATTTTTATAGCGAATCAGTATTAAGCAGTACACCGATATATTATTATTTTTCCAAACCCAGTACTGGATTTCCACACCGTTCCATTAACATAATGCTTCCAAATAACTCACAACATATAAATTAGATCGCTCCGAAGCGCGCATGTATATCGGAGCGAGGCTAAACGCGTCTTTAGGCCATTCCAATAAAAATTTTAGCGCTCTCGATTCTCGAATAGCTTTCCACCGAAGAAAAAAAAACCGCGACGCATCTCTTTGTCACGTCAAATCAATCGCCGCGCAGGTGCGCGATTAATATTCCGCCGAGTATCAAGCAACAATATTCAATTTCGATTCGCACGCGCGGACGCGCTTGATTTATCGGATGAGGAATAAATGACGGAGAAACGCGATTGCGGCTGTATAGTTCGCACCTGTGCATAAGAATGGAATAGAGAAGTGTTTAGTATAATTAAGTAGTATCGGTCGGCAGTAGTCAGCCGTTCACCGCACGATCCATATTATTTTAATGAAGCTTAATTCAGCGCGCTTTTTATTTTCGAATATTGCCTTTACTCATTTTCATCAATCCAATCACAGTTATTCGCTCGACACAATATTGGCGGCACATTCGTTATTACTTATCTTAATTAAACAAACATTTCACTTTAAAATTGCGAGTAAACCAGTTGCATTTCAAACAATTAAAAAAATATTGTGTCTTTGTTATACTTTTCCACGTTTTTATATATCGAATCTCGAAATTAATTTTCCCGCGTTTACTTATATAGCCGCAGTCAATCAATATACCCGTCGCACTTACGAGCAAGCATTGCGATGATATCGCTTATACTCCTCGCGCCAATCAATATATAAACCATTTATACACACACACGCGGGCGCAATTCCCCGTATAACCCGTATTCGAGCATCCCAGAGCGAACAATCCACATTACAGAGTTATATTAACCTTCGCCAGCAACAGTCTCAACAATGCCAGCTTCTACACACACCCCCATACAAACCACGACATGTTGTACATCAGTCAAAAAAAAGCTCTTTCTTACATCCATCTCTCAACACACTTTCAGCGCCTCCTCCCTCTCTCTCTCTCTCTGCTTGAAGAAACTGCTACTGTTGTAGGACTATACTATGCACGTGCTGCGTGTACACGAAGAGAGGTGTGCGAGCGAACTGCAATCAGCTGGAGCCGAACTGGCGGCGCGGCCCCCCAGAGCTGCGTGTTTCTCTCTGCCACGCGCAGCTCGTCAATAAATTCGAGCATGGCGCTGCACGCGCGCGCGCCCAAGTGGGTGGCTGGCTGTGTATGTAGCACGCGCGCGACCTTCGCGCTGTCGTTATCAATGCGCGATTGACCGCGGGTCGCATACATATGTGTATTACCATACAGCAGAGTTGATGCCGAGGTGGAACCGATAATGTAGCGGTAGGAGGTTGTTGAGTGATGGATCGGTTTTGGAGATAAAGGTTTCGACGTAAAATTCAAAGTGAAATGGTCGCGGTTTTTTCGGATAAAAATGTAATGTGTAAGCAAAATTCGTGTATTTTCATTTATTGTAATTCATTTATTCAGAAATGTGTAGGCTTCTATAAAGTTGAGGATATTTTTTCATTTATATTTTTGAGAATTTTTTTCCTGAGTTTATATTTGCAGTTTTTTACAGTAGCAGTAGTGAGACGAAAATGAAAAATATTTTCCAAGAACTCGAAACGTTGTGTGAAATATAAAATAGAAGGTACAAAATGCATAAAAAATTCAATTGTACGAATTAATATAAGAGACTTTTGAGTAAATAATGAAAAATATCGGTGTTCTCCGTACCTTTTATTATGTATTTTTCAGCGGGGGTCAATAATGAATTGAAATAACGAGAAATGACGGCAAATATTATATAAAAATATTCTTTTTAAATTATTTAAACAACTAAATTCGAAAGTATTTTTCTGAAAATTTTTATTTTTAAACCCACCAACACTGTCAAATTCATATAAAAATTGTATGAAAAGCTTCTGTCAAAATGGAACACTATATTTACTCCACTCTTCAGATTATAAAAAGTACATTAATTTTGCTCTAAAAGAGATAAAAACGTATCATTTATACCTCTCGCGCATTAATCTAAATTTTATGGTTTTCTGATAAGACTCAACAACGACTCATAAATAGCCGCCCCATTAATCATTAATAATACGTGCTTTCTCATACGCACTGTATCATCCCAATCAATAAAACGCAATCAGTCGCGCAGCGACAGAGCAGGAAACGTATACATACACTTTTGGCGAATTAATTGACCGTATTAAACGCGTGCGCAGGCTAACTAGCTCCGGGGGCCATAAAGCGCCAGCGGCACTCTGATCGACGGCACGCGCGAGAGTGACGGTGCGGCGATCAATTTCCGCGCGCGATGGCTGTATTACGCAATGCCTGCGCCTTTAATTACGAAGGGAACGCGCCAAATAGGTACGTATATGCGCTCGCTCTGCGTTTCAGAGGAAATTGAAGACGAGTCTCTTCTACCAGAATTATACGCGATGTAGATGGAATTAATTATGAATGTTGATGGGAATGCTTATTCGGTTCTCGGAAGAAGATGAAAATTATAGAACGTAGCGAATTTTTAACGAAAAATTTTCGTATTTTGCAGAGAAGATTAATTATTTTGAATTTTATATTTTCGGGTGTAGAGCAAAAGTGTGCAGAGTATGTTTTAGAATAAAATAGTTTTTTCACTTTTTATGAGAAAAATTTGAATCCTTTAGAACAGTTTTTTTTAAGCTGAAAGTTACTCAACACAAAAAGTTTTAATCAATATTTATTCTCGTACCTTGGCAATAGTTAGTTATAATAATGGCTAAAGGGAAAAGAAAGCCATCTAAAATCACCTCAATCACAAGGGAACAGTTTTCCATCTCGTAAAGCTCATTTTTCACTGTCATTATCTGGTATTAAAAATAAATGTTTGTCATATATTTCTTGTATCTAGTCATAAAGAATTTCTGCCGAACGCTCAAGAAAAGTTGTTGCTAAGTAACAGAATCAAAATAAAATGTTGTGTGGTATATCGCAAAATTGTGTAAAGAATTTTAAAAAACGAATGTTAAAAATTGGCTTTGTCAAAGTATAGGTACTTCAGAAAGTTGGCATTGACGCTAAACTAAGTGTAAAATTTTTTATTCGAGAATTTCCTTTGAACAGAAAAGATCGCTTCGAAGATTAAAAAGGTCGCCGCGTTCCACAAAGCAAATATTGTCGATGACATATGAGCCAATGCAAAGAGAACAGTTTTTCCCGCTTGCAGCTTTAAATCAAAGCATCCAAATCGGAGAAAAATATATAAAAACTGCCTATCCGTACCGTGCACAAAGAAGTGCAATAAAGTGCGTGTCATCGTTATACTTTACAACCTTTGTATATGCAACCGCCGTAAGTAGATACAGATCGAGCACAGTCAGACGCGTTTACTATAAAATAAATTGTCTTCGAATCTTCTTCAAATCGAGCGATAAAGCACTTTTATTTTCAGTTACCTCGCAACATCGAATAAAAGAAAGCTTATACGCATCATATCAACAAATAACGCATTCGCTTAATTGAACTTACCTACCACGTTGTGGAAGCAAACCCTTCGCACGAGGCTATTATACTTCCATAACGATAAACAAACATCAACCAGCCTAATTCAAAGTAAACGTAAATTCCTCGCCCGCGGAAAACTCACGGCTTTTAAAAAAAACCGAGCGAATCGAGGAAGCTATAGCCAACACTGCAGGAACAGGAACAAAAAACAACGAATTCGAGAGGTGCACACACAGACGTATACAGAGAAATCTGAGTAAAGCTCGGCGAGGTGCGCGCGAAAGGATTTCAAAGCCAGCGGCGGCAGGGAGATAGTTTCCCGGATATATCATCAAAGGGTCTCGTGTGTGCGCGCGTGCACGGTGTTTGGTTTTTGGCGTATATGGCGAGCGCCAGAGAGAAAAGACGGACTTCAAAGCCTATATTAGATTTTACGTAACGATAGCGTTCGAGCGCAAGGTGTGAAAGCCGTTTTGCCGTTGTGGTTTCTGCGGTGACTTTGTTGTTGTTTTTTTTTTTTTTTTTTTTGTAATAGGGTTTGTGGGTGGAAAAATGCGTTGCTTTTGCTGTTTTGGAAAATACTTATTTATGATTTTAAGTTTTTCTATAGAATGGTGAAAATTAATCAATTTGCAATCAAAATAGTTGTCCAAAAAGAAAGAAAAATTATAAGAATATATTATGTATCTAATATAACAAAAATTCCCCTTCAGTTTTAACTATTAAAAATTTTACGTAAACTGAAAATAAAAATTTCTTATTCTTCTCTTCTACTCTTTGTTATCCTTGAAGAACTTCAGACTTAATGAATTATTGTTGTATACTATTAGAGCATAAATTAGCTTAATAACTAGCTTATATTAGAGCGTAATAAATGTACTATGATTATTACACGTCGCAGTTACCAAAAAAGCTTCACCTTGACCTTCAGTTTTGTCGTCGTTCGTCTCGTGCCGCCACGAAAGATCAACTTTTTCCTCTTGTTTCCCGCGAAGCAAACACTCTGTTGAATATTGTAAAGCACAACGCCGCTCAATCAACATCATACACCTATATAGATAATCGTTTCATTATTAAGATGATAAGTATAAGTGGATGAGAGAAGTCTGCGATCGATTGTGAACTTGACGTTAATTTTCGAACTACAACTTTCTCTCGAAGACTTAACAATCGAAGAGAGACAGTTTTATAAATGAGCGTAGCTCTGATGTGTTTCTTACTTTCTACACATATATTTATGGCCATCTGTAGTAACTACGCACTTTGACAGCCTCAATAAATCTTACGAAAAGTTTGAGAAAATTGTTTACATTAGTTGGAGGAACCGGGCAAATAAAAATGTAACGAGCGGCATTCCTTTATCGGCTTTTTTAAGTCAAGGATATAAGAACGATTGGAAGGAATGGAATACTTTCTTGTTCCCGTATACCGACTCGCTTTATCAAATAATATTTATTTCCTTCAAATGTACGTAGTATATTTTCTATTAATTGAAGATGCGAAAAATTTTGTTAATAACAAAAATGAGCATTTAATATATTAAAATTATTTCCATAATTAATCCGAAATTGACTTTTCTCGGATAATATCACAAAGCAGATTCTCGTTCGGGTGAGAATGGCATTATCCGCGAAAGCATCAACAAGCCGGAAGAAAAGTGTTTCCATTCTTCTCTTTTCTATCTCCCTATACCCTTGAGACCGAGATATCGATAAAGTAATCTCATATCGTATTGCGAAAATTCCGCGGACTGACAACTATTAAACCGAGCGGATAAAAAAGGAATAATAATATTCGCTTTGAATATTTTCATTTCGATTTGTCAAAATGAAATTATTACGGCTTTAATAATAACAAAACATCGACAGATCGTTTGATCATTAAACCGTGGATTCCAAAAATTAAAACATTAATGCGCATTCACGTTTAATGAATTCGATGCAAATACGAGAAACGCGATAAATTTCCTCTCGATACCGGTTTGAAGCTTACACCCCCGTCTTCCTTCACCTTGCGATGCCTCATTGACCCAATTTCGTATTAAATAAGAATATTGTTTTCTATAAAGTAATCAAGAATTTATAGCGTCGGAATCGATATTTCGATAAAAAGGTAAATGGTTAAATGGTCTGGATGTTGTGACATAATCCAATGAGGTTTTTACATTCTACAATCTCTTCTATTTTTTTTTTTTTTAGAAGGTTTTAATAGCCAATTTTATAGAATTTAAGATTAATGCTTCAAACTTACTAAATATGCTGAAATAATAACATTTGTTACTATTTAACTATTTATTGAAATAATCAAGTAAAGCGCCATTTCACATTTCCTATCATTTTCTGTCAAATTCTTATGTTAATAATTATTTACAAAGTACACCGAAATTCTAATTGCTATTTACCTTTTCCCCGAAACGCGTGCACCTTGTAAATATTCATCGCGCGAAGCATATATTTTATTCATGTTTGCGCAAGCAAACCTTTAAAGTTCGCGCAACTTTAATTTTTTCATTCTCGTATAGTAAGTACCACGTTGGAACACTTAAACTGTGGTTAGTCTTTCCGAAAAGGTTTAAATGAAAATTCTTTCATAAATGGATTGCAAAAAAGCACTTATCATCGCTACTTCGAATTACACCGGAATAATATACAACATTTATTGAATAAAAGATCACCTACTTAGAGAATTGGTATAAGGCACAAAATAAACCTTTTCTATCGCAAACCGTACAATTTGAATAATAAGGAACACTTACGCCAAAAAGTGCTCGACTCGAGCATACAGATGGTTCATGCGGGTTAAAATTTAAGCAGGATCCGCGACGAGTTTGCTTTTGCCCTGGGTTCTCGCGCGCGATATAGCAATAGGAGGCTACTGATGGAAATACGGTTTTGAATAATGCGTGCTTTTGCATAATGAATTCGCGTCATTTTAAATGATAATGCGCGCGATAATAAAATAGCAAAAGCCATCATGCATCATGGTACTTATTTTTGGTTCGTTCCATTTGCGCGCATGCAAGTTGTTTATTATCGGCAGTATATTAAAATGAACCGAAAGTGCAATTTCATAATAATACAATCATATCTTTTTCATACTAACATGAAGCCTTTTACCAGAAAACATCGTTTTGTAATAATCATTCAGATTTCATATGCTCCGTTAAATCAGCAAGTAATTTCCTGGTAGAAATGTTAACCAGGGGCTAGCTGTTTTTCAGTTAACTTTATGGCTAAAAATGAAGATTGCTTGTATTTCATAATTATGTACCAATCCGAAATAAAATATGGCATTTACACTTCATAAAATATGTATTTTAAGTAATAGTAGAACTTTTAGATGAATTATATTATTTTTGCATTATGATTTTTGTTGAAAAGGCTTCCATTTCATTACCATATTAGCTGTAAAATATGCTTAATTTTCTACAAGGGTTGGTAATACATATTATTCAAAATTATCATGTATTAGTCCAGTGCTTGTAAAACAAATTAGAACATAATTATTTTATACTACAATTGCATGAACGATTCCCATCTGACCTTAACTTTCTAAGACAAATTCCTGTGACATAAAAAAAAAACAATTTTCAATTAACTGCTACAATTCGTTCCAACAAATGTCACATAAACAATCCCACTATCATTCATCAAATTTAACCACAATTACTCCGCGCCATCCATATATAATAAATACGCTTCCGCAATTTCACTCGTCGCCCATGTCGTCATTTATCTCACTGTCCTGCCGCGTACCTTCATAAAAACCCCTAAATCCCAGCACTCCTCCCACCCTTCCTAATTGAACGCAATAATCACGGCCGCACAGATAAAAGAAGGGAAGGAAAGAGAAAGAGAGAGAGAGAGAAAAAGAGAGAGAGAGAGAGAGAGAGAGAGAGAGAGGGAGAGAGAGAGAGAGAGAGAGAGAGGAGAGCGCGACGAAGATAGATCAGCAGCGACATCTCGATTGTTTTTTTCCGCCTGTCGTCGGTCGCTCGCGGGGGACGATATCGCGCATTCAAATCGATATAAGAGCCACCGCTGCTGCCGCGTACAAGAGTAAAGCCGAGAGACAAGAGTAAAGTTTTTTTCTCGTGCGCTCGATTCGTTTTTATCGCCCGTCAAAGGATGGCCGAGGATAGGACTGCGACGAGCGGCTGGGAGGAGAGGCGATGCAGGTTTCCGGAGCTGTTCCGCAGCGACGTCTCGATTCAGCCGAGCTACGCCGGACTCGCCGCGTTTCCCTAGTAACTAACTCATTTCTACTTCGCTCTTTTTTTTTACGACTCCGTAAGCACACAATCACGTGCTTCCGATTCTCTTTTTTTTTGTCTTGTATTGGTTTGGGTTTGGAGGCAAGCTGGTTTGCTGTTGCAAAGTATAGGTATATTATACACTGCGGTGGCGCGCTTTTATAGTTTAGTTTCGTGATTTGTCTGATCGGGTGTACTATACTTATAGGGTGTTTTGTTGTTTCAATTTCATGGTTTTATGGGGCGAGCGAATAGTTAACTGCTTTGTAAGAAGATAAATGAGCTGATATTAATGTTGGTTTTATTGATACGTTTTATGTGATATCCTAAATTTGTTTGGCCGGAATAAAGCAATTATGCAAATTCGAAAAGAATTATGCAGTTGTTTAGCTCTAATATAGTTGCACAGGCTAGGGATATCACGTATAATACACGACTTTATATGCTTTATTAAATGTATTAAAAGATGTTTATTAAGTTACATGTCCACGGAGAAAAATTTATTTGTAAACTTTACTTTTTTATAAGAAAATTTAATATTTTCTCAGTAGCGCTGGGACATACTCGTCATGTGGCATTTTTACCTTTTTAAATAGTAATTTTTATGATTTTCGTAGCAGATTTTACTTTTTAAATAATAATGTTTATGATTTTTGTAGAAAATTGACTTATACTGTATTATTTCGGTTCAGCAGTAATAAAAATTATTATTTCAAAGAGTAAAATTTGCTACAAAAATCATAAAAATTATTATTTAAAAAGTAAAATTTGCTTCGGATATCATAAAAATTATTATTTAAAAAATAAAATTTGCTTCGGTTATCATAAAGATTACTATTTCAAAAGTAAAAATTCTACATGTCGACTGTGTCTTAGCGCTACTATGAAAATAATAAATTTTCTCATGAAAAATAGTAAAGATTAAGGATAAATAACTTTTTCATGAATTCGCTCTAATTTAGAAAATATTTATTTGTTTATTTCTACGGCGTTAAGCTCTTTTAATACAAATAGGAGGTAAATATAAAAAATATTAAAAAAATACTAAACTTATTTTTTCTATGAGATAATATATCAGTTAAATAATTACGTACTTCTTGAATATCCTTTTCACCATGAAATTTATACTTACAAGGAAAGTACCCGAACTGTCAAATTCAAAAAAATTCCAAACCCATATTAAAAAGTAGACCTCCATGCGAGATTCACGAAACCATTTTTTTTATCGGCTGAGAAGCGCTTTATAAGGGTTAAAATCACCCCTAAAGTTTACCCCCAAGAAACGTTTTTTTGATATATCTCGGCTTCTACTTAACTTTTTTTAACGAAACAAAATGGAAAGAGTTTCTTATTAAAAAGTCAAGAAATCCGTGGTAGTATGAACATTAAGGGTTGCATCCCTTATTTTTTAGAGGGTGAAATTGTGTTTTTTTAAGAATAATTTTTGTTGTGAGAATTCATAAAATAATTAAAAATAGGTCAAAACATTATTTTTACCAACTACAATAAATAACAGTTGGTGTGTTTGGGCATTCTTCGCGAAACAACCCCTTAAGAGGTGGTAAACCACCCCTAACACAAATGAATTAGGTATATTTTTTTGGCAATTATTTTTTTCCTTAAAATGGGTTCTTGAAGTCGTTAATCGGAATCCACAGTTAGATCGTACGATAAACAAGTGTATGATAAAAAAATAATAAATAATAGAATAACATAACAAAACATTGTTACATTATTATACACTTATTTACATAATATAATTTCCGCTAGGGGTCTACATACTATTTTTCGTGGAATTTAAAATATTTCTAAAAAATTTTTCGCCATATTGAATTCACTATTTTTAAATTTTTATTGTGGATCTAACTGTGGATTCCGATTAACGACTTCAAGAACCCATTTTAAGGAAAAAAATAATTGCCAAAAAAATATATATATTCAGTCCCTGAGGAGCCGGAGCGGGCTCGAAACGTTAGACAAGGTGGTGGTGGTGGGGGGCAGTCAAATCGTTCTTTGCTAACAAAGTTATTTCCAGGTTTTAATTAAGTTTTTATTTCAGATTCTGCGGGGGTGATTATAAACAAGGGCAATCTGACTGCCATAAATATTAATTATTTTAAATTAATTTGTAAGACTGTAAGACCGACGAAAAAATTCTTATCAGTTGATAGTAAATTGCAGTCGACATAAGTAATATTTTTAATGATCAAAAAAATATACCTAATTCATGTGTGTTAGGGGTGGTTTACCACCTCTTAACGGGTTGTTTCGCGAAGAATGCCCAAACACACCAACTGTTATTTATTGTAGTTGGTAAAAATAATGTTTTGACCTATTTTTAATTATTTTATGAATTCTCACAACAAAAATTATTCTTAAAAAAAACACAATTTCACCCTCTAAAAAATAAGGGATGCAACCCTTAATGTTCATACTACCACGGATTTCTTGACTTTTTAATAAGAAACTCTTTCCATTTTGTTTCGTTAAAAAAAGTTAAGTAGAAGCCGAGATATATCAAAAAAACGTTTCTTGGGGGTAAACTTTAGGGGTGATTTTAACCCTTATAAAGCGCTTCTCAGCCGATAAAAAAAATGGTTTCGTGAATCTCGCATGGAGGTCTACTTTTTAATATGGGTTTGGAATTTTTTTGAATTTGACAGTTCGGGTACTTTCCTTGTTAGTATAATATAAAATGAAGAACAAAATGCGGCTGCGCCTTTTTTTTAATAACTTTAAACATATATTTTACGCCGGTGTTACGTAAAATTGCTCTAAAGTTACTGAACAGTGCAAAAGTTTATATAATTCACAACTATTTATAATTTTTAGTTTTATGTACCTTTAACAGTAAATTATTTGATAAATTTTCAAATGAAGACGCTATATGTATAATTCGTTATTTGCTCCGAATTGGCAAAATCAAGTAATATAAGTATAATAACAACGTTATTATACTTATATCTATAACAACGGTGTAACACCAATATTGATTCACCTTTTGTAATTTAATTATAGTAGATATATCATTTAGAAAATAATTGTTTTCTTTTAAAAATATATTTTTATTTTTAAAACTATGAACATATTATAATTTTGACCGTGTTTTCATTTTTGTTTACGAAACTCAAACAAATAATATATGAAGTAACAAAAATTTTGGTTGTGTTTAACCATGTAATTTATCTTGGTTGCTAAAACTTTAAAGTACTTTTGTTTCGAACTTGATGTTCACCGCACAGCAGATTCTTTGCTCATGAGCTTCCACCCGATCAACTTCCAACTTTGTACACGCATTCTTAAGGTGAATAAGGACCCGGCGAAGTCTAAACGACTTAAACTTATTCGTATTTTAGTTTCCTTGCACGTTCTTTCAACGACAAAAGTCACGTTAATTAACGAAATTCCTCCATCATGAACAATGTTTGTACTTTAACTTTAAATCAAAAACTATTGTAATTTATTTCCGCATAACAAATTTTAATTTTATTTCGGTTCGTATGATAAGTGTTATGTAAAATATTAAAATGGAAATTATTAAAATTAAATTGAAATCTCTTTCATTTCAGCGACGTGATTTGTCGTAGACGGCTCGCGCGGAAGAAGCGGCAGTTCGCAGTGCAAATGAATCGCGAAATCAATCACATGATAGCAATGAAGAGGCGCGCGATCGATGGCATCAAACTCGATTTGCTCTTCTCCGTCAATGCTTGATTCATTTTCATTCAAGTATTGGAATTCTAAATCAAACGAAATTATTACGAAAGGCTTAAATTTCTTCTTTTTGCACAAATTTATTGTTTTGTAAATTGTATAAACGAATCACATACACTCAGAAAAATGATCCTCCTGTTATGAAATAAAATTCCTCCCCAGAAAATCTTCGTGCGACAAAAATCATCATCCCGCTACAAGAAGATTGACTTCCTGTTGTAAGATAATTCCTCCTTCCATAGGAAGATATCCACTTGGCCCTATTTTTAGCGGAAATCCTCTTCCGACAGGCAGATTCTCATTGATACAGGAAGATTGTTTTCTGAGTGTATAATGTTTAAAAAAATTGTAAAGTAAATAACTTTTTAATACCAATGTGTGTTTCTTTATTATAAAATATATTCCAAAAACACTTTTTAAAAATATGCATACAATTCATTAACGGTTACATATAATTTAAAAGTTACAGGTTTAGTAAATTGCATTTCTTGTTCAACACCATAGTGAGATTCCTTATGCTAACAGGTAATTTAGAAATGCTCTTATAAAATCTTTCCTTCAATGTTTAAATTTAATACAGTAACACAATTTACATAAACTTTAAAAATTCGAAATTTCATTTCTGTTTAATATTCTAAATATCCTATAATTACATCTTTCTTTAAGAAAAAGAAAAGGTATTGAATATAATGTAACAACTATAGTACATTTTACTTCAAAACATTGTATTATTTTTGTTCACACACTATACAACAATATGCAAAAATACATTCCTAAACTTACATAAACAATTGTTTTTTATTATAATCTGTTAACAATATTCCAACTCCTCATTAAATCTTTATGAGATCAGGAATAAAAATATTATTTATTTACTTATACTTAAATGAAATTTTGTATGAAAATACTTTACATGTATTTAGTAAAATATTGCAAATAGAAAAATATTTTTGCACCAAGCAATTATTGCATAAGTTATTTGAAAATAAATTGCATGAAAATCTTTGATAGTACAACTAAACATTTAAGGAACATCATAATCATCATCTTCCCGTTTTCTCTTATTAGATTCCTCAGGTTCTGGTTTTATTGTTGATTGTGAAATTGGACCAGGATCCAATGTTAGTGGCATCTTTGGTTTCATTTGCATTTGAGGTTTGACCAAACTTGTATTATCTGATAAAAAGGATTTTCGTTAAAACAGTTATTTCTAATATTTATATGTAGTAGCTGTTTGTCTCAAAATAAAAGAAAAATATACATATTGAAAAAAAAAAATGACAAAATATTCAAAAACTAAACAATAAACAAGAATATTTCTACATCGTATATAACATACATTATAAAAAAAAAAATGGTGTACTTACTTGTATTAACTTTGAACACTGGCTTTGGTATAGAAATAGTTTGCGTTCTTGAGTAAGTATTTAATGCTCCTGGTCTCTTTACAACAGAAAATCCCTGAGAATTCATTCTTCCAGCACCTCCACTTGCATTAACATTGCTGCTACCCATTTTTCCACTCTTTTTAGTAGGTGCTTTAAGCTTAAAATTCGTACCATTTAAACAATAACGGTCGGGAGGCAATCGAAGACCATAGCTAGGCTTGACGAATGGTAACGGAATATTATTCTTTGTTTTAGCAACTTCCAACAAAACTTCTCGGGGTGGTGGATTCGTGAAAGACTTTTCCATTTGCAGTTTAACAGCAAGACGAACATCGTCCAAATCAATAAATTTTTTTTTACTATGATTAGCATAAATTTTGCTATCATCTAGAATGCAAGTAACATACCCTACAAAAGCAAATAAAAAATACCTAGATTAGATTTAATAATAATAAAATATTGAATTATTTATACACTCATACATACGATAAGTAAATTCTAACAGCTGATTTATCACTTTGGGCTCATAATCCGTTATCCCCATATCTTTCATAATAGATACAATGACTTGAGCATCCTTGGGGATGTGTTTGGCATGACTTGAGCCTTTAGTTTTCTCTGCCATTTTGAAAAAAAGCTAATAACAGCTATTTTTTAAAATACTAATAGAAATACTTTTAACCTGAAAAAGAAACAAAAATTATGGTATACTAAAGGCAAAAAGCATGAAAAAATTTTTATCATAAATCACAATCGATAAGTATTCACAACAATGATGCAAATAAATTGATCTGTTTCTAGGTTAGAATTAATTGTCAAGTTTTATTTATAAATACTAGTTTATCACAACTATTTCAATTATAAATTGAAAAATATCACACGAGACGATTCCTGATAAAAATTTACAGTTTTAGAACGTACCTATAAATGTTAGTTTATTGTCACATTACCAAAAATCACAGATCCGGCCGTCCGACAGCCACTTGCAGGAAAAGGGACAAGCAACGAAGCAACGCCAGCCTGCGACGCTGCGATCGCCGAAGCTGGATTTGTGTGCAAACACTGCAGGCACCAGGCAGTATAACTTTAATGTATATATATATATATATATTTACCCGCAAGCCTATAGACCGTAGTGTCCGTAGTATACAGCACTACAGCAGACGGAGTTGGCTCCGAACAATTATGCGCAGTAGGCGTTTGCGCATGACAACAGTGATGGTGATTTGGCGGGAAATTTGAATTACATGGTATCAATAAGTATTTAGCAGTTATGATTAAAAATTGAGATATTTTTATAGATAGGAATGTTCTGGAGAAAATTTAAAACACAACTACTGTAAAGATAATGGCGAGTATTTTGAAAATACGAAGAGTAATGAAAATTGTTATGATAAATTTAATAAATATAAATGCATAAATTTTTTTCAAAAATAGAAAACTTGATTATTCTTATTTCAGATAATCGTATTGAAAAAAATTCTTATCGAATTATGTGTTCACCATAATTTTATCATTTTTGTACTATTAATAAGTTGTATATAATATATCAAAATCGGTCTTATATAACAATACAGTTTAATAAAATAAGAAAAAAGTACCTAAAAAGAGTTTCGTAAAGAAATTTTAATTTTTAAAATTCAGAATATGTAGAACGTGACGTTAGCAACTTATTTCGTGTTTAAGAAATTGTTGTTTTTAGTCATCGAGGTAAGAGGTAACCTCCGCGCATGAGAAAAAAGCCGGTATGTATCGCGGCGTACGACAACGCGGCTTTATCCCAGTGCTCCAGAGTTTCGGTTCGTCTCCTCTCGAACTATGGGATATGAAAGTTTGTTAACAATTTTGCATCTTGTTTATTTTGAGATCGATATGTTAACCTTATTACAATTAATAACATTTCTTCAAAATTTTCAGTAATTTTTACAATAAAATTGATTTTTAACACCGAATTATGAAATAATTAATTTTCACGATATTGAAATGTCTATAACTAAAGTTTAGATGAACAAAAACATAATTTTTTGTAATTTTATTCAAGTGTAAAAACGGAGAGGAAATATCAAATATAAGTATTTTTATGCATGTAAGTTTACACAATGTTAACACCATAAAATAAACAGTTTGTTTTTAATAAAAGGAAGTGAAAGTATAGAGAAAGCAAGTAATTAAACTTTTTACAAGCGTAAATTCAGGAATAGAATAAACCATGATTCGCATAATGCGCTTTATCATGTATACAACGATGCGTTCATGAACTTTATTTTTAACGAATAGGCATACACCGCTCCACCGAAAACGAAAAATTTTACACAAAAAAAACGCGTTACACTAATCGAAAACCCCTCTCTGTAAACCACGACAGCCACACAGAAAAAAACGCATTGCGCGATGTGCAGGTGCAGAACGGAAGCGTGCGCCGCGTGACGGACGAGCAGGTACGCGCGCTGGCCCTCGAGCTCGCCGGCACGAACGTCTCGACCGTCTACGTCTGCTGTCCGAAGAACCCGAAGCAGTCTCTGGGAATATACATGCCCTACCTCGTTATGATCATCAAGAGCCTGAAGAAGTACTTTACGTTCGAAGTCACGGTGCGTTCCTGATAAATTAATCGTCGAGTCAACGGTTTTTTGGGGGATAATCGTGGCTTTTTATATAAGGCTTGGTTGACGGTGGGAACCGTAGTTGAGGGAATGAAAATCCATTTGTACTTTTGAAGTATTTTCAATCAATCGATCGAAATCAGTGGAAAAATACGTAGAAAAATCGATAAGTTATTGGAGTAAATTTTGTGGATATTAAATTGAACGCGTTTATTAAATTCTAAAATTAAAATTCAATATAATGAAATAAAATACGTTCCTATGATGAAAATTTCAAAAAGTAAAAAATGGCATAACTGTAAATATTAACTTTTTAAATTGCAATAATGTTGTACTATTTTGTAAATTGTAATGTAATTCAAAATATTTAGATGAAAAGTAATACTATACTAGTTCTCATTTGAATAGGTTGTGTATTCACATAAATTTAAACAATAAACTAAAAAATAAACATTTATATCTTTAAAACGCGCGAATAAAGCAAACCAAAGTCACATTACGAAAATGACATAAAACATTTAATTTATTTCATTTGCTATAAATCTCTATAACACTTCAAGCATCGCGCATCCTGTCGCGACAATATATTTTTATCCGCCGTGTTACCACAGATCCTCGATGACAGAAACGTGCATCGGCGATTCCGCATGAGCAACTTTCAGAAGGCGAACCAAATCCATCACTTTTGCACGTCGATGCCGCTCTGCCTCAATCCCGGCTGGAACGAGATATACTTCGATCTCGCCGATTTCACCCGCAAGGCTTACAAAACGAACTATGTGGAAACTACGCGGATACAAATTCACGCGAATTGCAGAATTCGCGTGATTTATTTCTGCGATAGGTATCTACATATGGTTTTATGCATTACAACAAGAATAATGTATCTTTTGTGAAACGCCAGATTTTGATACATTTATTTCTTATACTTGTTTCCATTTTTTTAGTATTATTATTTGTGTAATGTTTTTTCTGTTTTTTATTTATACTGATCAAATTTTCTATCAAAATATTACTTACATAATAAATTTTAATTTTCATTTAATGTCAAATTCTCACAAATTCGCACATTTTTATGAAATTTCTATAAAAAAATTATTAATATCAATATTCTATATACACGTAATCTTTTCATTGCAAATATGTAATTTACATGTGTTATTATTTCCTTTTTCAACTCTTTTGTCACTCATCAAGAATCTACCAGGACAAGGACATCCCGCAGAAATTCAAGATATTCCTGCCGAACAACCACGTGTGCCGCAAGAAGAGCGTCGAAAAAGTCGTCGAGGAAAAGGATAGCGAGCTCATCGCGAGCAGCGATTTGGAGGCCGAGTATCGCTCGTTCGAGGACGAAGAGGAAGAGCAGGAGGAAGCGTCGTACTCGGACGAGGGATTGACGCACTCCGGCGTGATCGAACAGGTGTTCGAACAGCGAACGATGCTGGCATCCGGCGAGGAGTACGAGTCGGCTCCCATTACACCAATCGAGGAAGAGGAGGAGGAGGAGGAGGAAGAGAAGGAGGAGAAGAAAGAGAAGGAGATGGAGGAGAAAGAGGGGGAGGAGACGGATGCCGAACACGAGGAACTAGTAGTCGTGAAAACGGAAGTGGAGATGAAGACGGAACTCCAAGAAGTGGAGGTGAAGGAGGAACCGCAAGAAGTGGACGTGAAGCAGGAATTGGAAGAATTACAGGCGAAGGAGGAGCCCGAGGAAGCCGGCGAGAATGAGCAGGCGAAGAACGATGTCGTGGAAGGATGACGTTTTTTGTAATATTTTTTTCGTATAAGTATAACTGTAGAGACCAAGAATTTTAAAGGTTGACTTTATTTTTCGATAATAAAATGAATTATAAATAGAGAGCGCTCCATCATTGTGCGATTCGTTGGAGAGAGTACATTGAAATTTAAGCGAAAATTATAATGCTTTATATGTACATAATGACGTGTGTGCGTACTTGTATAAAGAGTACTTTGAGTATTATTGTGGCATTTGATAGTTCGAGTCTACTAAAACGTAGGAACTTTACATTGCTTTCATTGTGAATCGTGGTTTTTCATAATTTTACACAATATTCAGATCTATACGTTTTACATAAATAATCAGGTACATTCAAGCATAAATAAAAATGTGAGTGAAATTTTACATGCAAGAAATAAATATAAATCTAATAATCTATCAAATTAAATTAATCAGGTAGAAAATATAAATGTACAAAAAAAAAATTTAATTGTGCTTACCATTGACAGTAAGGTGTTAGTTTCAATTCATAATATTAATATGCTTTCTGTGGTACAAAATAATTTTTTGCTCATAATATGTAAATGATGTTTTTCAAGTTTTAAAATTTGTTTGGTACAATCGCATTATTAATCAAATAAAAGTTTTCATTTATGAGGTTGGAAATAAATAGATTTCATTTTCTTCTCATATTTACCGCAGAATATGAATTGTTTTTTAAGAATACTAAAGGTTTAAAATTTCAATGTATTCTCGTCATCAAATTTAGATTTGTTTCTTCATAAAAATCTATGATACATTATAATTTTGATTTTCTCTTTTTCTTTTAGTGGAGTCATCAGCTTCTGTTTTAACAGCTGATGACTGATTTTGCTCATTGACAGATGATTGAGATTTTACTGTATTAGAATGAATACTAGGCCCTATAAATAGAAATAAAATTTCTCAGAATAGAATTAAATTGTAATATGAATGGTTAAGTATATAATAATACAAAGTGTCATTTTTTACCTGACGAGAATTTAAATACTGGTTTGGACATAGATATTGTTTGTGTACGAGCAACTGTTGCTAATGTTCCAGGTCTCTTTACTATAGAGTAACCTTTGTTTCCTCTAGGATGACCACCATAACTCATAGAATTATGACCAAATCCTGTTTTTCCAGATTTTTTCACTGGTGACTTAAGTTTATAGTTTGTTCCATTTAAGCAGTAACGATCAGGTGGTAATCGCAGTCCATTACTTGGCTTGATAAATGGTAATGGTATTGAATTTCTTGCTTTAGCTACTTCTATCAATACATCTCTAGGAGGTGGATTTGTAAAAGTTCTATCTAACTGTAATTTAACAGCGAGTCTCACATCTTCAAGATCTATAAATTTCTTTTTACTGTGGTTGGCATATATTTTACTGTCATCCAGGATACATGTCACATAGCCTGTAAAATTAAATCAATAGATTTTAATAATATAAGTATTCTAGGAAAATTATATAAATTTTTAAGATTTCATACATACGATATGTAAACTCCAATAATTGATTGATTACTTTAGGCTCGTAATCTGTTATTCCCATATCTTTCATAATTGACACTATAACTTGTGCATCCTTTGGAACGTGCTTGACATAGCTTGAACTTTTGGGTTTATCCGTCATTTTGAATGCTTTTGTACTTTACTTAAATCTAAAAAGTGTATATAAATATGTATTAACTACAGTACTAAATGGAATTTAATAAGTTACAACATTTTTTCAGTAAACAAAAATATTAAAAAAAAAGAAAAAAATAGAATTCTAATTAAAACTGTGCAAACAATGTACTAAATAAAACCTGACATAAATGAAAATCGTAGAAGTACGTCATAAATTTATAAATACATTCATTGTTTTTCATTTCATTCATCAAATTTACGTCACGCTAAGAAAAATACTAATGAAATTTGTTAACTCACAAAATGTGATATTCAGTTTACTCCAAAATTTATTTCGGAGCAGCTCCATTCTAAGACTTAGGTTAGATTTCATTCACAACAAATTCGTTTATACCCCAATAACGTATATTTACAACGACAAAATACCCTCGTCAATTACAGGTTATCACTGTTATCAACAATACCTCGAGAACAACAACTAAACAAACGCGATAACTGAAGCAAAACAATCCAACAAACAATCGTTTTCGTACTCACGTACTCTCAAACAATATCACTTTTCGTCGTCAAATTGCCGAAAGCATTATTCGAACGATTCTTATAGTAATTTTTCCTTCGCTAAATAACACGCAGTCGACGCCGGTTCTTATTTTATATGGCACTTCTTGCGACTGAACTTCAGCACTGCGAAAACGGACTTCGCCGCATCGCGCACTCATGCGCGAACGACAGTAACCGACACGGAAGGCTTGCATCCTGCGCCCGCCCATATATGAGAGCGAGAGAGATGGAAGATCATTTTTTTTGCAGTGGATAGGTATAATAGCTGTATCTGTATGGAAGTATGCGGGGCACGATCTGTCGGTGAACTTGTGTATAGTGCGCTACTCTACTCATGGTGAACCAGTATTTTTGTATATGTAGGATGATCGTACATTCAAGTTGAATGTGTGTGTGTGTGTGTGTGTGTGTGTGTGTGCGCGCGCGCGTGTGTGTGTGTGTGTGTGTGTGTGTGCGCGCGCGCGTGTGTGTGTGTGTGTGTGTGTGTGTGTGTGTACTTAATTTAGTACTTGTATTTTTCGTGTGAAACGGAATTATTTCTATTTATACTTAATGTTGTTGAAGCTGCAAATACTTCTGAAAAACAAAAAAAATTCGACATTTTTTTTTTGTTTTATATTTGAAAAAAAATTTATAAAAAAACACTATAATAGAGGTTTAAAAAAAAAATGTCAAGTGGTGTTTTAGAAAAATATATCTTAAATAATTAAAAAGTATTTATTTATTATAATATTACATATGATGTTTTAAAGCATTATTCAATTTATAAATTTATATAAGTTAATTGTTAAGTATATTTATTAATAAGATGAGCCGGATGAGCGTTGAACATTTAAAAATTAAGTAAACATTAAATTCATAATATTTTGAGAAAGTTCTTAACACAAAACGTGACTTTTTGTCGTTATTCAGTTTACATTATTCCTTTACGCTTAAAATAAACATTTATTTTGTCATTACATTAATTTAATTTAATTCGATCCTTGCAATACATGTCTTGTATTAGTAAAATTATTGCATTGATTCCCAGTGCTAACTGCAAATTTAAAGAACCTGCCCATATTTGCGATAACCGAGCTATTCTGCTCGTCATCTTATTTCTCCATCGATGAATCAGTGTCCCTACCATACTCACTCCGACCGATAAGAAAATAAAATCACCCGCATCCTATCTCTCGCGCGCTCGGAAGGCTTCGTATAGTAAGCCAAACAACAACCTTTTCCATCAGAGCCAGACGAAGACAAGGCCGTCTGGCGGCGCGGCGCAGTCCAGATAGATACATTATTATTATTGCACGGCAGAGACTCTCGAGACTCTCGACAGTAGTGCACACCTATACACACACCTACCAACCGGAGCGAGCACTACACCAGCACTCGTGCGCGCGCGAGAGAAAGCAACAACGTGTGCGGTGTGCGCCAGAAAGAGCGAGACTAAAAGACAGCGTTATAATACAGCAAACAGCGATAGAGGCAGACACCGTGTGCATGAGGCAGCACTGCGTGAGAGCTCAGAGAGCGCACAGTAGTGCCAGTGCGGCGCGGATAACGGCGCGCCGAGAGCGCGAGCAGTGCACAGAGCAGCAGTCGTCGCGCGTGAAAATGGCGGTGTGAGATGGCAGGACGACGATCGGTGTTGACGAGCGCGGAAACCCTCGGCGCGGGCGTACCGGGCGCCAACGGCAGCAACACCAGTGCCGCGAGCGGCGGCAACGGAGCTACGGGGGTGGTGGCAGTGTCCCCGGGCCAGCAGGATCCGCTGCGCGAGCTCTTCGAGGCCTGCAAGACCGGCGACCTGGCTCGCGTCAAGAAGCTCGTCACCCCGAAGACGGTCAACGCACGCGACACGGCCGGACGCAAGTCCACTCCTCTGCACTTCGCAGCTGGTCCGTATTTTGTGTACCTATCTCACCGCACCCCTATATGTATATATACATATATACACATATACGCATTTACACACGCAACCTTTGTGCGCGCGCGCACACGCGGGGGATGAGCACCGCTGGCTTTTTGTTGTTGCTAGGGTAGACTCTCTCGTGAGCACAAGCGCGCGCGCTACGCCTGACTTTCATTTCAGAGCTACCTCCCGTTCTCTCTCGCTCTCTCTCTCTCTCTTGCGAGTTGTACCTGCGCCTATCTGTCTATCTTTGTCGCGCTCTCGCAGCCGAGTGTGTTGTGAAACAGTGGGTTACGGTTGTGATACCAGACGAGAGGAGGGGATTTACCGCGAGCTGGATTTAGTGCGTCGTCGTCTGGATGCTCTTTTTGTGCCCTCTTTTTCTTTTGCTCCGGATGGATAGAAGTCTTTTAGGTGTGTGGTAGAGTTAATAATCAGGACAGTGCTGCGGGTGTGGGATTGCAAAATAACTATTGGAGAAAAAACGGGAAGGAGGAGAGGTTGATGGATGGCAAGTGACATGTGCTTTTGTTGTTGAAGGCTTTGGTTTCCTGAGAGTCCTGGAATATAGTGAAGAAAGCAGGATACTGCTGACTTTTGATTAATTTTGCTATCATATGCAAAACATTACGTTGCTTTTACTTAATGTAGACTTTAATCAGTTGTTTTTCGTGAATTTTTCGTTGTTAATTATAACAAGATTGTGTTAATTTATGCAAAAACAAAATTTAATTTCAACAGAAGTCATTTACAGCAAGAACTGCCTTGTTTAATTTCTGTTTTTAATATGAAACATAAATATTTTTGTTTAATTGAGGTGAATCATACAACAATTATTTTATTTGAGGTCAGAAACTTCCTTAGACTTCCTTATCATCTTTTTAAACTTTATTGTACTCTCTAAAAGATTATCATATTTATTTTGCATGTTTAATCTGTCGAATAATATATTCAACTTTTAAATGTATATATTCTAAGAACTTTCCTTAAATAACATCTTTTCATCAATTTATAGCACTTGTCACATAGCATTAACATCCAACTGTCAATATATTTTAATACAGGAAAACTCTTTAAACTTTTAAAATTTATATAGTTTCTTCAAACCTATTTACCAAAACTTGAAATTGAAATTTGAATACTATGACTCCAGAATATTAAAATTATTGTTTCTTCCTTATTATTCCGATTGATTTAAAGCATTATTAAATGAATATTATTTTAGGTTACGGGCGACGTGATGTAGTAGAGTACCTTCTCTTGGCTGGAGCATCCATCCAAGCTCGTGATGATGGAGGATTACATCCTCTACACAATGCTTGTTCCTTTGGTCATTCAGATGTTGTAAGACTTTTATTAGAAGCTGGGGCTAATCCTAATACTAGGGATAACTGGAATTATACACCATTGCATGAAGCAGCTATTAAGGTAAATAAAATATAGCATAGAAATTGTAGAGTAGTAAAACCTATTAAATCTACATACGTAATATTAAGACATTTATCAAGTGCAAAGTAATTCTCAAATTTATACTCATATGGTCACTTATAATTAGATTTATTATTTACAAGTTTATTTGTACTTTTTACAAGTTACTTAACTAAGAATTTTTCACCGGCTGTTTAGTAATTGGTGTTTTATCCAATATATGTATACATGAATGTATCCAATAATTGTATTACAGGGTAAAATAGATGTGTGTATAGCATTACTTCAGCATGGGGCAGATCCAAACATTAGAAATACTGAAGGAAAAACTGCCTTGGAATTAGCTGACCCAGCAACAAAACCAGTTCTAACTGGGGAATATAAAAAAGACGAACTACTGGAAGCTGCAAGATCTGGAAACGAGGAACGTCTACTACAACTTCTGAATCCTCTTAATGTAAACTGCCATGCTAGTGATGGACGTAGATCAACCCCATTGCACTTAGCTGCTGGATATAATCGATCTAGAATTGTTCAAATTTTATTACAAAATGGTGCAGATGTACATGCCAAAGATAAGGGGTAAGTTACTTTTCAAAGTATTACAAAATTTTCAATAAGTGTGCCAAAAATGGTTAATTACTCAATGACAAACATTTGTGAGTCATTAAACCTCAGTTTGATTAGAGTACTACTTTATAAAATACTGTTATGAGAACCTAATTTATTTAATACAGTACATAGTGACTTCATTGCACTTCATTTAATGAATTAACATTTGAATACAATGAACAGTTATTTATTTAAAACAATGAAAGTACACCTATATCTCTTAAATAGGTCAAATCAAATTATTAATACTTCCATAACAGTTTACTTCAATAGTGTCAGAATCACAATCAATTGATAAAATTATTTTACAAATATTAATTTCTTCAAAACTCATACTTCTACACAATTTCAAAGCAACTGGAAACCTCTAATTTCAGGGGCCTAGTACCGCTGCACAACGCCTGCTCCTATGGCCACTTTGAGGTGACCGAAGCGCTTCTGAAGCACGGCGCAGCCGTGAACGCAAGTGACCTGTGGGCCTTCACGCCGCTCCACGAGGCGGCTAGCAAGTCGAGGGCGGAGGTATGCTCGCTCCTTTTGAGCGAGGGCGCCGATCCCACCCAGCTGAATTGCCATAGTAAGAGTGCTATAGACGTGGCACCAACGCTGGAACTACAGGAGAGATTAGCATGTAAGTCGGACGATATCGATCCGCATATGTTTGGACTTCAATTAAGAATGGCCAAATATTCTTAGTAATGTATCGTAATGAAGCGCGCAGTTGTGAGTCGTTACGAAGTAATGGGATTTGATTAAGGGAGACTCTGTTTTGTACCGGAATAATTTGATAACATTTATAATAGATGCGGTTTACCAAATGAATGATATAAAAAAGCAACGTATAATCAAGCCAAAAATCCATTGTAATTGTTTTTCACGTTAAAAAAAAAACTGTTTAATTTTCATTTTTCAATTCAATTAAATTTTTGACTACTTATCTCTAGAATATAAAAGTGATAAATGATAAGAAATTGGAGTGCAGTGAAATGTGACTGATTATGTAATTTAATTTCTCTAATACAATAATTAAATTATTCTGAACAAATGCATATATTTTCTCGCAATACATTGGGAAATATTGGCATTGAAAACGTAATACGTATGTATCAAAAGTTGTAGAAATTATTACATAAAGTTTTAATATTCATATGCAATAATTTTATTGTGAAACTAATTATAACTTAACGTAGATTATTTTTTTGTATTATGTTTACTAAGAAATGAACGTTATTATTAATTATAATAAACGTTTTCAAATAAACTCGAGCGAATGTAATTAAATAATATTAGTTTAACAATAATAGTAATAAGAAAACACGAATTCATAAAACGTTACTTATAGGTAGCTTTTAAACATGGTAGAAAAGTAAAATTAATCATCATCACACCGAATTAATAAAGACATAAAAGTATTTATAAACTTCAAAAAACGTCATACACCAATCTCGCACATACATCGTCGCATCCCCGCTAATCCCAGCACACCGCGCGCGACAGTTCAACGAACTTTCTACTTATACTTCCGCACACTCGCACACACACGCGTAAACGTACTTATAACCGATCGATGCGCGCATTTGAAATTCTAGATGAGTACAAGGGCCACTGTCTACTGGACGCCTGCAGGCAGGCCGATCTGACGAAGCTGAAGAAGTACCTGTGCCCCGAGGTGGCGAACTTCAAACATCCGTACACGGGCGACACGGCACTCCACTGCGCCGTCGCCTCGCCCTATCCCAAACGTAAGCAAATTGTCGAGATGCTCATACGTAAGAGCGCGCCGCTGAACGAGAAGAACAAGGATTTCCTGACGCCGCTCCACGTGGCCACCGATCACTCGCACTACGATACCATGGACGTGCTGCTGGCGCACAACGCCAAGGTCAACGCCCTCGACGGCCTTGGACAGACCGCCCTGCACAGGTATGCATAATATGATGAGTGATAATTGTCAGCGGTTCTCCTTTGGTTGCTCTTCGTTTTATTTTAATTTCGGATCGTATCCTGAAATTATTATTGTACTTTGTTGATTTTCAACTTACATAATACATATACATACATTTGAGAATATTTTTTTTCTAACAAAGATAATTTATAATATTTGTGGAAATGATATATATTGGTTAAACATCGTGTTACAAAAAATAGTATTTAAGTAAGTTTTTCGTATAATATCAAGGTGCGAGGCAGCACTCTGAAGGCAAGTATGAGTCACGAATATGATAACATATTTATAACATATTTATGAAATATTTATTACATATGTAACAAACATTGGATTCATTTAACAACCAACCAAACAGCTTAACAATATCACCTTCAAATGTGCCCTGTGTAAAGTCATGTATTTTAATCTTAAGATGTCAAGCTCGCTTACGCGCGAGTACAAATAAGTTCACGTGTCCGAACTATCTTAAAAAGGCGCAAGAGTTAATGAACTCGCATGTCCATACGACCTAAAAATGTTCAAGCTTCTCGTGTGCGTAGACCCTCGTGAGCTTTTTGCAGTGTCTGATTTAAATTAGGTTCCTGTGAGTGGTTTCAAGCTTTTTTTTGTGCTGACGTAGTAGAATGTACTAGCATTATATTTTTGTATGAGAAAACTTGAAATAGTTTTTAAGCAAATGTAAAAATTAAATGCATTCTTTAATAAAATAGCGGGATATCGAATTGTACGAAAAAAACCAAATTATCAAAATTATTTTTAATAAGTTGCATAAAAATATAGATTACATATAATAAATATAAATAAATAATAAAAAAAAGTGTTGTTCGTGTATAATTTTAATTAATATACTTGCTTACAGGTGTGCTCGGGAAGATAATATACAAGCATGTAGGATTCTTTTATCGTATAATGTTGACCAATCAATAGTATCCCTTCAAGGTTATACAGCGGCGCAAGTTGCTACCGAAAACGTCCTTAAAATTTTACAAGGTATGTATTGCATATTAATATTTATACTAATTAAAAATGTTATTTATATTTTTATTTTTGTCAATATTTATTTTATGTAAGCCTGCTTATATAAAAAAGAAAAATGTCTTTAAAATATTGAATTTTAATAAACGCGTATCATTATTACCATAAATTTAAACAGTTTTTTCGTTTATGAATTCACATAATGTAACGTTCCGAACATTAAAGTTTATTTATAAAAGTTGGCAACTCTGTGATGGACTAAAGGTCTTCTAAAAATGCGCCAAAATTGCTTAAGACTGTCGCCGTCTCTTATTCGAAAAGATCAGTATCACGCACAAATCTTCTTTTTGATATAACAGACAATAAGAGAATATGTGTTTTCTCATTAAAAATTTCAAGCTTTGTGTTCAGGGTGATACTTATCACAATTGCACAAATAAAAGTAATGAAACAAGTGGTAAAGAACATATTCTGTTCAATAATTCTAACAATTCATTTCTTTATTTCTATTTTTGAATATAATTTTTGTTTCAGATCCACCGAACGGATCCGAAGACATCGAAGCTCAACTATTAGAAGCCAGTAAATCGGGCGATTTAACGGCAGTCGAACGAATACTCCAACCCAATCCCCACGCCGTCAACTGTCGCGACTTGGACGGCAGACACTCCACACCTTTACACTTTGCAGCAGGATACAACCGAGTCCCTGTCGTCGAGTATCTTTTGGCTCATGGCGCGGATGTTCATGCAAAAGATAAAGGGTAAATAACATAATTTCTCTCTCATCTATTTGTTAATTCTGTTACTGTAAAATTGTTCGTTTTATTTTCAACAGCTCATACATTACTTAAATTTTAATTAAGATGATGCGATACCCACGCTATTACTCAAAATTGGGTTTCCGTTTTTCTCATTCAATTTTTAATTTTAAGGAAAAAACTCTTTGATACGTTATAGTTCTTTATTGAACTTAAAACGTGTCAAAGAGTTTTTTTCAAAAAGTTTAAAATTGAAGGAGAAAAACGGGAACCCAGAATTGAGTAATGGCGTGGGTATCACATCACCTTAATACTTTGAAACATTACTAATGTTGTAATAACAATCAAGTAATTGACGCTTTTCTTTCTTATACTTAGGGGCTTAGTTCCATTGCACAACGCATGTTCCTACGGACACTACGAGGTAACGGAGCTGCTCGTGAAGCACGGCGCGTCGGTGAATGTAGCCGACCTTTGGAAGTTCACGCCTCTGCATGAGGCCGCAGCCAAGGGCAAGTGCGAGATCGTGCGGCTGCTGCTGCGTCACGGAGCCGACGCCACAAAGAAGAACCGCGACGGCGCCACACCTCTCGACCTAGTGCGCGAGGGTGATCAGGATGTTGCCGATCTACTCAGGGGTAATAGCGCACTGCTTGATGCCGCGAAAAAAGGCAATCTGGCGCGAGTGCAGAGGCTTGTCACGCAAGATAATATCAACTGTAGGGACGCACAGGGTCGCAATAGTACGCCTCTTCACTTAGCAGGTACGAAAAAAAATGTTACTTTGCTGTTATTAGTTTTGCGAATAATAGAAAAATTAATGTTCTATTACGTTTTTGAAAATAAATCCTATAACGATGAATCACTAAGTTCGAAAATTATATTAACATTTCTGATATTGAATACATTATGTATACCATTATTAACTATTTTTTTCTTTTTTTTTTCCTTTCATTACCGCCGCAGCCCATTGGCCTAGCTGGTGGGGGCCTTCCACCACCTTGGTGTGGAAGCAGAAAATATAGAATATATTATCATTATGCATAGAAGGTCGGATCAGGGGGTTTTCGTGAAGCTGAAAATAAGCGTTAGTTCAGCCCCCCATCAGGCAGGCTACGTTCACATATGCTTAAGCATGGGCAAATGTAGCGCCGCCTGCCTCTTGGGGGGCTGAACTAACGCTTATTTTTGGCTTCACGAAAACCCCCCGATCCGACCTTCTATGCATAATGATAATATATTCTATATTCTCTGGTGGAAGTAGTGCCCAATCCTATAACCTCACTATTTTTCCTCTCATATTACCCTACCTATTTTATAACCCTACTAGAAGACATTTCCGGTGAGGACATATTTCAGTCTCGCACCGTGTTAGTTAAGCCAACAACAACTCCCCGGGAGGCATCGGGTCCATCTTCCAGGGTAAGCCTCTCTGGAGAAGGTTCGTGTTTCAGGACCAGCTCCCCGCCGATAAGGCGGGGCCTTCCCTGCCTAGTGCATCGGATCGGTCTACCTACCTTATCGACCTTCCTCCTATTTTCCCTAACACTGCTTTCGCATCCGCTCAGGCTTGCGGCTGAAAGGCAAAGGAAAACCCGGGATTCCACTGAAGGGAAATCTGGGGGAAAAACCCGCCTTAAAGCAGCTGGTGTCTTGGTACTTTTCCCGCTGAAAAACAGCTCGAAAAAAATCCGGGTGATTTCACCGGGAATCGAACCCACGACCCCTGGAACGACGTTGTTTCCGTGACTACAGCATGCTAACCACTGAGTCAACGTCGTTCCCATTATTAACTATTATGAAGTTGTAAATTATTACAACTAAGAACTTATTTTATAAGACCGAAAATTGTTTTTTTTTTTATACTTATTTTTCTAGAGAATATTAATCTACATAAAAATACTTACTCACATTTTCATATTTTTTGTTATTTTTTCAAATTTTCATAAAAATTATTTATTCTAATTACCTATTGTTTTACAGTTGAAATGAATAATGGATAACTTTCAAAAATTAAAAACCAATTGAAATAAAAAAAAAATCGATGCAGATATATGTATTCTCTTTAATATCTTTTTATGTACTATTACTACGTTTCTTTATTACCAATACATCATGCACGATCTGTGTTTTGCAGCTGGTTACAACAACTTGGAAGTAGCCGAATTCCTGCTGGAACGAGGCGCGGATGTAAACGCGCAGGACAAGGGTGGCCTAATCCCTCTGCACAACGCGTCCAGTTACGGTCACCTGGACATCGCGGCGTTGCTCATCAAATACAACACTGTCGTCAACGCCACGGACAAGTGGGGATTCACGCCGTTGCATGAGGCCGCGCAGAAGGGCCGAACGCAGCTATGCGCGCTTCTGCTGGCCCACGGAGCTGATCCGTTCCTGAAGAACCAGGAGGGCCAGACCCCGGTGGATCTGGCAAGTGCAGATGATGTCAGGAGTTTGCTGCAGGATGCTATGGCCTCACAGCAAGTCGTACCCTCGATACCACCTGTGGCACTCAGTACGAGCAGCTCGAGTAGGTCACCCAGTAGTGTTGCGGGTAGGTTTCAATAAAAATATCTTATTTGATAATCCTCCATGAATACTCATCGCAACCATTTATTTCCAGTTTCACCACCGCCGTCGCTGACGCAAGAAACCGTGATAATGCCTTCGGGCGTTGCGATGACGCTCTGTGTGCCCTTGGCGCGACCCAGTTCCTGCATTAGTCCGCTTGGCTCGACTGTCGACCACTGCAGCGAGCGCAGTGACAAGGACTCGTGTAGCGAGCGGACTCTCACCGGGGCGCCTACCGGTGCCATCACCAATGTCGGCAGCTTCCTGCAGAGTCTCAGCCTCGAGCACTTGCTTGAGCTGTTCGAGCGTGAACAAATCACCCTGGATATCCTCGCCGAGATGGGCCACGAAGATCTGAAACAGGTCGGCGTGTCGGCCTACGGTTATAGGCACAAGCTGATCAAGGGCATGGATAAGCTGCTGAACTCGATGGCCGGTTCGATATGGCAGCCGACGATCAACCCTGGCACTCTACTCGTCGATCTGCTGGCTGAGGATAAGGAGTTCCTAGCTGTTGAGGAAGAGATGCAGAGTACTATTAGGGAGCACAGGGACAACGGACATTCTGGAGGCATTTTCTCGCGTTATAATATAGTTAGAGTGAGTATTGCTATAAACACTTTATAGTATATTGTATTTCTCAAAGTCGACGTATCATAATCCGTCTATCCAATTTTCAGATACAAAAAGTTCAAAATCGAAAATTGTGGGAGCGCTACGCGCACCGACGTCTGGAGGTAACCGAGGAGGTGAGTGCAACGACGGCACCAACGCCCCCTGGAGCAACTGGTCGCATGAACGCTGCCTCGACGATCTCGCAGTCGAACGAGCGCATGCTGTTCCACGGCAGTCCCTTCATCAACGCCATCGTCCAGAAGGGCTTCGATGAGCGGCACGCCTACATTGGAGGCATGTTCGGTGCGGGTATCTACTTCGCCGAACACAGCAGCAAAAGCAATCAGTATGTGTACGGGATTTGCGGCGGTACCGGCTGTCCCGTGCACAAGGATAGGAGTTGTTATATTTGTCACAGGTGAGAGGAGAGTACTTTGAGTGAAAATACGTTAATTAATATCGGAGGTAACGCAAATTGTTATTATCCTAAAGAATTATTTTAAAGTGTTTCGTTCAAGCACAATTTAGCATTTAAGTTATGGTAGTATAGGTTTAACGTCAAGATTGGGTGTACTTAACAATATTACAAATGTTATAATTGATAATAAGATCGAGTGTAATGGAGTATAATAACTTAATTGTTTTTAATCTTTGTACCGAAATAAGATGAATATAATGAATATATCACTGTTAAAATATCAATATACTGATACAATTTGGTATTCTTTTTTTTTTTTTTTTTTTTTAATGTAAAAGAAAACAAATGTTATATGATTGGCTGGTGTCTTTGCACTAAGAAGTCGTTGCATGTATAAAATTCGACCATAACTGATACTTTATGGTAACGTTTACAGGCACCTGTTACTCTGTCGAGTGACGCTTGGCAAGTCGTTCCTGCAGTTCTCAGCGATGAAGATGGCTCATGCACCGCCGGGCCACCACAGTGTTATGGGCCGGCCGTCGCAGGGCGGACTCGTCTTCCCCGAGTACGTGGTGTATCGCGGCGAGCAGGCCTATCCCGAGTACCTCATCACCTATCAAATAGTGCGACCTCAACAGGAACCCGGACAGCTCGGCGAGTCAGGCGAGGAGCGGTGATTGGAAGCGATGACACAAGGCGCTGTTGCAGCGCGATTACGTCAGCTTTGCTGCTGTCAGAGGCCCCGTCTCTGTGACGTGCTGTCCTGAACCCCCCCCCCCCCCCCTTCCAACCCAATCCTCAAGTACGCTTTCGCTCGAGCGAGCCGCAATGTCTGTTCGTTGGCCAATCCAGAAAACTACGCGATTCGAAGTTGCCGGTCAAGTTAAGAGAGAAAGGTACTGATTTTGGTATACGTGAATGAGCATAGGTTGATCGAAAGGTTCTTACCTGGCTGAGAAAAAATTTTAGCATGCAGACTATAATAAATGTTTTTATTGACAGAATGCTAATGTTTTTAATGAAGCTCGTTTCTTTAACTTTTTCCGAGTTGAAGTTTTGTACAATAGGTGGGAACGAAATTTAGATGATATTAGAAAAAATCAATTTGTACATTAAGCAGTTTTCATAAATTAATTTTTTACCGTTATATTATAGGATGAGGAATAATGAGTAATAAGAATCTATACTTGCCTTCGGAGCGCTCCCGCGCTCCTTGATAATAGGTAAATTTAGAAAAAGGTTTGTTATTTAATTTGTTATTAAATTTAATTCTTTATTTCTGTTTCCAAATTATTAAAAAATAATTATAAAAATAATTATGAAAAAAGTGTGAAAAAAAAATAACGAGATCAAAAGCTCATCATTCTTCTGAATAAAAAACTATATTATATATTTCTAAATAGAAACTTCAAAAATATGTTATTATTAATAATTCTTTATTTATTCTGTACCTTTCCCCCTTAATTGAAAAAAATTTTTAAATACGAATCTTAAAAAAATATTCATAAAATATTTTCTTTTCATTTGAGTATCATAAAAAATATATATATATAAACTTCACGGCTTTTTATTCTGCTACAATGCAAATGATTTTTTTATCGTTTTATTATCATTGAGAGTTTATTTTCGCTATGAAATGATATTTATCATAATTATTTATAAAAGTATGAAAATTGGTAAGAGTTAGGACAATATTAATTTAAATTGTACATTCTTTTGGATACTAGTACTTCAGATGTTAATCAATTCGAATTGATGTTGGCTATTAAGATATCCCAATCTCTGATCACTTTTATGCTTGAAAAAATAGGTCTAGCATGGATTTGATTAGTAATTGTAAACATCAAAAAGTTGTTGTAGTCATAGTTTAGTAGCTGTAATATCTTCATAATAAATATTCAAAAAAATAATCAAAACTAAACAAAAAGTTTATGGTGTAAGCTAAGCTTATAATGGAAAGTAAACTAAGCATTATTACAAAAATTGAGTCTAATAATTTAATTATAAAAATTGCATTTAATGTTCTAAGTCAATTACGTCTACAATAAAATATGTAACATCTAAAATAATTAAAGCAACTATATTTATTAAAGATACAAAAAATTTATAACGTTCAGTAAAAAGTTCGTTAAAAACTAAAAAAAGGAAAATTATTTTAACAGCTAAATAACAGACAATGCATGAAAGTTCGAGTGAAAGTGTCCAAATGTATCCGTATTTATTTTATTTTTTTTTTTTTTCATTTTATTAGAAAAAATTGCGCTTTACGTACATACAAGGATGACTGAATCGACAAGTACTCTCGATTGTGTTGTGCATGATGCAATTGCAGTGAAAAATTATTGTTAACGTGAATGACACAATAAGATAAGTGTATCTTTTTTATAAGTAACTAAATTTATTCCAATTCTCCATACACTACTGAATTATAAAAATGTAAATTTTCTGTTTACGTGGTTTATTACAATTTGGCATTTATATTTATCTATTATTGTTTAATTTTTACAAAAAAATTTTATATATGACTTTTAAAAATTGCATGTAAATTTTACTAAGGAAAAAATGAAAAATTCGGAAAAACATGAAAGTTTTCAATAAGTCATCAGTGCTTATACGTTCAACATATATAACAAATTTTCAGTTTTTCTCCTTATAGTTATCTATTGATTTATATAGCATTCATCTGCATAAACAATCTTTTCACTTGTCGTCAGATCTAAAAATCAATAATTACCGGAAATGTTTCCGAATAATGTTTCGCTTTAAAATATACGCATAAGAAGGAGATAAAAAGAACCGCGTTTCTGAATCCTTTTCTATTTTCTGTTTTTTTCAAGGATTCTTGTTTATTACCGACTACCACTGATTTCAAAGGTATCGAACTTTGGAATGTTATTTTGTACACGTATAAAAAAAACAAGGACTGAGGAGATATATATACATTCAATTCTACTTCTAGGGAAAGTAAATCTAGGTACTTTGTATGGTTGTATTTTTTAATACCGACAAATAATGTATCGCGCATAAACGTGGCTCGTGTTCAAGTCACGCACACTCGAATCGAGGGTCATTCTTTTTCGTCGGCTCTTTCGTTGGTGTCCCTCGCATGCGTATCTCGATTACGTTGTAGAGATTAGGTATGGAACTATTATTATTTACTATGATAGACTTTTTTTTATTAAACTTTTAAGATGTAAATTCATATAATTGTTAATTATTGTTGCCGCACTGATCGTTCGCGTTCGACTTTTGCGGTATGTGATCGAAGGTTAAATACAATCTTGGTGCAGCATTTGTTTAGAGAGCTTCCACTTGTATATTTTCTACGATTTTTTTTTTCGTTTTTATCATTTAAAAACAATAAATTGAAGAAAAAGGAATTATTTGTGTCGACCTTATTTTGAATATTAATATTTGCACGTTAAATCAGTATAATATTATTGCGCAGTGATTTTTCCAATAAATTCAGTCGCATTTACTAGTGAGCGTGCGCGCAGCTGTTCCCTTTTTTCCATCTTCTGTGGGATATCAAGAGTGACAACTGCTAATTAAACTCGCGTATAAAATGGACGATCTTTAATTTGTTTTGCGCGATAAGCAAGAGCAGCTTTGTACAATCGTGCTAAAATAAATGAAGTTATCAATTGAGGCCAGTCATAACAGTTTTCTCAACGTTGTTAGAGAAAAGTGTGACTAATGCGCGACACTCGTTCTTTTTTTAATACTCCTATACGCTGTTTGCAAATCAAACGAAGGTCACTTCAATTTTTAAATAAACTTCCCATCCGCGCTGAAAAAGAAAAAATTTAGGCAAAACAAAGAGTAGAATCTCAAAATAAAGTTTTAATAAAGACATCTGAGAATTTTCCCGAGTGTATTAAGGACTCGGAAAGCCACCAAATGAATTTTAAGTTTCTGGGTCATCGAGGCGAAGACGTAAATCAGCCCGTCTCACTCCGCCTTCGATATCCGGAACAGTCAAAAGAGCTTCTACTTTATATTGCATACGCTTAAAATACACTGCGCAATACACATAAAGATTAGATTAGTTCCGAAAAGTACTTAGGTATAAATTCGCTGCCGTCGAAGAGAATAATTAAATAAAAAGAAAAAGTGTGTTCCGAGGCTCTGCGTAGCCTGATTCTTTCATCGAAATAAAATGCAAAAGTCAAAAGAGATGTAGAAGAGTTTTCGGAGAAAGACAGTAGCATCCAATTTTTTTTCTTCGTGTTTTGTTAGTTGATTTCACATTGTAACATTAAATAACCATGCGTTAAATTATTTATTTATGAGACATATATAGATGGGACTGCAGTTTTTTCTCCGAAACCCCATTACAAATAAGAAAAGAGAATCAACAGAAGAGATACATCGCAAAATCCGTAGCATGTATTTTTCTAATCGCGATAAATAACGAAAAAGATATATAAAAAGCCAGGTAACTAGAAAAGAGAGACAGTGCCCTGCCACGGATTCTAACAATCAAGCATTTTTCTGCAGTGCGTATACAAAACCGTTCGCGAGATATACGCTTAGAGCATTTTTCACTGCATCATTCGTTCTGCAAAACGAATAGGTAGCATGTGTATGTATGCGTGAGACTACGATGCAAAGTTCTTGAATTCCTTCGCATGCGAGGATGTGTATTTACAAGTACGCGCCGTTTTTGCTTTTTGTATAAATTACGGTTAGGGTTTTAAGAGTTTTAAAAGGCGTATGTAGGTCGTAACGTGTCTTAGCTAAAAAGGGATATTTAAAAAAAAAAATAAATAAATTTCTTCGAGCTGGTCACGAGACAAAGACTGCGGAGAGAGAGAGAGAGAGAGAGAGAGAGAGAGAGAGAGAGAGAGAGAGAGAGAGACAGAGAGAGAGAGAGAGAGAGAGAGAGAGAGAGAGAGAGAGTTTAGTCTTCGCTGTGTGGTGTTCATTATTTTGGAAAACGATTTCTGTGTGTGTGTACTTCGCTGAGATACGATATATTATGGGTGTTTCGTTGTCGCAGTTGCGATAAATGCGAGAAGTAATTTTATTGTAGTCGATACAGAGGAATTTGCTGAGTTGCGAGTTATTTGTGGATAGAAGACAAATTTTTTAATAGCGAAGAAAATGAACAGTTGTAAATAGTATTAACCGGTACGAATGGCCGATAAAGATAATTGAATTGTACATTAGAAGGGGTATGTTGTTGTAGAAATAATATTATACACTGATCGGTAAAAAATTTGTACTGCCCATTTCTTTGATTAGCGTTGAGAAATTCTGTTCGTAGAAATGGTTCAGTGACAGAGTTACTGAACTTTAATGTAGCTTTTTTATCCACACTGAACGGGAGACGAGATTGTCTCGCTCGAAAGCTCGGTACACGCATAGACACAGCGTCCAAATTTGCGTAAACGTGCAGTTTACCCAAAATCATTGGCGCGCAAAAGAGATAGTATGAGATGTATGTACGGGTTATCGGCGAGCGCTACATGTGAACTCGAGGGCAATTGTATTTCAAAATAATGACACTCGCAGACAAGAGCCAAGTAAATATATTAATATAAATACAGAATAAAATAAATGCAAAGATCGTCGGTTTAAAGTATCTAAATATATATATTATATACACATACATTTGTGTATAATAGGTACAGCGCACAGTAATTATTCGGTGCGCCTATATAGGACGATTGGATGGTGAAAACTTTTCTCTCTGGTGTTCCGGTGTGTGTGTGTGTGTGTGTGTGTGTGTGTGTGTGTGTGTGTGTGTGTGTGTGTGTGTGTGTGCGTGTGTGTGTGTGTGTGTGTGTGAATGTGTGCGTGAGCAGTCGATGTGCAACGCCCACAAGAACTTCGCAAAAGATACAAAAAGAGTTTTCTCTTCGCGGAAAGCAAAAGGAAACGAGCAGTACGGCAGTCTTTCATTTTGTATAGTTGTAAAAGGGGTGTACATGTTCGATCGAGCGCAAAATGTCAAAGGATGAAGAGCGTTATAATTTTATTGGGACGGAAAAAACATGTGTGTGTAGGAGATCATCTTTTGATGGCATAAATAATGTTACTAATTTTAATAAATAGTAATTATGAAATAAAATCTTTTTACTCATTTTTTTCCTTTCTGTGACATACTCCATGATCGATTCCTTACGGTAGAAGTTCATTTACGTGACGTGTTAGCTGTCGATAATCTGAAGTTATTTTGTTATATTTATATATAGTTTTATACGGTAATTTTTATAAAATATGTTATTATGCAATGAAATAATTTTTAAAATCATTTCCTTACATTTTAACATTTAACAAAATGTTCACCTTTTATTATCTTTGATTTATGAGGCGTTTCACGTCAACTTTCCCAGCGCGGCGCGCGAGCTCGAAATCTTGCTATTTCCTACTCATGTTTATGATACTTAAATGTACTTAAAAAATTTGTTTTATAAGCGTTTCCGACGTATTGTTTCCAACGTATTTTTTCCTCAGCTTTCTAATGATGTAGGCAGTTTTTCCGGAATTTTCCATTTTCACCTTCAAAAACTATAAAACATATCTCAAAAAGTATATTTTTAATATTTCTTTTACCATTTAAATCGAAAGCTGAGCATTTTTACATAGGAAATGATTTTTTCAAAATTTGCTCAAGATGTTTTCTTCGAGAAATAGAGCCAAAAAGAGTAGATGCAACGTCTTTCCTGCGCTCTATACCGCGCGGTACGTCGCGTGGACTAGGTCTGTCTCGCTACTTAATAACGTTTAATCATAATCTTTACCTGTTCTTTCGAATTCTTTATAATGCATTAATAATATTTTATTGGTTATTTTATAAAAAAAATAGAGTCTCATAACGAACAGCAATATAGTAATTATACCAACGCTTCTTTCTCAGTGCAGATAATTTTTCTTTGTTTTTTCTAACAATTATTCTAGGGAAGATTTGATATTCAGAACTTAAAAATAGTTTTTTGAACTTTAATGTACACTCAGAAAAAAATATAGTATATTTTCACATAAAAGTACTATCAAATATAGTGGTATTTGGCTACATATATATTTTATAGCCATATCAGGCACGTTACAATACAATACTATTATTCTAATAGATGAAACTACACTGAGGAAAAAGGCGTTTGTACTGTGAACTATATTGCATAGTAAAACTGAATATTATTGTCTTTATTATATATTTTTTTAAATGAACTATAATATGTTAATAATAAATATATTCATATAATTCAAACAACTATACAGTTATAGTAACTCACTTATTGTTATTTAACTAAATTTCCATTAAAGTTGACTATATTTATTTAGTATAATATAATATTTCCATTCGAAATCTTTAGGTATATTTTAAATTTTACTATATAACATAATATCCAATAACGAATTTTTAGATATCTTTACCACAATTTTGTTGTTTTTATCACTATAAAATATATATGTAGCCAAATACCACTATATTTGATAGTACTTTTATGTGAAAATATACTATATTTTGTTCTCAGTGTACATTAAAATTGAAAAAACTATTTTTAAGTTCTGAATATCATATCTTCCCGAGAATAACTGTTAGAAAAAACAAAGAAAAATTATCTGCACTAAGAAAGAAGCGTTGGTATAATTACTATATTGCTGTTAGTTATGAAACTCAATAAAATATTATTAATGGATTATAAAGAATTTGAAAGAACAGGTAAAGATTATGATTGAAGGTTATTAAGTAGCGAGACAGGCCTAGTCCACGCGACGTACTGCGCGGTACCGGGCGCAGGAATGAATTTGCGTCTACTCTTTTGGGTTCTATTTCTCGAAGAAAACATCTTGAGCAAATCTTGAAAAAAATCATTTCCTGTGTAAAAAATGCTCAGCTTTCGATTTAAATGGTAAAAAAAATATTAAAAATAAACTTTTTGGGATATAAGATGTTTTGTAGTTTTTGAAGGTGAAAATGGAAAATTTCGGAAAAACTGCCTACATCATTAGAAAGTTGAGGAAAAAATACGTTGGAAACGCTTATCAAGGAATTTTTTAAAGTACATTTAAGTATCATAAACATGAGTTGGAAATAGCAAGATTTCGAGCTCGCGCGCCGCGCTGGGAGAGTTGACGTGAAACGCCTCTTATATATGACATTTAAATTTACCATTTGTTCGAGGAATATGCATTTCATACAGTCATTTCAAAATAAATATGTTGAAGTACATAATATTTAATGTTATGATGATTATACAAGTATACAATCTACTTAATAAATTGAGCTTCTCATTAAAAAATTATTTTATGTATTAAACATTTGATTATCGGAATTTTGAAAGATAATGCCGAGAAGTTTTTCAACAAAGAAATGAGACTACCGGTGAACATACTCACCCTATATTATATATTTCTAAATTATTTACAAACGCGAAAAGTTTGTACGCCACTTGCTACACTTCCTACCCCCAAAATTGGCAATCGGCATCACCACACGCAAACTCAATTTCCCCCTCTTATATGCACGATAAGGGCGGGCGACCCGATAACCCCGAGGTGACCGGCCCGCTACGTACTCTCGCGCACTCACAGATAACCGCGCATATATATGCAGGACTCTCGCGATGCATGCGCAACGGAAGTGCATATAATACAACTACACGTGTATGACAAAGGGGAGTCTGTCATTCGTAATACGTGACGCGCGAGCGCCGCGCTCCGATTTTACGTAAGAGAAGGCATCAGTATCGCGCGATATGGGGTGAGAAGCGCGCTCTCAGGAATGCAAAGGGAGAGTATAATATGTGTGCACGATAGTCAAGTATCGCGGAGGAAACGTTCAAACGTCGCGGAGACGTTGCGCGCCGGATGTTTGATGGCTGTTGTTGGGGCGCGTTATCGAGAGAAAAAGGAAGAAAGAGAGTGGGAAGTGTTAGTTGGAGTTCTATGAGAAATTAGATGGAAAAGTTTGAAGTCACGTGATTGCCGATTTTTTGGAGCAATCATCTATAGCGAGAATTTCCAATTAGTACATTCATTGCTTTGTTAATGATTTTTATAAATATTTTTTGCGCCAATTCTCATGACGATAATTCTATACAATTGTTATAACCTGATACTTAAACGATAGAATAAGAAAAGATTTTCATTATTAAATTAGAGAGCACTCTTTTCGATTGGCAACTATAATTTCAAATTGCTATCGGATATACGTTTTTAATTAACAAATGTTTTCATTTCGATTATCTGTTTGAAGATCATTTATGCGAAGTACATTTTATTACTGAACAAATCATAATACGATATCGCGATAAATAAAAAGCAACATCTGTTGATTATTTTAATTAATTTACAGATACTTATATATTTACTTGATTTATCTCCCATACGCGAATATGTGGGTGATAGATAACAGGGTAAACCAGCAACGATTGATTCAAACATTAACGGGGTCTCAAGTATTTTTTTAATGCATTTCACACGAATAGTTTTTTATGTGTAAATTATTATTATGCAAATAAGTACATAACAAACAATTGATCGAGTTTGAAAAATGTCTGTTTACAATCAAAAGGGTAAAGCACTTAAGCAAGAAGCATCTTTGAATGGAAAATTCTGCTGTTAATGCGATAAAAAAGAAATCATTTAATGATCGTTGAAAAATTGCTTGCCGTAATAAATACACTCTTATCGAAATAAAAATACGGTCATGCGTTTCTTTCAATTTTTTCTCATTATATTTACAAAAGAACAAAAGATCAATTCCAACAAAGTATACTAATGGGCAACTGAATAAACAATTTTTGTTTTGTTTAGAAATTCGGTATGAAAGCTTATCTGTTTGGCAAGTCGGCGTGTTATTCAATGGTTTCTTTATAAAAAGCCGTTCTTAAAATATACTTTAATACTATATCGTCGCAGTATGCATTGCATTGATTGATGATACTAATTGAAATATGTAATTGTTGTTCATTCAGATTTATGGCTGTTTGTCATGTCATTTCAAAATTAATGGGCTTGTAAAAGTATGGCGATTCAGTTGATAAAAAATCAATATTGAAAAATATTATCAGATAAAATGAGTAAAAGTTTTTTGTATCGTGCCGTATAGACTTCTAGAAAGTTTATTATTATACTTTCATTTTTGCATTTTTCATATTCACATAACAATTCAAGTTATTATTGAATAGATTTAATATTTATCAATTTTATATTCAAAAACAATATATTTTCTGTAACGATGCACTGTTAAAAGAAATTAGTCCTTTGAGTTAAAAGATGCAAAAAACCATCACACAAAAGATTAACGCAAATGAGTCTTGACTAAAAATAAACAATTAATCGGGGCTTACTTTCTTTCTTCTTCCCTCTTTCTCCCTCTCTTCATTTATCTCACTACATCGTAAGTGCACACAACGTCACGACGATTGCCCCGATTCTCGCTGGCTCGCAGCAATTGGGTACGAATAAAAATGTAAAGTATAATAAAGACAATTTGCGCTTCGAATCTCCGTGGGTCCACGTGACTTCGGGCTTTTTATTCCTTTGTAACTTTTGATCTGACATAAATTCGCCAAACGAGGAGTGAATTATTAAGTTCATGCGGAGATAAGATCACGCGCGGAGAGCTCGAGTTCGTTATTCGGTGCTTTTCGGGTTGTTAGATTAATGCGACCTTGTAAGATGGAAGAGGTGAATTTGGCTGTTGCACATGCGACTGTGCTTTTTTCTGATGCGCACATCTTTGCGTAACAAAATTTTCAGCATCTGATAAACAAGAATCTTCATTTTTTTGTTTTGCGAATCGTGCGGAAAATTAATAATACGTTTGGTATCGAGATAAGTATTAGAATATAAAGACCCAAATTTTCCATATGGCCGAATCCATCTCAAATCAGACAGCCCGCGTATGCCTATTTCACCTATCATGTTGAAATAAAAATATTTATGTTCTACTCGAAAAAATATTTTACACGTGTTTTTTTATTTTTTTGTTTCATCAAAATTTCATGCGTTCAGCGATGCCGAAAAATTCCGAGAAAATTCTTTCATTGAGAAAAAAAATTTTCAATGTGATTTTCAGACTGCTATTGTTTCAGCAGTTTTTCGAGCTTTTAAACGTGTAACACACAATTTCACTCAGTTTTGAGCCCTCTTTAACGGCCTTAATGTCATTTTCAAAAAAAATAAAAAATCCACGAGCTATGCACTTTTTACTGAAAAATTCATTTTTTAGGGAAGTGCCTTTTTCTCGAAAACCCCATGTTTTTTTTGCACAATTTTTGTTGTCGTGATAGAGGACGGTAATGCCTAGCTAGACGTATTTGTGAGATTCGGTACTTTTTCCCTGGGATAGCGATCACTAATGAGATAACACACAAACAAATTTTTCACGCCTAATGCTTATATATAGTCAATGATATTAGAGTCAATGTAAAGGTATTTATCTTTGTGCGTATGTAATATACATGTACGTGCGCCTACTTATAGGAGTATATGTACTAGTACATTTGTCCGCTAGATGGATATGGTTTGACTTAACATTTACAAAGAAAAGTTCGGTTTCTGCTATATATCACACATCTCGTCTTATTTAAAACCATTATCTTTTGGAAAATTATTACATATTACATAAATTATTACAATAGCAGTCTGAAAATCACATTGAAAATTTTTTTTCTCAATGAAAGAATTTTCTCGGAATTTTTCGGTATCGCTGAACGCATGAAATTTTGATGAAACAAAAAAATAAAAAAACACGTGTAAAATATTTTTTCGAGTAGAACATAAATATTTTTATTTCAACATGATAGGTGAAATAGGCATACGCGGGCTGTCTGATTTGAGATGGATTCGGCCATATACATTTTTTGCGATTCACAATTAATATTTTTAAATACTATATTTTGTCAGTAGAACATGTTCGTGTAGTAGGTATGATGACACATTTTAACGATGCCTTTAAGGTGTATCTGCAAGTGAATAATTTGATGTTAATGACTCGATTTGAATGGGAAAAATACTTTTGTTATCACTTAAAGGATTTGATAACTGAGTTGAAGAAAAAATCTTCTTTTGAAGTAAAAATTCAATGAACATTGTATTGAAGTAATGAAAAATTCTGTGACTTCCAGGAATAACCACTTATCTCCACTTTTCATTATTTCGAGTAAATCGAGTTTTTAGTTTTGCATCGGTGTTATAAATCAAGACAAATGAGATTGAATGCAACACTGCATCTATGAATACTAATGAATACTAATCTAAATAACATATTGTTTACCGTAACTAGATAGACCAAATAGCGTTCATGTCTTAGAAAATTTCAGTGGAGTTATGTGGGTTTTCCGGTCTCAATGGCAATTATATTGTTTTATACCACTCTAACCTCAAAGTCATAATTTCAATATGATTATGCGGCTTTCGTGGTATAAAATACAGTTTGAAACTGGTGCGTAAGAAGATTTTTAGTTCATGTGCCTTTTCTCACTCGCTTCGCTCGTGCGAAAAACGTCACATGAGCTAAATAATCACCTTCCGCACCCGTGTCGAAATGTACTATTTCCGGTAACTATAAGTACATGATAAATATGAACTATCGCTCACGGGAGCTTGTAGGGGCAAATGTGTGTTCTCTTTCTAATACAGCTACCTTGCTATGGGTACACTTATGTCTCTCTTATTGGAAAAGTGGAGTTTTTTTGTATTGTATCGTTTTTTCAGAATATTGGATGAAAAAAATTGGAGTTATGTGGTTTTTTCGGGAATTATTCTTAAAAAATGTGGAGTTATGTGGGTTTTCCGGGAGTTATTCTTAAAAAATGGAGATACGTGGTTATCCGGGAAAATGATGAAAAAAATTGAGTTATAGCGTTTTTCCTTGTGTTGATTCAAGACAATGAGTGCACTTTCGTAATTTCCGTCACGATTACGTGATAGAGGACTGGTCGAAAATAAGAAATAAGGCATAAGAACTATTTAAACCGAATAGCTTTATATTCAACCTCTATTGCGGCATTTAAAAATACTCTTAGAGGTATTTCGACACAATATTAATTCACTGTTTCTACTGCATCACTATATGTACTATATCACATGTTGTAATATTACTAAAAGGCTCTATTTGTTGTTTATATTCTTGTAAAGGGCAATTTGCCCGTCAAATTATTAAATAAATAAATAAATAAATAAGAACTATTTTGAAAAACATGTCACTTACGTGGTTTTTCCGGGAACCCACAGAATTATACTAACAAATATTTTCAGATTCACTGGATTTGGCTCAATATAGGACCATCAGGTACCTATAATTATATGAATATTTGGTAAAAAATTCTTTTCGATCCGTCTAAATTTCACTGAGATAATCGAGGAATTTGATCACATATGGACGTATAGACATACATATACATCTCGGGAAACGCTATGAACTTATTTTAGTTGGAAAACAGTTTTGAAGTTTAACAATGTTCGCTCTGGTGAAAATGTAAGGCTTTCCCGAGTAGCGGTCGTGCCTAATAAAAACTAAAATATATAAAATCGAAAACTAAACATAATATCTACTTTATCCACGTATATATATTATATTCCCCGTACTTTTATGTATTTATTATTTAGTTGAATAAAATAATTTATTTGATCAATCATTACAGGAATACCAGCATCTATCTCTAACATGCTAAACTATATACATCTTACGCATCTCCCTATATAAAAAAAAACGTTCCACGATTCTTCGTAATGCTCGCATCGGCCATCCTGCACTTCAAGCCGCTCTCTCCCTCCGCCAGCCACTTCCAAGAACTTTCATTGCCCATCTAAAATCTCTTGACATATGCTATATATTACAAGCACTAGTCACCCGCGCGCGCATAGAAAAGCCGCGAGCAAATATGTGCGTTCTCCGCCGCGCTGTACCACCAAGGGCGCGCGCAACTCTCGCGCGGGACACACCGGCGCGCGCAGGGCCGTCGTCGCGTAAACAAGAAATACCGACTCTCGCGCGTGCACCTCGCTCGTATATATTGACATTAATGCTCGCACGTCGCATTCCTGAGCGTGTACAGAAGAGAGAGAGAGAGAGAGAGAGAGAGAGAGAGAGAGAGACGAACGGCCGCGTATAGGTCGTTATAGCTGGAAAGGACGTCATTTTTTGAAGAGCCATGGCCGGAAATTGGAGTCTGAGAAAGTCATTCGGTCTTTGAAATTGATAAACAATGATGAATTTTCAAATGGCAGAGAAGAGTTGTTTATTTAATTGTGTAGTAGTATAGTAGTAGAATAACTATTGGCACCTTCCTCTGCTCAATCGATAAAAAGACCGGAGAAACGTTTGTTGAGCAGGCCGGCAACCACCGCCTAGCAACTGTTCACCAACTCTTCTATATTATACACATTATACCTGTCGGGTACGTGTTATACTCTCCGGGGCCGACCAGCACGTTATCACTGCGGTTGTTTCAGGTACCGAGTGAGAGAAAAACGAGCGCTTATAGCGTACCTACGTCACATAACTATATATAGAGAGCCGCGGCGACAAAGGGTCCACCGGGGCGTAACTGGTCCAGCCGCCAGGGTGTCCGGTTGCCGGGCGAGCGAGCCGCCGCGCTGTTGTCGTGCAGCCTCCTCTCTCTCTCTCTCTCTCTCTCTCTCTCTCTCGCTCATAGTACTTGCAAGCAGGTTGCCTCGAGTGCGCGCGTCAAGTGTATAATAAGAGTTTACTTTGCTCGATACTTGGGCTATGGAAATTCGGTTGTAGGATGAATGACGTGATACATCTGCTCGTTGAAGTTTTCCGGCAGAAGAGAGGATCGGTAAACGCGGCGAGTGAGGTTGTTTAGGTCGGGGAAAGAGCAAGAGAGGAAGGATTGGGCGGTGGTTTAGGAGGAAGTGAGGATGCGGGTTCTGTGATGGTGTTACATTTATGCAGCGCGTGGGTGTGGAACTGCTGGATCACTGTAGCTTTAAGGTACAAGATTGAGCGACTGCTTGATTTTTTAGCTGGTAGTTCAACGCTGTATGTGAACTATATTGATGTGTGGTTCATGAGTATTTTTCAAGAACGATTTTAAAATGCAAAATAGAAAATATATAAGAAGTACAGTTTTTAAAAGTGAAAAGCGTTCTTTTCATGTGCTATATTCAGAAACAAAAGCGTCTTATTGAAGTCATGATGAAATGAAAGAAAATATTACTGAAGAAAGATTGCAATACTAATATTGAATCATTCGAATTTTCATTTAAGAAAACAAAAAATCTTCTTTATATTCTATGAATGTCCATTTATATTTTGTATCTATAAAAAGCAATAAGGTGACTTCATCAGTCAATGAACGAATAAGGAAAATGTAACTTTTGTTATTGAATTAAGTGGTTTAAAAATGGATTAAAAGTAAAACCCTTTTGAAATTTATATTCTAAAATGTTCAAACTTTTCGTCGGTGAGCAAATTTTGAATAAAGAATCAAAGTAAAAATTTTATTTAATGAAAATCTGTAAATATTTCCTAAACCTACATCGCCAGTGAATAAACACTTAATATAGCGGCGATTTTATGATTTTAGTCTTAACAAGATAATTTCTTTTATACAGAAACTTTATATAAAATTAAATAAAAATTTTCAAGGATTCGAAAATTATCGTCATGTTAGATAAACAATACATAGAAAGCTTGCTATTTTCATATATATATATATATATTTTTATTTCATTTTATATAAAGTATATATATATAAAGAAAATGTTCGTTAACTTGTTACTGTTCCAATACTGGTGTAGTCACCCTAGTAAATCATAAATACAAAGATTTTATAAATATCACTATATAGGGTGACTACACCAGTATTGGAACAATCAGCAGTTAACGAACATTTTCTTTATATATATGAAAATATCAAGCTTTCTATGTATTGTTTATCTAACATGACGATAATTTTCGAATTTCATTTTATATAAAGTTTCTGCATAAAAGAAATTATCTTGTTAAGAATAAAATCATAAAACCGCCGCTATTAAGTGTTTCTTCATACTGACGATATATTCCTTCACTGGTGAAACGTATTTAAATACTAAGATTGCGTGTTCCTTCACTGGTTTTTAGGAGATATTTATAGATGTTCATTAAATAAAATTTTTACTTTGATTCTTTATTCAAAATTTGCTCACCGACGTAAAGTTTGAACATTTTAGAATATAAATTTCAAAAGGGTTTTACTTTTAATCCATTTTTAAACTACTTAAATAATAAAAGTTACAATTTCCTTATTCGTTCCTTCACTGGTGAAGTCACCCTAAATGATTTTTCTTCTATAATAAATATACGTAAATAAATTCATAAATAATTTTTTTAGCAATAGACAATAAAAATATGAACAAATACAAAATGTACCCACGTCCATACTGAGAATTCTAGGGATTGTCCATATTAGGAACTTTTGAGTTTTTAAGAACTTTAAATACTTTTCATCATATGTAATAAATAAGAGTATATTTAAATCACAACAAATAGATACAAAATTTAACAATAAATTGTTACATAGAATGTGTTATTATCAACCACACCATGGCATTCACATTTACTTTTATATAATCAATTGATCTTGAAACTTTTTTCTGGATACACCACTATTCTCATTAATTTCAAAGGTCTCCCACTGGCCATTAATGCGACAGGGCAATGCGGTTATCCCATATGGATCTGCATCTTTTCAGGAAAAATTTTCCACTCTATCACTCCAAGTTACCTACACGTGCAACACACGTGTAATATCAGTTCCCACTTCAGAAACTTATGCAGCGTCGTAACGAGGGTCTCCCAAATCTTCCCCCCTATTTCGCCAGCCAGGAACCGATCACGTGAAACCTGAAGCTCGATCAGCTGATTTTCACGTGATCTCTTTACATATTTTTTGTTTTCACCGCTATTTACTGCTCTTCTGCGCACATAACACAGGTGTCTTCTGCGATATTTTTAAAAATAGCTGTTATAATTCATGGATAACATTCCAGGCTCGTTGTAGATACAAATGGCAATAAAAACGTATCACTGTTTATGTGAAATAGTACTTTTTTGAACTCCGTGTGAGAAATTGTACTTCTCATGCCTGTTTATCCAGAATGCTTTCAAATCAAAAGTTTAGTCACTTTTTAAAGAGAGGATTAGGTAACCGCTCAAATTTTGAAATATCTATTGTTATACATATATTCCTTATAATAACTTATACCTATATATTTACTTTATTTCTTAAAACTATTATCAACAGATACCTTCAAATATTTATCTTTATTTCCCAATGCCTTCCACCTTAGATATGATAGAAACATCAAACGTTTTCAGCCCTGTCAAAACGTCACAACGACCCTTCCCTTTTCCCCGACGCATTGCCCGCCGGCCAGGAACATTACGCTTTACTTATACCTGCAATGAACCCATAACTAAGCAGGTATAGCGCCGTCCCCAAAAGATGACCAACACGTATATGGCGTATTACTCATGGTCACCCGTATGTTTATGATGTGTGAATTACGTGATTAAACATTCCCATATACATAAGAAGCTAGAAGTTGTAAAATCAAATTACGCAGTAGAATCCTATGCATGGTTAGGAGAGAATGGGGGATAATGCCAAAAAAAATACACGCATTTTTACATCTTAATTATAATTGAAAATTCAAATGTTGACTATATTGCACTGTTTCTGATGGTTTTGTTGTACATTTCTTATAAGAAATCCTGATATTAAATAAGATATAAAAAATGTATTGCACGTTCAAGCTTGTACGATTCCTTATCTAATATTCTAAATATCTTAGCGGAATAAAAGAACACGAAAAACTATAGTTGCATATTGTTTTTATTATTTTAATTTTCAATTTATACTGCGCCTCTATAGATTTTGGGTAATACCGATCACCTTTATTGATACCTACAGTACGAATTATAGAAGTGTTCTAGTACATAGAACAACTTACTTACGATCACAATATGTGCAATAACAAGTGTGCATAGTCATTGTTGAGTATCAGAAACATTTAATTTTTTATCGTATGATCACTTATCTGATGGTGAGGTTATATAACCTCTCCGTTACTACTTTTCTTACTGTTCGGTGACAAATTATAAAGAATAGAACTAAGAATTATTTTCATGCACAGTTAATACAATTGAATGGAATATTCATTTATTTACACAATTTACACACAATTTACACATAGAAAATAAATATTTTTAGCGACCGGAATTATAACTTTATAAATTCTTGTTTTGAAATAAAACCTTCCGCAACATCTTGATAAATATTACAGAAAATGATTATTTAATTATATAAAGTTCATCAAAATTGTCTCGAATTAAAAATATGCGTATTCCCGCTAAGGTGGCCGCCAATATCCGATTCTCCCCTATTATACACTCAGAAAAACGATCCTCCTGCCTTGAAATAAAATTCCTCCCCAGAAAATCTTCGTACGACAAAAAAGGATTCCTCCTGCGCGAAAAATCATCATCCCGCTTCAGGAAGATTGACTTCCTGTTGTAAGATAATTCCTCCTTCCATAGGAAGATATCCTCTTGGCCCTATTTTTAGCGGAAATCCTCTTCCGACAGTCAGATTTTCGTTGATACAGGAAGATCATTTTCTGAGTGTAGTTGATCGTTCGCGTTGAGGTTCAG